>JAODXP020000031.1:6519081-6541581 GCA_027497455.2 Sardinella longiceps
TTGTGAAGTTGAAGAGCAAAAAATAATAATTTTTGGGGGGCATAAGCGTTTGTGCTGACATGAAGTGTCGTTACCTCTTGTTATTGGCTGCTACAAATGTGGGGCCCAGCTTAAGTTCTTGAATTTGAGATGTGGCCCGAGTGAAAAACTAATTGAATAGCCCTTTTATAGAGTATTGATATGGAACCAGATAAAGGGTAGTGATAATATAAGGATAATATAAATCTAGGACAGCCAAAAGAACTCCCAGGTGCCAGTTGATCTGCTGTATTTCACAAACCTTGTTTATATGACCTGACTTTCTTTTGATAACTATAATTAGGTAGGCTATTGATTATATCCCATAATCCAATACCCACTCGCACTTTCAAAGAACACAGCCGTCCCAAAGGAGGTAATCAGTAATCAATGGGATGTTTGGCAAGGAGATGAGATGAGAGGAGGAGGAGGAGGAGGAGGTGGAGAAGAGAGGAGAAAATGGAGGGATGTGTTTACTCTTGTTTCTCTTCACTACTCTCTAATCATCTCCGCCCTTGCTCTAATTTCATATTAAACATCATTAAGGTCACAGAGGCTGGCTCTACACGGTTGTGTGTGTGTGTGTGTGTGTGTGTGTGTGTGTGTGTGTGTGTGTGTGTGTGTGTGTGTGTGTGTGTGTGTGTGTGTACACACTGCTGAGGCTACAAAATGACTCTTCAAAGTCTTGTTTGGTGCAGGGGCATGGGACAAAAAGGCAATTAGTCAAAAGCGTAGACTGACACACAGTCATACATACACACACACACACACACACACACACACACACACACACACACACACACACACACACACACACACACACACACACCTATATACTGTAGCATAAACAAAGTGGAAGTCAGAGCTGTCATAATGCAGCATGTGTACAAGTGCATTAGCTACTGCACATATAAATTGTCATACACATATATTGCCTGCTTCTGTGCGTAAGTAAGTTATAAGCATATGTGTGTGTGTGTGTGTGTGTGTGTGTGTGTGTGTGTGTGTGTGTGTGTGTGTGTGTGTGTGTGTGTGTGTGTCAGTCTATGCTTTTGACTAATTGCCTTGTGTGTTTTAGTGTAACTGTGTGTTGGCTGTATTGTTGTGTATCTGTAAAGTACCCACTAATGACCCATTACTGCACTGATCAGAGGTTGTTGGGTGTATGGTTGTCATGCTGACTCACTCCTGCGTCCACGTGCCAGAGGACGATGAGGAAGAGGAGGAAGAGGAGGAGAAGATCACAGAGGCCATTGATCTGTGCTGCTCAGGGTCGCGTGGGTCTGATGAGAGCTCTTTGCAATCACAGCAGAGAAAAAAGTATGATGATGGATCAGCCTCCATCTCTTTGATGCACAGGGACAATGGAAGCCATTACAGATTACAGACCAGCCATGTTTCTTTAGCCTGACATAGCCCGCCCATAATACGAATGTTCCTCCGTATCCATGGTCTCGGAACAGTCTCCTGGGGTGTGTTTACATTGGTAGAATAGACGAGATGTCCAATCGTTTCAAACCAAAAGTGAATGCCCTCTCCCCCGCAGTATAATCGCGTCAGGTTAAAGAACCTCCAGACCATGAATACGGATGAACAGCAGTATTATGGTCGGGCTATGTCAGGCTAATGTTTCTTGGCCAATAGTGGACATTGTTTATAATCATTCGTCTTGTCCAGACATATACATAGAAGGGGAGATGATACACAATGTACACAATGTGCAAGTTATGATTCCCATGAGTATGGGTGAGTAATTATCAGTAAAAATTGATAAACAAGGCATAGTATGAATGAGTTTGAATACATGTTTCCTGAATTTCATTGTCTTAATGTCAAAACATCCAAAATGTCAGAACCTAATACTGTAAACATAAATAAATCAATCAATCAACAAATAAATAAATAGTAGCCTTACAAATTCTAGGTTAACTTAACAAAATGTACCTTGTTCAATTGTATATGTGACACCAGTGAACTTATGATTTGTAAGTAGTTGTAGTAAGTAGTTGACTTGATTTCGTATTAAAGCAGTGGTGAATCTATAGTCATCTTAACAAAAAAGTACATATCAAAACAACAAAAAGAGTGAAACATTTTTCTCAGTGTACTGTGCCAAATTGACCATATTTTTGTGAAAATCTATTACTTCACAAATCATCTCCGCCCTTGCTCTAATATGAATGAATGAATGAATGAATGAATGAATAGCATTTTATTGTCAGTTCCATTCAAGTGATGAGAGTCCTTCGCAAACACAGCAGAGAAAAAATGATGATGATGGATCAGCCTCCCTCTCTTTAATGCACAGGGACAATGGAAGCCATTACTGATTGAATGTTAGTTCCACTGGCCATGTTTCTTCTCTAAAATCTGTTGTGCTGTTTTTCAGGATGTCTCAGTCATTCATTCAGTTATCCATTTAGGAACAGATATGTCCCCCCGCGACACACACACACACGCACACACATCACACATACAATGCAAGCTGCACACAAATTCAAGCTTACACAGTTCAAAATATTTCAATTGGAAAAAAGGTTAACTACAGTGTAGTGTTATTGTTTTGTCATTAGACAGGATTGCTTTACTATAAATGGCAAGTTTGTGGATTATTGAAAATGCCTTAGATTGTGGTGTGCTAATCGCAAATTAAAAAGGACAAACTTTAATGCCATAAATGTGAAATATATATTACAAGGTTGCATAAAGAATAAAGTAAACCATTCATTTAGGTTCTATTTTTTCTTTCTGTCTTTAGTTTCTCTCAGTCTTCCATCATTATCACTATCCCTCTGTCTATATTTATTTTGACTCTCCAAACTGAACCTTGAGGTTGCCTTTGGGAAAACCTTAGCTGTAAAAACGCCTTGGTAACTTCTAGGTGCTGATTGCAGTTTCACATATACAGCATGTGACATCACCTGAGGTGGAAGCAAGTTCCAATGACACTTCACAGCAATGCTAGCACAATAGCAGCTAGGATTATCTTAGCATGTGTCACCCTCCTGTTGTCAGGTTTACACTCTCTTTTCACACATCGTTTCCTGGTTTCATTTCACAGCAGGACTGTGTTAGTGACACTGGCAGAGGTAGCACACTGCTAATTTGCAATCACTGTGAATAAATCAGGCTTTTTAAAAAGGGAGGATACAAATGCGTGCAGTCATACGTACCCCTGGGAAAGTGACAGTTACCATTTAATTTGTTTCTATTTCTAACTTCATAATATAAAAAGGCATTATTGCAACAGCCAATGGGAATGAATTCCAATGGGAATGAACTGAACTCTAGGCTACCACATGGAGGTGAAAAAAGTATGTCTAATCATGTAATTCTATGGTGTCCCAGCCTCGAAATGTAAAAAGTGTCACTACACCCTATGCCACACCTTTTCCAACAACTTACAAAAAACCCTGCTGAGTCCAATTAGCACTCTTTAGGATATCTTAACTCTTTACGGTACTGTACTGTAAATCTGTCAGAAATGACATCACTTGTGTTAATTGCACAGCACACAGTCAGAATAAACACTCTTTGTTAACACACTCTTTCTAAGGACAGGCTTGCTTTTAGATGGCGCAGAAGTCTATGGTTTACAACTTCCCCATACACACTCCTGAGATAGACAGAGAGAGAGAGAGAGAGAGAGAGAGAGAGAGAGAGAGAGAGAGAGTGCATTTGTGGTTTCACGACTCCGGGAGAGCTGTAAGATTATCTTCCTCCTCCACAGTCCCCCTACATCAGAGGAGATATTATCTGGCAGACTGGGTTGGTGAGCACATTAATAAAAACATGGAGACAAGGGATGCGATTCAGTTCAAGGGTGCAAATAGGGGGAGAAATCGATGCTGAGCATATCAGACCCCCCCCCACCCTATACACACACACACACACACGATACACACACACACACACACACACACACACACACACACACACACATACACACACACACACACACACACACACACACACACACCATCCATCCATTTGATAGCTGTACCCAAAGGAATCAGGAAGCAGAAGGATGGCCATTCATTCACCACTTTGCTAGATGCGATTGAGTATCAAGACCTATTTGACAGAAGATCTTCACACATGCAACATATACAGACACATACAGACACACAAACATAAAGGAACATGTACACACACACACACACACACACACACACACACACACACACACACACACATAAAGATATTCTTCTTAGCCAGCACTTGATTGTGAAGAGACTGAAGATTAGTTGGTACACAGTGTCAAGAGGAAAGGAGACTTACTGTAAATTTGGCACTTTGGATGGACAAGAAGTGACAAAAAGCAAAAACCTACAGTAGACAAAATAAATCAAGAACTGTAAATCAAGAACTGCTCTGCTGTAAATTAAATGAAGGGTAAAGTCATCTGCATTAACCAAGCTATCTTACTTGTAAGCTATTTATAGACAATTTATATAGCCTCTATAGCTTATTTTTCTAACCAACTATAGATACCCTGGTATTTGTAGCCAGCTCTATACCATTTGTAGATAGACAGACACACAAACCGATATAAATATACACTCTCAGAGTCAGTTGCAAATAAAAGTGCCGTTTGTACAAAGTAAGGCAAAGGTGTGTGTTTCTGTTAAATGAATTAGCAGGAGTGAATCAACACGTAGCCCTGCTCATTGGCAGTGCTAAGAGCTATTCATTGCCACCACAATGACCGAATTTTGTGCAACCATTCTGTTACCATTAGCTGCCGTTTCGCCATCTCGGTCTGCTTTGTATGAAATTCGGTCATTGTGGTGGCTATTAATAGCAATTTGCACTGTAAATCAGCAGGGCTAAGTGTTGATTCACTCAATCACTTATTGCTTTAAGTGAGTGAGGAAATAGCACCACCAAGATTGGATTTGGCTGTAAGGAAGAGTACAGGCTTACAAACTGCTGTAACAGTTAATAGGAAGTCATTTTGGAGCAAAGTGTCTGCTAAAACTAACAGATATTTCATTCAGAAAAGTAATTGAAATTACATAACTTGATTCATAGAAACCACCAACATAATTTTTTTATTTTTTTTTTCTGTGAAAACATTTCCCGGCTTGTGGTGCACCAGTTTTAATTTTTCTCCTCCATAAATGAAAGCTAAAAGCTCCCAAGTTCCTTCCCTCAGTCAAAACAGTTTGAGGTGAGGTCAAATTTGATTTTCTGCACTTCACCACAGTGAATGGCAGTTACATTAATTGCATATGACAGGCCCGGTAATTGACTATTTGTACCTTTGAAAGCGAAAAGCCAATTTAAATTTAATCATAACAGGCCACAACACTGCACTTGAAGGAGCAAGCTCACACACACACACACACACACACACACACACACACACACACACACGCACAGAGAGAGCCTGATTTCACTTGTGAAACGAGTGTCTGGGTGGCGTGTGTGTGTTTGTGTGTGTGTGTGTGTGTGTGTGTGTGTGTGTGTGTGTGTGTGTGTGCTTACGGTTTGGGGGGGGTGTCTGGAGCTAAATGCAGCTGAAGCGCTTGTGAAAATGTTTCCACTCAAATGAATGGAAATGGGATTGAGTGTAGAAGATGAGGCTGTTGTGTGGCCTTCAGAGAGTCTTGGAAGCTCTGGGGGAATCTATCAGACACGCCACAGCAGAACGTCTTTAAAGGGAGGTGTGTGTGTGTGTGTGTGTGTGTGTGTGTGTGTGTGTGTGTGTGTGTGTGTGTGTGTGTGTGTGACAGAGAGAGAGGTCACAGGGGTCATCCCACATCTGAAAAGGTCCATTTCTCTTGGTGCTTATGTGTGAGGAGAAACGGACGGATTAAATATGGAGGATAGAGACGTCAAAGCTGGGAGGGCACTGCCCCAAGAGAGGGGATCAAAGGACGTTTTAATATATTGGTGGTGGGGTCACATGAGGGTATGTGTGTGTGTGTGTGTGTGTGTGTGTGTGTGTGTGTGGCTTAGGGCATCAGTAAAATGAAGCACTGACTGAACTGTTGAATCCCCCTTTCTGTTACTGTATCAAGACATGTACATGTACATATTCTGCTATTGGGACACAAATGAAACAGAGAAGGAGAAGGAGCAGAATATAATAGCACAGTTGTGTCGTACACATCGTTCAGCCAGCCTTCATACACACACACACAAACACACACACACACACACACACACACACACACACACACACACACACACACACACACACACACACACACACACACACACACACACACACACACACACACACACACACACACACACACACACACACACACACACACACACACACACACACACACCATTCATCCAGAGCTCTGTACCCGTGTGTGCCTGAGAACTTTAGTGGAACAAAATGATCAAGGGTCACTAGCAGCATTACCCCTGTTCTCCATGAGTACAAGGGATAAAAAAAAAAAAATACACCACCATTTTACTTGGTGCTTCTCCATCAACACTAAATTGAATTGCTGTTAGGGGGGTTGCTGTGGAGTTCTCTGAGAATCCTCCCTCAACATAACAGGAGGATCTTACCATCTCAAAGTCAAATTAAAGAAAAAAAAATAGACTACCTGCTAAAAGCCTGTTGCAGTGTATCTGCTCATGCCAGAAGATGGATCATGTACTTCCTCAAGTGTATCTGCTCATGCCAGAGCTGTTATCACCCTCCCTTCCCCAGTGGATCTGAACAAGAAGGTCACCATAAGGGTAGCCAGCAACTGGTTGTCTGCTCATCGCATCCTGACAAACTGAAGGCCGAGACACTGACTAGATATTTTGTCACAAAAACACATAATTGTTCTGATACACACACTTGTAGTCCTCTTCTTGGTCAGGTGAGGTTTTGTGCTGGCCAGGGTCGTTGTAGTGGGGGTGGGAAGGGGGACTGAGTTACCAGGGAACCAGGAGGTGGGAGGGCTATTGGGAAGTCTGGAATTGTATTCTAGGCGATAAGGGGAGCCCATGGCTAGCCTGGCACGGCCTCCCAGTGATGTAACACCTTCTGCGTTGTCGCTGGTCTGGCCAGCTGCTGATCGGGCAGGAGTTCCACAAAAATCTGCAACTTTCCCCCCTTGGTCGGGAACCAATCAACTTTGAGCAGCTCCAACGGCTCTCAGTCCTGTTCAAGCAATTCTCTTCGCTTCTCATACGTCAGAGGAAAGAGTGGTGTGATTGGTTTTGCTTCAGCACAGCATTTTCTAACATCAACCAGTAGCAAACCGAGAAATTTCAGGGAGGCGGGTCAACCATGCACTTTGAGAAAGTTTGTTATACAGGCTCTTGGTCAGACCAAAGTCTCGCAGAGATTTGAAAGTCGATGGCAATCAGGCTAGCCCATGGCCACTGCTTGTGCACAGGGCCTAGAATTTGGTGCTACGCCCCTGGTGCAAGCCTTTCTATGTTTCAGCTCAAGAATGATCTGCTGCAATGCAACAGTATAGGCCTACAGGAGTGTTGTGTTTGATGGGCATTGACTTCAACAGCAGCGTTGCTAAGAGAACCAGCAACAGTAGGAGATAATTAGCGGCGCTAGCTCTGTTTCCTTGGACACGCCACAATGGTGTTGAAGGAAACAAGTTAGACGTAACTAGACTGTGAGAGTGCTATCGATCACACATCAGATTCACATTCAGGGAAAACAACAAACCTTGTGCCAGGAAGCCATTACTTCCAACAATTTTCTTCAAGGCTGTAAAGAGGAAAATTAAGCCACACGGGATATAATGCACAGCAGGTTTTTAGAACAGTAATGCAGAGCACATTTTTATCATAATTTATCACCCATACTGTTTTCTGATTGGCTGTGTGTTATTTCCCCATAATAGAACTGTTTAAAAAAATAATTAGGCCTAATCAAGACCTATTTTTTTTTACAATGCTCTGAATGATTTTTATTATAAGAACCATAATTGATTGATAAACAAGCAAACAACAATAAAATCAGCTGTTATCAAGCTCACCTTGGTTAGTAACCAAAGAAAATAATAAAGGAACCAAACAAGTAAGATTCTATTACAGTAAAACTGAACCAAACGTTTCCTTTATATTTTAAACACTTGCTCATTGTCAGGCATGAGTTGCAATGGATGAAAAGTGGACTAACAGCCCTTTAGGCGTCCCGAAATAGAGAAAATAGTCGACTTGATGGAGGCAAATGGAGTTTGCTATAGCGCATTGTGGACTTCTTAGCCCCCCGCCTTCTCCATTTACTGACCCAGTATGGGGACATGTTTGCAGCTGTTAGCGCTGACATTGTATTTGCATTCCAATCCATATGCAACTACAAAAGCACTCGGAGAGCACAGACCTCCGCCAAGGCAATGAGGTCACAGATACAATATAAATTCCAGATCATGTTCTGGATCAGGATCACCGATCACCACCAAGATTTATCCTAATCAGTTGTTACTTGTCCCTACACGTTGTCCGAAAATTTCATCCAAATCCATTCAGTACTTTTCGAGTTACGTTGTACACAGACAAACAGATGGACAGACAGACGCCGGCGAAAACATAACTTCCTTTCAGAGGTCATAAATGGATCTACTCCTCTTAGCTATGCAATATACAGTATTATAAGAGAAGTCCTAAACTGAAAAGTAATTGAAAGATACGTACTGTATATTGAAAAACATAATGAAAGTCCTGTCAGAAGTACAGATGTGTTTCTCTAGTCAGGCCACGAAGAGTGCTGTGCTTTATAATGCGTCACAGTAATGGTATGTTTGGGTTGCCTCATGGACCAATTACTACAGTGACACAGCAGGTTATTTCACCGAGTGCTTAACATCATACCTCTTTTACAAGGTCACTTTTGAAAATGACAACAACATAAAACCAGGCCCTCTCATATCCTAATAGTGCACACACACAGAGAGAGAGAGAGAGGGAGAGAGAGAGAGAGATAGACACACACACACACACACACACACACACACACACACACACACACACACAAAGACACACAAGCAGGAAAAATTATGGCCTCCAACCTGCTGGGATTTAAAATGAAGCAATTCACATTTGTGGTGTTCAATCTCATCATGATTTAGTTGTCTGTCAAAGGACCGATGTTCTCACAGTACGTTAGGGGAGCACACACACACACACACACACACACACACACAGGTAGGTGGCCCTGAAGCTCCTTTTGGGAATTAATTACCTGCTGTATCACTATCCTCAGCCCTAGTATCTGAAAGACCCAGTCTGCCCCTATCGACTTACAGTACCTTTAATAGTGTGAAGTGTTGATTGGACAATATAATTATTCCCTGTAAGGCGCGTGCATAAAAATGTGGTTAATTGTGTCAATGTATGTGTCTCACACCTGTATATGACTATTGTTGGTGACATTACGTAATCATGAAACTCAATATAGTTTACTTCTAAATAATTACATAAAATATTTTTTTAATACTGTGTATTACTTATATTGATATTACTTATATTGATTGTAAAACTTTATTTTTAAATGCACAAAAAGGTGTATTGTATTAAGTTAAAATAAATACAAACAGTAAAATATCTTGTTGTTTATTGTGTTTGGTTTTCTCTGAATAAGTCCATAATTTATTATTATTGACGTCAGGATTAAACATACTGTGAGTAATCTGCCCTCTACTAAATACCAAAGAGAAGGATGTGTGTGTGTGTGTGTGTGTGTGTGTGTGTGTGTGTGTGCGCACATGCACACACAGGTGAGAGTGCACAGTGTGTGTGTGTGTGTGTGTGTGTGTGTGTGTGTGAGAGAGAGAGAGAGAGAGAGAGAGAGAGAGAGAGAGAGAGAGAGAGAGAGCAAGTGTGTGTGTGTGTGTGTGTGTGTGTGTGTGTGTGTGTGTGTGTGTGTGTGTGTGTGTTTCTTATCACACTGTGTAATCCTGTGACACTGACTTAACATGTTTTATTTTAGGCCATGATCCTTTCCAGCTGAGGAGGCAGCTGGGTGGTGTAGCATTAAAAACATTCACAGACAAAAACATTTCCTCCTTATCCAGCAGCTTTGGGGCATCAAAAAAAACGATTACCACTAAAACTGTCTTCTCACTGTTTGACAAATAAAATGGCTTTCTTGGATAATTTGACAAAAGAAAAGGCGTGTGTGAGAAACTACATGGAAAAGCTTTAGTCATTCAACAGGAATTAAAGAAAGATAGCTCCATTCATATTTTAGAGTATTTCGTAATGCTTTTGTAAGGTTTGGAAGATAGAGGCTATGTCTTGCTTCCTTTCAAGTATGTTCTGAACTTTGGACAGAAACATGTGTTAATAGTAAATAATGTGAGAAACTACAATTAATCTGACTCCATAAAATTAAAAGATTGATAGCTTGACAATTCAATTTCAGGTGTGAAAATGATGTCTGATGCACTCAATCCCATCAGCAATAGTCTAGACAGACCTCATACTACTGTACTTTCATGCTGTTTGTGCTGTTCCAACACACTTAAGCCGCCTTCACATTGGCGTATGTTTTCAGCTCCGAATTTTGAAACACTCCCCCTACCAATGCTGCCGGACACAACACATCTTTCAACCGCAGCTCTCGACAGAGAGGGGGGGAAATGGCGGTGAATCAGTTCACATAAATTGCACTCTAACCTGTATCAAAACGCCCGTCACACTTAGGACCCCCCAAAAATACTTCTCTGTTGTGTTTGACATTTGTAAAATTTTAAAATATAGTGAGATTTTGCTGATATTGACATTTTTAAACAGTGTTTTTGGCGTTACCCAGCAACACACTCTACCGTTGGCTCTGTCGGGCGAGTTAAACTGTCAGATGCGAGCCGCAGTTGTTTGGACCCGTCTGCATGCGGTCTCCGTATTATCATAGGAAGTGAAAGATTTCTGGTCGTACCTGTTGCCGTACCTATGGACTCAAAACATGCCAATGTGAAGGCGGCATTACACAGAAAGTACTCTACACAGTAATTCAACACTAGCTACTTTTTGTAATGCCGTTCTTGCCTACTTCTTACCCAATGGGCTGTGATCTACAGCATTACTATAAACTACATTTTGTACTCTACAGTCAAGTATACTAAAGTGTCAGAATCCTAACGTTCCTCTTAAACCATAATCCCTGAACCCTCAGAGACTTCACTAGTGTAAATCAGCTTTGTGACTGGTTCATTTATGCAGGCCATGTCTTTGAGGGTTTAGGGGTTAGGGTGAGGGTGGGGATGGGGTATTGGGATTCACATCCCACAGACAGGTGCATAATAAATAGTGGACGTGAAGACCATAGATTAGACTACCCCAAACATTGATTTATTTTGGGTAGCGATATCATCTTGTCGCTTCCAAACTACTGCAATAACAGTAAGTACTCCAACTAGTTGTTAGCTGAGGGAATACTCACCTGGCTAAGCTTTCTTGTGTCCAAAAAGGCTACACTCATTACATGTGCAAATAAATTAAGGGGTAAGTGCAAAGAAGTAGAATAGGGCACTTCATTAACCTAGCTTGTCAGACTATTTGTCTCACTCTCTCACTCTGTGTGTGTGTGCTCATTATTTGCACTGTGTGTGTGTGTGTGTGTGTGTGTGTGTGTGTGTGTGTGTGTGTGTGTGTGTTCAGTGCAGTCAAAACATCTGCCATTAGAAGATGCAAATAAGTCCAATCAGCCCAAGGAGGCCCATATCTGCAGGTGTGTGTGTGTGTGTGTGTGTGTGTGTGTGTGTGTGTGTGTGTGTGTGTGTGTGTGTGTGTGTGTTTGCAAGCGAGCACAAATGACAACACCCACTTGAGTGAAATGGGTGGTGCACTAGAGATCACTAATACTGTATTGCTGGCTGAGGTAATTGCACAGCCATTAACCGTCCGGCAATCTGTGCAGGTGAGGTGACACCAAAATCAATCTGTGCGGTGGATCGCCAAGTTCATTACGCTCTCAACATCCACAAGGGTGACATGAAAGAATTTTCCAGTCATTTGTGGGTCTTCCCAAGCACTCCTCAGAGTTGCCCGTAAAACAAGATGTTATTCTGGGGAGGGAACTTAGCCGTCACAAATCTGCAATAATTGTAGTCATCTGTTTTAATGAAGCTCCCCCCACCTCAGCCTCTTACAGTCGACATGCCCAAGGTGAGAACCACGATGTTCATTGCACCTGGCTTTCCTTTGATGAATAATAAAGAGGCGCAGAGCCAACACACAAGACATGTCTTTGTCTTCCTGTTAGCCTAGGCCCCACATCTGCTGCTGTTGTCATGGGGAAGGGAATGAATTAGTAGAGTAGTGTGGAAGTCGAGGAGCCTTAAAAGAATATGACACCTTTTAAGGCCAATTTATTTATTTTCTACCTCTCAAAGAGTCAAAGAACTCAGTTTGAACTTTCTTCTATTAATCCAGCTGTTGTCTCTCAGTCTGATGGTTGTGTTTGTAGCTTCAGGTTTGGGCCATCGATCATTGAATGTTGCCCAACAAAGAACAACATAATACATTACTATGGCACATGTCTGATCTGCATAAAGTTGCATGTTGCATTGCATCTCTTTATTGACCTCCACTGACTGACTACATAGCCTACATAATATGAGACTGCATACAGCATGCATTTGTGATCGATGAAATCTATAAAAATGTAGTTTCCTAAGTATTACTTTGCTTTACTGATGTCTACAAAGAAGACAGTATTGTGTGCTCAGCTAGTGTACTCTTGCACTCTGGAGAAATTGATACACAATTTATTATGCCATGAAGGCCTTGAGTCAGTTTTTGGGACAAGAGCCCGTGTGTCAGGAGCAGAAAATAAGCCAGGCCTCTGTTTCCCAAAAGCATAGTTGTAAACAAGTTAGCAACTAGTTGGGAAACTGCATTTCAACCAAACAAACAAACAAACAAACAAAGTTTGTATGCTTTTGGGAAACAGACCGCAGGACCATGAAGGAAAAAAAAACAAGAAGAAGAAAATCTCCATTTCAAAATTTTTCTTCATTTGGCTTCTCTTTTTACTTTTGAGCTTATGCTAACCATTGTTTTTCTCTTATTTATTTCTACAGTCATTCTGACTCCTGAGAGTTCATGCAGCACTGCAAAGTTCACAGATACAGTATGAGATGCTGACAGAGCAGGAACCAACAGATGCCTAGGGTCCCCATCCATTGGCCAGAAATGGACCAGAACTTATTTCAACTCAAGTTCAAACCTAGGGAGAGTTGTGAGGGTATCCTCTGCAAACATTAAACATGCTGAAGACACCGAAAAAACAGAAAATCAACCTTCCACTCGGCCCCAGTGGAAGTTCCCATTCGAGATTTATGTGCGAGGCGTCGACTCGTAAAATAGGCATAGAGGGGAAGCAAGTGATCATGGGAGAGTAAACAGTGGTTCTATTAAATCAGCGCTCGCAAATTAACTCCAGTGAGCAAATGAAAATTGAGCAGAGGCACTTTAATTGGGCATTACAGCTGTGATTTGTGGGTCAAGGATTTGATTGTGAGGCTAATTTGTTTGTTATGTTTTTTTTAAACATAACTTCAAGGCCCACATTCAATTCAGCTGCAGTAGTGAAAAGCTGTGCTTTTACTTTTATCAGTTTATTTTATTTTATTTTTTTTGTTTAGTTTTTTTTTCATCAACATCTTTGACTATTGGCAAAAATCTTATTTGTTGTTATGACCACACAAAACACTGAGCTTTATCAAGACCAAAAAGATAGCCCACACATAACACCAATCTTGAAGTTTCATCAATACATTTTTCGATTAGTTTATGATGTCTCAATGCCAGCTGGTGCCTATTGTACTGCAGTTCTGCAATATTGAAGCTTCGTCTTTGTTGAATTTATTTTTCAAATTCATGGGTGTGTACACAATTATTAATAAATTATAGCTGATAAAATACCCTTACCAGGCTAAGGCCTAGGCCTTGAACTTCTGCTCAATATCGCATTTCACTACAGTGTGCTACTACGTCAGGAATCTCTCCAAAGGTCTCGCTCCAAAAGTTTGCTAGCCTGGAAAGCCATCCTATAACATTATAATGTATAATCTGGCATTGATAGATAGAATGAAACTCAATTCTGGGCAGAACAAGGCCAAACTGCTTCTGCACGCAATTGACCTATGGCTAAGCCACGCCCCCTCCACTCACTCGGACAAACAATCGGACATTAGGGTGACAGGCGCTATGTCAAGTGTTACAGTCAGAGAGATTTCTCAGGAGGTAATTGATGGCTTTTGGAGACAGAAAGATAATATATCATCTCGAAGTCATCAAAAGGGCCTTAGCTATGCACTGGAGGATTATATTCATAATTTTGTCACTGAACAAGTCGATGAAAAGCTTAAGTTACATGCAACGATGTAAGGGTCCCAGTGTAAAAATGATAAACCTTATCTCGTTGCCATCACCATTTCGGACAAGATAGACGTTAATGTTAGTTTAACAAGAGCCCTTTGGACAACCACAGTACTAAAACTAGAGTATAAGAGACCAATGAACTCCCAGCAAACAAAGTTACATGATGAACAACGCAGCTAGGAGATAAAGTTGGGCAGAGACGTTGGCTAGCGCTAGCTAACTCTCGCTAACGTTAACGTTAGTTAACGTTGATGTTGATGTTGTGGTTAACGTTAGGGACGTTAAAATAACTTTCTGTTTCTTTCCAGCAAAGTGACAATATGTTGGCTCAAATACGATGTTGACTTGCCTTAGAACAGATGTAGACATCCTTGTTAATTTTGTTCACGTTCAGTTAATGTTGTGGTCTGTCTGCTGCATAACTTTTATCCAAAGCAGACCCTTATCTCGGTTTAGATGAGGCTTGGGCAAAGGCAAAAAAAACACCCTGTCGCCCAGCCTCTCAGAATACCTAGTATCTGAGTTGCTTGTAGCCCTTGCATACCGTTTGACCATTTCAAACTTAACATACCGTGAAAAAACATATAAAACCGAACAAAAACTGGCCAGCTGCAATGTATTTCAATGGACGTGCAAGCAGAGAATGTCCGAGTGTATTGGGAGCTATGCGCACTGTGATTGGCTCATCGCGTTCGGGGGCGTGGTTTAGCCATAGGTCAATAGGATAGCCTATGACCAATCAGTGGAACGAACAAGATGTAAACACCATTTCAGCAAAGCCTGCTCTAAACACATAGAGCATTGTGATTAGTGAACACCAATCCTTACCCTATGGCTTGCAACTAGACATACTGACAGAGCAAATCTGTTTGCTAGATTTGCTAGAGTGCGTCTAGATTTCTAGGCTATAAGTTTGCTTCAACATCTTGTTTTAGAGGACCAATCACTACATAGGGAAGACCCTGTCCTTGTTGTTCTCCCCTGCCCCCTGTCCTGTCCTTAAAGCAATATCACAACCAGCAAAGTACAAGCAGTAGAGAATGGTTGCAGGCAGACCCAATAGTTTTTACAGAATCTGCCCATAATGACACAAACTTCTGCCGATGGAGGAATCTCTCCTATGGAGACGCTTTGTCCAAAACCATATGACACAATATATGAAAGTGTTTGGTAGTCTAACAACACCCTCCTCCTGACCCTTCAAATGTTTTGCCTTTGATGGGCTGCACTGAGCAGAAGTCAAGTCATCCAATTCCACAGCTGTCTCCCTCCCCTGACTCAGGTTTCAGGCTTTCAGCTCCTCTGTAGCCCAGACTGGAGCTCTGTGCCAGCCTGTGATTACTGCTGAAGGCCACCAGACTGGAAAAAGAGGGCAAGTCTTGCATAAGTTGCAAAGGCTCCTCTCGCAGTCCTGGTGTCTGGGAGAAAATAATGGCTTGTACAGAGGCAGAGGAGAAGAAGACACCTCTTGAGAGGGAAGATGATGTAGCTTTTTCACTCGGGGAGAAGTAGAGAAGGATTGAGAGAGAAAGATGGGCATAAAGTATGCACTACTTGAGTATATAGACAGCTAACACCTAACACCAAGTCAAATGCCTTGAATATTATATGTAAGTATACTTGGCCAATTACTGAAAAACTGATTCTGATTGTAAGTATTTTTGTGTCGTTGACCTTAAATAGTGTAATGCTAAGTATGCGTCAAAGCTGGATCAGAAAGAAGGCAGAAATGGGGGTGCTATGACTGATGAGTGGGCTAGTGTGTTATATCATAATCTAGGGACCTGGGTTCAATTCCAACCTGAGGTAATTTTCCAATTCTTACTCATCTTACTTGTAGTAATAAAAACATCTTAAGGCAAAAAAGCCCTATACACACTTTATTTGAAGGTACCGTCATAAGACTGGCATGACACTGTCAATAACTGACGTGACGTTGTCATGAACCTGTCGTATTATGTGGGTAAAGGAAGATAATGACAGGCAAGTAGGGTGTAAGAACCAGCGTGACCAGACTTTTACTTCGTCCACAGTAATACAGTTCACTGCCTTACATACAGTATACGTCACATATAAACAGGGCGGGTCCTAGCTTATCAAGAAGAAGCCCCTCTCACATTAAATGCTAGTGCCCGGTAAACTACACTAATACCACAGAACCTGTCATAAACTTTATACACCTGTCATGACTTCTGTCATTAAGTGTCACCTGGTACTTGTCATGGTTAGGGTTAGGGTATGTAGGTAGGTTTATAAAGTTTATGACAGATTCTTGACAACATCATGTCATAGTTAATGACAGTGTCATGTTAGTCTTATGACGGTACCTTCAAATAAAGTGTTACCAATTATTTTTAAAAAAAGAAACTAGGGAGATATGATATTATATTAAAGCAGGATAGTGAATGAAAGAAAGAAACATGCAGGTAAAACACATACATACTGTATCTTTCATCTGACTACAGAATGACAACATTGGCTATCTCCAATTCAACTGGGTTTGTTCCAGGCTTTATTTCAGGCTATTCCAAGCTAGGTCCTCTTATTTCCGGCAATTTCACGAACCGTTTTTCCCCTGAGAAACATGTCAAGAACAGGAAACATAAATTCATAGAAAAGCGCTCATGAGAGCGCAGACCTCCGCCAAGGCAATGTGGTCACAGACACAATATAAATTCCAGATCATGTTCTGGATCACCGATCGCCACCAAAATCGAATAAGTTCTTGCTTGTCCCAATATACACACTGTCCGAAAATTTCAGCCAAATCTCTGCAGCACTTTTCGGGTTTTCCTGCTGACAAACAAACAGACAGACAAACCGACCAAAAACATAACCTCCTTGGCGGAGGTAATAACAAACAGCAATCTTCAAAGTCCTTGACCTTCCCAAACTTCAAAAGTCCTGTTTCAGAACTCTTCAGACACTACCCTCTCAGGTGTGTGTTGACAAGCCATTTTGGACTTTTCCCAGCATACAGATGCGCTAACAAATTCAATTTTCTCATCCCAGCTTTAGCTTCAACCACATGTCCAGCTTCTCCATCATGTCCTGATGTACCATCTGAGACTAGAATGAATGGGGCGCCATGTATGGTGAATGATTCAGGACAAGGCCTCTTTCCAGGTACAGTCTCTGACGCAGTGACTGATGCCTGCCTTGGTTGAAAAGAAGGGCGTTGGAAATAGAAAAACCCATTACCGGGCAAATGATAGGCAATCCACCGAGTCTTTGGATGGAGGAGGAGGGAGCCGCAGCTGAAGACTGACTGATGGGTCTAACTCCAAATGCACGGCATGACAGATAACTACAGTTAGAATCCTGATTTATTTTTTTCCTTTTTTCTTTTCTTTTCTTTTCTTTTCTTTTCTTTTCACTTCACAGAGTAAGAGGAAGATAAGATGAGAAAGTTAAGTTAGTACTAAACAATTCTTTTCATCACTGATTTGTTGGGCATGGGGTGACTGCTGACGGTTAACTGAAATTGACTGAAAGTGTTGCGATGTCTGAAAAGAACAGTGTGTATTGTCAACTTCACCGTCAAGATTAAGGCCACATTTTCAATTCTGGGACTGGTGAATTGAAAAGAGTGACAAAATAAATAGTTGATAATTGGCATAAGCCCCCCCATTGCTTCACTGTCATTCAGTCATATTTCTATCTTTGATTTCCGACTTGACTGACGAGAGGATATTGTCTCACCACTAGGAGATCCAAACAGAACAATACCTTTCTATTTCATTCAATTTTAGCTGTAATAATAATACTCTCATGATTTATAATGCATCCAATCTCTTTAGCAGTAGTCTATAGACAGAACTCAAACTTCTTTCATGTCTTTCGCATGTTTTTCAGCATTCATGCAGAATGCTTTTTTACCTACTGTATTCCCTCCCCAGTACTTTCCTAGCGATAATCTAAAGCATTATCACACAGTCTTACTCATGCTTGCCCCAGTCCTGGAGTGGGAGGACATGATTCGCTTGAACAGTGAAAGCTGTTAGAGAGGGGAAGGTTAGAACAGAAGAGTGATAAAGGACTTGTTTACCAAAGAAAGAAGGACAGGCCCATTGGTAGCTCAGTACAGTAGCTCTTGAGTATATTTTTTATGACGTTTCTGTTGTCCCATCATAATGCAATGTTGCTTAGTGTGTTTCAGGAGAGGAGGACAGTCAATGCTCGAGGTCGAGCTGGAGAGAAGACAAATACACACCCACCTCAGTTACTGTGCCCCTGTGTGTGTGTGTGTGTGTGTGTGTGTGTGTGTGTGTGTGTGTGTGTGAATATACTTCACAGATTGATGTCGCTGACCTTCCGGCAATTTCCTAAGCTCTTCAGGTTTTCTTTAAAGGCCACGTCTGGCCTAGATTGAAGATGAACACCTTTAAAAGACAAGTACAGAAGAGCAAACTTCTATCTAGACAGGCAGATTTGTCTCTCGACTAAAAATCACTCACACACACACACACACACACACACACACATACAGAGAGAGAGAGAGAGAGAGAGAGAGAGAGAAACTGACACACACATATAAACTATGAGTCCATAAATGTAGCCTATACTATGTCTTGGTGGTGTCTCCAATACGATGAATGTTTTCAAATCTGAGTTTTTTTTGTTTTTTTTTAGTCTATCCTGCTGCCAGCATCATGCCCCTGAAAACAGCCTTCAAATGCTGCCTCTCCAATCGAATGGTTCAAAGACACGTTACCACGGAGACCAAGTAGTAATTAAAGGTGGTAACCTATGTTAAATGCAGTGCCCATCTTGCAGAAGGCACCCTCATTACCACGTCTGAGCACTTTCCCAGAGCAAGCTTAAGCCTTCTCCTAGCTAGTGAGGGAGTCAAATCACAACAAGGGCTTTTGGTACGGGGAGGGGGAACAAGGATTTAATTGCCTGTTTCGGCAAGCTGGGTGGGAGTTTAATCTACAAGACTTGTCGCATTCCTCAGTGGCGTTTTTCGGCCGATATCCACAGGCGTCAGTGGCGGCGGGCGCGAAGGCGGATGCCGGGGCTCGCTGACAGAACAAAAGAGCTTGCATGCGTGGGCCTGGCTGCTCGCAAAGACGTTGCTAAACTGTGTTCCCTCGCTGTTTATCCTCCTCTCCTCTCCGAACACTGCATTTGCATTTTAATGCGACCACAGAGGAAGCCGAAAAACAGTGTCATTATTGCGATTGTAATTGCTACGAGCCGTCATACATAATGCAACGTCGCCGCACGATACACAACAAACAGATCATCCTGTGCCGCGTCCCAGTAAAACTTCACTAGACAAGATTGATGGCTCTCTTAGGTCTTTTAAGCATAGGTAAATGAGGCAGGCTGAGGTGCCAGGCTTCAGATATCAATCATGGCGAATGGTTAACACCCTGAGTTGGTATCACCCACATCTCCAAGTTTGCATCCCAGTAAATGCCTATCAGCAATAATCACTTGTGTGCTGACAAAGTAAACAAACAAATAAACAAAAAGGAAATAGAGGCAGCGCATCTTATAAGCATATCTTACATATTCATTTATTCATTCTGTCTCTTTTATCTAACGTCACTGAACATCAGACTGCAGGTGTATATTCTCATTGATATAATGGCCCCTAGGATCCTCACTCCACGACCTTGTTTGAAGTGGGGCCCCTCGCTTTGCCAGATGATGTATAGCATAGCATCCTCATAGATGGTGATAGCATAAGAGGAGGCTTTGGAGAGTCATCACAGAGGGAGTTATGCAAGGGAATCTCCATATAGCAAATGGGAAGATATCATGCCGATAACATATCGTTTAATTCCGATAAGGAGCCGTCTGTTTCATGGTAGTCATGGGAATGGCCGGTGCTTTAAACGAGGCTCTTGCCATTAAGCTGTGCTGTGCCCTGAGTGTAAGTGGCTCTTAGGAGTCTTAAAGAGGCTGTGGTGATGGGCGTTTAATGAAGGACGCTGATGTGATGTGTGCGGTTGTGGATGCACAAATCTGTCACATGCATGTGGTGATGTGACATTGCTCCGCTCACAGACACATATGGCATTACTGGAATGTAAGGCTGAAGCTGCAGTCAGTAGGGCGTGACAATAGTGTGTGCACAAAGCACAATAAAGAGAAGAGAGAGAGACAGGGGAAGGACAAGCACACAGGAGAGAGAGACAGTTGA
This sequence comes from Sardinella longiceps, assembly GCA_027497455.2. Classification (NCBI taxonomy): domain Eukaryota; kingdom Metazoa; phylum Chordata; class Actinopteri; order Clupeiformes; family Clupeidae; genus Sardinella; species Sardinella longiceps. The sequence continues at coordinate 6,539,564 of JAODXP020000031.1, forward strand.
TGCACAAACACAATGAAGAGGAGAGAGAGAGAGAGGGGATTGTCAAACACAGAGGAGAGAGAGAGACAGTTGAGTCACAAACTCAGTGAAGAGGAGAGAGAGAGAGACGGGATTGACAAGCTCACAGGAGAGAGAGGGAGAGAGACAGGGGAAGGACAAGCACAGAGGAGAGAAAGACAGTTGATGCACAAGCACAATGTAGAGGAGAGAGAGAGACAGTTTATGGACAGACACAATGCAGTAGAGAGAGAGAGACAGTTGATTCACAAACAGAGGAGAGAGAAAGTTGATGCACAAACAGAGGAGAGAGAGAAAGTTGATGCACAAAGACAAAGCACAAGAGAGAGAGACAGTTGATAGACAAATACAATGCAAAGGAGAGAGAGAGAGAGAGAGAGTTCATACACAAACACAATGAAAAAGAGAGACATTTGATGCACCAACACAATGCAGAAAGGAGAGAGACAGTGTGGGCAAACACAATGTAGTAGAGAGAGAGAGAGACAGTTGATTCACAAACAGAGGAGAGAGAGACAGTTGATTCACAAACACAGAGGAGAGAGACAGTTGATGGTCAAACAATGTACTAGAGAGAGACAGTTGATTCACAAACACAGAGGAGAGAGACAGTTGATGGTCAAACAATGTACTAGAGAGAGACAGTTGATTCACAAACACAGAGGAGAGAGACAGTTGATTCACAAACACAGAGGAGAGAGACAGTTGATTCACAAACACAGAGGAGAGAGACAGTTGATTCACAAACACAGGAGAGAGAGACAGTTGATTCACAAACACAGAGGAGAGAGAGACAGTTGATTCACAAACACAGAGGAGAGAGATTCACAAACACAATGCACAGGAGAGAGAGAGAGAGACAGGGGAACGACAAGCTCACAGGAGAGAGAGAGACAGTTGATGCACAAACCGAATGCAGAGGAGAGAGAGACGGGATGGATGGAGAGAGAAAGAGGGAGTCAGCGGATTGATTGAGGCAAAGTTGCAATGTATGCTGGAAGGAACTGATGCAATGTTGAGAGTGAACACAATCACCAACGAGCACACACACACACAGAGAGAGAGAGAGAGAGAGAGAGAGAGAGAGAGAGAGAGCGCACCAATAATTGATATGGGGTAAAAACTGAAATAGCCACATCTCACCATCTCGAACTAAAGAAATGCTAAAAGAAGTAACAAACAGATGCTTTCCTGACATACACACACACACACACACACACACACACACACACACACACACACACACACACACACACACACACACACACACTGGGAGAGACCATCATATACTGTATGGTCTAAGAACAGAAATAGCCCCAGCTTACTTCATGTTGGACTTAAGATATAGTTTAAGAAGCAACTAACAAACAGATGCTGCTCTGACACCATTGAAGCAACTCACAAATCCCCCAGCAACAGCCCTGACTTTCTCAAGCAAAACTCTTGCGTTTACACTTAGTTTCATTTCCAAAACCTGTCCAATTTAGTCTCTACAAGTATTAGGTAATGTAGCTGGAGTAATCCATCATCCAGATTGAAGTTATAATCCTGAGCTATTTAATTTCTGTTACAAATGAGGATTAAGGACGTGGCTGCTCTTACAATCAATCAAAAAAGGTGGTTTGGTAACCGACAGCGGTAAATGTATAGCCTGTCAGAGGGAAAATAAACTTTTACTCACATGCCTGCTGATTTTCTTATATATCTCCTCACAAAATGTTCTCATAAAACAGCTCACTTATTTCTATCACTCAGTGATGTCAAAAACACACGCCAGGAAAAGCACAACATTCAAGTTGCCTTGGCTACAAAGACAATGTGTGAAGATGACTGTAATTAGCTGAAGTGGAAAGAAAACTGTCAGTTAAACTATTTTAAGTGTCAGTAGCTCAGGCTATCTCTTAGGCGACTTCAGCACCTACGCACACCTAATCAGACTCTATTATTTGCGACCAATTAGAGGCGACTCTACAAACAAAAGATTTCTGCACATGTTACTC
>JAODXP020000031.1:6546581-6559081 GCA_027497455.2 Sardinella longiceps
GGCCTCCTAAAACCACGGACCCCCCCCCCCCCCTCTCTCTCTCTCTCTCTCTCTCTCTCTCTCTCTCTCTCTCTCTCTCTCTCTCTCTCTCTCTCTCTCTCTCCCAGCACAGCACACCCATTAGACTCCGTGGAGAGGAACAGATTTGAATGCCACACTATAGACGAGTGGAGAGGAGTGGGAGAGAGAGGAGGTAGGGAGGGAGAGAGAGAGAGAGAGAGAGAGAGAGAGAGAGAGAGAGAGAGAGAGAGAGAGAGAGAGAGAGAGAGAGAGAGCGGTGGGGTTGATTGAGATGGGGGGAGATAGAGAGTGTTATGACAGAATATAATGTGAAATTGCCATGAACATTTTAGTTCACTGATCATTCGTATAGATGCATGTTGTTCTCTCCTTTTGTGAGTCCTTCAGGGTCCTTGTGAGTCCTTTTGTGAGTCCTTCAGCCAATTGGCTGACCTTAGTGCACCTCTCTCTCTCTCTCTCTCTCTCTCTCTCTCTCTCTCTCTCTCTCTCTCTCTCTCTCTCTCTCTCCCTTCTTCTGGGTCCTCTTCTTCACTACCGGAAGGTGGCCTAACTAGGCGTGTCCGCAGCGACGAGCTCAAGAGGATTATTTCCTGCTCTGGTCCGTCACTTCTTTCAGACATGCTGCTCTCTTCAGAATCCACTCAAGAGTGTGCATGTGTGCCTTTGTGTGTGTGTGTGTGTGTGTGTGTCTGTGTGTGTTTATGTATGTATGAAAGTATGAGTGTGTGTATGTGTGTGTGTGTGTGTGCGTGTGCGTGCGTGCATACCGGTGTGTGTGTGTGTGTGTGTGCTTGTGCATGATGGAGAGAACCACAGAATGAAAGGAGGGAGTGACAGAGAGAGGAAGTTGAGGGAGAGAGAGGGAGAGAGAGAGAGAGAGAGAGAGAGAGAGAGAGAGAGAGAGAAAGAGAGATAAGTTTACATTGCTGCATTCAGCGTACAAAAAATATGTAATTTATTCACTCCCGAGTGTTTAGAATTGACCTTGTCAAAGCAATACGGTCCTGTCTAAAGCTCCATGCAAATCCTCCATGAAATATCTGAACAAAAAGCTCAGCTCAGCAAACCCCACATACACTGACAGCTGATCTACTCAAACTATTGCCTTGAATTTGCTAATTATTTATATAGTCAACAGACAATGGCTGTGTAAGGGTAGGTGCACTGAATTAGCTAATTAATTAATCAATTAAATTAATCAATACCAAGTGTATACTATTTACAGATGTGAAGTACAGGATGCAGATGTACAGCACAGGCAGCGTAGATTATATTGATGGATTATTGTTGGTCACGGTGGACAGATGAAAATGGCCTTGGTCACACAGAATTCATAAATGATGTGCATCTTGCCAAGCCTGGGCGAAAGCCGACTGTTGACTCTGTCATACAGTCAGGCCCAATGCAATTGAAATAGGTTTCCGTTTGGATATCAAGTATTCTTTCACCTGGCTCTCACGTCTTCAACTTCCGCGTTCAGTAATAACAGATCTCTGGCAAGTTCCGATCTATTTTGACATCGTAGTGGCAGTAAGTCCTCAAGATCATGGATGTTAATGTCATGTACCAATTTTGTAAATGCAATTCGAAAGTAGGGGGGGAATAAGAAACGTGTTCGATTACAATCTGCTGCAAATTCTGAGACATCGCTCTAAACTTTGGCTAAACCGTAGAGCTAATGAGGGATACAGTGCTAGGCGGGCTGGGTCAGACTACGTATGGAGCCAAAATCGTTTAGCAGAAGTATGTAGGATGGCATCGCCAGGCTACATCTGGCCCTTTGTAAGCAGGTTGTAATAGAAGTGCACTCATTCTTTTCACTATTCACACACATACTGTTCTCCTATTGAGAACAAGAGAGACCTTGGTAGCATGTGAGCAAAAAGAAAATCTTGCTTTTTTCCCCTCTCTTCTTCTTCTTCTTCTTCCTCATCCTCTTCTTCTTCTTCTTCTTCTTCTTCTTCTGCTTCTTCTTCTTCCTCTACTTCGTTTCTTTTCTCTGCGCCCATATGAATCGGTGATGAGTTCCTGTTGGGAGTGATGTCTCCAGCAGACATGACGATCGCCATGTCATTTGACACCATGCCACCGAAAACTCGGGCAGAAACCCGACCCCGGCCGCTATTATCACAGCACAATCCGCTGGCCCTGAACTGATGAGTCAGTCTCGGGGAGAAGACTTTACCGCTGTCAGCAAGGGGCAGAAGTGCATCGGGGAAAATGAATAAATAAATGAAAAAAATAAATAAATAAATACCGGATGGATTCTAGACACGACTCTGCCATCTAGTGGTTATAAATTGGAAATGATTTACATAAAAGCAGGTGGAAGAAGCTCTAAAAGGAAAAACACGGCAAGAAGAGAGACAGCGCATTAGTGGATGCATCCAGGGACATACATAATTGAGGATCCAATCAAAACCCCAATTAGTTATATGCATAAACACAGAGAGTGTTGTTTAATATTGCACACCCCTCAGACAGATAAACAAAGGTAAGTTTGAGTAGGGTGTTTATTAAACATGCAGATGCAGGCACTGAGGAGGAGGACGGAATCTATTGAAGTGGAGTTCTGCTTATGACTAGTAATAATGCAGCCTCAACTCCAGCACCTTGGACAGCAACTCATAAAACAAACAAGAGGTTCAGATTCTCCACTAGAGTGTTGCCTTCCTCATACTTCTCTCTCTCTCTCTCTCTCTCTCTCTCTCTCTCTCTCTCTCTCTCTCCGTTTCTCACACACACACACACACGCACACACACACAAACATGTTTATTGGTATTGCACGTGGGCGAGCTCACACATGCACACAAGCGCGCGCACACACACACACACACACACACACACACACACCGAAGTATACACATATGCTTGTACATATATCCCACTGTTAAAGCAACAACAGAAATACACATTCCCTTATTCATTTGCTATGCCCACACACACACACTAATATACTATTCAATTCACACACACACACACACACACACACACACACACACACACACACACACACACACAGACTTAAACAAAAGACGTCTGCTGTGATAGCAGTGCTCTGTCACTAAACTTCATTATATGAGTGGATGTCTCATCAGTGGAGAAGTGGAGAACTCACAGCATCTCATTTGAGGACTTTCTATAATATCTCACCAATCCCTTCCCAGCCTCAGGAGGATGACACACACGCTGCTGTTTTTACTCTCTTATTTCATTAACAGCGCAGTTGTATGGATTGGGTATTTTATAATGTCGTCTTGCTTGGATGAATGGACAAGCAAGATAATGAACAGTAACTTCACGCTGCACTAGATATATATCGGGAGATGAGATGGATTCTGCCAGAATCTTTTGCCATCTTTGACACCTACATAGGAGAGACTAGATGTGTGCATGATTAAAAAAAAAGAAAAAAGAAAAAGAAATTAACTCACTTTTATTCTTGATAGCCTCGGATGGATCTGTGGTTCTGTGTATATATGTTGCTCACTCAGCAAATTTCACAGAGGTCGGTCTCTTTCGGTTGAGAGATTGAAAGGACAAGAATAAACCCCATGTAAGTGCATGTATATTTTATTATCTTTCATTACAGGATTCGTCATTGGGATGCTATGCATGAATAGCAAGCAATTACTTGCACTAGATATGAAACATGCAGTAAAGGCGACTGGATTCACTCCTATGTTCATTAAAAAAAAGAAGCTACACAGAGTCTCATTCAGAGGGGGTCACTATATCTATCCCCCCCACGGTACCAGAATGTTCTAAATGTGAAGAAGCTCATGGTGGGCCATGGAGGTGGTGGTGCTGTACAATGTCAATCCTACTGTAAAAGGCCAATGCTAAGAGCAATGCTATCACTTGATGGTTTTGGGAATAGAGGGCCCATAGGCCACAGTTGGTTTAAATATTGTGTATACAGTAGTGATACAACCAACTTTTTAAATTTGTTTGTCTATCTTTCACTTTCTCTGTATCCTAATCTCTCTCTTTCATGGTCCTAATCTCTCTCTCTCTCTCTCTCTCTCTCTCTCTCTCTCTCTCTCTCTCTCTCTCTCTCTCTCTCTCTCTCTCTCTCTCACACACACACACACACACACACACACACACACACACACACACACACACACACACACACACACACATTCTCTCTCTTATTCTTGTTAATATATCAGAGTTAATGTATGATGGCTGTCTTCAGATTGCCTATTTAGCATAGGAAGATTCTTATAAGAGTGAAATGATTGGGAAATATTTAGTGAGCTCTATGCTTAGGAAAAGTGGCATAATCCCTCCCTTGTTTAGCGCAGGGCACACATGTTATGGAGCTACTTTGCTGCAGGAGGGACTGGGGCACTTAACAAAACAGATGGCATCATGACACAAGAAAATTACATGGATATATTGAAGCACCGAGAAGGAATATGCATGCAATTAGGCCTGAAAACTCCTGATCCAGTTACATAAGTTCTGTCAAGAGGAATGAGCCAAAACTTCAGCAAACTATCATGAGAAGCCTGTTGAACGATACCCCCAAAGTTCTGGTAGCTTGACACGCCAGACTATAACATGAATGTATAGTCTGGAGACGAGTGATAGATCCCCGTGTAAAAACGGCTAAAACTAATCAGCGCAACTAGCAACTAACAAGCAATTTAAACAACGCTAAGCCCGCCCAAAAACTCACTGTCCAGATTTAACATTGTGATAAGCTAAACACCACTATGTCTGAATACAACTTAGAGCGTAAACAGCTCAGAAACAGCTCAGACGCAATCAAGGTCTGAGCTATGGCTCGTCCCTAGACGTACTCGCTGAGCAAGTTCAATTATACCGCTAGACTGCGTCTAGTTCTAGTTATAGGCTAAACTTCTGGCCCACATGAAGCAGTTTCAAGGCCATTCTGTCAAATCTAAGGAGGTATCTGTAAACTTTTGACAAAACTAACTGTGATTCAACGTTTGACAGTAAAGAAAGAAAGGTTTTGGTGACGCAAACATATGGCTTCAACTGTGCTTTTGAGAAAAAAAAAGCCAACAAGTGACTCCCCACAAATCCAACAACAGTTCAATAACACTTTTCAAAAACCTTTTCCATAACTGTAGAGCAGTTATACACTGTTAGCATAATGCTAGTCTTTTCCTCTTTCTGTATGAGCACATTTTCATGTTTATCCTCGCCCCAATGCCATTATTCCTGCAAAGTGAAGGTAAAGCAGACAAGCAATCTAAAAACAGCAGTTATTGCTTGTGATGCTGTTGTTGGTTTGAGCAAATGAGGAAGACGATAGATCTGTTAGGTCTTTGTATTAGGTCTATGTACTGACAGCTGTTGTGCAACTTGTACCATTAACAAGACATGTTGGTGAAACATTTTGTATTCAATCTACATCATAGCCATTGTCAAAGGCTGAATCATACAGTAGTATTGGCTATTATATTTGCAAACACACACACACACACACACACACACACACACACACACACACATACACACATGCATATTCACACAACACACACACACACACACACACACACACACACACACACACACACACACACACACACACACACACACACACACACACACACACACACACACACACACACACACTGCAAATAGTCTCTGTTGTCTTATCATTATTTTACAAGAATCCAGGCCTATCACTGTGCCTTGGCAAGTCAGAATGATGAGCTCACACACAGACAGGCAAGCTGTGATGGGAATCTGTAAGGTATCTCATTTATTCGCCTGGCAGGAGCGCCTAGCTACCTAGCTGTGGCAACAGCTGCAGGTGTTCAGTGCGTTTTCTAACCAAACAGTTCTGGCAGCTGTCACAGGTAGGAGACTGATCACAGGTGCTTGTTTGACAGAGAATTAGACTGCTGGTGAAACATTTATGAACAAGGAAAAAGCTTAGGGGTGTGGTACTGATAAATGATAGTTTATGGAGATCTGTTGATTTAATTAGGATGTCAATGTCAATAAAATACTTTTTATACAATTCATACTTTATGACGTGTTGAACATGTGTGTGCAATAAAGTTTTAGTCATAATAGCTTAAAACAAATGACATCCCTCAGAATCCTTAAAATTGATTGGTAAGATGGAGTGAAAAAGCAATATGGGAAAAGACATAGGATAGCTGAATTTTAACAGAAGTTTATTTGGTACTTTAATGTGTAGTGACCTGTCTATCTGTTTGTGAATCAAAAGCACAGAGTTATTCTGCCATCTGCTGGTCAAAAGTGGTCTGTGAATATTAGCAGATGCACTCCAATCATACTTCATTGTGAATATTGTGAATAGGCTATATCTGATTCAAAGTTGACCACACACACACACACACACACACACACACACACACACACACACACACATACGCACACACCCACACACACTTGATGACATTGATGTCATTATGTAATTTCATAATTTACTGTATTTCATTTAGTTTTTTTTTTAAAGAAATAATAACACTAGCATCTTCAGAAGAGTGAAATGTTCCCTCTCAATCAAGCGGCCTCTCAAGTCACTCCTTCTAGTTTTCCATTTAAATTGGTTAGGAAAGGCTTTAAATATCTTGGAGTGGAAATCCCCCCCACATTTTCTCTGCTTTTTACGAAGAATTTTGGGGTTCTTTTTGAAAAATGCAAACAAGACATGGTGAGATGGTCAAGTTTACCCCTCTCCATAATGGGCCGAATCAACCTGATCAAAATGATTGTGTTACCTAAATTTCTCTATCTTTTTCAAAACATTCCCATCCTAATCAGAAAAAAGTTCTTTAAAACTCTAGATCAATCCATAGCATCCTTCATTTGGAATGGCAAGCCACACAGGATTAATAAGCAGTCACTGGAAAGACCAAAGGGGTCAGCGGGTCTAGCTTTGCCTAATTTCATCCATTATTATTGGGCCTCCAACATCCAAAAAATTTTGTTTTGGAAAGAGGAATACCGTCCTGAGAAGATTGAGGCCTGGTTACATCTTGAATCTGTAACATGTTCAGTAAACCTTGGCTCTATTATCTCTGCTCCATCTCCCCCAACCCCATTAAGTAAATTCTTTTCCAACCCTGTTGTCCTCAACTCTGTTAAAATCTGGTCACAATTCAGGAAACACTTCAATTTGACCACAACATCAATACACTCTCCTATTGCTGAGAATCACAATTTTCCACCTTCCACCTTGGACTCAGCCTTTAAAATCTGGAAAGCAAAAGGCATCACTACCCTTTCAAATCTCTTTTCTCAAGGTAAATTCTGCTCATTCTCTCAACTCACTGAGATATTTGATTTGCCAAAATCCCATTTTTTTAGATATCTCCAAATAAGACATTATGTGCATAAGAACATTGATTCCTTTCCAAATCTGCCATCAGACAATGCTATTGACAATATTCTCTCCTTATCACCACATCGTAAAGGCTTGATCTCAGTACTTTATCAATACATCAGTAGCATCTCTCCTCAGTCACTTCAAAGAATTAGACAACTTTGGGAAGTTGATCTTGGAGAAGCAATGAGAGAGGACCAGTGGGAGGCCGCACTAGACTTAGTGCATACCTCATCCCCCTGTGCAAGACATAGCTTAATTCAACTTAAAATCATCCTAAGAGTGCACTGGACTAAAGCCAGGCTGGCCAAGACCTTTTCTGGCATTGATCCTTCTTGTCCCCGTTGTAAGCGTCAACCTGCTGATCATATGCACATGTTTTGGTCATGCCCACGCCTTACAACATTTTGGGGAGAGATTTTCCAAGCCTATTCAACAATGTGTGGTGTGCACATCCCTCCGAACCCAATATGTGCAATTTTTGGCTTTACTGATGAAACCCGCTCTCTCAGAAACAAATTTTATGTTGTGATAGCTTTTACCTCTCTTCTAGCTAGACGTCAGATATTGTTGTTATGGAAGGAACAAACAGCACCCACATTTAATAGATGGATCAGAGACTGCATGTCTTTTTTGAAATTAGAGAAAATTAGATGCACTCTTAAAGGTTCTATACAGAGCTTTGATAGAATTTGGAACCCTTTTTTAACATATTATGAGAGCCTCCAAAACCCATTGCAAGTATAGTAGATGGCTCCCCCCCACCCCCACCTGCACCCACACACGCACACACACACACACCCCTTTTTTTGTCTTCTTTTTGTTTGTTTGTCTAAATATTATTCCATATATTGTTGATATTTAGTTTTGTACTCTCATACTTGCAATGCATTGCCTGTCTGGCTTTACCTGTATTGTTTTATTTATTTTGTCTTGTTTTGTTTTGTTTTGTTTTGTTTTGTATGTATGGGATGGGCAGACTGAGGGTGGGTTGGGTGGGTGGGTGTTTATGATTATTATTGTATATGCAACATGTAAATGTATATTTCTCTTCTGAAAAATCAATAAAAAATGTTAAAGAGAAAGAAATAATAACACTAGCAATGCCAATAGTGAGATAATATCAGCTGCAGTTGGTTTGATATATGATCTCTCTGTACCTCATTAGCCTCCTACTTGCTACAGTACTTGTTCATACAGCCGAGCCACCTTGGAACATTATTAATAAATGAAATGAGATATTAGGAATATAGACAATAATGTAGCATCATACTTATTTTCGTAATTTCATATTTCAATTATCTAAATAAATCATTTTGGAATGTTTTATTATTATTACTGTTGTCACGACCCGGCTGTTTTGTGCTGGAGTTGTCTGCTCCTTCACCTCCATTCTGGAATGTGTTTGGCTTGTTTGCCTGTTGTCTTGCTCTTGTTTCAACCTACAGGTGAAGCTGTCTTGGTGGGCGGAGTCTGCCTAACTTGACTGCCTTTATAAGCCTTCCTGTTTCCAGTAAATGAGCGTGTTCGAAATCAAGCAGCAACCTGCTCTACACGTGGTACAATTTGGGTGAAAAGCTATCCAACTTGCTGAGAATGGGTGTTCTTTCTGCATGGCAGTAGCCTTACGATATCGCGGGAGCAAGTCTGCTGCTGTGCAGCTGAGCAGTTGCTCTACCCTCGCTGCTTTCTGCTGCTACTGCATGGAACCACCTCCATGACAATAAACTTCACCCTGATTGGCTTGAATCTCCTTTGCAAAAATTACGCATTTGTCTTTTTGCTTTTTTTCCCAAAATTAAGGAATACTAACACAAAAAATGTAGCTCTGTTCTTTGATGTTGTTTTGTGACCATATGGCAAACATATAGAAACTTCAGAGTAATTCTTTTCTTATTTATTTTCAAAATCATAAAATTTATTTCAGCCAACTTCATGTTTATTTTGATGAATATAAAGGTAATTCAAGCTTAATTTAATGCAAACAAAATTTGGCGACATCTCTTCCCTGTGTCACGCAGTGTTAACTGCAGGTAAGTGTGTCCATCTTCTCCTGCAGAGGTCTGTAGCTCCTCCCATCTGATCAGGCAGATCTCGGCAGTCAAATCGCTTATGCAAAGGTGATGTCGACCGCGGCTCTTCTCTCTCTCTGACTGCTCTGGCCTGAAGTGAGGAGGCTGGCTGCAGCTCTTTCCTTTCCTCCATTTACCCTTTCCCTTTTTGCACTACATCACAATGCTGATTTGCTCTACATTCTTTGGTTGTCTTACATTTACTGACTTTTGAACATAGTTTATTTGATAAATATTTATTTTGGTTACTCTTTTAAATTCGCATGGACTCCCCTTAATGTCATGGCCACTGTGACCCAAGTGGTCGTGATACTGTCTTCGTGCAAACAGGAGACTATGAGTGGCCAATTATTAAATCATTAAAGTAGCCTAGCACTGTGTTCATACGTACTTCATCACTGAGCTGGCAAATAACATAAGCTACGTCACGGGCCAAATATTAGAGATTGGGTTCAATCAGATTCAATTGTTTCAAACTTCTACAGTCAATGCCTTCGGCCTGCTATAGTTTCTCAATAGCCAAGATCCCAGACCAAGGGGTGGGTCATGACCAGGCTACATCATTAAAGGAGCTGTGTGTAGGATTGTGGCCAAAATTGGTACTACAATCATGTTCAAAATATTTTGTTGCTTTCAGCCATCTCCATCTTTCAAAAGCATCTCCTATACATATCCTTGTTTTACTTCTGACCTTGTCATGATATTCTTCGGAAGCATAATGAGGCCTTGACAATGAGAAGAACACAAATACCACTTGAAATGACAACATAAACACTACTTGTGGGCTGCAACTTAGCAAATGTGAATATTCTTGCTGGACTACAACTGTCAGTGATATTAGTGTTTAAAATGAACGCGATTCCTTCATGTCTGGTGACATATCAGGGCCGTTTAATGATTATTTGGAATACATTTCTTACACACAGCTCCTTTAAAAATGTTCAAAGGGTCATTTGCAAAGTAAAGGAAAAAGGTACCTTACTCTCCCTCCTCTGTGTTAGCTGATGACCTTCACTGACTGGGTCTTAAGGTGTTTCAGGTCCCACTCAGGTGGAACAGCCAGGATACTGAGAGCCAGGATCTGCACCACAGACAACAACAACAACAACACTTGAGAACAGCCAAATGTATACACTTACTTTGCCTCTTTGAATGTTAGTTACTGTACTGTATAATACAAAGCAGTTAAAGAACCTGCCACATCCCACTTTAACCACTCCCCATCTCCCCCTGTCATTCCCACTACCCCACCATGACCCCTGGCAGTTGGGTTAGACCCCTGAGCCATGGATCTGCCCAAGGTTTGTCCTTGCCCTTAAGTGCTCCTTGTTGGTGTGCCCCGATTGAGGTGAACTTGAGGTGAAAATCAGGGATATTCAAGAATTCTTCTAAGCGAGTCTTTAGAATTGTTTGCCCTCAATGGTGCCTTCCAGGCAGCGCTGCCTTGAAGGCAATACTTTGCCTTGAATTATCAAAGTGGACTACAAATGATAAAAAGAAAAATAGCCTAGCATCTAGATTCTACAGTAATACATTCATAAATAATAGCATAAATGAATAAATACACATTCAATAAATGGCATGAAATGCATAAGACATGTAGACATGACAGGTCTACATGTCCTGCCCATGTCATTTCCTAACAGGTAACATGACTTGGAAATACTGAAAATGGCAGATTGCACCATGTACAGGTTTACTTCTACCACTAGATGGCAACCTAAGATTCAATATTATACCCTCATAATAAAGTGGACAAACATACATATCATTCAGGAGGAAAGCAGGTGAACAGCAAAATTGAGAGGGAATGCAGCATCTTAATCCACCATCTGCAATATTTATAGGGCATATATATGTATGAGGGCATATCAATTTATACCAATGACATACAGTAGAATCTCATAGAAGGACATGATGTGTGAAAGTCAATGTAACAGGGATCATAAGATAAGATGACCAGACTTACCAAAAAGATTAGAACATTACTATTTCTGTATCCAATCATTAACGTAATCATAAGTAGCCTAATGTTTTTGCTAAAATTTTTGGGGGGCAAAGCAGGTTATCTTCTATTTGACTGGGGGGAAATACAACCAAAAATGGGGAGTACAGCCTACCCAAAAATCCAGACCACTTGCTGTAGATGATGGGGTCATTGCTAATGGGGCAGAAATAATCTGTCACTCAGTCTCAGATCAGTGAGAGAAAAATAACTGCAAACCGCCTGAGGCACCAGCAGGTTCTCTCTGTACCTTTAACACAAAGCAGGCAGGGAGTTGGAGGAACAGCTGTCTGCAGGGACCTGCTGATAGACTCACACATGCAGGGTTGCTGCTAGAGGGGGGGGAAGTTAGGATGATTCTAGGGGCCTGACACTGAAAGGGGGGGGGGGGGTCCTTATGTTTCAATTCAATGTTTAGGGGGCCCAAAATTATATACTGTCATAATGCCTATAATGTTTAGTGGCACCCCCGCACACATGTCTGACATATTTCAGACTTTTTCACTGCACTGTTCATTGCACAAATTATTATTAAGCCTTTATTTAACCAGGGATAAGAATCATTATTGAGATCAAAATCTCTTTTTCGAGTGAGCCCTGGCCAAAAAGGCAGCACGCAGAAAACATAAAGAGCAAAATAACAATCTGCCTTTTTCCAGACTTCACTGTTCACTACACTGTCCATTGCACAAGTGACACTAGACATAATTTCACTGCATTTTTTACATGTGTTATCATATGCATGCAACTTATATCATTCTGTCCTTGTATTACTGCTCTCTTTGTGTCTCTGTCTCTGTCTGTGTGTGTGTGTGTGTGTGTGTGTGTGTGTGTGTGTGTGTGTGTGTGTGTGTGTGTGTGTGTGTGTGTGTGTGTGTGTGATCTTATTTGCCCAATAATATTAAATTGAATTATTTTTGATGTTGTTTCTTAATGGCTATTTTGTTTTGTTTTTGGTCATATTTTTGGCCTTTGGTCAACTGCTGTTGTGTATGAAGTGCTTTATGAATAAATTGACATTATTGTTCTATGTTCACACAACCAAGACACCTTGGAGCATTA
>JAODXP020000031.1:6561581-6564081 GCA_027497455.2 Sardinella longiceps
CTTCCTATTGGAATAGATTCCTGACCGCACAGTATTCCTTAGTAAATTCGTGGTAAAAAAAACCTTACGTCGAAGCTCCGCCTCGACTGCGCCGCTGGCCCGCGCGCGAGCTGGAACATTTAACGCAATAACAAACTAAAGGATATAGACAGGACGCAACAGCATGAGACCCACAGAAGTTTATTTACAACCCATGGAACCGATCATCTGCGGGTACTCCACTCAGTACTTTCCAGCTGCTGCCCGACAAGTGCCGGACGAACTCGCTTGTCATCCACTGTCGCAGCGACTCCTGTCTCAGTAGTGCCTTTCCAACAGGGAGGACAACGTCCGACGATAGCCTACCTCCACGGGGACACACAGCTGACACACTTTCCCAACACGGTAGGCAAACTTACAACCTGGATAGCACACCAAGTCGAACATTCAATTTGTTCCAGACCAATTTTGTAATTAGGTGCAAATGTCTTTTCGCCAAGTTGACATATATCTTCCAGCAATGCATAATTATAGATTATTAATGTAACCTAATATAGGCTAATTATTATTTGCCCAAATGTAGCCTACCATTTTGATATTTTGGTCTATAATTACCTAGATATGGATTTCAGGTTCATTATGCCTGGAAACCTCTGTGTACCAGGATTTGGCTACAAAATAACTTGAAATGACTAAAATAAAGGAGTATCTTTATTTTTTAAAAAAAAAAAAATCCCTGGGTCCAGTCCAGAATCAAGTGCAAGACCCTAGTAATTTGTAATTCACCACAAAGACGCTACACATTTTCTGCCCCGAGTGAGTGACAGTTTGCACGTTCAGTGATAATGCAAATGAATATACAATTGAATGAATGTCACTATTATAACCTATCCTGTCCCGGTTAACTAGTATTCAAGATGATGTTACCGATGAGTTCGACGTTCCCCATCGCCTGCACTTGGTGCCTTTGGACTTTACTGTCACAATGTTACGGGTTGGAGTTCCGCTATCACAATTCAGTCGAAGTGGAGAAATACCTGAGAGAAGTTAACAGAAACTACCCTAGTATCACGCACCGCTATAGCATCGGTAAATCTGTGGAAGGTAAGTAAAGTTTTTTTTTTTTTTTTTTGCCTGTGTAGCTATCAGGTTATTTGTGATATGAATGACATGTCAGACCTCAACTAGCCTAAAACATCCACCCATTCAATTTACTTGTATGTCGCAACAATTACAAGCTTTTGCCCAGATTAACCTGAGAGGTTGGGTTAATGTTTGACGTGGGTCGCAAATTCGTCACTTATTTTGAGACCACAAAGCCAAAGCACCTGTGCAGAATGTAAAGTTTTAAAGGCCTCTGTCCTGGGTCGTACCGGATATTGTTTGGAGTGAGTGCCACTTTGGATGCCACTAGGCCTATAGAATACCCACCCCTGACAGCAAGGTCACTCATTAGACTTGAAACAAAGAATCATTCATTTCTAATTTTCAAGATACTATGTGATTTGTGATTTAGTATGTGATTTAGTGTTAGGAGGGTAACCAGTTTGTCTAACATCTTTTTAAAATAAATAAATGAAAT
This sequence comes from Sardinella longiceps, assembly GCA_027497455.2. Lineage (NCBI taxonomy): Eukaryota > Metazoa > Chordata > Actinopteri > Clupeiformes > Clupeidae > Sardinella > Sardinella longiceps. The sequence goes on from JAODXP020000031.1 coordinate 6,563,143, forward strand.
GAAATGATAAAACATATAGGGGAAAGATCTTGTACATCACTCATCCAGAAAAATCAAAACTTTTAGTGGTGGCTTTTCCACTTATGGAATGTAGTATCAATAAGAAATGGTCTTGATCATTTGTATGACAATCATGCAGGTCCGTTGTTTTTAACTAGACATAATTATTGTGCCAGGATTGATTGACGTATTTTAGTTTCCATTGAGCAAATTTGACTCTTATGATGGCCAGCTTCAACACCTGTATGATCAGGTGCCTCCAGCATTGCCCTAGCCTGGGCCATAAAGTGAACCTGGTCACGAGAGCCAGGCTAGCAATGTCCAGTTTGGCAGGTTGGCCATTTTTTTGTGACCATCTGCTGTTCACATTAGAATGTCTTGCTACTGGCTCAACCAGCAGAAACCATCAAGTCCTATACTATGTACAGTATGTCTGCTTTCTATTAATGAACTAAGTGCTCTAAGCAAGTCACATGCTTTTGTCTGTAATCAAACTTGTGGTACAATTCAAAATATTTTGGGAACGGTAATGCTGCGCTGATGTCACTAACTGGCTAACCTTAATTTGTGAAATGCAGCAAATTGACTGTGACTACTAGAGAAAACTATTAGCAATATCAGCATGTCCATTGCATTGGCTACTGCAGTCACACTGATGCATCTGGTCAGTTAAACAGACGGAAGCGGCTGCATGGTTGATCGGCCTCTGTGCAGTTTCCAGATGTCTCACTACTGGAGTCTTTGATGTGTGGTCACGGATGACTGTGTGATAAATTAACATAAAGCAACACACACACACACACACACACACACACACACACACACACACACACACACACACTTCACTCTCTCCTTCTTTCTCTCTCTCTCTCTCTCTCTCTCTCTCTCTCTCTCACACACACACACACACACACACACACACACACACACACACACACA
>JAODXP020000031.1:6576581-6579081 GCA_027497455.2 Sardinella longiceps
GACTGACTGACTGACTCATTTGTTTGCCAGAAAGCACCTTTCAGACACATGGTTCAACTCCATACACTGTAGCAGTTCATACACATATTAACTTGCCAGTACACTCCGTGTCCTCAATGTGTTTGTCTAGAACATTCTAGAAGCGTTGACACACAGTGAGTAAACTCAAGAATGTTAGTTTTCCATTCTGGAGGCTATGAGTGTGTGTGTGTGTGTGTGTGTGTGTGTGTGTGTGTGTGTGTGTGTGTGTGTGTGTGTGTGTGTGTGTGTGTGTGTGTGTGTGTGTGTGTGTGTGTGTGTGTGTGTGTGTTGTAAGAGAGCCAAAGTTGTGGAGACAAGCGGTTCCTGACACTCCACCTCTCCAGCAGGCAAAGGATGGAACCCCACTGGAAAACAGTGGGAAGCCCATGAGAAGCATCTGCTGTGGGCAGTGTGTCTTTAGATACCTGTTTGAAGAGGGAAAGGTTAAATGTCTTTCTGTACTTTAGGGAGATGGAGGAATGCCCACAACTATGCAACTATGCACGCAACTATGCCATTCCGCAGTATTTTATGTGTGTGTGTGTGTGTGTGTGTGTGTGTGTGAGAGAGAGAGAGAGAGAGAGAGAGAGAGAGAGAGAGAGAGAGAGAGAGAGAGAGAGAGAGAGTATTTGGATGCAAGTATTGGTACACCTGGTCATTACATCTGCGGGAGTTTTTCTGGCAATCCGTTCTAAATTTGTATGTTCAAGATAAAGAACATAGAGAACAAGTTTTGTTTTGTTTGGGAAAGATTTTGGAGTGGGTGTGTTTATGGGCATGTTTGTGAGGTCAAATAGATACTGATAGCACACTGTATATAAATATGTGTGTTAAATGTGTGTGTGTGTGTGTGTGTGTGTGTGTGTGTGAGAGAGAGAGAGAGAGAGAGAGAGAGAGAGAGGGTAAAAACCTTGGGTGTAGTTGAGTATCCCAGGGTTGAAGCAACAGTGAACAGCAGTAATTGAGAGGGCCAGGAGAGAAAGAGAGAGAAAGAGAGAGAGAGAGAGAGAGAGAGAGAGAGAGAGAGTGTGTGTGTGTGTAAGAGGGCTGGGAGAGGGCCTTGCAGCGCAGCCTTCAAACCCAGCTGTGGTCCAGCCCAGACATGTGTGTCTTAATCACGCCTTTCACACAGAGACAGGGAGAGGAAGCTCAGGAGAGAACACACACACACACACACACACACACACACACACACACACACACACACACACACACACACACACATATGCATGTGCAAACGCACATAAACTGTCTTTCACACAGAGACAGGGGGAGGAAGCTCAGGAGAGAAAACACACACACACACACACACACACACACATATGCAATGCAAACGCACATAAACTGTCTTTCACACAGAGACAGGGAGAGGAAGCTCAGGAGAGAAAACACACACACACACACACACACTGTCTTTCACATGCAGGGAGAGAGCAGAGGAGGGTGAGGAACCTGACTGGGAAGGAATGCAATGTGTTGGTTATCAACACAAACCCGCAGACACACATAACCTCTAGGCTATGCAAAAACACACACGCACACACACACACACACACGCACGCACGTACACAGAGGCACATCAGAGACGTGAAAATAAACATACACGCCTGCACACATACACACAACTTTCAATAGTGGTAGCGGTGGGTAGAGACTGGTAGGTAACATCCACAAACATGTTAGAACACTGTTGTTTCCCCCTGATAAACACAAGCCCAGGGGGGAGATAGAGCTGTTAAACAATAGCCATCAAGATGGAACACAATAGTTTACTGTTACCATCCCAGACCCAGGAGGTGTGTGTGTGCGTGTGTTTGTGTGTGTGTGTCGGGGGGTGGTGGTACAGAACACACACACAGATCTGAGCTGAGAAAGAAAGAAAGAAAGAAAGGTACAAAATGAAGTCATCAGAAAGGGTTTATTTGGAATTATATGAGCTCATAAAATTCAACCGCCATGAAGTTTCAATTTGAGTAATATGCAAACAAACGTTGTTTGAATGCTTGGGTTTTTAATTGATTAAAGCTTTGCTAAATGGCTGCCAAATTTGGTCTTGGCTGAGCTGTGAGCCATTTGTGAAACACTTAAATCAGAACTTAACTTGGTGTGAGGATGCAAGAGTCATTTGTGTTTGTCATTTATGTGTCTGTAGGTGGTGGGGCGTGTCCTGTTGCTCCAGCTGATCAACTACCTGACAAGCGGTTACCGTAGCAACCCCTTTGTGATGCGTCTGCTGGACAGCACACGGGTGCACATCCTACCTTCAATGAATCCTGACGGCTTTGAGTCATCCTCCCGTGACTGCATGAATGGCTACGGCAGGTCAGGGCTCTCTTTTAGGGCGGACACACACGCACACACACTTACTAATTCTCTCTCTCTCTCACACACACACACACACACACACACACACACACACACAAAGCTCTCTCTCACACTCACTTACCCATATGCCTACTAGAATTTGCAATGGTATTCT
>JAODXP020000031.1:6581581-6586581 GCA_027497455.2 Sardinella longiceps
ATGATACGAGACATCAAACACGTCCCAACCCCAAACAATGTTGAAACACACACTCACACACTCTTAAAATAAACGTTCACCCTCGCCCTTCACCATGGCAACATTTCAGTAAAGACAATTCACAGATAAACAGTTAGCCATTCCCCACCGGCAAGAGAGCATTACACATAGACAACAGACAAAACACTTGCGGGTTTGGTTTCGGTGTGGACTACCTGTGGAGCTGAACGAGTGGAATATCTTAGCCTTTATGGCACGGTTGAATTCAGTCTCATAAAGGCCAATTCAAAATGAAGATCCGCGACGAGATAAAATGGTTTTAGAGAGTAGTTGCGGAGGTGTGAAACAATCGTCGCAGGTTGTTTCAGGCAGTTGCAAGACGTCGCAAAAGATTTAACGTCAAATCGCAGTTTCAGAGTTTTAGAACGTCCAGGTTTTTAGAACGTCGCAGCCGGTCTCGTCGCGGATCTTTGGTCTGTAGGCACCTTAAGAGACATCAGTAAACCAGAGTTCAGCCTGGTGGTGCAAGGCTGTTGATGATCAACAGGGCCCCCGCTACAAGACAGGCAAACCAGGCCATTGCCTGGGGCCCAGGACTAAAAGGGGCCCCCAGGATTGTTTAATCATTTTAGAAGTTTGGTTGGTGGTGTCTTCCAATAAAATATGACTTTAGACTGGAGGTAGACAAATGTATGTTCAACACAAATAATTATATTAATATAAGATGCTTGAAGATTTTAACAGTGTGGTTCATGTAGGTGTTTATGGGAGGTGAAGGGCCCCCATATCCTGTTTGCTAAGTACCTTGAAACGGCGCTGATGTTCAATCTCAACATTGAGTGAAAGTACACCTAAAATTGTTCCTCTTCTCTTGATGCATGTGTGTTGTTGTGAAGAACAAGAGGCAGAGAGGCTCAAGGATGTTAAACTGTAAACAGTCCTGAGAGACTTGGGAGAGTAATGAACTGTATCCTAAATGGATCTTTTTGGGTCAAGGTCACTTTATATTTTTCCTTTTCCCTTTAGCTAACAAATACAGATAAATACATGCATTCTGTCATGTAGCCATAATCATATTAAACTCATACTTTAAGTCCATTCTAAAATCAATTTATTTATCTTGATTGTAAAAAAAGGGAAAAAAAGGCTTAGACCAGTGAGAGGCCAAGAGTGACAGTTATTTGTCCGAGTCACTGTTAACCATCCCTGATGTTTAGACTACCCACTGAACATGCACGCCTAGACCGAGAGGGCATGGCTGCCAACTTGACAGGTGTACTGAAGTGAAGTGGTTTAAGACCGAGTTCCCTCAGACAGTAAACGTCCCTCAAAATGTCTGTATGCAGACTAAAGCTAAGCTATAAGTCTTGCTTGGTTGTAAACCTGAAGAGCAGACGGCGTTGCTCTGTTTCTCGTCAAGGGCGTCTACCGGAGTGTGTCTCCATCGGGGCGCTGACAGAAATATGAACTGACGTTGGGTCCCAGACAGTCTTAATTGAGTGCAGTGTGTTGCAGACCATTGGAGAAGTTAAATCAAGGTCTGTTAGCTCGTTAAAGTTGGCTCGAGTAAAACGAGATAGGGAAACAGAGCGGGGGGGACCCGAAATCTGAAATTGTTTACTTTGGAGCTCCTTCAGCGTATCAGCGTTATCCATCTTTAAGCAGGTATTAAGGGAGATTTCCATGAGCTGATGACTAGCTGTGTATAATTCCCCTTTAAGTTGTTTATAAATTCACCGTAGGTTCAGTTTTCTAGCCAGATATTTTGCAGACTTTAAACCACAGTAGACAAAACCTTGTCTTGTCTTTTTGTCTTATTTTACACATTTAAAAACAAATTCTACTGGATTGGAATAGAATTGTATTTCTGAGACTTTTGGCATTTGTACAGTGGATCAGTTTCTTATGCCTTTGACTGATGGATTTAAAGACAAATAAAATTGGTCTTTGTGTTCAAAGTTAATTAAAGTTAAATCCTTCCCATGTGTGAAGTATCGGGCAGTGCCCATCTCCATTTCCCTAACCCAAGGAACAAGGAACTCCCACGGGTCTTTGGGAATAGAAATCCAGGAGAGGTCCTGTTAGGGGAGGCTGTAGCAAACCCAATGCACAAAAGCCAGTCTCGTGTCCAGCTACTGACAACCTGAAACCAGTGGCCTTTGCTTGGTCACTTTAGAAGGAGGGACAAGACTTCCTCTGACCACTGAAAGCTACTGGAAAAATGAGCTTGTGTAAACTCAGTGTTTGGAAACACTCTTTACACACACAGTCACACACGCACACACACACACACACACACACACACACACACACACACACACACACACACACACACACACACACACACTCACACACACGTACGTACAGACACATACACACTCACACACACGTACACACACACACACACACACACACACACACACACACACACACACACACACACACACACACACACACACACACACACACTCACTCACTCACACTCAAGACACCACCCATCCTGCCCCTATCTGCTTATTCACTTCCCCCAGCATGAGTAAGGGGCCGTTTATACTACTAATCAGGGCTTGTAGTAAACAAGGCATTTCTCTTTGTCTGTTTTAGAATGTTTCCGCCCGTGATTAGTACTGAGCTTTCCACTAACTGTTCCTCCCTGTATCATCATGATTATTATTATCATAATCTAATCATGGTCATCAAAATATAAAGTTATCTTCATCACCACAACCTCATTACCGTAATCTTAATATTTACTATAATCTGTTTATTCTTCCTCTTCCAGTGCCACTTGTCTTCCTAGTTGACATATCCTCGTAGTTGACGTCATCTCATAGTTTCAGAAAGGTCTCTTGTTCCCTTCTTACAGCCTCCACCACAGGATGGGTTGAGTGTACTAAAGCCAGGTGGGAGAAAGAGAGAGAGACAGAGACAGAGAGAGAGAAATATCACAAGCCAGTCAAACTAGTCATCTCAGTTGGTACACCATAGAATGATTTGTGTGAACTAAAACAGGGTGAGAAAGTGAGAGAGAGAGAGAGAGAGAGAGAGAGAGAGAGAGAGAGAGAGAGAGAGAGAGAGAGAGAGAAATGTGAGTTGTCTCTCATCCCCTCCTTCCACCCTCACAAGACAGCCAAGCTAGTCCTCTGTTGGTACACCACTACAGGACTGGAGCCACATGTTGGGATGGGGGATTGGGCAAAGGAGAGAGAGAGAGAGAGAGAGAGAGAGAGAGAGAGAAGAAGAAGAAGAAGAAGAAGAAGAAGAAGAAGAGGGGTGGATGGGAGATTGGATGAACTAAAGAAGGGATTCTCTATTAAGAGTAAGAGTAAGAGTACTTTTATTTTGTCCTTGGGGAAGGAGATTTTTTCTCTGCTTTTAACCCATCCGGGGGGGTCTACACACATGTACATAGAAACACATACAAGTTGTAGGGTGCACACACCCACACGCGGAGCAGTGGGCAGCCATTAATCCAGCGCCCGGGGAGCGGTTTGGGGGTTAGGTGCCTTGCTCAAGGGCACCGCATCCGTGGTTTCCGGACATGGGGAAGCGCTGCACATTCACTCCCCCACCCTCCTCTTTGCACCGGCCGGGAATTGAACCGGCCACTCTCCAGTCACCAGTCCAACTCCCTGACCGGTACACCACGGATGCCCCAGGGTCAGGGACCTCTCAAAATCACAAAACAAATGTAGTATAGTATTCATATATGTATTTCCATTTGTCCAACCATGTTAGATGCAATTTTGTTGCAAAAAAATTTACAGACCCCCAGACAATAGACTGCGGATCCATATACAGTTACTCAGACCTACAGTAGGTTTGCGAACCCAATGACCCAATGTCAATTAGCCAGGATATGCACACTGTAGCGCCTAGCTAGGCTATAGACATTTTTGAGATTTACTCCACAGATGTTGACACAGAGAAGGAAATACAGACAACTGACTACTTGATTGATGTCTGTTTTTCCCCAAGTAGAGGAGAGAGAAAAGAAAAGAAAAAAACAGCAAGGCTGGGTGATGTGACCTCTATCTTCAAACGGCAGAGAGCCCCAGCAGCACAGCAGCAGCACCCATAGACCTGCTGATGGAAGGAGATTGCTCAACGCACACCCAGAGAGAGAGGGGGAGAGAGAGAGGGAGAGGGGGAGGAGGGAGAGAGAGAGAAGGAGGGAGGGAAAGAGAGAGATGGAGGGAGAGAGGGACAGAGATGGAGGAAGAGAGGGAGAACAAGGGAGGCAGAGAGAGAGAGAGAGAGAGAGAGAGAGAGAGAGAGAGCAGGGAGGGCATGTTGTCTTACTGTATTCCCAATGGTCTGGTTATTTTCAGAATCTCACTCAAAGTCATTCAGTCACTTGCTCTGGGTCGCCTGGCCCAATACACCCATCATGTTCTGTTCTTTTCCTATTTAAGAAATGCCCTTATACATTGGAGATTCATCAGAAGCCAATCCGGGAATGTGACTTTTTTTTCCTTTTTTTTTATGCCATTTTCCACTGCTTTCCCAATGCAGCAGGCTTGATGATTTTCACACACTCCCACGTACATACCACACACACACACACACACACACACACACACACACACACACACACACACACACACACACACAGACACACACACACTCACTGACTTCAAACACAAAACACATGAGCACAGAGATGAACAAATAAACTATCAAGGCGCCCACAAATGTCACATGGCAGATTCTTGTTATCCTAGTCCAGTGGACTAAATGACAACACACACACAAACACACACACACACACACACACTCTCTCTCTCTACACGCACACACTCACTCACATCATTACACACACACACACACACACACACACACACACACACACACACACACACACACACACACACACACTCTCTCTCTACACACACACACACACACACAGTTGCTCCCATACCCACAGACACACACGTGCCAAACGCACATACTGCACGCATTCTAGGTCATTTTTCCTTGGGTAAACCATCTAAGGCTGC
>JAODXP020000031.1:6594081-6629081 GCA_027497455.2 Sardinella longiceps
TGGATGCATTAAGTCAAAGAGGCATCTGCTATAACAATTACCTTCCACTATAATCAGTGGAACTCGGTGAAAAAGATGCAGCTGCATAGCAAACATTCTAAAAAATAATTAAAAAAAAAGAAAACATTTTTGCTGTGACTTTACTTCACTTTAGTTGCTTGTAACATCTCCAGGGTAGCCCTAAGGGAAGTCAAGTGTCTTGGCAACAATATAGTACTGCTCATGTTTAACGACGACTCTTACCTGATATGAAACAGGAAGTGAACTCCAGAAGGGTGCCAGTGTCTCCCCTGACAACGACGTCTTTGTCCACCTGGCGAGGACGTACTCCTACAGCCACACACAGATGCACCGCGGCAACGCCTGCTCCGACTCCAACTTCCCCCACGGCATCACCAACGGTTACCAGTGGTACGCACTGCCAGGTGGGTGAGAGGAAACTACAGCACACCCAGTTGATGGATAGGGAGACTGGTTAGGGGTCATCAAGAACAATCTCATATATTCAGTTGCTTTCAGAATGAAAAGCTGGCCCTGGTCAAAACAGTGACAATAACAAGGTACAAAATGTAACCATGCAATTTGCTAAATAATGGCATTATTTTGAATTTAAACACAAAGTGTGTATAGCTACCATGTTGTGGAAACAACATGAATGTGTGTACTGTATATGCTCTGTATGTAAATAAGGGGCAATAGACCACATGGTGTTTGAATATTAAAAATCAGTACACATATTGTACAAGGCGGCAATATGGCCACAACACAAACTGATGATCTACAAACAGCACATCACAATTACAGGTCATTTAACCGAAGCTGGTCCTTGTTTCTTCCCAGGAGGGATGCAGGACTATAACTACGTGTGGCAGCAGTGCATGGAGATCACACTAGAGCTGTCCTGCTGCAAGTTCCCACCTGAGCGAGACCTACCTGGCTACTGGGAAGCCAACCGACCCGCACTGCTGGCCTACATCCAGCAGGTACACCTAGGTAAGCCCAACATACCCCCGCCTCTATACCTCCGGAGCCAATCCGCATCAACTTCCCTTGTGTCTGTGTATAGCATATTTTTTAACCACAAACAGAGAAACAAACAATATAAACAAAGGGCAAGGATACACATCATGTATTGAATAAAAGAACTTTTTTTTCCCAAAATTATGTTAAACAGCAGTAAAAGAATACAAATGAAGGGAATAAATACAAATTAAAAACTAAACACTACTACAACTAGAAGTCTCTAACTTGAAGTCCTTCTAACAAAACAAAGTCATTATGTGGGTAACTTGATTACATTTCAGAAAAACAGAAACAAAATCCAGAGAAGCTGCCCTCTGAAGCCAGTTGAAAGTCAATTCTAGTAAAAATCACACTGAAGCCTTAGATGCTGCCTGTACTGGCCATGTAAAATGTTATGTGTTAGTTTTCTGCATGTTGATGAAACCAGACCAGATGACATTTTTGGCGGAAAAAAAAAAAAATCTCAATCCAGCATAGATGGAAAAACTTTAATAATGATGGGGGGGATGAGATGACAGAAGCTTTGACTGTAATTTAGAACAAAGGCCAGTTTCGTAGAATGGCTCTGGTTCTGACCAAACAAGCTCAATGAAAACCAAATGAGAATCGGAGTGAGCAAGGGCACAGTCATAGATCGCCACACCCTGTGTTGGTACCACAACTCCACATCACTATTTAACATCAGACGCAGAACAACAGACTCCAGTTCAGTTATGAAGTAACATGACACTGCATGACACAGCGCACAGTACGGCATGCATAACTATGCTGCAATACCATGTTTTTTTCCACTTTCACAGTAACTCAGTAGTAATTTTGGTTCCTGGGGCGACATGTAAATTGAGGCAGAAGGGTTTTACTGCTTTAAAACAGCCTACTACGTCAATGTCAGTTAGAAGGCCAACAAAGCATTACAAGAAAACCTCCCAAGGACTATTTTGTTTGTCAGTTAAATATACAGTGGGTTTATGGCCTCATCTTACTCTCTCTCTCTCTCTCTCTCTCTCTCTCTCTCTCTCACACACACACACACACACACACACACACACACACACACACACACACACTTACTACACACACACACACACACACACACACACTCACTTACACACACACACACACACACACACACACACACACACACACACACACACACACACACACACACGTGAGTGTTGTCATTGTTTTGAATTCATCCATCTTCTCTCCCAATGAGATTTTACTACACCAGTGAGACTGTGGGTATACTCTTTTAAACTCCAGGCCAGAACAGGCTAGGCTAGGACTCCAAGCCTGTGTTGCCAGCCAGTCATGCTCGACAGACAGCGGAAGATTACGTGTAATTGGTGCTTAGAAGGCGAGCCCTTGGCCAGACCAGACGCGTCAGACGGCCACTCTAGATGGCAGACTGTCCAGTCATTCATGAAAGATGAGTGACTAACTAGCACACGCATCAGAGCTCATGCAACAAGGACAACAACAAACAACGTCCATCCACAGCTGAGCTCATGGCTCAGGAAAGAGATATGTAGGGGATGGGATGATCCAACATGTACTAGCCTGTGTGTTTAAAGAAATATGAGTTTGCTGGGGTGTGCCATGAAAAATCATTGAAAAGGGGACTAGATGAATTAGTTAAATATTTGATTCACTCACATACAATATTTGCACCGAGTGGCCTAAGGCACAAAGGCTCAAAGTTGCTTTCAAAGTACCAAAACAACCAAAATAATGCTATTAAAAACAAGAACCAAAAAAACAAATAAAAAAGTACTAAAAAATGATGATAATAAATACTTGCTTAACACAGCATTTGCACCCAATGGCCTCACAAAAGGCTTAAATTTGACATCTAGCACGTCTCTCCAGGGAGCTCTCTCTCACACACACTGGCTTACACAATGTAACCGTCTGGGTCATTGACTCAGCAGGTCCACGCCCAGGCCCACAACAATCCCACCGTGATCCCTGGACTATCTCCAAGCCCAGCTGACTGCAGGCCAACTAGGAGCACTGCCTGCCTGTCAACAACAGCTTCAGTCCCACACCGTGGGCTGGCTCCATGGGCTCCAAGCATGAGAGACTTGTTTGGGATCGCTTCACACATGGTCTCCTCTGAGATCGCAATCAAGTTCGACATCGATCAAAATGTAGTATATAGATGTCCGAGAATTAAGTATATACAGTAGAAGTCCAATGGATGTGGAACAGCTTCTCAGTTGAGAGAAGAAATAGTCTGTAATTCCTGGTGAAAAAAATGCTCATCAGTACAACTGTAAAGAACTACATCAAAGCTAAAACATCATAAATGTTGATGGGTTGTTCATTTAAATAATATATTGTATTTTAATGCACTGTTTTGATGCATCATCTGCTGTAGGTGTAAGTATTGTAGAGATCTGGCATCTGTAGGCTACAGTAATCTTATTCAAAGACTGAAACCCAAGAGGAAATCTTCTCATGAATTACTAATAGTGTTAAATCCTTAATTGTAGTACAAGGCCTGAGAGCTGTGTGTTTGTGTGGTGTTGTTTTTCACACCTTGATTGAGTTCTGGGTGTCTTTCGTTAGGTGTTAAGGGGCAGGTGTTTGACGGTGACGGGATGCCTCTGCAAGACGCTGTGGTCGAGGTGCTGGGCCGGCAGAATCTGTCTCCCTTCCATAGCGGTGCTGAAGGGGAGTACTACCGCTTGCTGCTTCCAGGAAACTACACCTTTAAGGTGAGAGAGCGCCCTCGGGTGGTCTGCTGGGTGAAGTGATGGTGAAACTACACAGAGGATTGATCAGAGGGGATTTAAGCAACGTTGGTTTTAAAGCAAATGTGTTTACAGTCAAAACATGCACTATCTAAGAGCAGTTTTTTTTTTAAATAAATAGACATCAAAAAATGAATCACTACTGTCTTGACTTTTAAAGTCAACTATCAATAATGAAAAAGAAAATTCCGGCCAGCTGGTCATTCGTTAAGAATTTGTTTTGAAGGAGAAGACACTTAAAGGTCAACTCTCCCCACTGTACATCCTCACAAAATGATGTCCCAGAAAGTCATTAAGGAAGTCAGAAAACCACTTAAAGCCTTCGCTGGATCATAGCAAACACAGCAGACATAAGAAATCCCTCTTTCTCTCTCTCTCTCCCTTTGAAGATTAAAAGTCCCATGCAGTAAATATTTACATAATAAAGCCAATGCTTCATCTCTATGTGGACAGGAGAAGTTGAGCGAGAGAGAGAAAGAGAGAGAAAGAGAAAGAAAGAGAGAGAGAGAGACAGAGAGAAAGCGAGAGAGAGATCAGTGAGCAAACGCTTGGGTCCATTGAGTCTGTGAGCAGGTCTCGCTGTGCCACTGTCTCTTCTCCGCTGTGTGTGTGTGTGTGTGTGTGTGTGTGTGTGCGTTGTGTTGCTGGTCTGTGGGGAAGTCACGCCGTGGGATTTGGTCTTGGCCCAGGGATTTGGCAAACAAACGGCGGAGGAATGTGCAGGCAGGCACCGTGAAAAATCAACTCATTTTCTCCCACTTTAGCCCAGGAAATGGAGCTTCGCCGTGGAGTAATGAAATGTGCGTCACAGTGCGGAACCGCTGGCAGACTCAAAGCTCTTAAAGTGAATCCGTGTGCAATGCATGCATTTCTATAGAATAAATAAATAACCGATCTCCAGACTGGCCCTGATCTGTTGTTATTTAGCAGTAAAATAAATAAACCCCAAGCCCATTGAGTGGGAAAACATTCCCAAAGTGTGAACAGGAATACTGGAGTCCAGGGTCGGCAGTGGAAACGGAACATGCAGATTCACACACACACACACACAGACACAGACACAGACACACACACACACACACACACACACTGGGGTCATGACCTTTCTAATACTGCCTCCGAGGGGGGATTATGGCCATATGGGTTCCTTTGCTGCCGTCCCACCTTACCGGCTTTTGGGTCAGTGAGCCTATGTTTATTTTTAATAATTCATTCAATGCTAATGTAGGTACAGTACTCTCAAGGCCCATACCCAAGGTTTTTCAAGCTCAAGATTTGACCTCGTGGCTGAGGCCTGGAGAGTAGACACACACAAAGCTGCTGAGCATTATAAACGCTGGTCCTAGTCTCAAACAAGCTGTTGAGGCAGTCTGTTGCTGTCTCGAGGGTCTTTGGTATTTTTTGCCCTCAACCGTGCTTCCAGGCAGCGCTGCCTTCAAGGCACTACTCCACTCAGTTTAGGGTTAGGATGAGGGTTGAGGGGGTTAGGGTTAGGAATAGGGTAAGATTAGTGCCTTTTAGGCTGTGCTGCTTGGAAGGTGCCGTTGGGGGCAAAAAACACCATTGAGCTGTTTTGAGTCTCAAGATGCTTGCCTTTGGGGTGGTCTCACTGGTTAGGTAGGCTACTACTTTGTAACACGTCCTGTGTGTTTTGGCCCTTCACAGGTAGAGAGAGCAGACACAGAAAGCAACTGATTATTATAAACGCTGATCCTTAAGTGGACTCAACATGCCGGGACGTCTGTTGTTAGTCCTAATCTCAAACTGCTGAGATGACCTGTATCTGGTCCTAATCCCAAACTGCATGCCTATAGGGTGGTCTCACTGGTAGACTACTACTTAGTGACACATAGCCTGTGTGTTTTGACCCCTCATAATTCTCCTGGGAAGTACTAAATAGCAGAGCTTGTTAGCAGACAAATAAATGTGCAGGGGTAAATTTGTCAAGGGATTAGGCAGGCATCCTGCTTGTTAATGGAATGGATTTTTGTCATTTTTTCCATTCCAAATTCCAGATTTTGTCTCTGACCTGATCTCTGACCTGACCTACACAGTTATAACCCATTGAAAACTGTGACAAGACACTATCAGGCTGCCATGAACGTGCTTCTGCGAAGCTGCACATACATTAGGCTGAGGGACCAGATGTTCCCGATTTCCAGGAACAGTCCCTGTTTTTGATGGTCCATCTCTCGTAAAATACAGGAAAACCCACTTGGTCAGACCGTTTTTGAAACTAAAATAGTACATATTTTAATGTTATTGACTGTAGAAATAACTGTCACTATGGCTCAGTCTTTTTCAGTAAAATTAAGGAAAAGGCAGACAGCAGACATCAGTCGGTTCTTAACGCTCTTCCTCAGTGGAGTGAGTTGGTCACGGTTGTGAGGGGCTATCAACATAAAATGCTCATAAAGTGTTCAAGTAATAGCAAGCTGCCTTTCAAACTGTGCAGGAGAGCACATTTAAAAAGCCATAAAACAGCCCAATGACAACCACCATAAGGCAAAGCAGGTGTGCATGCTTTGAAGACATACATGTAAATGGGTGATCCCTCCAGCACTGCAAGTGAAGCGTCAGAGACTTTAGCAGACAAGGGAAAACATGTCTGGTTAAGCTACTGTAGCTTCTGTGTACTCTCAGAATATTCACACCTAATATCCAGAGAAGACATGGCATTTGCAGCAAAGCAGCTTATGTCTGAGTTGGCAGTGTGTTCTTAAGTATACTGTGAAGAGTCCTGTTAAACACACACACACACACACACACACAAACACACAGCTTCAGTCTTTTCTGATCTGCAGGCCACATTCCTGCAAAAAGTCTTTTTTTTTTTTTTTTTTAAATAAATAAAAAATAAAAACTTTTTTTCCAGGAATTAACAAAATCTTAACTGAAAGTACTTTTTGACATGATTTGATTTGGAAATGGCGAAAAAAGACTTGGACAATTATTTTAGGGAGGTGACTACATAAATGTGGGTCATGAAAAAAGTAACCACTGATCTCTGTCTGCACAGGTGAGCTTTCCTGGACACAAGACGCTGATTGAGACACTATCCGTCCCTTATGGCCCTGAGAACTTCACGGCGTTGAAGCACGACTTTCAGCTCCAGCACATCAGCAACGCAAGTGCCCCCACCGAAAGCGTTCTACTACAGGAAAACCACAGCACCGCCCTGCTGGCCATACCAACTATTACACTCCTCCTACCCCTCCTTGTTTCATTGCTGATGTGAGATCAGATGAGGCAAAAACACTTATTTTTTTTTACTTTTATTTTAATAGAAACTCACCATCTGCCCTTTTTTTTTGCAAAAGCCACGTGACCCATTTTAAGATGACATTTGTTTTGTTGGTTGAGTAGATTGTATTGGACGTACACAACTAAGCCGGTGGGAGTCCAGGACAGAGGACTAACAGGATTTCTAAGTGCCTCAAAAGAAGCAGGAAAAGAAAAAAGAGAAACCCTCGCTCTTCCTAGTTGAGATAACACTTTCATCCGTGAACGTGAGGGCAAACAGTGGCTTTTCAGATTTACGGTTGATATGAACACATCAACAGGCGCAGGAGTCTTGCTGTGCTGTGCTGTGCTGTGAAGAATTCTGAAGCTTTTCTTATCGTGCGCGTCGAGATAAGAAGCTGTCGCCTAAACATAAACGCGACACTTGACTCGGGGATACGCATCAGTGTTAAGCCAGTGAGATGGAAGATGGAAACCCAAACAAGAATGGAAACTCAGGAGGAGGAGAGCTGAGACTCCACTCTCTCGCCTATCAGCTGGATTCCAAAGCAAAGCCGCTATATTTTTTATCACAGAGTCGCAATTATTTGAAAGGAATGTTCTCCGATTCCTGACCACAAGGTAGAGAAAACATTCCGTTCCAAAAAATATGAACTCCCGATGAAGATATTCAATAAGGGTGTTATGTCACATAACTCTTTCACTCTCAGACAAGTATCACTCACAGGCTGTGAGTCACAGCATAAGAAACATAAAGAATTTGAGAAAAGTGTCAAATTGATGCAGTATCTGAATTGATCCACTAGTGGGAGCTCTTGAAGCATAAATGGCCTTTGGAGATGCTTTCAGCTCAAGGTGTGCTTAAATCTCACAGCAATTTGGCAAAAATCACTCAACCAATGGTAGGAAATGGATGGGTAAATTAAATCCTCTAATACCTGAAGTATTAGAGAGGCGATGAAGTATTGATGTACCGATGAAGTGCTGATGAATCCAATTTTACACAGCAACACCAAGGGACAATATATAGTTTTAACTTCTAGTCTGAAAGAATAATTCAATATCAGAAGGCTTCTTTTTTTTGTACTGTGTACCACAACGCCTTTTTCTTTAAGTCATGGCAGTATGCTATCTGCAAGCTTAGACTGATATTTAGACTTGATAAACAGTAGTATTGCACCACTCAGACAAACAGATAAGCAAGCTTGTTTCAACAGTTGGATGAAAGAAACCAACTGAAGACACACTGCCAGTGTGCTACACTTATGTGTAAAAGGCTTATGTGTGTAAATCTAAAGGTATGTTTGCATTCAGCCTTCCTATTCCTGATGGAAGCCATATTGTATACAAAGATGGGTGAAACTTCCCTCAGTACAGACGAGTACATCACATTTACATACAACTTTATCACTGAGTTTCAGAACCAAATGCTGCTGATTGAGTTTAAAGGACCCCAACCACCCTCAGCAATATAAGAGTGTGTATTGTTTTAATTTTTTTTTTTTTTTTTTTTGCCTTACCTAAGTGCATCAGACATGTTTCAAATGCATTAAATTATGGTGTAAGAACTTAAAGGGCAACTTCAGTTAAATTTCAACAACAGCAGTATTGCTCAAGCTACTCAAGACAAGACAGTACTGAAGACGTGAGAATTTTGCGTCCAACTTATATAGGTAACGTCTAAACATGCTCCAAATGTCACCCCATCAGACACATTATAACACAGCACTGTAGTGTGTGTGTCTTAAAATGACAAACTGGTTAAAAGTGGTGTTTTTATGCAAATATTATATAAAGAAATATTGTTTGTAAACAAGCAATATTTGGCTGCTTGGATCACACTAGAGCTCTGGTTGAAATCTGACTGAAGTTGTCCTTTAATGGTAGATGATAAGGTGATGCTATATACTACATAATTCTTTACAGCTCTCAAACAGCCATGCCCTTGTCAGGCTTTAGACTCTGTAGGATGTGTCAAACCTGTGTGTCCTGTGTATGAGTAAGTATCCCAGTGACTTTTAAAGAGGAGGGCAATATAAGGCACGGGGGCTACATGTGGCCCATTGGGCTATTTAATCGGGCCCGTGGAGCCTTCCCAAAATACAATTATTTCTCATTTAGCCAAGAATTAAATTAGATTCTAGGTCTGATTTGTTGTATTCTTGAAATACAAATTCGCCCTTTTAAGCCTGTATGGTAGCATATCCTCTCATGAAAAGGGGGCTAATGGTTTGAGACTAACTTACCAGCATCAACCCCCATCAACAGGTTGACGGTTAACTTAACACCCAGCCCGTCAGTCAATATCTAAAACCCAATGTGGCCCTTCAGCCCAAATAATTGCTCACCACTGTTTTAGAGATTGGTGTTGTGTTGTTGAGGAGTTTAGAAATCTTGCTGAGGACAATCCTGGGAGCACGCTTGTGCTGTACACACGTGGGGCCAAATCCAAGTGCAGGTTAACAAACACTCCTAGAAATCATCCACTGTTCTACCTCATCCCATAGCTTGTGAATTACAGCTATGTTGCAGTTGTGCCTCTTTCAATAAAATCTGACACAGATTGTTTGTGTGTATGTTTGTACTTCATTATTTATGAAGATAGTGGGGGCGGCATAGCTCAGCGAGCTAGTGCGTCATACCGCAAATCCGGGGACCTGGGTTCGATTCCGACCCGAGGTCATTTCCCGATCCATACCCTTCTCTCTCTCTTCCACTCATTTCCTGTCACACTCTCTACTGTCCTATCGAATTATAAGGCACAAAAGCCCTAAAAAATATCTTTCATTTATGAAGATAGTCCTTACTGCTTCCTATACTTCTACAAGGGTGGTTAGGCAACTGCATACAGACCCCTTTGCCAACAAGATATTAACCAAAATGAAACCAATGCCATCTTCTGCATTCTGTACCTGCTTTGAATTCCCAATTATTATGAATTATCATAATAGGACATATTATAAATTATGTGTGTCTGTATGTGAAGCGATGACACAGAGGTACTACTCTACCTGTAGAGGGTCTTATCGGAGGAGATGCTCCTTTTCCAGACGTCCTGAGGGGGCCATATCAGAAGAAACGCTCTTTTTTTCTGGCTGCCTGGCCCTCATGGTATTTGCAGAATCCGCTGTGACCCCAATCATCGTCCGGCTGGTGTAGGCGTCAAAATCTCCCACTGCAGACCCTGGCCAGTCAGCATACAAATCTGAAATTCATCGTTAGTTTGCGTATGAAACAAGTTTGTACAGGGTGAGGTACTAATGTGGTTGCATTTAAGAGATTCTGCATGTTTTAACAAACTGTCTATGTAGACCTGTTTTCTCATAAACCTCACAAAGGTAAGAAAATAAATATCCTGTTCAAGCAACTGGGATATTTACCTAAACTACATCAACATTTACTTTCCTAAACAACCAAACATCCTCCCAGTTGTGCCATTTCACGCAAAATTTTACTAAAGTGGGATAAAAGACAGTTGAGTCTAGAGGTTTTCAGGCTGTTTCAAGTATAACAAAGTGAAAAGTACTCCATGCTATATGGGTCACTTTTCACCCTCTATTGTTCCATGCTATTGTGCAACAGCTGGCAGAAATACTGTGGTCTCTTCATCAATGTCCACCTATGTAACTTTACACATCAGCTTTGAATGCTTGGTGATACCAAATATCGAAGCATATAGGTCATATCACCACCCCCATTGGCCCATATTGTGTACAGTTTATTTTAATAACCCATAATTATGCAAAAGCCATGTTGCAAAGGCACCTGTGACAAACTGGAGTGTTTCCTTGTTCAAGATCAAAACAAACATTTGGTAAAGTAGAAGAAATGTTATTTTTTTTCTAACAGTTTTAAGAACACAAATCAACATCATTGAAAGCCTTGATCTATTCAACTCTCAGAACATCTCAAAACAAGTGGAAACTGCTCATATGATTTTCCAAAATGTTTGGAAACTGGCAAGCTTTTTGTAAATTTCTTCTGTTGAGTCTACATTTTAAAATTAGAAATAACCGATAAAAGATAGCTGGGAAGTTCATTTTTTTACTTTTTACTTTGCAGAATGAAAGGATTTTGTCAGTGCATGTTAATAAATCTTGAGTTCCCTCTATCCTATATGAGCATTGAACACATTGAGAGACATTTCCAGATGCAATGGCAGATTGAGAAACGATTACCCTGCCTACTGGGCACCATACAGGATATAGATTTGTGTGAGGCATGCAAAAAAGAACAATATGTCATAACAACAATTAGGCTTGTTTTTGTTTGTTTTCTTTAAAACAAACAAACAAACAAACAAAAAACAATTAGGCTTTCTTAAACCTTCAAAGCAATTCACAACCCCAAGTGATAATATAGACAATAGGTGCAAAGTAGGCCAATTTCAAGTTTTTTTGGTCAGAGTCATACAGAAGGTACTGTACATCAGATAACTAAAATCTTTCAGCTTCTTTAAAGAATATAAGGTGTGCACTTTTTTGCAGTGTCACTGGATTTGCTTTTTATCAAAATCACCATTAATGCCAAAAATACACCAAGGAAGTCTAAGCCTAGGTAAAATAAAATAATAATAATAATAATAATAATAAAGGCAGGAAGAAAGCAGTACCCCACATTGTGCTACATCTGCTTTGTCTTGAAACTCCTTAGCTAAAGTGCTCAGTGTTTTTAACAAAGGACTTTGGACAGTAAGCAGGTAATAATGTTTTAGTATGAGTGTGTGTGTGTCTCTGTGTGCTACTACGAGGGGGGTCCTGATAGAACAGGCCGGGGCATGCATCCTGAGACTTAATGAAAAAAAAAAAAAACGGGCTGCTTAGAAACCAGAGCATTGTCTAGGCGACGAGCACAGCAAAATCAACACACGGCAAAGCCAATATCCCAAGTGCTCTTCAGCAAAGCTGTCAGAGTCATGTGGCTCCTTTTTTACGCTACGGCAACCAACCCTACTTTTTTCTGTAACAACAAACTCCAAGCCCCAAATAGGTAAGCATTTATATCATCCAAGCATTGCCAGTATATTCAAAATGTTCTTGCATCCATGCACAATTAACAATTTGTTTATTTTGAGTCCCTGTACAATTTCAAATATTATAGCACATATAATTACATAAATCCTATAGCATCATCAATTTGCATCATTTACTAATCACACTTTCATCTCAATTCCCTCCCCACAGGCCCCCCTAAAATAATATAACTTTGTTATACACCTTGTGAGAACAATATACCTCGTTTAACTGGTCAATGTGCTACAATGTCCATAAATAAAAAATTAATCATAAGGTTAAGGCAAAACAAAAATCATACATCTGTGAGTGCAGTGCACTGAATTTATTAATTACAAGAACAGAGGTAAGATTTAGTGTGTGTGTGTTTGTGTCGGTGTATGTGTGTGTGTGTGTGTATGAGAGAGAGCGAGCGAGAAAGTGATCAAAGCTCCAGCCTCAGCTGACGTAGGTAAGGACGACTGACTGGATAGGCTCCCGGCATACGGGGCAAAGCTTGTTCCGGTTCTTGAGTTTCTTGGCGCAGGTGTAGCAGGCCATGAGGTGCCCGGTGCGACCGTGCACGATGCAGCCGTTCTTGGGCCGGCTCTGGCAGATGACGCAGGGCTCCAGGCAGCTGGTGGGCAAACAGGCGTCCAGGCTGTTGAAGCGCTCCAACTCTGGCGCCTCCTCCTGGCTGGAAAGCAGACTGCTGCTAGCTGCTGAGGAAGTCGATGGCTGCGAGCAGGCTGAGCTCTGAGAGTCCGGAAGGGACGACCCTGATGCTGATATTAACGCAGGGTCCTCTTTGGTGGGGGGAGAGCGAGGTGGGGCCCGCCTGCCGTCAGGCATGTCCAGGCCCTCCTCAGGGTCCATCGGGGTGGGCTTCGGGGGGAGGGGCTTGGCATCGCAGGCTGGGTCAGCTGCTGGCGTTTCAGCAGGTGTGGCGGCAGCTGCGTTGTCGGATTCGGGGAGCCAATCGGAGCGTAGCGTCCAGCAGCGGTTGCAGTTGCGTGGCAGAGGCGGGTTCAGCTCTTCGCATTTTGGGCACTTCCAGTAATCCTGCAGAATCATCAAGACATTTGTAAGCATTCAATCTTGCTTTTGAAACCAATTTAAATGCCTCACGTTGGTATAAGATCATAAACTAAAAACCATTGATATTGTTTCAGAATTGGCATACTGCTGTTCTGCTTAATGCATACAACATACGAGGAGCTGGGAGGCACTTGACTTAAAGGTGCTCTAGAAGGCACTGGCTCCAACAAAATGGATAGATGACAAAATGCAAGTCACTGGATATACTGTAATGCGATGCAATGTATGCAAATGCAAAAATAATAAAACCAAGAGAACATACTTCGTTAAAAAATGAGTGCACACTGTTAGGACAGTGTGATGACTTGCCCAATACAATGGCATATATGCAGCAAATCGTCCTGCAGTATGCCATTTCGGCCACCTATGTGTTTATAAAAAGTACATACGGCTTCAGTGATCTCTGTGTCCTCATCGAAAGAGTCCTCGTCCTCTTGCTCAAAGATGGTGACTTCATAGACCTGCACAGGGCGAGAGAAGGAGAGAGAGACGGGGAGAGTGAGACCGGGCGTCTGGGGCAAGCGGGAGCTGGACAGGGCTATCATCTGTGAGGTGGGAGCAATCTCTGAGACCTCGTCCTCGCCGGAAACGGAAGCCTCGTCGTTCTCGCTGTACGCGTCCGAGGCGATCGACTCCACCTCGAACTCCACGCTGAAATTATCGGAGTCCGAGTCGTCGCAGAGGCTCTCGTCTGAATCGTCGATTACAGAGATACCTACTTCCTGTTGGGAGAGAAAGAGACGCTGGTCAGTTAACAATAATATATCTGTCCAAGCACACACACACACACACACGCACACACACAGAATAAAGATTAGCAAATACTCCTGAGCTGGTGCTGCTACTTACAGTGTTACTGTGGGAGTCCGAAGACTCGCTGCTCCTCCTGTTGCTTCTGAGGCCTCCGATCACACACCAGGACAGGCTGTCATCAAACGTCAGAGAGAGGCTGTCCGACTTGTGCCGTTTCCTTCGCTCTCGCGGTTCTTCTTCTGTAGAGGACCCAGCTGTGGAGAGGAGAGGACAGGACAGAACAGAAAAATGGGTCACTTCAAATGAAAATGTTTTAAAACCTTAAACCTACCAAAGACATATCGTCCAACATCATTAACAATCACCAAATTGATTTGGTTTGAGCACTGATGACTTCCCTGATGACCCTTACAACAAGTCGCACTTTCTGACAACCCACAGTTGCCTTCCCAAGCGTTCCAATCGTTCTACTAATCTACCAAATCGAGGCCATGTGTCAAGCCATTCAGTATCACACTATCTATCCTTGAGGATGATGCGTCATGACAGCAACCAATTTCAGTGGCCTTGAGCCCCGAGGTGGCGTTTTTATTTTTAAAAGCAACAACCCCATTTTGTCGATGGCACATATCAATAAATCACGCTTCTGCTGCAGCAGCGTTGCATTACGCCCCATCTGTGTTCTGAACAGACGTTCATTGTGCGTGTGGCCGGGGCCGCAAGAAAGAGCCCCATTGTGACGGGCAGTCATCTGAACACATTCTGCTCTGCCTCAAGACCAAAGTGTTCTTTACGGCTAATTGTGGTGAAGCAGATGGGGAGATAAGTGTACAGCAGAGGAAAATAAATAAATAAATAAATACACAAACACTCAAACAAGCATACAAGTCGTGATGAGCATAAGAGAGAAGTGGGGTTTTCCATATCTTGAACTGTTTTTTTTTCTTTTCTTTTCTTTTTAACCATCAAAGGAAAAAAGGGAAGAAAGAAACAGTTGTGGCAAGATCTGGCTTTCCTGTTCAAAGTCTGACTAACCAATCATTAGTGGTGTTGTACTGTGTTGCAAAAGCTTTCATTTTCTTCATCAACACTGATGAAAGCACACGGCCTCTGGTCAAACATTTTACAGCAGAACTGAAGGAGGCCCACAGTAATGATCTGTTTCGAAACCCACCTAGCCTCCTTACAGTTTCATTTATTTATTTATTTAGAATTAGTCAGTTTGCATTGACCAACACTGAAAGACAGTGATGTGGTTCTATATCCGCTAGTGCTTAGGAGTGACATCTACAGGATTGTGAGCACAATCAAGCGAGAGACTACAAGGTTGAGTCTCCGTTTCTGTTTCTCACCAGGGTCACTGCTTCTTCTTCTCCTGCGTGATGAGGTAGTTGCATTGGAGTCGGAGTCCTGTTAAAAGAGCAGAGGGACTCTTTAAAAAAATAAAACATCAAACGGCAAAAGCACAGCTTGCCACTCATAAAGAGGAGCTCCTCACTCACACAGCTAGTTATTTGTTTCAGGGCTCTCCCTACTACTACCAATAACCACTCTGAACAAGCACAGTCAAATGCATCCAAAGGATAACTGGTTGGTTTCACAGACATACAAATGATTAAAAGCAAGACTTTTTCCACAGATGATTTCCTTCCTGGTAAACAAACAAACATGTTTACCTCTGAACTCCTTTCTGCTTCATTCTGGCTGTCAGATGGAGAAAGTGCGGGTTGAGATTCTATATAGGAAAGGAAGATGCCATTAATGTACAGCCATAATGCATCTTACCTTTGCAATGCAAAAACATAAACTTCAAGTGTATGCTAATATCCCCAATGTAAAATGTATCATTTTTTTATTATTAAACTAGGCTGGATAAGATCAAATATCATACCTGTTGTTTGTGGACTTTTCACTGCAGTTAGGTTTTTTGTTATCATGGCAAACAGGACTCTAGAGAGCGGAAGTAATAACAGATAATAATGTCAGAACAGGCAAATGCTTTCATTTTCAATTTGAGTGCTGCTCATTTGCTTATCTTATCTCATTAAGGGAGTTGTATTTCAGTGACAACAAATTAAATGCCAACAAAGGAGACAAGGAGTCTAAACAGGCTGATATATACGGCAGCACCGCTTTCCAAAAACAAACACTTTTTGTTTAGTGTAATAACTCAGTGGGTAATGTGAACCCGTGCTGGTTGTGGGTGGGTAGGTGGAGCTGCCCAGGGACGAGCTGCCCAGACAGCAGCGGAGGGTGGCTGTGTGCACAGACACAGCACAGACAAAAACACCTGCCTTGCTTCGCCCCGCCCCGCCCAGTCCTGCCACAAGCCTCCCTAGAGAACTAATCAGCCCAGCTGTTCCCCATCACCCCTCCCAACACATACCTTCTATAGGGATGAGAGAGGCAGAGAGAATATGTATGGGCAAGTGACAGAGACAGAGTGTGAGTGTGTGTGTGTGTGTGAGAGAGAGGGTGTGAATGAGTATGTGTGTGTATATGAGTGAGCGAGCGAGCGATGAGTGAGCGACTGTGTGTGAATCATTTTTGACTGAGAGACAGCCAGGCAAACAGAGTGAAAGTGAGAGAGTGGGGCAGGAGAAGTGTGTGTGTGTGTGTGTGTGTGTGTCTCCACACTAGTGTTCATGCATCATTTAATACCGTGGCTCTTTCACGGAAAACGTTTCGACCCCCAGCACGGCTCCGAGAGCGTCGCCTCCGCAGTGAACTATGTGCTGCTGCTGCTGGTCATAAAGCTGCTTCCTCATGATGTACTTACCGAGGTAATACATCACCTGGAGAAGAACAGAAAAACAAACAGCCGTTAACAACGCACATCCTCACCAAGAGCCAAATGAACATTTAACCCTCTCACAAAGCCTGGGTGATAATGGAACACACAGAAACAATTATGTTCCACAGTCAATTAATGTCAAGCACTGCCATTAGTCTTTTCCATTAGTCCAATGAGGAGAGAGTAGCTGGTCACAGATGAGTAAGAAATTCCACAGATAGTCTGTGGTTCCAGAGCCCAATACATGTAGTCTACATCTATTGTGGTCTTGAATGACTAACACTTCCTCACTAACTCATACTATGTATCCCTCAAGCCCACAGCAATAGCACAAAAATGTTCCTCTGTACTTCATTTAGCCCATACTTCAATCCACCAGGACATTTTAACTGAAACTATAGGGCTTAGCACTATAACATAGCATCAAATTTACCATCAAAATGATGACCCTGTAAAAAATTACACAGCTATTTGCCTGGACAAGCCTGTGTTTGTTTCAAAGCCTAACGTACTGCACTCATATCACAGACCACGGGATGCAAATATCAGACTGGTTTGACAACACAAACAACTCCCAGCCACTGCCCTTGAAACACGAGAAGCACTTATTTTTAACTCGAACACACAAAAATGGAAACGTAGCCCACATTTACTCGTTGGTTAAATCCCACTTTAAGGTACTGCTCAAATTCCTTACTTTAATTATACAAGGGTTCCCTAGAAATCTCTGTGAATTTAATCTCTTAATTTAAATTTAGAAATCTCTAGAAATGTAACATTTGAAGGCTCAAAATTGCATTGCTTAGAGGAGGATAAGAGAGCAGCGCTTCAGAAGCTGGTTTCATAGGCTAAAGTGAAAAGCATAAGTCCATCCGGCTGGCATTAGTATCAGATGAGCTGGAGTTCGTCCTTAAGCTCACCTCTTTCATGGTGAAGACATCCTTCTCTGCACCTGCCTGCTGTAGCAATGTCTGTAACTGCACCTTTGGTCGAACCTCAAAAAAGTAAACACAAACATGCATTTTGTTTTAGACATGATGTTCTTTTATTATTCTAATATCATACATGAAAATTGGGGTTGCTGTCTTTATCACTTACCAGTTTCTCATTATCAGCAGAGTTGATTTGGCCATTGCTCAAACAATTTTCTGCCATTATTTGGTAGTCTGTAGAAAGGACATACATATAGGTTAGAAATAACATACATAAGTTAAACCCAATCAAACAACTGTATTCAAAGACAAAACCACCAGACATACCTGTAGTTAGAGAAAGTAAAAGTAATACAGTGAACGCATTAAACTAAATAAAAAATAAATTAAAAAGTGCAATTTCTATACTATATACACAACATAAGTTAAACTCTATACATAAAGTGCTGTCAGCTCTGGTGGGCTTGCAGTGGGAACCACTCTTCAGCCGGCTCCAGATTTAAATAGACTCGGAGAGACATGTCAGGGCTAGATTCGGCGTTCTGTAACAGGGTTGGCTGAATTGACATTTCAGACCGTGACTGTATTCCCGACGCTGACTCACCTAGCGGCCGGGGAGTGGTTACGCACTCGATAGGCAAACGGGCTTGCCTCGCTGTACATGCCCGGGCATGTCCCTGTCCAACAACACGAACGCGTGCAGTTTTATTGTGTAAGCGCTAATATGTGTTTTGACTGACAGAGACAAGCCGTCTATCTTACCGCTTCTCTAAACAAAGACCGGGCAAGTGTTATCGAGCAGCTGACATGCCGGACCATTTGGACAATAATAAAATGTTGGATATACTTTTCTGGCCAATGCACGGATGCTCCACAAATAGTAAAGAATCGTTTATTTCCAGATGACCAACGAAGATATGCATCTGCACGCGGATTACCTTTCCAACGAACGAGTTGCGCTAGCTTTGAATGATTAACGCATTAACTTCACTCTAAAATGCTGATTCCGACTTTGACACATTTCACATTAACGTTACTATCATGCATCTTCTACCAGAACCAAACGCAAACGTTACTCAGTCCCAGAAACACCGAGGCAACTTCTAAAGATGCAGCTCACAGAATTTAAGGAAGTCTCATTCGTGATAGTAATTCTGAGAGGATAATTTAATGCGTTAATACATTTTTTACGGAATGCATGTTATGTGTAAATACTAGCAACTTGCAAAACGTTAGTCTGATGTACCACTGCTCTTCCATACGGTCAGGGTTCTGGTAACGTTATGGTTGTGTTGTTGGCAAGATTTTAAGAACGCTGCCCTTTCGACATTATTTTACAACAACAGGAAATGGTTCCTATAATTTCTATTTAAGTCATTCCTATGTAGACTACAACAGCTTGCACATACACATTGCAAGCCTTTTCTTAAAAGAAAGGCTGGCTTACTTGGTCAAATCTAGCGAAGACATAACTTGGCAGGCATCAGGGACTGCTTTCAAGAAAGCCCGCGGCTTCAAGGCCTAGCTAACAGATTGGAACTTTGGACTCAAGACTTTCCAATTCTGTCTTTTAAGCAGATAATTCTGTGGTTCAGCATCAACAATAACACAATATTGTCAGTTTGTCAGCACAGATTCAGATAAAACAAACGTACTCTGATAGACGGTGTGTTTTAAACTTAACTTACAAGCTAAGTCGAAGGCTAAATTGCGCTTACCTTAGTACAGCTCAGTGAAGGCTCATGCGCACGCAGGGTGCGACGACTATGCTGCCCCCAAACGGTTGTTGATTTCAAAATTTGAAAAGGCACGCGTATCCCAATGTAAAGGCAAGTAGTCTAAAATGCGTCCATGCAATGAGATTTAGAGCAGCACAAGTCCCATTAATTTTTTAATAAATCACAGGTTGTTTCTCTTTGGGTTCATTTGACACCATTCAGTCCTCTGTCAGTCCAGAAGAGACTGTCCTCTGAGATGGTTAGGCCTACTGTTAAGAATGTTTATAAACCTTGACTGAGTCATTATGTGACATCATTGATCAGGCAATTGATTCATCTTGAATAATCTCAGTAGAAACCCATCAGAAACAAGTCTATTCATTTTCATGAGGCATGCCTTCTTTGCTCCCTCTCACCCCTCATGTTGTTCAAAATACTGATCACTGTTCATTGGATCAAAACAAGGACTAGTGGACTACATCACCCTGCAGATGCCTGTCTGTCTAGCCTGCACACTTTCACATCAGAAGATAACATGTCTCAACATCTTACCGGGTCCTTAACTATTTACTGGAAGCAGTCCTTAATGGCAGCCTACAGAAAGTTTATATTTGCGACATCAGTGTTGTGGTAAAATTAGAGGTGGGTATGGATTTTTTTTAATAGATAGCCATATCTTTGCAAAGTGGGCCACAGTAGGGCCACAGTATGCAGAATCAGATGTCTAGGGTAGCCTAATATGTTTGACAATGGAAGATTTTTGCTGTGGTAATAGGCCTACATTTTTAATTATTATGATAATACAGCGGATATGTTAAAAGAAAGGTTGTATTTGGTGCATAAACTCCATTAGGCCTAAGTTATAACTATACATTGCATTGTAATGGGGTAATATAAGCATGTACTCAAAACCACACTTTCAACAACAGAAACACTTTATAGTCCCTCTAATACTGTGTAATGTGTATCTAAGATACTGTGTAATATGTATCTAACTAAGATATTGTGTAATATGTATCTGGCAGCTTTTACAAAAGTATCAAGATAATGAAACATTAAGGTAAAAATCTGTATCAGACAGAAATGTATTTGGTCTTCTATTTAAATGTCTAGTGAAACAGTTTTTGCATCTTTGGCAGGAAGTGTGTTTTGGCAGCATTCTCGGTTAGTCATCACAGAAAGATGACTCAGGGTTACTTTTAGACCAACGTGTTCTTTTCCGTAGTTTTAGTCTCGACATGTTTAGGCATGTGTACACATCCACATTCCTATAGCAACACACAGTACTACCCAAGCCAACATTAATGAAGGCTGATAAAAGTCAAATCCCTATAAGATTAACTTGTGCAGATATCTTTTAACCTAAGTTGACTGACTGAGCACATCTTGATCTTTTGTTAAATCTTGATGTCCTTAGAACTAAGAACTATTCACAGCTTCTCTGGGGGAGTTATTCAATCACCATAATCACTTGTTAGCTTTTAGAGTAATTAAATAGAATGATCTTAACTCAATGATGAGTTCAACCTGCTCTGCTAAAAATAACATTGTGTCCACCTAGCTGTATATATGTTGATAAACACACTCAGAGTTGACTACAGTGTAAGCTACTGTTTACAGGCGCTAAAGTTGTCCTCTGCTTCCCCTCTCTTGGGTGTTTTCCCGTTACGCGTGGGCAATAATTTGGAGACAAACACAGAGAGGGGCTTGTCAGCATAGCTTTGGATGAACAGTAGACTCTCTCTTTATGCCAGCCAGTGTGGGTACACTTTGTACCTGTAAAACTCCACTGACGCCATCCCAACCCCCCAACCCTTCTTCTCACCTGAGCCATTGCCAGGACAGGCCACAGCACTAGAATACTAGTTTCTGTGTCTATGTCATCAAGGGTAGGCCTACTTACTGCCCACAATGCCAAATTCGCACATTCCTGGACACATTCCTCAGTGTTTACTTCCAAAGTGAGTGAAATTCTTATGTGCAACTCATGAAAGACATAGACAAAATTGATGTAATGTCAAGGACAAAACTGTGATTATCTACTAGGGCTACTTGAACATCACTGCCAGTTTTGCAGAGCATTAAAGACAGCAAATACTGTAAGGTCGTGAAACCATCACAGTTCCTGTTGCAAACGGAAGCTCCTTATCGACTCATTTGCTAGAGAAAGAGCTATGACCACACGCAGAGATACCACAAACCAATAAGCTAGGTTATGTTGAGTAGGCTACAGTGTATCTGCATGAAATATTCAACACAGTGGAGGCTGATGTCTGGCATTCTAAAAAGGAGACATTGTGGAATCTTTGGAATTTCAGGTCTTCTTTTTTTTTTTTGGTCTGTAAATATACAGTACCCACTTGGAGATAAGATGCTTTGAAGTTCTGGCATCTAAATCAGTCTTGTCAAAAATTGCAGACCTACAGTTTTGGAAATGATGCAAACCTTCACTTGCAAGTATTTCTTTGGGGGTGTTTAAAGTTCCATCAGTCTGCTCTCATGAGTCAGATGTCAGACTGATTTCAGCTAACCTGTATTATTTATTTGGACTTCCCTCTTTCCCATACTGAAGAGTTGATATGTGTATGACGATATTATGTAACCCAGTTTTTGGTGCATGGATGAAGTTAATAAAATAACTTCATCCATGCACCAATGGGGTGCATATTTAATAATAAAACAACATGTTTTCAAAAGTGTAGAAAAATTTGTTCCTTTACAGAATGGGGCATCTTCATATAGTTCCACATGATGTAGGCTTAAGTTTAGTTGTTCATCTCAAAAACAAATACAAACAGTTGTTTGCCCAATGACCTTTCACCCTTGACTACCACCTGACAAAAGGAATTCTGCTGATAGAACACAGATGGTCTCCAGTGATACCACAATGATCAAGGCAGTCAACATGTTTCATTACAAGTGACCTCAGACACAAAGACATGTATGGACTTGTGCCTTTCGTGTAGACTTGGGTCTCTACACGGCTGTCTAGGAGTAGTGTAGAAGTAGGAGTCAGTATAAAAGCTTCTACTATTTAAAGCTTTGACCTATTTTAGTTTGTTTGTTTGTTTTGTCTTGTCTTAGGAGTCAGGAGACATCATCAATTTAGATTAAACTGTTCTAAGATTTGTGTGAAGTTCATTTAAATGTACATGTCAAATAAGTACAGTTTAAATCTTCAATAAAATACTTTTATTGTAGAATTTAGTGTATGAAAAAGACATTATCATTAAATAACAACGCCATATATTTAAAAAAAAAAAAAATCATCTGTCCAGTTTCAAAGGGGCAATTCACGGTATTTGCCATCAAAAATACTAATGCTTATATCATGATATAGTAATGATGAAGCCAAAAAATTACGTCATAATTTCATGTATTCTGTGCATATTGTTTCTTTGTTTTCATGCATTGCATTTGACTTGTTTTAAAGCAGTCAAAATATATGTACTGAAAACAGTCGAAACAAAAACACTTGGCCACAAAGGCACGCAGAATGCACAAAAAAACAAAAAACAAAACAAGCAACTTGGCTTCGGTATACTGTTCCTTCAGCGAGTTACACTCTTGCAGTAGGTCTGAAAACATTTTTTTCATTTGACAAGAAAAAAAAAAAAATTTCTGCATTGTTAAGAGCAAATATGTTCACATTGAGTGAAACCAATGGCACAGATGCATACCAAAACAAAGCCTCCACGCATTATGACTGACATTCTTCTTAAGTGAATTTGGATTTGAAGGAGAATGCCTTCACCCTTGGCATAATAAACTTTACCATTCATTATTGTACCTATAAACCTGTAAACCCTCCAGTAAACCTTCTCGGTTATCCAGCACTCAGAATTCTCTCCCTGTACCTTCCTGCCAATGCTTCTTTTCCTGCTCCTGTTCGTCTCTCCCTGTAATATGTGCTTTATTTAGGGGAGTGTGCAATCTGGAGACAGACAAACCAGCGTGGCAAGATTCGATGACTGGCCTTCCAACTGTCCTATGGCCTTTGAGCAAGCCGACTCTTTCCCTCCTCCTGCTCAGCCAGCTTGAAATGGGTGTAGGATAGGATGCCTACAAGTGTGCAGGCGATACCCAGACCCTGATTGAGTGAGAGGGGGTCCTGGAAGAGAACGTAGCCTCCCAACAATGTGATGCAGAACTTAAAGTGCCCAAACATGTTATAGCTGAAAGTGAGGGCAAGTTAAGGAGTATAAATACTATAAATACTTATTACTGTTACCATTATAATAAAGGCATTAATACTATAATATTATACATTGCTGTTATTCTCATTATAACATGTTATCACATCAATATATAATAACATAATAACAATACCGTTATAAAGGCATGAGGAGTTATCAGTGCGAAACATCAGAGAGAACTTACAGCCAGTATATCGTATGAAACAGAGTTCATGATTTCATAGGGTAAGCTCAATTTAAACCCATAAATGAGTAGCCATTACCCAGGGTCTAGAATCACTGCCAATGCAACGTCATGATCAGTGTGGTCTGAAATAGTTCATAATATTGCATAATTACATAATTTTTACAAACACTGCAAAGAATCTGTGAAGACAAATGAAAGCTTCAAAGTAGAAGCTTGAGTAATTTCCTAGGCTCAGGTTCAGTCTGATACTTCTATCTAGACTCTTTTTTTTTTGTCATCGTCTTATGTTGTTTTCTGAATTATGCCTTACTTTGCCCTAGTGAATTTAGTATTTTTAAATCGTGCTTGATTATCACCATTGCTTGTGAAGCACATTTGTTTTCTGTTATTCAAGCTATTTACTGTGAAGGTGTCTGTGTCATTAGTGTCTGTCATTATGTGTCTGTGTCATTAGTGTCTGTGTATGAACCTACTCACTGCACTTTGGGTAAACCCGTGTTGTTTGTTAAATGTGTTATATACAAATACGTTTGACTTGACTTGGCAAGTGCTATTTTGATAACTCTATAGAAAACCACATCCTCCTTATTCACTTCTCACTGCTTGCTGGCATAATGACTGCTAATGTCAAGCTCTACTTGAACACAAAAACATAATTTCACCTAATACAACAAACATTTGAGTAATTATTTTAGACTAATCAAATCTATTTTAGACTAGTCAAAATAAAATACTGTACTGTACTAGATAAGCAAGGGGAATGAAAGAATTTGGAACAGTATAGGTCGAACACAAATGCGAGGGAGCACTTAACAAGTCGATACAACATTCAAAACTGAAAGTAAGATGTGAGATGCCACTGACTCCATGTAAACTACTTGCTTTTGCATTCAATCTATGTTCTATGTCTATGTTCAAATTCTTTTGTTTTGCTCTCAATCTAGTGCTGTTGGCAAGCTCGCGCAACAGGGCTATGCTTGAATTACACTGAACCTTCGCTTTTAGTTGCTATTTACAAACAATAGCGGTGTATATCTTACTGATGGTGGAAATGGAAAGACAATAGACAGTGCATGTGAGAAGTAAGGGCAACAAGGATACGTGACAGCTGAGGTGTTCCCAATGATCCAGTAGATGGAGAGGTTAACCAGGAAGGCAATCACACCTGATAACAGCACCATGACCTGTGTGAAGAGAAATGGTAGACCAGACCCATCAGTGAAGTCTGTGGCACAAGGAAAACTAATGAAGCAGAACGGTTGGAGAGTGAGACTCAACTCAACCAAACCAAATTTGCCACTTCTTTTGCATGCATAATTTTAGTCTTCATTTGCTATTCAAAAACATCAGCTCATTGTTCTCCTGTCATCAACAATATAAATCACACTGAAGGAAATGTTCTTGCTCTTTCTCGCTCTCTCCCTCACTAACACACACACACACACACACACACACACACACTATTGCTGAACATGGGACTAATCTTTCCCTTTGTTTTGCACCATCTGTCTAGACCATACTGCACAGTCAAAGCTTCTTATATATCAGCACTACCATCACAATTACACCAAGTCTTTCTTGTTACACCATAAGCCTTCCTGTTTAGGTATGTCAAAGCACAAAGAAGCACATTGATATCCACAAGACCTTGATGAAGTCACACACACAAATGCATCATAATTTCAATATCATAGATGGTCATAAATGATTTTAAATAATTATTTATAAGTTTAAGAATTCCGAAATAAATCACTAATGTTCAGAAACACAAGTTCTTGTGTTTGGGTGTGCAAGTGTTAGAGTGCGTGTGTGTGTGTGTGTTAAGTTTGACTACATGGGTGTGCCCGAAAAGGAAATTCCTCACTGCTGACGACTGAAGGAATATAAAGGGGTCTCTCTCTCTCTCTATCCTTCTCTCTTACCAGAGCTGGTAGGGACCAGGGGCCAAAGATGCCCCCCTCCCCCGTGAGGGGCTCAAAGAAGGGCACGAGGAGCAGCAGGAAGGCGGAGGACATGGGGGCCTGGTAGTACAGCAGTTGCATGGAGTTCACTTGCAGCTCGTGCTGCTTGGCTCCCACCCACTGAGAGAGAGAGAGAGAGAGAGAAAATGTTGAAATTCACATGGTTGGTACTGTATTATTTGTAATATAGGCTATACTATTTCTACTATTTTGTTGGAAAGTTCTTATATCAATATCAATCACAGAATGTAAGTGGGTACTGACTGAATTATGAATTATGCTGACAAAATCTTGAATTGAATTCTTGAAACAGAAACTTGAAATCTTGAAAAGGACATCAGGCATCCAACTTTACAATGAAAATTTACGTAAAATGTTCACAATAATAATATACAATCTCGTTGGAAAGGAAATAAAATAGTAGGCTAATGGATTAAAATGCATTTTTGGAGAAAGAGAGACTATAAATGAGGACAGAGGGGGCACAAGAGAGAGACACACCGAGGGAACAGTAATAACCCTAGGCTGGTAAGCATGGGCAATAATTTGAAACAGATTCCACAAGAGAAAACACACAGCAGTCATCTATCTCTAGCATGCATTTTTAACAACTCATTGCCTCTCATAACTGGTGGTGACAAGAGTTCAATTCAATCACACACCATCTGAAAGGTTGTCACCACATTGCTCTGTGAAGAAATCTGTCTGACATAACTGGTCACCTGACCATGTTGACACAGGAGGAATAAGGCACACTCCACTTACCACTTGATAAAGTGAAGTGACCAACACACCCAACGTGGCAAAGACCATTCCTAAGAGATTGAACCTGACATCATAGTAAGAGTTCAGGATGACCCCCAAAGTTATGGGAACCTAATAAAACAGAAGAGGACATGATTAGAGTCATTCAGAAATGCGCTGAGTAATTATGACAACAAACTGTGATAAGAAAAAGCAGGGCAAATGTCGTCCTGCAGAGAGCACCCATGGGTAGCCAACAAAAACATTTATGACAGGTTATCCAAGGCATTTAGAATAGGTTACTACTTACCAATGTCAACTTTATTTTCGTGGAGAATGTCTTCCTGTAATACATCGTTTGTATGACAATAATGACAGGGGTCGTCATGGCTTTGGCAAGCTGATAAGTGCCAATGGTGTTGTTCTGGAGGGAGAGGTTGGTGAAGGCTACAAATCCACAAAAGCTGAGGGCTAGGAGAATGATTTTGGACGGCCGCAGGCTCTTGGGAGCGAATATGTCCATTTTCTGACACACATATAGTCCAAGCCATGTTACCACAAAATGTACCAGGGTTAAAGTCATATTGGGAAATCCGTAATGCACATATATCCATTTGTTGATGAATACTATGCATATGGACGAGAACAAATTCACCAGCAATCCAATAATCATCCGGGTGTTCCCAAGCAAATCTGTGAGACGTGTAGCCATGTTTCCGAATAATGGACCACACGTTTCAAGTGGGTTCAGGAGGCGTCTGATGATCCAGATAACTTGGCTAGTTACCCCTCACTTACTAGCGTTAATTAGGCAGGCTACAAAACTACACTTGAGAACAGTGGAGGTTGCCAGACGTCCCTCATTAGCGAAACAACGGTCTCTCTACAAAGTTCTCTGCTGTCGGCGATCTAAGCCGGGATGAACTGTAAAATGGTCCACATTCTGGACAAAAACGCAAACTACACACTACCTTTCAGAAGCGTGAGATCTTTTCTCCTCCATAACACAAGGGTGTGACATCACAAAAGCGACGCTTTGGCTACAGCAAATCTGGCGCTCGACGCCACGTCAGTGCTCACTATCGCCCCCCAAAGGAGGATAGCGTTCAGCCAAAATTGGATGCTGAACAGTGCTCCACTGTTTGGTCAAACGGTCATTGCTCATTTATGATGCATGCATACAAGCAAAAACTAGACGTAGAAAAGAAAAATGTTCATGTATTTGACTGTAAACTCAGACGCAAATCTATGGACACTGATTCTCAAATGTCTCAATCATTTATTTATTACAAAACACACACAAAAAAACATAATTCAAACAACAGTGAAACAAGGTTCAATCAAAAATCAAGAGTCAATACAATATACTGAGCACAGGGTTATTGTTGGATCTCATATCCTAAAGGATCCAGGCCTTTATCCAGCAACAGAAGAGAGGACTCCCGAAGCCTTTGCAAGAAGTTGTGCAGCTCATCCTTGGAGAAAACCTGGCGGAGAGTTAAGAAGAAAAAAAATCAGATCAATTCCACTTGATTCTCATCTCCCTTCAGTACTAACGTTACTTCTGGAATTACGGCCATTAGCCTTGTTCGCTCAGGATTAGGGCAACTAACGACTATTTTGGTAGTCGACTAATCTTTAGATAATTTTTTCGATTAGTCAACGATTATCGATTATTCTTTTAGTTTTTAGCAGAGTTAATATTCTTCATATAATAATATTACATTGTTTGGATTTTATTTTAAATCACCCTAAACAGTAGCCTAATTAAATCAGGGGGAAAAGCCAAAACCAAGTATCATCATCATCATCATCATCATCATCTTTACAAATTGAGCAGTGTGTTTACTTGCAACCACTATCACCTGCAGTGTTTCCAGTAGCCTGACTGAGAAAGCCTGTCTAAAGTAGCGTTTTTACTGACTGGCTTACCATATTTTGGTGCTAAAATGGCTTGCCATAGGCACCCACGTCTTGTTTTGGGGAGCAAAAACGGTAAAAAGATACGTTTCTCTTTCAAGGTTGTCAGTGTGTCCCCAAATGCTTTATCATGAAATAGGACTTATTCCTCATTCCACACAAGTTTACACGCCTAAGATATTACATTCCTTGGTTTTGGAAGACTATAAGATTAAGAATGAAAATCAACTTTTAACATGCAAGTTATATTAGCCTAATAAAATATGACGACTAGGCGACTACAAAATTTTGTGTCGACTATTTCGACTAATCGTTGCAGCCCTACTCAGGATACATCCTATCCTGGCCAATCAGCGAACTTAAAAAATGCAGCACGACAATGCAATAGTCTCAGTCAAGGGCTGATCCAATGTTTTGGAATTTAAACATCTCCAGCATGCAGTTGTTACTCAAAAGCCAGAATTCCAGATCCTCGTAGCAAGAGAAGAGTAGACCGCGGTACTGGTTATGACCAGACTACCCAGATATCTGTATTGTATTGTATCGTATTGTATCGTATTGTATCGTATCTTGGCAAATCTAAGGATTATCAGGTTTGTAATCTAGATAAAAATGATCCAGATTTGAAAATCTCATATTTTGCCTGAACCCTGGCTATGCACCCACTAGGCCTTATGGTATGAAGAGCTGCTGGATTATATTCAACCCAACTGACCTCATAAAGGCGGTGCTGTTCCGAGGCGATGATGTCAGCGAGGCGGAGGTTCTCCTGGTGCCGCTGGGTCTTCTGCAAGACTGTCTGCAGGAGGAAGGCCATCATAGGCAGACACAGCTTACGCAGCACCGACATCTGATGCGCTCGATCAGGCTCCTCCTCTGGATCCTACACACAGACACACACTTATTCAAGTGAACCTATACCTCACAACATTATAAGACAAACCGATTTGTATTCTGTGTTATTGATAATCATCTCACTTCACACACACACACACACACACACACACACACACACACACACACTTATTCCAGCAACCCTATAAACCATAAGATCATAAAAGACACATAGATTTATGTTATCTCTGCTCATTCTACAGTGTTCAGACACAGTTACTGTACATTCATATACAGGCACACACCATATGCATGTCCCTTCTATTCACTTCAAGAAAAACACACGCATGCACATACTGTATGCACACACACACACACACACACACACACACACACACACACACACACAATGAACTAAACTGACCTCTCTGACATCAACCATCCAGCCTCCATCCACAAACAGGAGCACGTTATAGATATGCTCCTTCACGTCTTCAGTCAGGGCATCCAGTCGGCCCTGCCAGTTGTCATGCTCCATCTGCACACGCACACACACACACACACACACACACACACACACACACACACACACAAAGAATGAGGTGATGACTGTTTACAAAAAAGGCAATTAGATAGTTAATACCACCAATAGGCAATTTCAATATGAGGAAGCACACACAAACACCGAAAAAAAAGTCTCCTTTGACTTGGCTGTCTGGTTATGGGGGTCTTTTCTCATCAGTCAATGATGATGTTTACAGCATGGGATTTTTTTGCACAACGGGAAAAGTCCAACCTAGCCTGGGCGAAAGCGACTGTTGACTATGTCATACAGTCTGGCCCAACGCAATTGAAATAGGTTTCCGTTTGGATATGACGTATTCTCTCGCCTGGCTCTCACGCCTACAACTTTCGCTTTCAGTATTAACAGATCTCTGGCAAGTTCTGATTTATTTTGACATCGTAGTGGCAATAAATCCTCAAGATCATGGATGCAAATGTCATGTGCCAATTTTGTGAATGTAATTCGAAAGTGGGGGGGAGAATAACAAACACGTTCCCATCCTGTAGGACTACAAAAATTTGAGACATCGCTCTAAACTGTGTGCTGATTGGCTAAACCGTAGAGTAACCGAGGGAGAGGCAACTAGGGGGGTTGGACCAGACTAAGTACGGAGATAAAATGTTTAGCGGAGGTACGTAGGATGGCATCGCCAGGCTAAGTCCAACCCACCCTGAGAGGAGAATCCCTAATAACAAAGTCCTTCTAAGGCAAGTCACATCACTCGGCCGCCATATTGGATACGCCTTCGGGCAGCTATTTGGGCTTAACAAGACCAGACCCTCCAAAATGAATGGGGAAATATCCATAAGTACAGATTGGCTGGTCCTATGGACTTAAAAAGTATATAGTGTGAATCGTTGTTTAAATCTGAGTTGAACAGTGGCAAAATCTACCAGACAGACGCTAAAACAAAGCTAAAAAGACGTTACTTAAAACGGCAAATTGCTTACTGCGCCTGCGCTGACAATTGCAGCATGGCTATCACCATAGTGACGGAGGTAGTAAACAAAAAAGCTAACCGTCAGTCATACAGCATTCAGCAATGCGATTGGCTATTTCCACCGTAAGGCAGGACTTCCAGTTTCTCTACTCCGCCATCTTTGCGTTACGAACGGCCTTAGTGCATTTCAATGGGAGGACTTCTGAAGTGATTTGTCTCCTCCTATACAAGTGTCTCTGCTAATAATAACACAGGCAAGGTTGACGGTTGGGTTGGTGCCTGAGTGAGTGAGTGACAGTTCCCTTCACAGATAATACCAATAGGCAAATTCAATATGAGGTAGCACCACAAACAAACAAAAAAACAAAACAAAAACACAACCACAACAAATTTGGCTGCCTGGCTAAGGGGGGTTTACCTCACTCACGTCAGATCATGCGCTACGTAACTTTCGTAAGGCACTTCCGCGCAACGATCTGATGTTGAAGCCCATCAGAGAGATTTCAAGCCATTATTCTCTAACCGGACCAATCAGGGCCGCTGGCTGCTGTAGAGGGTGTGACGTAGCGAAGAAGCAACTGTTTTGAATCCAACCAATCCAACAAACGTAACGAGTGTCTTCGGTTGGTTTCGATGTGGTTGGCTGCAGTGTACGTCAATTAAATTGATGGACAAGCCGTTTGCCCAGTTAGATTCAAGGATTTCTGGCTCCTGAACTAATTCGTCTATCGCTGAATATCAGATGAACGCGCGTAGCGCTACATCTGACGTGAGTGAGGTAAAAGGGGGGTGGGGGGTTCGTGGAATCCTAGAGCAAGGGCTGCTTGATCATCAGAGAGAGATATCAAATGAACGAGTGAGGTTTGTCTGGTATGGTGAGGGTGAGAGAGAGAGAGAGAGAGAGAGAGAGATTGAAGTTCTCACCTGGTACTCTTTCTCCTTCATCTCAAAGGCCACCTTCTCTGTAAATTTGGCCTGAGCAGCCAGAGTGGGCTTCACTGGTGGAGCATTCATGTGCTTGAACCATTCATTAAAGGCCTCATGGGCTTCCTGTCACCAAACACACACACACACACACACACACACACACACACACACACACACACACACACACACACCTTACCATCAACATAAAGTACGTAAGGCGAGTCACTATATGTATGACTTAAATTAAATTTATATATAGAGAGAGAGGTTGTATAAAAGTATGGAACTTGACTTTTGTTCCTACAATGATCCACTGAGGTCAATTAGGCTCATTCAATTACTGTCGTAAATGGTATCTGCAGCCATATATTGTTCACATAAAATCAGCTGTCTCAGACCTACATTACACTTTTGATAACCACCGTTTGAAACATGAAGGGATTGGGAAATACCGTAATTTCCCGACTATTAGCCGCGGCTTATACATTGATTTTGCAAAATTTCTCCCGCTATGAGGTTAAAACAGGGGGGCAGTTAATATGTTGTTAATATGGTTTTGTTTTCTTTAACTTGCATAAAACACTGTCCTGCGGCTTATACACAATGCGGCTTATATGTGGGAAATTACTATACAACTGATGATTGAATCAGCTTTATTAAGCAGGGACACTGGAAAGGCGTTACTCCCTAAGCAAACACTTTAATAAGGCTTTAATAAGGCTAAATGCAATCTACAAAAAGGGAAGGCTGAAAGCTAATATTCCAACTGGAATTGAATATTAGAATAACTAACGCAGCAGCGGTATGTTAATGTGGCAACTTGTGAAAGAGCCCTATAGGATGTTTTGTCTGTTAGATCAACCAGTGCACATAGTATGCATATAGTATACACTATATGGCGGTCAGTCAAAGTCAACACAGCCAATCACAAAAAGCATCCTGAACTGTAAGGTGCACCGACTTACCAGGTAGGCACGGATGCACAGATGCTCACGGATGGCGTTCTCATCCTCTGCTGGAAGAGGCGTGTCCATGTTTTGGTCTTCCCACTGACGGCAAATCTCTTTCATGGAGTCACCCGGAACCTTGGCAAAGACCTCTTTAGCGGCATCATGCTTCTTAGAGGCTATGAAACAAAATGAAGTTTTTCAGCAAAAAAACACAAGACAGACAGAAAAAAAGAGGCATAAGATAAAAGAAAGAAGGACAAACAGGACAGAAGAAAGAAGGAGAATGAATGAAAGAAAGAAAGGAGAGTGGACAAAAGAAATCAGAGAAAGGATGACAGAAAGAAAGACTTTCACAACAGATTTCACAACATTTGGCAGTTTACACGTTTAACCCTCAGGTTGTCCTTTGTCAGACTAAACCCTTATGATGGACATGTTGAAACATTTTTCCAAGTCCCCTTTTCACTTCCCCCTAGTCTTAAGCAAACTCCACACACCCAGAAACTTCCTCATGATGGCGTTGCTCTGTTTGAGCGCCTCTGCACGTTGGGCGGGGTCAAATATCAGCCAATCAATCACATCGATCTTCAGTTTGTCCTCCTGCAAGAGCAGAGTGCAGGAACGACAGAAAGTTACACATTTAGTACAATGGCTAATACCAGTATGTTTTCACATGAAAAGAATCTGAAAATACCAATGTCTATCAGGTTAATGTTTATCCAATCACAACTATTGATTTGAGAAAGACAACAACCCACAATTCAGTTTTTTTTTTTAAAGGCTCACTAAACAATCTTCAGATAGGGAAATCAAACACCAAAGTGACTAAAGTATGACACCGCACAAATACTGAAGGATTCATACTACCATAAAAGAATATGTGGTAATGCTTATCAGGTTAAAGTTTACCAAATTAATTACATGATTGGTTTGATTTTTTTAAATATTCTTATGTTCATTGGCAATGTCAAGATAAGAAAGTAGTGCGATATCACTGGTGATGCATTACAAGGTAAATAGTGATTGTGTCTTACAGCAGTGGTTGCCGTATCCAGGGTGACATCATGGTGGGCGAACGCCTGACTGTCTCGCTCTCGGACGGTCTCTACCACCGTCTTAGTAACCGCCGCCACATCCAGTCCTGGTCACAACAACAAAAAAATAACAACAAATTCTTACCCATGACAACGGGACATAACAGTTTATCATTGGGCAGCTATATGCTCGTGTTCATTTTTCCATACAATATGGAATTCTATGTAACCATCAGTTATACAGTTTATGTAGAATTTTCTCTTCCAATTCAAAACACTTATTTAAACACTAAAACCACTTCCACTTTACAATTCCCAGTGGAATGAAATGTAACAAGGATGCATCATGTATCCCATGAGCGCCTTCTCTCACCAGCTTCCCGGCCCAGCTCCAAGCAGCGCTTGCGTTGCTCTGTCTCCGTGACGGACTCCAGGAAGTGGGCGTACTGGCCGACCGCTACGTCAGGGGGGAGGTGGCTCACGTAGAAAGCAATGAGCTCAATGTGCTTCTCCTTTACCAGAAGGGCAATGTAGGCCTTCAGTACATCCACTGAGATCTCCTCCTGAGAGAGAGAGAGAGAGAGAGAGAGAGAGAGAGAGAGAGAGAGAGAGAGAGAGAGAGAGAGAGAGAGAGAGAGAGAGAGAGAGAGAGAGAGAGAGAGGGAGAGAGGGAGGGAGGGAGAGAGAGAGAAAAAAGGAATAAGTGAGATTTGTCTGGTATGGTAATTGGTAAAACGGCACATACCTGTAGGGCACAGACACAAATACTTCACTACGTTGCCTCTTAATGACTTGTCGTTTGAGAAGTGCAAACAACTAATTCTCCATTTAAACTGTAGGTGTTATTCATTCTGAATGTGTGTGTGTGTATTTGTTTTAAGCTACACGTTTTTAGCAGACTTTTTCAGCCTATTACTTGTACCAAAGTAAGTATGCTAGTGTATCTGTACTTCTCCTCAAATGGGGCTTTCAGGTAGATTCTAGCACACAGGTGTAGCGAGAGGAAGGCGGAGGAGCAGGTATCTCACCTTGAGCTGCATGCCCAGTGTGCGGTAGAACAGCACCAGGTGACTCATGAAGCGGAGCAGGTGGGAGGGGAGAGACGGACTGCTGCTCATCCACTCATTAAACTCCTCCAGCAGGCCTGCCAACACACACACACACACACACACACACACACACACACACACACACACACTTGCTATTAATCATCAACATTATTAAGCAGTAAACATTTCATCTAACATCTGCAAAGGTGCACGCACACGCACACACACACACACACACACACCAAACACAACACAAGTGTGACAACACTCACCATCTAGATTTCCAAGAATGATGTATTTCTGGATGATGTGGTAGTGTTGTTTGCTCTCCTCAAGGACTCTCTGTTGGCAGCCATCACAAAAAAAACAGCGGTAACTTATTTGC
>JAODXP020000031.1:6634081-6644081 GCA_027497455.2 Sardinella longiceps
CAAGTCGCCTGCCGCTTTTATCGCCCAAATCGCTGGTCCCAATACAAAGTCAATTACTTCCGTCGTCCATGTCGCC
The DNA here is from genome assembly GCA_027497455.2 of Sardinella longiceps. Taxonomy (NCBI): domain Eukaryota; kingdom Metazoa; phylum Chordata; class Actinopteri; order Clupeiformes; family Clupeidae; genus Sardinella; species Sardinella longiceps. Next base: position 6,634,158 of record JAODXP020000031.1, read on the forward strand.
TGAATCGGTCTCGGTCTGTACGCACAGTAAGAGTGGGCATCAACAAATGTGAGGATGTGTGTGTGTGTGTGTGTGTGTGTGTGTGAGAGAGAGAGATCACAGCCAGCAAGTTTGAACACAATGGACAGTTCTTTAGAGTAATGCATATATGGGTCTCTCTAAATGTTTTGATTGTATGAGTGTGAATTAGCCTACCGTATTAAACAAAATAAATAAGCAGGTAGATAGTTTGCAAATTCATAACGGTTTATCCTTCTGTGCATATGAGTGTGCATCAACAAATGTGAGGGTGCGTGGGTAAAAGTATATGTGTGTGTGTGCGTGTGTATTTACCGGTAAAGGGAGGTGACCAGTCGCCAAGTGACCATCTCTTGCTGGAGTAGCCAGCAGATCCCTGCCGTCTTGGAGGTTTTCTGCTGACCGGGGGCTGAACGCAGTACCAGCTTTTGCAGAGTGGACACCTACAACAGCAATAAATCTGAGACTTCCCTCTTTGGACAGCCCAAGGCTGTGGCTCCAAGCCAGTATATACTATACAGCTGAATAAATTAGTTCAGCTTAATTTAAAAAAAAAAAAAAAAAATTGCCTCCAAGATTTTCAATTTGTATTAGATCTTAACATCTGAAGATCTTGTGTACAAACACAACACACACACACACACACACACACACACACACACACACACAAACTCATAGACAGCAGACCTTATCTTGGCAGATGGCCTCGTATTCCTCCATGAGGTCAAACACAGCGGTGGAGGCGTTTTTGAGGTAGGCCTGCAGGAAATCTGGAAACAGGCTCACAGAGGCTGCAGACAGACAGACAGACACACACACACACACACACACACACCACAACTTAGCCCCATCAACCACTTTGTATAGGTCTTCTTTCCATAAGATTTCATTAGAAGACATAGACATAGTCATACTGTGTGTGTGTGTGTGTGTGTGTGTGTGTGTGTGTGTGTGTGTGTGTGTGTGTGTGTGTGTATACACATACCGGCTTCTCCAGGGTCCTCCTCTTTAAGCATGACCGCACTCGAGTTAAGGTCCTCAGTGAAGCTTGTATCCCCCAGGCCTGACAGGGGTGAGGGGTACAAGCTGTTGGTCCAGTCACTGTCATCCAAATTCTATGAGAAAAAGGGACGAAGAAAAAGAGTGAACGGTAGTGTTTTTAAGCGTGAGCGTGAGAGAGAGAGAGAGAGAGAGAGAGAGAGAGAGAGAGAGAGAGAGAGAGAGAGAGAGAGAGCGAGCATGTGATTGAGTTAGTAAGAGTTATGAATAGGGTTAATTTCATTCCCTCCTTGATGTTTTCTGACAAAAACCTATACACTCACCATGCTCAAACTTCCAGTAGGACGAGGGGTGTGGACAAACCTCGGTGTCCGGCTACCTGTGGCCATAATGGCAGACACATCTGGATTCCTCAAACCGCTTTTGGGAGTGACTTTGGACACATGGGAAATGCACATGTCAATCAATTATCAATAATCAATCACAACAATCATAACAATCAATAGTCAACCCTAAAGCAACAGTGATAACAAAAATAACAGATCAGAACAAGTTATACAAAGATATTGATGAAAGCATCAGGATTGTTCCTTCAGTAATCGGCTCTTCTGATACACCTGTCAGTACTTACAGGATTGTTTGAGTAGGGAGCCCGGGGTGTGGCGCAGGAGATTGCGAACGCCTGGGGTGTTGGGTAGAATGGGGGAGTCATCCTGAGATAGAGGAACTGCTTAGGAGTTAAGGGGCAGAAAGAATGACAAATAGGCCTACACCCTATCCATTAAAGAGTGGTGAAGACTTATTGCAGACAGTGGAAATACACCCTGTCCACTTAAGTATTGTGAAGACTTGTTGCAGACTGTGTAAAGTAAGACAAATGCAACTTTTAGTTTTTAAGTGTTTTCAATCCTTTCACCCAAGTCTTAGGACAAACAAGACATACTTATTGATAGGAGTTTCACAGTGCAAAAAAAGGATACAGGCTACTTTCTTGTGGGAACTCTTTCTTCGTGCAGCTCGAGTGACCTCGGAGTCCCGGACGACTGGTGAATTTAACCTGTCACGATTATAAATTGCAAGCTATTGAAACACACAAGATTTCTAGGTGGTGGCATGATTCTTTCAACACTGGCCGTGTCTGACTGATGTTAGCCCTTCGCTACGGAAGTTTAAAAGTTCTAACATTAGCTGGTGGAAGACAGCTTCCATCAGAAATGTCGGCAAATTTAGCAAGTTCATAACTTATGACCCGGATGGTGTCAACGTTAGAGAAATGAATTGACAAACTGAATATTATGAGCACTCCTGCTGATAAACAAGTATGGAAAACAATTTAAGTTTGTCTAATAACTTCATGCGCCTGAATATTTGACAGGCTAACACTGATTTATGTCAACTTACTAGCTATCATTCAGAATATAGCTGATAATCTACATATTTGTTAATCCCCGTAATGTAAGCATACTTTTACAAAATGGACATGCATGTGGGCCATTAATACATTCACTTAAATGTCTAACCTCTAAAATCTTTTTGTATAATAACGTTAGCTAACGTAAATGTTACATGTGGAAGTAGTAATTTAGCTATCGATAGCATTTTGACATACGATCTGTCAAATCTGTAAACTTAGTTCGTTCTACTTTATGATCTGGTTATTCACTGGCTTTGAAAATGTCATTCTGACAACATAACTCAGCAAGACGGAAATTTTATTATTTTATTAAACTCACCAGTCCATGATTCCAGGTCAATAACTGTACGGCACCGGCTAATCTCACGGCGTTCCCGTTAGCAATCTTTGGGCATCCTCTGCGTGTTCCCGCCGGCTAGGGTGTTTAATCGAATTTCCATTTTAAATAAAGATACATATTTTTAATAGAGTTTTATGAATATTTTGTTGGTTATTCAAACTGTGAATCATGTGAAACAACTTCCACAACACGGAATAAGATATTGTCAGCATTTAAGCAATTAAACCGTTTAAATCCAATGCAATCGACTTTCTCGACACTCGACCATGGCTTCTCAGATTGTTGACATCAGGAGGTGAGAGGGCAACAGAATGTGAACATTTTTTACTACAGCGCCACCTGCCAGCCCAGCGAGGCCAGAAATACACAAGCATTTTCAGGAAAAAAAAAAACTGAAAAAAGCCTGTTAAAAGCACACCATTGGAGGGGCTATTGTGGTTGGCATATATTTCTGAAAGACAGACAATATTGTTGAGGTCTTTTTTTTTATGTCACTAAGTGTAAATATGTGTTCCTGAAACTAATGCACAATATAAGTACATCATCAATTTTATGTTCATTTCCCCTCCAGCAGTTAACCTCAGGGGTATTCCAATCCATGTATAGGTTCTTAGAAGTAAAATAATCTGCAGGTGTTCAGCTTTGCTTACCCTTGGACAGGAGTGATCTGTTAACTCAGTAATTTGGTTTACCACATCAATGTTTCATCTTCACTGTGTTTTTTCCTGCAAGCCGAAGGACAGGAAGCCCTATGTCAGACTGCAGTGTTTCCTGTTGGCTTGAAAGAGCCCCTCACAGTAAGTCAGTCAGTCAGGTTTTTCTCCCAGAATGCAATAAGACAACTCGTAGGAGTGTCCAGAGTATCAAATGAGTCACATTCATTGACTAATTGCACAAGCGTTTGAAGTGATGGAAATGCATTTCTGTTGACTGCCTTGGCATAGGCCTATTGTTTGGACTATGTTTCTGTGTGGATGTGAATGTTATGAAACAAAACTGGGGTGTTTCATAGGGCAAATAATATCCTAAAGCTTATTCACTAGTAATTACATCCTGAAGGTACTAGTTGGCCAAATAATGTCCTGAAAACTTTCTACTAAATCACTCGTAAAGAAATTAATGTCATTCTACTGTATAGTCAGAATGTACTTAATTCTTCACAACCCAACAGATTCAGGTTAGGCCCAATGCCGACTATTTTCTCTGGCACACCCCAGACCTGAGTTGTGCTGAGGGCACAGAGCTCATTTAAAACAAGCTTAATCATCTTGACAATGTTTATGTGACTGTTCCCCAGCTGGTTTCAGGGTTAATTGCTATTGGAGGCTTTGTGTGTGTGTGTGTGTGTGTGTGTGTGTGTGTGTGGCATGGTGTGACTGTTCCTGTCAGGCATCCCTGAAACACACAGAGCCCATATGGCTGACCTTAAACTCTTCCTTAGGCCTGCCCTTCCTGGAGGTGAGAGTGTCGTTTCCTGTGCCAGGATGAGTGAGATGAAAGCCTCTCAAACTGTGTGTGTGTGTGTGTGTGTGTACGTACGTGTGTGTGTGTTTGCATCTGCGTATCCCGTTGTGTGTGTGTGAGAAAGTTGTCTGTGTAGTTGTATTTGTGACAGTCTCACAAAGTTGATTTGTACGTGTGTAGTTTATGTGTGTGTGTGTGTGTGTGTGTGTGAAAGTTATGTGTGTATGTGTAATTGTGACAGTCTCACAAAGTTGGTTTGTACATGTGTAGCTGTGTATGCCTGCGTGGGTGCAGTTGTGTGTCTGTGTGAAATTTGTCAGTGTAGTTTTGTGTGTGATTGTAACAAAGTCTCACAAAGTTGGTTTGTATACATGTATGTGTAGTTGTGTGTGCCATTGTGTGTGTGTGTGTGTGTGTGAGAGAAAGTTGTCTGTGTTCTGTAGTTGTGTGTGCATGTGCGTCTTGGTGAGACGATCTGTGCGTGTAGTGTGAGAGTGTTTATGACAGTGTTAATGTGTGCAAGTTGGTATGCATATTTGGATGCCAAGTGTTTAATCCAGTAGGCTACTACAGAATATACTATACACTGAAATAACATTAGAAACATCGATACAAGAGATAACATAGTGAGAGATACAACTCGACCTACTGGCGTCTGCTTTGTATGTATGACTGAGACAGACACCGGATCCCAGACCTCTCACAGCATGTCTTCAGATCCCAATCTTCTGTGTTTCTCAAGCAAAGCTGCAGATCTTGGTCGTATAGATGCATGCAAGTGCATTATGGACCGACAATGCCTACGCATTGCAGAATTACCTATAGCACACAGTATATGGTCAAGGTTGGCTACATTACAACCATAATAAAAACACAAAAACTTATTTCAATCCATTTGTTGTGACAGGGCTATCATCTCTTATTAGCCTTACCTTCCCCCACTTTATTGGTCAATGGAAGAAAAACAAAACAAAAACAAAGCAAACAAAAAAAATTCTGTGAGAGAACAAACATTATTAAACCAACATTTTTGTTTTATTTATTGGACTGGCAGAACTGTTGAAACAATACACAAAACATTCAAGTGGTGGATCGGCTTCCTTGCAAAAGCCCTTGCATGGCAATCCAAATTATTGAACTACAGATGCTGAGTTATACAAAATTGCACCACTTTCAATTAAGGCTTTTTAGTTTACAATTGGCTACCCGTCCCTTTAAGTCCCTCCCCTTGCCACCCAAACCCCACCCACCCACAGAAGCAGATGTTGCATTTCAAATACTGGAGCTCAGTAGAGACAAGATCTTTACACATCATCTCAATGTTAAGGAGGCTGTTCATAATTTTTTTCTTCCTTTTTCTTTTTTTTTTGTTTCTGTTTGTTTTTCCTTTGTTAATACACACAAAGCAACAAAAGCATTTTCTCTGAACAGGACACAAAGGGGAGGAGATTTGAGATGACAGTCCTCTCTCTCACTCCCTCCAAGTCCGATTACTCCATGATAGTTTGATTTTTTTTTCTTTTCTTTTTTTTAAATTCGGTTGTTTTTTTTCCCTCAGTTCTCTGAAAACACATGTTTTCCCCCTTTCCCTCCCCACCATCGCTACATAACCCCCACACAGAAACTCAGCCAACAGGAAAACTGGTCAAACCAAATATTACACAGGGTGAAACAGTCACTAACAGGCAGGTTGCTTTTTTTTCTTTACTGACAAGATCCAGTATTTGGTTGTCATATCCTAGTTTACAAGAGCTGCACTAGCAGGTAAATGGTTAGGGTGGGGGGGAGGGGGGGATACAGTGAGAATCTACAGCAACTGAATTGGGGGCTGGGGGGGGGGGGGTGATTTCACATGATGACATTTTGTTCTTTTTGTATTTACTATTAAAAACCCTTGTTTTAAAATATATACTTCCTGTTGTAGAGGCGGGAGTCATAGACTTGCGGGGAAACAGACCATTTGTTTGCAAGAGCCAATCAGAGACTCGCCCTGGAGCGGACTATAAGATGACATCAGTCTGTGGCAAGCCCCTGCACTTGTCTTGCATTGAAATGCCATGTCCCCAGAGACCGATCCCGCATTGAAAAAACAAATAATAAACCCACTGTACAAACATCTTTGTAAACACGACAAAGAAACCCAGGCATGAAGTAAAAGTTGGATTTGAGTTCTTTCTTTTTAGTTGGAATTCATCAGAAAGAAAAAAAAAATAAACTAACACATATTTGAAGGCAACATCTTTAGGCTAAAGACAATATGATAGTGACAGAAAAAAAAAAAAAAAAAAAATCATATTATATTTTTTATACTTTTTACACATATATCACTGTACGTTATCCACAGGTTCCTAAGATAAAACTCATATTGATAGGTGTTGCAACATAACAGGTAGGCAAAATCTAGTAACTTAAAAAGAACAACAAACAAACAAAAAAAATGCAAGAGGGAAAAAAATAATGTTGAGGAAACTTTGAAGGATCAAAAACAAAAACAAAATACACCAAGAGAGTTACAAAAGGAAACCAAAGGAGCAAAGATTGCGGTATGACATGGGCTATAGGCGCTCTTTGGACTTTTTCTCTTTTCTGGCTAAAATAGTGGTGCTCAGAACTATCGCATCATTGTACTCGTCATGGCAACGTGCACAACATCTGCTCAAGACACCGTTTGCACTCGTGAACCATTTTCAACGGCTTGTCTGTATCTGTAGCAGTAACACTGAGTTGTAGGATCTCGATTGTTTAAATTTCATTTTTTTTAAATCTTATCTCATGACGTTATCTTTTTTTTTCTAGGTATCCACAGAATTGTCTTGTTTTTCCTCATTTCATTTGCATACAGTTAGAATATATATATTTATAAGTAAAAATCTCTCGCGCGATACTGGAAAGGGGTGGCATGTATCTAGGTGCAAAAACTGACACGTTTCTGTTTGAAGTTTGGAGTCCGTTGCTTTCGACGGTTCTTGGTTGGTTGGTTGGTTGGTTAAAGGGGGCTTCGGCACACAGGAATCCGTCAGATGTTAGGGGGTTGCTTAGTAACGTCGGAATGCTGGCACTGCTGAGAGACAGCAGCAGATCAGACCTGAGAACCAGAGAAAGATAAAAAACAAAAAAAACAAAGGTGATTCAACCAATCAGCTCCCACCCACATTTTTAAGATAAGATTTGACGAGATTAGATTTTAATTTTAAGATAAGATAGCACTTTATTCATTTTTCATTCACTTTTCTATGAACTTGAAGCACTATGCCTTCTAACATGGTTTGGACTTGAAATTTACTCCATAGTGAGTCTTTGTACAGTACCCAAACTACAAAGGCATAACCAGGGCCATCACAACAGGACAGCAAACCAACCAATTGCTTGGGGCCCCATGCTGAAAGGGGCCCCCCCGAGTACCTTGAGTACCCCTGGGGCACAACACCATAATGGAGTGGGAATGAGGGTAGAACAACAATGTGGGAAGTCAGTAACACTTAACTTGAGGTTTTCAACATCAGAGAGACATGGAGCTGCCATGAGCATGTCATGACGCGTATCAAACATGTAATGACGCGTCAGAACGTTTATGACTGTTGTCACTGAAGTGTCCTTCAGTTTATCTAACGGCATGTCTTACTCGTCATGTCATGTTTATGTCACTTATGTTGCAAACCTCAAAAGCGAAATGTTACCGAGACGTTCGTTCTTACACCAAAACAGACATACTGTACAGCAGTAGCACTAAACGATACAACCCCTCTCCATTCGAGCATCCTCCTGGTCCCTCAACCCCTGACCTCTCAACCTTGAACCTTGACCCCGTACCCACCTGGCTCAGAGCGGCGGGACAGCTGTCTATTAGAGCAACTGGCAGTTGGACTTTTTGCGCGCCTTCCCGGGCACTGGGGTTTTCCTGTTGATTTGCCGAACCAGGTCATAGAAGATCTGCGAACAGAGACATGGGAAAGAAAAAAGACGAGTCAGAGACATGCTAGTTCTGCTTGAGACTGGATGGATGAACACTAGCTCCAAAAGCACTAGCATCCATTCAACACCATCTACCCAACCACGACATTGCTACTACAGTCTCCACAACCACTTCTTCAGTGCTACATATTGCATCCATTTCAAAACAATTAAAACATTTACAAAAGCCACCTTTTACTCTCTACTTCGCACTATATTTCTCAAGCAAAAACAAACAAACAAACAGCAATAATAGAATTGCTATGCAATTATAACAAGAAAAAAAACAATTATAACAATTAAAAAACAGCACTTCTGAGTACATAAAGAAGTACATTCTTCATCAGACTAATATCAGGTAATATCAGAAGTCAGTGAGACGAGGTCATTTTGCATGAAGGATCTAGTGGTACAAGTACAATCTGCTCTCTAAGTGTACTTTCAAGTCATTTTATATGAAGAATCTGGGCTAGAAGTATGCTCTCTAAGTGTACTTCAAAGTGCCTGGAAAGTTTCTTCCATTCAGGCTTCTAAGTCATCACAAGTTACAAGCATCACCACCCCATGTATGGGGTATCTGACACAGCCCATGATCCATTTCAGCTCTGATGTAGTGTGTGTGTGTGTGTGTGTGTGTTTGCTAGTCTACTCATGCATGTATGTCTATTAAATAAGTCTGCATGTGTGAGTGTGTGTATGCACATAGTGATGTTTGTCTATATGAGTGACTATCTTGAGTTTGTGAGTGCGTGTGTGTTTGAGAGAGACCGTATATAGTGTGTGTTGTGTGTGTGTATGGTTGTGAGTGTGCATAAATCAGCTAAGACAGCCTGACTGGCACGCCCCGTCTCTCTCTCTGACAGAGCGACAGGCCTCTAGGCAGACATGAGGACCGGAGACAAATCGCTGCTCCGTCTGCACGACTGCCGCCAGCCTCGCACAGATGATACCCGACCCTACGCCACACGCTGGGAACACATCACTGAGCACTTAGCTTCAAAGACAACCCCCCTCTCCACGCACACACACACACACACACACACACACACACACACACACACACACACACACAGACGTTTAAAGAAATCCCTCTTAACTTACATAAAACTCTGAATGAAAGGACTGTAATGCTACGCTAACGCTAAGCTTGATGTCTCCATTTAAGGGAAATGAGTTACGATTGTTCATTTCACACTGCGTTCACAGACAGACGGGGTACTAAGCGGAGTTGACGTGGGCCGTTTCGTTTCGGTCTGGAGGAAGAAACTCAGCTGACGGCTTCTGTATCGAGACCGAAAGCGAGCCAGGCCTCGGCCTCTTTAAGAAGTTACGTTCCGTCATGCTTAACAGGCCTGTTCTCAGAGTGAGTGTGTGGGTTGCACCAGTTAAACATTGCTGAAGGTTCTGGAAGTGGAGGTTTATCGAGGCACGCATGGTGGAGCTGATAAGTGCCAACTCAAGTCGGCTTATCTTAGTGGGACATCCACCCATCCCACTACCTCTCCAGGCAAAGCAGCCGTGTAGCGTCAGAGATCCGTACAACTGCAGCCGCCTGCATCCCTTCCTTGGTCCTTCATGTGTTATATATGAATATCATTCAAAAATATTCATTATTATAAAAATATTCATTATTATATTACTGGGGTTTTCAACTGGTTCAGTCCCAAGGACCACCATTCTGTCTGAGAAGTCATCAGCATTATGGAGATTGTAACAAATGATTAGAATGGTTATAATA
>JAODXP020000031.1:6654081-6659081 GCA_027497455.2 Sardinella longiceps
AGCATACGTGGTTGGCCGAGACCTTTGATCCGCCATGCCACTTCTCATCTTTCTCTCTTTGTCTCACGCACACGCACTCACACACACACACACAGAGTTAGTGAGTCTCACACACACACACACACACACACAAATACAGAGTCCAACCCAAAATGCCACCTACCAAAGATGCTTTTAATGAGTATCATGGCTACACACCCACACAAAAACATACCACACACACCTTAATTAACACACACACACACACACACACACACACACACACACACACACACACACACACACACACACAAAAGTTCACATACACACACATAACAAAAGAACACCTATAGAATGCTAATTAGGATGTGACTAAATCGCCTCCTGTTGAGCAGAGAAAAACAAGGGAGAGAGAGAGAGAGAGAGAGAGAGAGAGAGAGAGAGAGAGAGAGAGAGAGAGAGAGAGAGAGAGAGAGAGAGAGAGAGAGAGATGTGAGGAGAGGAGGAAGGGAAGGAGAAAAAGAGATGAAGAGAGGTGAAGTAGAGAGGAGCGCATGACCTCTTCTTCTGCCCCTTCTGACAACACAGGTCACACAGGTGGTTACTGACAGCACAGCTACCTACCACACACACACACACACACACACACACACACACACACACACACACACACACACACACACACACACACACACACACACACACACACACACACACACACACACACACACACACACACACACACCTTCTTTGATCGAGGTAGACAGCCCCCGCAGATAGACCACTCAGAAATGATCACAGAGAACAGAACACACTACAGAGGAGACGGCACCTTTTCACCATCACACTCGCCCTCCTCTCACTCTCTCTGTGTCTTTCCCTTTCCATCTCTTTCTCCTCTCCTCTTTTCTCTGCTTCTCTTTTTCCCCTCCTTCTACCCACCCCTTTCCCCTTCTCACACACCTTTCCTTAATCTCTGTCCTTCAATGGTCTCCATCTTTTTTTCTCTCTCACTTTCTCCATCTCCTTTCTTCCATCTCTCTCTCTCTCTCTCACTCCCCATCTCTCTCTCCCCATCTCTCCATCACTCCATCTCTCTCTCACTCCATGTTGTTCTTTTTCTTCTTCCCTCCTCTCCTCCTCTCTCTCCAGCCTCAGTGTGTGTGACACATGATTGCCGCACCTCTGGAGGTCTGAGTCAAGTTCGGCAGCTCTTTCTTTCTAATTAGCTCAGCACTAGCAACTCATTAAGGACAGCAGCAGCTTTACTCTTTCCTGCACATCAAGCCAAGCTACTTATGGGCCAGCCTCGGGTGTGTGTGTGTGTGTGTGTGTGTGTGTGTGTGTGTGTGTGTGTGTGTGTGTGTGTGTGTGTGTGTGTGTGTGTGTGTGAGTGAGAGATTGTTGTTTATATTTATATGTATTATATGGGGGAAGCAGAGCATAAGCAATGATTTGCAATGTATCTACATATGCGCAAAGCAGGTGATCTAGTGTTGGTGTGAGTTAGTGTGTGTGCAAGAGAGGGAGAGAGGCTTAAGTGCATCAGAATCATTAGACCTCTGTGCTGCACCGCAATACTGAGAATGACCAAGCATAAGTGTGTGTGTGTGTGAGTGCATTTTAGTCTCTTGGAGCAAGCAAAGGAGTGATGCTCAATGAGCTGTGTATCTTTGTGTTTGAGTGAAGGTACCAGGAGGAATAAACACCATTTAATTTTTGCAAAAGACACACACACACACACACACACACACACACACACACACACACACACACACACACACCCTGATGCAACTGCGTGTTGTCACACTCACAGCAGTTTCTCCAGCCCCACTGGAGAAAGACATGCCAGCCACCTCCACTGCCTGCCAACTCTGCTCGCTCAGGCAGACACACACAACACACACACACACACACACACACACACACACACCCACACCCCCTCTCTCTCTCTCTCTCTAAACTTGTCACCTTTTTGGGGAGCAGTGCGGGCCCGCTGCTGTTATGACAGAGAGATAATCCAGTGGCTACAGGATAGAAGGTGTGAGGAATGCAAACCACACAGTGGAAAACATTCTCTCCTGAGGAGTGTGTGTGTGTGTGTGTGTAAGTGAGAACGTGCATCAGAGACTGCATCTGTCTATGTGCCTGCTTGTGTGTGTGTGTGTGTGTGTGTGTGTGTGTGTGTGTGTGTGTGTGTGTGTGTGTGTGTGTGTGTGTGTGTGTGTGAGCTTGTATGTGCAGTACTGGATGTGTGTGTGTGTGTGTGTGTGTGTGTGTGTGTGTGTGTGTGTGTGTGTGTGAGTGTTTATGTGTGGGTGTGTGTCTGTCAGTGTGTATGTGTGAAGTGAATGTACATCAGAGTACATTCTCTGTCTCTGTCTGTGTACCTCTGTGAGTGTGTGTGTGTGCCAGAGTGTGTGTGTGTCCATGTGTGTTTAAAAGAGTGCGTCTGCCCTGGACACTCCATCTGACAACACACACACACACAAAGCAGGTACATTGACAGACAGAAAGTAAAAGAGAAGATTCCAAAGATTAAGATCTGAGAAAGGGGGGAGGAAGAGAGGGAGAGAGGGAAGAAGGGAGGGAAGGAGAGAGGGAGGGAGGGTGAACAGATACAGACCAAAAAAAAAACCTGAAACTGACTGAGTGACTGACTGAAAAGAGAGACGATTAAGACAAGTCAATCTCAAGCCAGTCACACATCCCTTATAACTTGCAGAGTCATCCGCTATCCCAGCATGCCTCAGGACGGGAGCATTATCTGGACTGTACCATAGATAACTCCACAATACTGAGGAGCATTTCCTCTTCCAACCAAGAAACACCAACCAAAAATTGCAATGAAACTCTTGCATAACTCTTGCATTGTCTCATTACATGAGACAAACCAGAAAGTTTAGTACTAGAGGAAGGCAAGAACCCCCCCACCCACACACACACACACGCACACACACCACCCTTCCTATCATATCATATCAGCTATTGTCTGTTAGGGGACAAATCCCATTTAGCAGAAATATATATGGCACACTCTGCTAAATATCAAAACAATACTGTTTTTAGGTGAAACGTTCACCTTCTGCACCATCACCATCTGTGACACACACGCACGGACGCAATCACGGACGCACACACGCACGCACCTTCTTACTATTCAGGCTCATTGTATTTGAGCGCATGCATAAGCACAGATTCGCCCATAATACGCACTCTTTGTCTCCCTTCTTGCCCTCCCACATCGCCCTTCGAAATTAACGTTTCAATCTTCAAAGCGCCGCTTGGCCATTACGATCCCTCGGTTTAATCAGCTGGGGTCTCGCTCTGAGGAGCCGCCGCCGCGGTCGTGGCCCTTTCACTTCTGCCGCCATACACGCCTCGGAGGAGAACAAGAAAGAAATTAAGAATAAAAGGAAAAGAAAAAGAAGAAGGAAAAAAAAAGAGAGACTTTTCCTGCCGCCAAGGAAGAGCTGAAGAAATGAAGAGGGCTTCATTGAAAAGGATAATTGTTTTTTTTTTTTGTTTTTTTTCTTTCTTCCTCCTCCTTCTCTTCTGGCTTTGTCTCATCCTACCATCTTTTATAGCGCTGTGTCTTGGAAGGTGTGTGTGTGCTGTATGTGTGTGCTGTGTGTGTGTGCGTCTCATCCTACTATTTTTTATAGCACTGTGTCTTGTAAGGCGGGCGTGTGTGTGTGTTGTGTGTGTATGTCTCCTCATATCATCCTTTATAGCGCACTTTCTGGAAAGGTATGTGTGCTGTGTGTGTGTGTAAAACTGAGTCCCATTGTTTAGGTCTTATTCATGGCCAAAGAGTAGACACTTAGCCAGTGAATTCATCCAGGCACCAGCAGCTGCTTGGGAGCAGACTGAGCAAAGTGCCTCGTGCCGGCCTTCAGCACCACCACACACACACACACACACACACACACACACACACACACACACACACACACACCTCTTCCCTCCAGCCACCCATGTTTTATTCCTCTACAGGCTGTAAGCCATATCTCAGCTCTGACTTACAGTATATCGGGGATATGGAGATAGAAAGTGTGTGTGTGTGTGTGTGTGTGTGTGTGTGTGTGTGTGTGTGTGTGTGTGTGTGTGTGTGTGTGTGTGTGTGTGTGTGTCTATTGGTTTGTATGTGTTCTGGTGAGTCCATAAGTATTATGTGTGTGTGTGTGTGTGTGTGTGTGTGTGTCTGTGTGTCTGTGTGTGTGTGTGTGTGTGTCAGAGAGTGTGAATGTGTGAAAGAGAGAGACAGAGAAAAAAGGCTGGCAACTGTGGCAAGAATAAGGTGGCCTTGTCCAATTTAATATTAAGTGAAGCAGGGAGTTTTACTGTGAAAGAGACAACCATATAAAGGTGTGTGCGTGCGAGAGAGAGAGAGAGAGAGAGAGAGAGAGATAGATATCGAGAGTAGTGTGTGTGTGTGTGAGTGTGTGTGTGTGTGCGCGCATGTGCTTGTGTGTGTGTGTGTGTGTGTGTGTGTGTGTGTGTGTGTGTGTGTGTGTGTGTGTGTGTGTGTGTGTGTGTGTGTGTGTGTGTATAAGAGTGTGACAGAGAAAGTGTGATGGCGAGACTGTGGGCGTAAGAGAGTGCAAGTGTGATGAAAGTGTGTGTGTGTGTGTGTGTGTGTCACAAAGAGAGAGGACAGTGAGCTAATGAAGCTTCCTGCCCTGCCTAATGAGAAGCACAGCACCAGTTTACTGCTGGAGGCAGTGTGTGTGTGTGTGTGTGTGTGTGTGTGTGTGTGTGTGTGTGTGTGAGAGAGAGGGAGAGATAGAGACATGACAGCAAAGCAATCACTAGTATGGGGTGCTGTGTGATTCATAAACGTTTGTTATTAACCAGAAACATGGGGGTTAGACATCTGAGCTTTTAACCAATTCTATCATCCTGAAACACACACACACACACACACACACACACACACACACACACACACACACACACACACACACACACACACACACACACACACACACACACACACACACACACACACACACACACAC
>JAODXP020000031.1:6678300-6688300 GCA_027497455.2 Sardinella longiceps
TGCCAGGAACAAACCAGCTTGCTGCTAGTCTTTGGAAAAAAACTAGAAGAAAACAAACAAAAGAAACATTTTCTCTGATATGCACAGCTTTTCATCTGAAACAGATTCCAGCACCTGAACACATAAATTGTGCGTGTGTGTGTGTGTGTGTGTGCGCGTGCGTGTGCTCTGTTCCCACACCACACCACACCTCTCTATTCCCTGCTGGTCACACACACAGCCTGCACACATCTCATTAGCTTTGCTCGCTTTAACACTGCGCTTAAAGACCAAACACACACACACACACACACACACACACACACACACACACACACACACACACAGAGTTGCCTTATACCTATCATCAAAACTTTGTACCAACACAGACAGTGTCTTTTCTTTAATACTGGATTAAAGAAGATGATGTTCATGCTGTACACACACACACACACACACACACACACACTACAAATTAACGAGGCCTGGCATTAACGAGTAATAGCTGGGAGAGATAATGATGGGGGCAGTTGATGCCTCTCTCTCTGTGTGTGTGTGTGTGTGTGTGTGTGTGTGTGTGTGTGTGTGTGTGTGTGTGTGTGTGTGTGTGTGTGTGTGTGTGTGTGTGTGTGTGTGTGTGTGTGTGTGTGTACCCTGTACTGGCCCTCATTTGGCCCAAGGCACAGCTGTGAACAGGAGGATCAGTGCATTACAGGAGGAAACAAGCTAATGGTGGACAGTTTTAAATCTAGACACTAGAGTTTTATGACTCATGATAGGGCTGAAAGATTAATCTGTTTTTAATCCAAATCACTATTTAAAACGAATAAAAAATTGCAACTCTGACCCATCTGGGGTGTAATTAGGCTACATTCAGCCTAGATTGTCCTCCTGATTGGTGAGTATGACCTACTGTCACACGTGATCTGCCCCATTCACAGTCAAATTATGAGGTCACACTTTGTGAAGCAATTAGCATTTTTTCATTCTCGTCTTTGCATTGGACTTAAAGCCCCAAAGTGTAGTCTTCGAGAGAAATTAAGCGTAACGCAACGCAAATTACGTATAACAGCTATGGAAGCCTGCATGCGGATGTCGGTCTGTTGTCAGTTTATAGCAAAAACGTGAAAGATATGACCGTTTTCAGCTTCCATATTCCAAGATGGCGGCAATACATGGAGAGTCTACCCCAGTTAATGTGGCTGCAAATGCGAAATTTCAAGCCAATACGGACACACGGAATTAATAGTGGTCGTTAATATTTATGAGAAAGGACAAGCTTGTCAACAGGTAAAACAGATTTTGATATTAAACAGTAAAAACGTTTACAGCGACGCTTGAACAATGCGGTTTCGTTCCCAAACTACTTGGGACGTTAAAAAGAATATGTTGTGGGAAGACTGCTTCAGGAAAGCACAATTATTAGCGTCGCCACACAGCCTTTAGGCCTACACTTGCCTTGCACAGGTCAATCTAGGCTCTTCTCATCCATTGTTCCTAACTGGTGGAATAGTCTTCCCAAGACTATTAGAACAACAGGTAGTCTATCTACTTTCAAGAGTATCTCTTGTCCTAGTTCCTTAAATTACTTGGAATGCACTGACCAAGCACTTCTAAACTCTTGCACTTGCTCTCCTATTAGCAAATGGCACTTACTTGTATTGTGTTGCAGCTTGATTGTTATCCCTCTTTAGTAAGTGGCTTTGGATAAAAGCGTCTGCTAAATGCATAAATGTAAATGTACACTACAGACTGCACTGCGGTAGAGGAGAGTGTCACTGAAATCTGCATTATCAGGGACCCTCAGAGCAGCTCTGGCCAGTGGGAGTCCTAACAGCAAAGCTTCGCCTTCACGTCATTCTCCTAGCGAGCACAAAGCCAGCTAAGCTAATTAATCAACTGTTCCGTGTGGTGAGAGTGCACTGCGGCCATGACAGACAGTCCAATTTGAGGCTGGCTCTGTCGATCCCGTTTTTTTCTCTCTTGCCTGTTTGTTTCGGTCTTCAGAAGAAGTGAGTCTCTCACATCCTCTACAGAAGCGAGTCTCTCACGTCCCTCTGAAAGGGGCGCTGGCTTCTTATCACTTGTCTACTTTGAGGAGAGTCGTTTGCGAAAGAGAAGTGAGAGATTTGTAGATATTTTTCCCATAAACTTCTGGATAGGCCACAACAGTCTGGTGGTCTCTCTCTCCCTCTCGCTCTCTCTCAACAGTCTGGTGGATACAAGACTTATTATTCCTATTCCTATTCCTCTCTCTCCCTCTCCACTTCTCTCTGCCTCTCTCTCCCCCTCTCTCCCGCTCTCTCTCCTCCCATATTTGGAGTAGGGCGTGGGGCTGGGAATGGGGCCGCGGGCGATGGAATTCCATGCAGAGGAATTTCACGCTGGAATGTGGAACAAGGCCCACCCCCGCACACCCCTCTTATTTTTTTTTGTGTGGGGGGGGGGGGGGGGGGGGCGTCTCTGCTCGTCTCTGCTCCGCCTCAACCAGCTGGTCCGAAATGGCCTCAGGAGCAACACAGAGGAACTCTGGGAAAATCCTGAGTGTCACACACAGGGCGTGGCTCATGTCCCGGCCGAGTTCACTCTGGACAAAAAGGGGCCAATGATATCGGGGTGCAGGTGATTACACTCTTACCACCTAGGACGTAGCAGAATACAAATACACAAGTACACACACACACACACACACACAAACAAACACACACACACACACAGGCAGATGACTGAAGAAATGCTTTGAATAGATTCTCATTTCACTCACTCATGTCAGACGTGTGTGTGTGTGTGTGTGTGTGTGTGTGTGTGTGTGTGTGTGTGTGTGTGTGTGTGTGTGTGTGTGTGTGTGTCTGCGCCTTAACCGAGTCTGGTGAAAAGATAAAAAGCCACTTATGGTCAATAATGAGGTCATTTTCATTCTGCTCAAGCCCAGCCGAGAAGAGAAGAGAAGGAGACTAGAGAGAAGGAAAGGACGAGCACAAGATGTGACTGATGAGCCTAAATATGTATGTGAGTGCATGCCTGCAAGTCTGAAAGCTGGGCAAGTCATCATCAGAATGTGCTAGATGCCAACAAAGACGTTAAATTGGGAAAGAAAATTGGAAAAATAAAACCCACACAATTTCACAATAAAGAAGCTCTGACCTCAAGATGTCAGGCTACTTCTTTGGAAGCCAGATGGGAAATACAGTATGTTGATCGCGTCATAGCAACAATGATGAGAAACAAACACAATTGGCTGGCATACGATGACCACAAAATGGGCACATGTTTACCACGGGGAAACGAAGATTGAGAAATAGCCTAGTGATGCATTGTAAGACAGGAGTGACGAGGATTTGAGATCATGACGCCCAACTGCCCATCCGTGTGTGTGTGTGTGTGTGTGTGTGTGTGTGTGTGTGTGTGTGTGTGTTTCAGCCTAACCGGTTATTACAGTGAAGACCACTTCTATAATGTATTATTCATTAGGAAGATATTTAGCGTCTCATCCACCAACCAAAGAGAAAAAAGTATTTGATGGCTATATTAGATAAAACAGCCAAATGAAGTCAGGCAAACAGAGAGAGGAGAGAGAGTGAGAGTGAGAGTGAGAGTGTGAGTGAGAGAGAGAGAGAGAGAGAGAGAGAGAGAGAGAGAGAGAGAGAGAGATAAACAGCCAGAACAAGTGAAAACGTGACAAAGACAGAGAAAGCATGCAGCCATAGCTCTCTCTCAGACACACACACACACACACACACACACACACACAGCTATAACTCATAGGCAGAGCGCATGTCAGGACAATGGTGGAATCCTAGATGCAAAGCAGAGCAGAGCCGAGCCGTGCAGTGCTTGCTGATTCATGTAGGATTGGATCCGCTGTGTGAGAGTATCTCTCTATCTCTTTATTCACTCACACAGAGAGAGAGAGAAAAAGAAAATGTGTGTGTGTGTGTGTGTGTGTGTGTGTGTGTGTGTGTGTGTATACATTTATTGTCTATGTGCATATCTTTAGCATGTCCCTCTTTTCAATACCAGTATCTACAAATATAAGCTCTGTGTTGGTGTGCACACTACCTTGCCCAGTCTGTGTGCCTGTGTCCGTGTGTGCGCATACACACACACACACACACACACACACACACACACACACACACATAGTGTGGTAGGAGGCTGAAGTGGTGCAGCAGCAAACAGACAGAGCTGAGCAATCAATGGCCTCTGCCTGTTCAGTTCCTCTTCACAGCAGCCAGTCTAACCCAAGCTGTCACTCACAACGCGCTCAGACTACTCAAAGTCTAAACATGGGAGCATGTGCATGTGTAGCTGACCACACACACACACACACACACACACACCCACACACACACACACACGCTCTTACCGAAATGCTCACTTACACACACACACACACACACACACACACACACACACACACACACACACTTCAGTTCAATTCAGAGAGCCAATCGAATCCATTTCCCCAAACAGCTGGATAGGTGGAGCTTCTGCCAGCTCTACAGACAATTCTCTCTCTTTCCCTCACACACACACACACACACACACACACACACACAGCTGACAAGCCCAGCTGCAACTAAATCATAGCTCAAACTCATAATATGAAAGGGTGAAGGACGGCACTGGACTTGAAGCACAAGACGAGTGAAAGTCCGCCAAAAAAATAAATAAATAAATAAATAAATAAATAAATAACAAATCACATTGGACATGAAGACGTAAAAAAAAAGCATCCACGGGATGCACAGTAATAGAGTTCTCACAGCCACTTCTCACAAGTACTCAAAATACACTAACGGGCTCGGAGTAGGCTACAAGAACTGCACACAAGAAATACACAAACTGGATCAGAGTACAACAACCGCACACATAAGATATACACAGGCTGGGAGTACATACAAGATCCTCCCATACACACACACACACACACACACACACACACACACAAGACCCCCCTACCCGTGCACACACTTTACACACACACACAAAAAAGACCCCCCTCCCACACACACACACACACTGTACACACCAACACACACACAGCGTGGCGTGCACTGAGGTCAGGTTTCTCAGTGATCTAATGACTCAAGTTCAGATGCGAGCAGAGTTGGCCCTGACCCGAGGTCTCCACTATGTCACAGGCACTGTTTATTACTCAGAGTATACCATCATACATCATCTCTCCAGTCTGCAGAGAGAGAGAGAGAGAGAGAGAGAGAGAGAGAGGGAGAGGGAGAGGGAGAGGGAGAGAAAAGATGATAGTTGGGGAGGGAAGGAAGGAAAGAGAGCGAGGGAGGGAGGAACAGAGCAATGGAAGACATGGGAGGTCTCTCTCTCTTTCACTCACTCTCTCTCTCTCTCTCTCTCTCTCTCTCTCTCACACACACACACACACACACAGGAGCAAGAGGAAGACTGAGACAGAGAGAGTATTAAATAAAATAGGCCAGAAGGAAAGACAAAAGAGAATGAAGCGGGGGGGGGGGTGTATGTGTGTGTGTGTGTGTGTGTGTGTGGAGAGAGGGACCGGATTATGTGGTTATGCAATGAGGGGGAGAGTTGCACATATGCTGGAGCTGCGACTGCATGCGAGGACAAAGCCCAACGATGAGTTACTCACACCGTGGACACGCAACCTCCACACACACACACACACACACACACTTAAATACGCACCCTCCAATCTAACCAGCACCCATAAAACTTGCATTGCACTCATTGGCTTGATGCCCCTCTTTGGGTTATGATGATGATGGTTGGTGTGTGTGTGTGTGTGTGTGTGTGTGTGTGTGTGTTTTCTGAAACACCAGTAGATTTTGAATTCCCTTTTGCCTTCTGTCTTTGTTTTCTTCCCTCTGCCTGTGGGATGATTGCCCTCTGTAACATCTGTGTATACACACACACTTCATGAAACCAAGAGAGGCCCTCTCTCCTTTCTACTTCCTGCTTTTACCCAGCATGCTTTGGGACAAAATGTGCGTGCAACAGCAGCAGCAGCCCTGCCTTAAAGCATCCGCCACCGCTCTCTGACAAGCCAGAGCAACTAACCCCACGTCATCCAAGTAGCAGAGGAGAGAGAGAGAGAGAGAGAGAGAGAGAGAGAGAGAGAGAGAGAGAGAGAGAGAGAGAGAGAGAGAGAGAGAGAGAGAGAGAGAGAGAGAGAGAGAGAGAGAGAGAGAGAGAGAGAGAGAGAGAGAGCTTGGTACTTCTGACAGACATTAGCAAATGAACAAACTTGCTATAAAAGTTTCCTTATGGTGCGTGTGTTTGTTGGTGCGTGTGTGTGTGTGTGTGTGTGTGGCGCTATCAATGATCTTTGACCTCTCTTAGGTCAACTGCACTGCCTTCTCCGTGAGTGAGAATGGGAAGTCAGTTTATCAGTTTCATCTTCATTGGTGAAAGCCAAATGCTTCATTCACACTCACATCATCATTATTATTGCACCTTTGTGTGTGTGTGTGTGTGTGTGTGTGTGTGTGTGTGTGTGTGTGTGTGTGTGTGTGCGCAAGCATGCATGTGTTTAAGTCAGATAGAGACAGAGGAAGAGAGATAGGTCACTCAGGCCCAGAGGATGACTTCAGAGAATAGAGAGCTGCACACACACACACACACACACACACACACACACACACACACACACACACACACACACACACACACAGAGTGTACAGACATACTGTATAAGCCAGCCTAATCCTTTGACAGAAAGATAGAGAGCTTTAAGAATTAGTTAGCATCCAGTAAGAATCTCCTCTGGCTCCTCTAGGGACAAAGGGACTGTCACTGGCCTTGCATCTACCCCACCGTATGTTTACAAACACACACACACACACAGAGCGAGTCCTAGGGTCATCAGCATACTGGCCTGTGTTCTGCCCGCCATGAGAGGGTGGTGTGTGTTTTAATGTGGCAGTGAGGCGGCAGGAAACACCCGCTGGTAGTGATTAGGGCCTCACACACACATACACACACACGTGCACGCACACGCACACACACACACACTCCTGCAGTGGCGGAAACCCGATAGCTGAATCTAATGAGGCACAGACAGAAAGAGGCACTACCCTCCACACACACACACACACACACACACACACACTCTGACACATATGTAGAGAGAGAGAGAGAGAGAGAGAGAGTGCGAGAGAGAGAGGGAGAGAGGGAAAGAGAGGGAAAGAGAGGGAGAGAGAAAAGAGAGTCAGATAACCTGTTACTCAAAAACCACAAACTCCTGGACTGTTGGCTCCTCCTCTTTGCCTCAGAGCCACTGCAGTGCAGGCAGGCCAGGGAGAAAGACAAGACCATGTGGTGAAGAGAGAGAGAGAGAAAAAAAAGACTCCCATTGAAAGGGAGTCGAAAAAGAGAACGAAAAGACTGACTACAGGAGAAAGCAAAACAAAACACGGGGACATGACAGAGAGAGAGAGAGAGAGAGAGAGAGAGAGAGAGAGAGAGAGAGAGAGACTTTACCTCCCTAAATCTACACGCAAGTTACCCTCTTAACAAACAGGTCATGGAACTCAGGAGAGAGGGAAAGAGAAAAGAGGAAAGGAGAGGGAGGGAGGAAAGAAAAAGAATGAGGAGAAAGATGGAGGAGAGGATGAGAGGAAAGAAAGAGGAAGAGGAGAGAGATGGAGAGCGGCTGTACTCAGAGAGGGATGAGCAGTGACAGCTCACATCCGTGTGACTGCTCCTCTGCTGTGCAACAGTCACACACACACACACACACACACACACACACACACACACACAAGCGTGCATTCCTATGTGTGTGTATGGAAGAGAGAGGAGGGAGGAGAGAGAGACAGAGAGAGCAAATGTATGTGTGTGTGTGTGTGTGTGTGTGTGTGTGTGTGTGTGTGTGTGTGTGTGTGTGTGTGTGTGTGTGTGTGTGTGTGTATGGCCTCGGGCTGCTCTAACTGAGTCCCTCTCCTGAGAAACATGAGCCATGTGCTGTAATCTACACTGCATGGCCGAGACCACTCTTGCCTGGCAGACAGATAATAATGCAGCCGCGCTACACGCCATGGGTCAACTACTAAAACAACAGCGACACAAGTGTGTGTGTGTGTGTGAGTGTGTGTGTGTGTGTGTACCACTGGGTGTACACTACATACCACACACATTCTGCCTACACCTGTATATTTTTGTATGCTCAGCCCCATTTGCCAAAAAACATAGGCCTATATTCCTATTGAATGTACAATATTAGAAAAAAAAAATGTGAATGAGTGAGTGGCTGAATTTCAGTATCCATCCTAAACCCTAGGAACCTAAGAACCCTCAAAGACTTAACTAGAATGAGTATGCTTTGTGATTGGCCGGTTCATGCCAGTTAAGTCTTTGAGAGTTCAGGGCTTAGGGAGGACACTGGGATTCTGTCAGTGAGTGAGTGAGTGAGTGAGTGAGATAGTGCCATTAATGGCTTTTTAATGTCAAGGGGGCCCAGAATTAGACTTGTGTGAATCCCAGATGACTTTGGCCTGGGGGTGCCAGTGCACTGTGCCCATCTCTTTCTCCTTTCTCTTCCCTCTTTCTCTTCCTCTGAAGGGCAGCGCTGGGTGGTCTTTGGTCTCTCTCTCTCTCACCCTCTCTCTCTCCCTCTCTCTCTCACCCTCTGTCTCCCTCTGTCCCTCTCTCTCACCCTGTCTCTGCCCCCCCCCTCTCTCTCTCTCTCTCCCAAACTAATGCCAGCGCCACCATGGGCAGAGACACTGATGGTGCCATAGCCTCTAACTTAATACCCACAGAGTCCTCAGTGCCCTCTTAGCACCTTCTCTTAGCACTGACATTATGGGATGGCATTTAGACAGCTCATTACCACGGTAACTCCTACTGTGACAGAAAATGAGGGGTCTGTGTGGGTGTGTGCGTTAGAGAGAGAAAGACGCTGAGTGTTTGTATACGTGCGTGTGTGTGTGTGTGTGTGTGTGTGTGTGTGTGTGTGTGTGTGTGTGTGTGTGTGTGTGTGTGTGTGTGCGGTATGTGTCATCCTGTTACAGGTGAATAACAAAACTGACAGGTTCAGTATTAGAGTGAGTAAGATGGCGGACACTGAGACAGGACTCAGGCCCTTCTGCAAAACCTGACCACAGCAGCAACATTGGGCTTAGCCTGTGCTATACTAACACTAACAGCAGCCTAGTACTGCAAAGTTGCTAACTAAACTGCTAACTGGTTAGCAACTATATTTGTCAATAGGCAAATGCATTGCAAACAGCAAACTTGCTAACCAAGTTGCTAACCAACTTGCTAACCAACTTGCTAACCAACTTGCTAACCAACTTGCTAACCAACTTGCTAACCAACTTGCTAACCAACTTGCTAACTTCATCAATAATTAGCAACTCTGGGAAAACCCATCCCAAGGCTTCAGCCAGCTGGAGCGTAAGGAGCAGACAGTGGATGTCCAGCACCTGTGGCGTTTGAGACGGATGGGCAGGGCAGTGCAGTGTGTGGGTGTGTGCCTGTGCCTGTGCCTGTGCTGGAGACTGATCCTTCTAGTCGAGTCAGTGACTCAGACAGAGAAGGACGGGGCTCTGGAATAAGGAGTCTATTTTTTACTCATTAGACATCCACTGAGGAAGAGGCAGGGCATGGTGGGATGGGTGTGTGTGTGTGTGGGGGGGGGGGGGGTTGCAGACAGACAAAGAGAAAGAGACAAAGAGAGAAAGAGAGAGAGAGAGAGAGAGAGAGAGAGAGAGAGAGAGAGAGAGAGAGAGAGAGAGAGAGAGAGAGATGCATCACATAAAGAGACAGAGAGAGAGACAGAAAGACAGAGACAGACAGTCAGACAGACAGAGAGAGAGAGGCTAACATTGACAAAGCCCAGGCTGGTATTCAGCATGTGCACTTGTGTGTCTGCATATACTGACTGAGCGCTTCAGACTGTGTGTGTGTGTGTGTGTGTGTGTGTGTGTGTGTGTGTGTGTGTGTGTGTGTGTGTGTGTGTGTGTGGTGTTCTAGCAGAGCAATGCGGTGCATTAGGTATTGGCTGGGAGTAGTCCAGAGTAAACAT
>JAODXP020000031.1:6693300-6703300 GCA_027497455.2 Sardinella longiceps
AATTGAAGAGGCAGGAGAGGACGGAAGCAAAATAAGTAGAGGGGACAGAGGACAGAGGGGACAGGCAGCAGACGGATGTAAGTGGACAAGTAGACATGGAGACAAAAAAAGGATAGGAGAGGAGGACAAGGAGGAAGAGGAGGAGGAAGAGGAGGTTTGCTCCTCTTCTTCCTCTGAATGCTTGACCGTGTGCTGGCCCCTGCACTCTGCCGTGAGGGGGGGGGCGGGCACCTTATCAAGCGAGCGTGAAGATAACATCAGCCTGCGGTTACCAGCACTTCACGGATTTACACACAACACAGCTGAGAGCTGCACTGAGGAGGAGGAGGAGAAGAGAGAGAGAGAGAGAGAGAGAGAGAGAGAGAGAGAGAGAGAGAGAGAGAGAGAGAGAGAGAGAGAGAGAGAGAGAGAGAGAGGGACTGAAAGAGTGATCAGCAGACACTGTGAGGAATGGCACTAAGACACACACACACACACACACACACACACACACACACACACACACACAGGTGATAATGTTCTACTTTTTTACTTATTACTTGTCCAGATATGAATTTCCTTTAAAGCGGAGGGACAAAATCGCCTGGCTTCCACAGTCAGTTCGCATGCTAACATGCTAAGGTCATTCAGCTGGAAGCTGGACTAATCTATACATCTAACAGTAAACAAAGCTGGGTAAACCTTCTAAGAGAAGAGTAGTAGTACTGCTTGTTTTGTTGTGTGAAAAAAGGCAATAGAATCAATAATGGAGGCAATAATTCTAAGGTTTACCATTGGCTGTGAGCTTTGAGCTTACTTACCTCACTAAACCATGTCCTTAGAAAAGCTCTGTGGATACAGTGATCCCACACACATACAAAAAAACACACACATACGGTGTGTGTGTGTGTGTGTGTGTGTGTGTGTGTGTGTGTGTGTGTGTGTGTAAACACCTCTCAGCTTTTTGCTGCTGGGGACAGAGCTAAGGCTTATTGCCTCAAAAGGCCTTGGATGAGAAGGGCCAGCCTTTAAAATGCTAAATATGCCTCCACTTGCACATGCATGCAAGTACACACACACACACACACACACACACACACACACACACACACACACAGAGAGAGAGAGAGATGGATGCACACACACAGACACACACAGACACACAAACACTCCTGCCCCTTGACTATTAAAGACTCTCTGATCCATGCTGTGCTGAGTGTCGGATGGTATCTTTAAAGAAGACGACCGTGGCAACCAGGAAACAGATGCGAAACACTACACCTCACAAAAACACACACACACACACACACACACACACACACACGAAAAAAAACCTCCCCTAAAACCTTCAAAAAACATAACATAACACACTACACATAGGGGCACTCAAATAAAAACCTTGCAAGGAAAGAGACAGCGAGCGGAGTGCAGACAGAGGCGGTTAAAAGTAGCCTGCTCTCATTTTAGCCTAGCAAATGATGCTGAGCAATTGCATGAAAAAATCAATAGTCTAAGCTGGGCGGGTAGAGGGGGATGGGGGGGTTGACACCTGATCCAGATCCAGAGGCAGAGGTAAGGCAGGAACCAGGAAACTGCTATTCTGCTCTTCCTGACACACACACACACACACACACACACACACACACACAAAATCACACTTGCACAGACCCACACATAGCCTACACACACACGTGTACCTGCACCTGCATGCACATATACGCGTACACACACACAAACACACATAGAGCAATTCTTTAATCTATTTCCGGCGAGGAATAACTAATCACCTTGGGCGTGGGGGGGGGGGCTAGACTCAACCTTCCCCACTGGGAGTATGGTAGTCTGGGAGCCATGCTGCACTGCACTAGGTTATGTGAGCAACACCACCACCACCACCACCACCACCACACATTATGGCAGTGTGCATTTTCCCCCATGCCTGAACCTTCTCTCGTCTGAACTTTCTACTGGGGGTTGCACCATATAACAGCTCAATCATTCCACCAGTCACTCAAATAATAATTCCCTCTCAGTCACCGGCTGCAGCCTACTGCTCACATTCACCATAAATGAGATGGTAGCCTACACGTCTGTGCACAAACATTTTTTTACACATAGTGCCCAGCCCACTGCGCCAACGATCAGACATAGGCCTACTTTTTGTTCTTGTTGTCTACTGTAGATGTGTAATGGAGTCCTGTGCCCTACCACAGCAACGTAGTTCTGCGACTCGACCTCAACAAGGTAGTTTTGTTTAATCAACAACCATGATAAAAACACACACACACACACACACACACACACACACACACACACACACACACACACACACACACACACACACCACACTAACCAGGCATATCCTGATTTAACCCACAAATGAGTGAACAGCTTCATAATGTTTACGGTAGTGAGTGCTCTGTGCAAGCTGCAACAGAAATCTAGGAGGCACGCGCATGCTTGTGCCTGTTGCAACAATGACGCAGTTCTCGTCACATGTTTGGTGAACTGCACTACTGACCCCGAGGCCCTGAGGTGGTTTAATGCCAGTTAGGCGAAGTCTTTGAAGGCCCAGGGCTTAGGGGGAATTAGGATTCAGTCATCAAGTCAACTGGTAGTATGTTTGTGCATGATACACCAGGGCAGTGTTTCTCAAACTGTGGGGCGGGCCCCACTAGTGGGGCGCAGACACATGGCAGGTGGGGCGCGAGACATCTCATTGCAATCGACCAACGGCTACACCATGCCGCCCAAATTCACATTTTTTTCGTCAGATATGCGCATATGACAGTAAATTGAGCTTTCCAATGGTGTTTGCTAGTTGCTGTGACGAGGGGTTTGAGAGAAATTTGGTTTTGAATTATAGTAACATGAAAATTCTAACATTGACAAAAATCCTGTACTCGCAAAGTATTCCTCACAGAGATATTGTGTGCAAATTGAGCCTTCCAGGTGGGGCGTCAAAATTATTTGCCTTCCAAAGTGGGGAATGACAGAAAAAGTTTGAGAACCACTGCACCAGGGGAAGAAGACCACCCCCTGGAACCAACTTCTCAGGCTCTCCACAGAACTTGGGCCAAACCCGTTACGTATGAAGCAATTAACACACAGAAGGCTTCAATAAGTCCTCACGTTAATTACAAAAAGCAAAAACAGCACATTGATGAAGTTTGGACAAGTCTTTCGACTTGGTTGAGAAGAGAAAAAGGGGGAAAATGTGTAGGCTAGGCTAACACGCTCAGGAGGACTCTCATACTCTCTGGAGTGTTTAGCATCACAGCAAAGTGAAAGCTACACAAGGCCAAACAGAGAGATACGGGCAGGGCAGCAAGATTTGGTGTTCTGCAGACGCTATTTCACCCACATAACACCCACTTAAGAGTCGAAAAAAAAGATTACACAGACACACACACACACACACACACACACACACACACACACATACACACACACACACACAAACACACCACCCACAACAAGATCAGAGACCCTTATTACTTTTAGCAGGGAGATATCCAGGCCGATTGTGTAACATTAAAAACATGTCCCTCCTCCCCAATGCACTCATGCGCGCGCACGCACACACACACACACACACACACAAATGCTCTTAAAGACCCAAAAACAAATAATAGTAGTGGCATCGACGCCACATCGCCCAGACTAGACCAGCCCAGCCGTGGCCACCATAAGAGGCTTAAAAACGGGCGAGAAAAACAGCTGGCTAACAGCCAGATTAGCATGAAGGGCAAAGGCGCAACAGGCGATGTGATGGACATCCACTTAGCCTTATGCCCTCAGGACTCCTTGGGCGACAAACCAACAACATAACCAGGCCAGGACAGGACAAGCCAGTGCATGTGTGTGTGTGTGTGTGTGTGGAGGTCCTGTATGCAAACACAGATAACCACCATTACTACTGTCACCACCCTCACCACAGACCCATGACTTTATAGCTAATGCCTAGCTGGTGTGTTGTATCTGGGGCTTTAAAAAAGACCAATAAGAGATTCATTTGCATTTGCAACACCTCTTGGGTAATCAAATCGAGTCCATATATATAGCAATAGCAGCGGCAAGAAAACTGGTCTTTTTTCAAGTGTGTGTGTATAGTGTGTGCAGCAAGTGGGGGGTTGGGGTGTGTGTGTGTAGCATGTTGCCAAAAAAAAAGTCCCCAAACTTCCTCATTGTGATAGAAATAGCATCCATGGCTTGTATGCTCGGCTGCAAACAATGATGCGAGTGGCTCACTAAGGAAATGGGTTTCGGGATAAAAACGTGCCATTTGTTTTTACGAGCAATCAAGCCAGGCGCCTGGGCCGACAGCAGGCCTTGCCGAGAGATCAGCAAACAGCACTGACAGATCCATAAGGGAAGAGGCCCGAGGCGCCACGCCCATCCCAAAGAGTTTCCCAGGAAAAAAAAAAAAAAGGTTTCAATTCCGTTTCTACCTTACAGACAGGGAAACAGCCACACACTTTTAACTTAAAAAAAAAAAAAAAAAAAAACTTTAAATATTCTTCAAGCGTTCTTATTCAATTCAATTCGGTTTGTAGAGTGCCAAACACAGTACATGTGCCTCAAGGTGCTTTACAGCACATGGAGCACCCATGATAGTCATGCCTACAGGCAAGGAAAAAATGCCCTTCTATTTGTAGAATAGAATTTTAGGACGAAACCTTGGGAACAACCACGTCTTATGGTATATAACCTTTTAAAGGGTTATATTGACAACTCCATTATAAAGCTAAGAGCCATTGAAGACAGCACTGTGTTGAGGTCTTTTAGGGGTAACGTCTACCATTAGTGCAACCAATGCAAATAACTGAACCCAGGTCAGTCTGCGGAACCCTAGTGAAGCGCATTAAGAGCTCAAGAAGGAAGGAAGGTGTGACTGGGCCACCATGTTTCACAAGCCCCTTTGGCCCAAAGAAGGAAGTGGGCCAACCAGCACATCACCGCGTGGGAGACACAGACTCGTTGACTTCTCTTTACCTCGCTAGATCTCCAGTAACAGCCCCTGCTAGCTAGGCTAGCGCCATGCTACTACAGTCTTCCTCCAACTCACTTCCCAAGCCTTTTCCTACAGGGCCTTAGCAGGCCTCCAGAGGGATCCTTCAGAATCTGGCTCACACAAGGCTGAAGTAGGCTTCTGCTATAAGTAGCCTCCATTAGTCTCTCTCTCTCTCTCTCTCTCTCTCTCTCTCTCTCTCTCTCTCAAGTATATTATAGAGAGAGAGAGAGTCCTGGGATTTAAAAAAAAAGAAGAAGAAAGGAAAAAAACTCATCTCTGGTGTTCCAGAAAGTTCTCTGTTCAAGATATGAACACAGTGTCAGAAAAGTGATCCTCTTTTGTCCCCAAGGGTCCCAATTGGCTGATTCTGGCCTCAGTTTGGCCCATTCTTGAATGACCCCTTCCAACCTCTGCCTTGATTTGCAGAAGCCATTTGGCACGCACTCACTCCCTGAGTCTAATCAATCTACCGACAGAGGCAGAATAAGCAGTTGCAGAAATCGCCTATGGCTAAATGCCTTCTTAGAACACACTGCAAGATGATAAGCGCCTCTTCTTGGTCATTAGCCACTAGGCTAGGCTACGCCACACCACAGGCCCTTGCGGAAACCAGACAAGATGGGGAGTTTGGGGGGGGGTGAGGGTGGGGGCGGTTGCTCTTTTTTAGTGAGCAGGAGGATGGCAGCAAACACAAAACTGCATTCCAGCAAGCCCCCTGAGGATGCACTATCAATCCAGTTCCTTCCTCCTCTGCAGGCAAAAAAAAAAAAGAAAAGAAAAAAAAAAGACTGCCCTTGGAGGTGACAGCACCACTGGCCTTAGTCAGGTCATCTTCACAACTAAACCCAACACTGCCAGCCAAAACTGCTACCCCCTGGCAGTTCGGCATTACCAGAGTAATTACCAGAATGGTCATCAGAACACTGAACTGGATCTGGAGGTTTCTAGATTCAAACTAGTACTATCACTGGGGGCTAAGTGTGTAGCCTATGTACAGTAAGAAGGCTTCTGCTGAAAGCTACCCTTCTGTTGCTGGCTTCCACTTGGCTGGTGTGTTTAGCCATGTCACGAGATTGGGCAGAGCAAACAGCCCTATCTGGGAGAATGAGAGCTGGGTGAGAACCACTCCTTGTCTTGAACAAACAGTATCAAGTTAATGGAAAAGTGTGTGTTTGTGTGTGGGGTGAGAAGGGGGTGAGGTAGACCTACAACACACCAACCGGAATGGTGCCATCTCTCTCGTTTGTCACAGGAAACATATGGCCTCTGTGCAGTCAGATATAACAGAGCATCTATCACTAGGCCTACTCCATTCCCATTAACGCATCATTTGTGGTGCATGGTTCAATGAAAGATTCAACTTCCACAGATGGCTACGCAGACTTCCCTCCAGTCCACTCACTTGAATTATACACAATTGGATGTCAAAATTTATTTACAAAGATGTAATTTTCAGTGATATTGATTGATTTGTATTATTAATACAGTTCTATCAAGAACTAACATTGGGTTGGCTCAGCAGCAAAGTGAAAGGGACACACACACATGCAACAAGATCTAGCCCTTCCTCTGCTCAACGCCCTATCAGGACATCGGAGTTTCACATCCTCTTGCAAACGCACTTATCTGAAACTCGCCATCAGACACCGTGGCCAATGCAAGCCAGGATGGTTGAATTAAAATTAGTTACATGTCCTACCTAATTACCGTCTCGTTCTTATGAAACAGAAAAAAATGAAATGGAAAACAAAATGCTCACTTAAAAGTCCAGAGACTTCGATCGTCTGGGCTACACAACCAATCGTTTGGTTCGGTGACACCTACCTATATGTCGACGACAATTATTCTCCTTTGAAACGGTAAATGTAACATACACGTCAACTAGTTAGACCAAATCAGTTTCAAATGTTTAGGCTATAGCTATTCACATTATTTAACCAAATATAACTGTGACGAGGAAACTAGTTGTCCTCTTCGACACAGTAGCAAACTAGGCGGGGCCCACACACTCGCATCAAGAACAAACTGCGAGACTTACAGGCACATACGTCTTTTTGGCGAATGCTATACTTGAAAACTGTCCCTATATCAAAAGCAAACAACACTGTTTGAAAATAAAACAAGTTGGTTATGGATACCAATCGGAACACTGTGTGACAAACAATTCGTCTTTCTTTTAACTATACATTCGTACAACTTTTCCATTTCCGCTATAACTTCCAGTGACAGAGACAGACAGGATAGAATCAAACGCCATTCTTCATACGCCACCGAGCGAAAAGACGGATTTTGTCTACAACACCAAGGGCTCCACAATCCCCACAATGGTTGCTGTGTATTACATAGAGTCAGGTAAATGTAAGGAGTTGAATTGTTTCACTCATGCTCCGCCATATTCTAGACATTTGACCTGCTCTTCCGCAAGCCGTGTGTTGTGCATTTCAGAGCCGGTTTCTGGTTTCGCTGGCAGACAGTTACTCGCGGGCGATATGCATGTACAATTTATCAACCACGATCAGTCTAGGGGGTCCTTCGATCGTCTTTCACACAATATAAATATCATAGCGACACAATTAACAATACAAATGAAATGGTAAAGATGCATTACTTACAGTTATCCTCTGCCGCTCCAATCTGGCTGTGCCTCTCCCTATGCTCGTTCGCTCGTCAGGGTGAGGTTTTGAGTTTTGCATGACGTTGCAGCCTCGGTTTCAGCACCACTATGAACGCTCTGCCCACAATTGGTAGTGCTGAGACAACATGGAATTCATAACTCGAACCAAGCATACAGGCCATATCATAGCATCATCTCTACTGCCTGAAATCAAGGAATGCAAACGCAAATGCAAAATCGTTTTGGTAGGTTATTGTTCAGTGCAGTAGGCTAATTTGTTCAATATTTGTGCAGATATTTTTTCCCTCCTTTTTTCTTATTTTTTTCTCTTTTTTTAATCACTGATGCACATGCATACAACTATTGGAGAAAAATAATATGGGATATAGCCTACTATGCCAATTGATAATCGGAGGAAATTTTTATTGTCTATGTTCAAGGTCTATGTTATTGGAATGTGGGTGTAAATCTTTCCCCTGAATTTGCTTTATCTGACAACTCAGACTAAATATCATTCACATCTCTCTCTCTCTCCCTCTCTCTCTTTCACACACACACACACACACACGCACACACACACACACACACACACACACACACACACTCTCCCTTTGTGGATCTGCTGAGCAGTACATTTCCCTTGTCCAGATCTCTTGGCTCAGTCTGTGCTGGTCTGTTGTCTGCTGTTCTCTCGGCGGCAGCAGCAGCAGCAGCAACACACACACAGAGGCTCTCATGGCTTCACTTTTCACTGACGGGCAGCAGAACAGGCCCAGAGGAAATCAAACGCCTCATTGAGAGCGGCTGCAAAAGGCAAGGAATGCCAAATATGCTCTCTGGCATCAGGAATGTAGCCTAAGCCCACTCCCACCACCTCGGCCCGCCAGCCCGGCAGGCCGACCCCCTTGGTTACAAGTGATCATGTGCTCTCTCTCTCTCTCTCTCTCTCTCTCGGCCCTCAGTGGATTCTGTTCAGTGTGTGTGTGTGTGTTGTGTCTATACAGTGAGAGAGGGAATAAATGTGAACAATGTGTGTGTAGATGGAGAGAGAGAGAGAGGGAGAAAGACAAAATGAGAGATATGTGTACAGTAGGGTGTGTGTGTGTGTGTGTGTGGCTTGAATGTGTTGTGTGTCTGTAATGCAGTGAGAGAGAAAAAGAAGGAATAAATGTGAATTGTGTATGTGTGTGTGTGTATTGTAGACAGAGAGAAAGAGAGAAAGAGAAGATGAAGAGAGATAAATGTATACAGTAGGTTAGGCTGTGTGTGTGTGTGTGTGTGTGTGTGTGTGTGTGTGTGTGTGTGTGTGTGTGTGTGTGTGTGTTAATGTGATTTTTAATGCAGAAAGGGAAATTAGGTAAGTCTGACAGAGAAAGATTGTGCGCCTGTGCATGTTTGTACATATCCCTAGTGAGAGGCTGCTTCCATGTTTAGACTAGAGCATTGCAGCCTGGGTAAACCCAAACCAACTTGCAGGCACACTTTGAATTCATTCTATGGGTCTATCTGGATTTGAGCCAATTTCTCATTACCCAAATTATTGTATTTCATGCAAGGTAGACCGAGTTTGCAAAACGGCAGCTAATACAACTGAATGAGGCATGTCAAAACAAAACCTAATCGATTAGGTTTCGTTTTGAGATGCCCCATTCTGTTACAGTTAGCTGCCATTTCGCTATCTTGGTCTGCGTTGCAAGACATTCAGTCATTGAGGTGCCTATCAAAAGTGCTTGACACTATAAAACAGCAGGGCTACGTGTTGTTTCACTCCGGATAATTCCTTTAACAATGTATCTGGCCTGGGGCAGGTTTTACTGTAGGCTATATGATGAAAGACAAGGCAGTGCATCCCATGATAGCATCAACGTTTAAACCACCTTCCTCAAACCCTCACCTCAAACCTTTCCTTGGAGTTGTCAAAACAATTGCACTTATAAGTGCTGTTTATAAAAAAACATGTACTCATGCTATGTCTGGATACGGGTAGTGGATGAATCAACTCCAGACTTACTTTCAACCTTGGCTGCATGGGTTTAAGCATGAACTATTTTTAATCCTAATGAGTGAATCTGTTAAGACAAGCACAGATCAAAGATGATAAAAAACCAAACCCAAAGCACAACTTGCTTGTGTACTTAGCGTGTGTGTGTGTGTGTCCGCGCTGCAGACAGACAGGTCAGTTTCGCTCACTCTCTGAGGCTGGGATTATAGGACTGTAGATACATGCGCCTCCGCAGTTTTTACATGGCCGCAGGGCATCTGTTCGATTGTTCCACAGAGCACTAATCCCCACACTCACACACACACACACACACACACACACACACACACACTCATACATCCTCTCTCTCTCTCTCTCCCTCCCTCTTTCTAGTTTTCTCTCTCTCCCTCCC
>JAODXP020000031.1:6705800-6728300 GCA_027497455.2 Sardinella longiceps
TCTCCTATATGATATCTGAGAATATTTTCTTTTTACTCGAGAAAGCAATTACTGAGAATTCTTGATAAACTATATTACTAAGCAACAGAAGGTGACTAGGAAAGTGTTGCCACGGCAGCAGATATCTCTTGGTTTCTCAGCTAACTTCTTCCCAACATGTTGAAACAAATCTGGGAGGAAGGCAGCAGTGAAGACAGCTGCTCTGTGTGGACCTGATTTAAGAACTTGACTCCTGAAAGAATCATAAATAGGAGATTACGTAAAAAGTAACACTTTAATAAAAAAAAATAATAATAATAAGTTTAACTATAAAAGAACATGAATGGAGAAGAATGGTAGGTTCACAGACACACGAAAACACACACACACACACACACACAAGCTCTCATGCAAAGAGTTCAGCAAACTTATGACCACAGGGCAAAATAAGGAGACAGAGGAACATTATAACGAGGACAGTGAGCTCAAAAAAGAAATAATGCAAAGAGAACAAAATGAGAGAGAGAGAGAGAGAGAGAGAGAGAGAGAGAGAGAAATATGAGAAATGAGACAAAATATAGTAGAGAGAAAAAGGAACAAGAGAAAAAAAAAGATTTGGCGTAGCAACAGATGAGTGAACCAGGGAGAAAAGAGTGATAGGGAAAGAATGTTTGTTTCTATCTTCCGGAATGCAGATGATTAGTGGCATAAAGGAGGGGCAAGTAGACAGAGAGTGGTGGTGGGTGGACTCAGGATGGCAAAGGGAAATAGTTATACCCTTATACAGACAGGTTTGCCAGCTCATCTTGTGATTTTAGTGGGAACAAAAGCCCCCCCTACACACACACACACCCCCGAGCCCTCGTTCCCCCACCGGGTGATGCCCCTTATTTGTGGCCCCTTTGGATCTCTGTTTCACTCAACTGTTGGCACATCTGTTATTCTCTCGTTCCTTTTTCTCTCTGTCCCTTTTTTGGGGGGGGGGGGGGGGGGTAGTGCCTCCCCGGAATCAGATGTTTACCTCACAGAAGAGGACCAGGAACACTGTTGCACACGATTCGTGGCCCTTTGTCTGAGCATGTTTAATCTTGGAGTTCATCGTATTGATATCTCTCACACATTAAGGTTGGGTTATGGCTCTCTGTGGACGTGTCATAACAGGTCAATGAGCTGCTTTATGGCCTCTGTCATAATGGTGGCAAGACGCCGATCATGTGCTGTGAGGCAGAAGGGGAGGTGTGTCTGTGAGAATGGGATAATTAACAAATAAATGGAAGTGTGTGTGTATGTGATGTGTGTGTGTGTTGTATGAGAGAGAGAAAGAGAGAGAGAGTGTGTTTGTGTGTGTGTGTGTGTGCGCATGTGTGTGATGGGTTGAGTGAGAGAAGGAGAGAGATTAACAGATTTTAATAAGAAACATTGCCTTAAATTGATATTGGTTGCGACACATTATAGACATGAATAATGGAACAATATTCATGAGTCCAGAATTTAATCATGTGAATCATGTATTTACTAAATTTATGCTTTTCATTTACTGATGTACTATAAAAACAAACAAGCACCTAGTCTGTGAAGAGTTCTGTGAATTCAAGTGTGTTACTGTCAGGGTCAAAAACCAAAAGTTCATCATAAAAATGGCTGGGTGAGAGACCACTGTGTGGAAGTGAAACAACTTGACTGACTCAACAGTCTGACCTCAACCCCATCAGACACTTTGGGGATATATCAATAAGAGACTGGAAGCCAGAGACTTTCTGGTCAAATCAGTACTTGACGAATCCTCCTCTGGATCAGCTCATGGAATACAGTAATATTATTATTATTATTATTATTATTATTATTATTATTATGATTATAACAACAACAACAAATAAAAATCCCACTCCAAATCTTCCATAAAGCAGTATTACCTTTGTTTGTACTGTACATTAAAATTGTGGGATGTCATACAAGATTTTTGTTCTTATTGCATGTCCCAGTTAAGTAGTTTGTTTTGCTGTTGCTTACCTCTCCATTTGTTCCTATTGCATTGTGTATACTGTAGGTGTTGTTCCCCATTGGAGATCGGATTGTTGTGCAGGTGACCTTCTTTACGTTGTTGTCAAACATGTTTTCACACTTAGCCTACTAATACAAACATTGATAGAGATTGATAGAGATGTGTTATCCAAAGGGAATTAAGCTGCTGTATTAGATCAAACATAGACACACAGACATATGAAAATAACACACATACACACACACACACACACACACACACACACACACACACACACACACACACACTACATACATACTGTGCATACAGTACATACATACATACATACCACAAGAGATAAAGGAAGATATTGATAATGTTCCATTACAGTAACATTAGATTGTGACATGTTACAGGAGTGGGAAAGAAAAGCATTGGTCATGTTTCACCAAATGATTTGTGTCTGGCCTTCATAGAGTAATGATTTTTGTTGACAAAGACAATGGTGCTTTGAAATACTGAAGGAAGAAAGAGTCATTGCAGTGCATTAAACGGAAGATTCCAGACAGAGTTCCTCTGAACTCTGCACAATAGAACTTCCAACACGGGTCTGTTTGTTCCTTCTTTTTATGACAACATTTTTTCCCCCCCAATATTCACTGAAACCACCATATTAAAGGAGAAATCTGGTGTGAATCAGTCAATAGCCCTGCTGTTCCAGGATCTTGAAAGCTGTCTGTTGGGAAAAGAACGAGAAAATTAATACAACATTAACCAAATAATATACCGATTACTAATGCTGACTCAATGGGGCATAATGAAATTAAACTGAAAGTTAATTGTTATGCCCCGTTCACTTAGTGTTAGTTTAGAGGTTCACTGTTGGATGATGGATCTATGTTGTATCAAAGTTTCTTATTCTTTTTCCTGAGGTGAGTTTGAACAATCCATTTTCTCCTTTAATTGTAACTGATTAAAGCACTGTGTCACATTCTTCTTATATAATTGCCTCTGGAGTGGCTTATAATATCAAATCAAGTCTTAATTGCCTCTTATATTAAATTGCACAAAAAGTGTGCGTCTTACACACTTGAGTGCCTGAATGTCTCAATGCCTACGGGGTTGCCCATAAGCTTTTAGTACTTATCAGGCCCTCTCTTGATTCATTTCTCTTCAGGCACCAAGCAGAACTCCATTAGCCAGTGTAGACACTCTCTTCCTCCATCATAAAAGTCTTCTTCTGATACACATTACCCTGCAAGACCTCTATTTTATGCGACCCACTCTCTGTACACAAAGGCCCGAGGCATCTTCTTTGCCTGACAGAAAAGGTCTCATCTTTCTTTGCCTGACTGGAAAGGTCTTATGAGTCGGGTCAGCTTCTTTTCTCTGCAGGCACTCTGCTAGGGAAGCCATTAAGGACCCCTCTGACAGTATACCCCAGGCTGTCACAGCAGACGATGCAGCGAAAAGCAACTCCCTAAGACTCCTCAATTTGAGTAGAGCTGTGGCAAGCAGCAGAAAAGGTCAACTGGCCATAATACAGACGGATTGTCAACCTGACCCTTGTGTGCATTCTAATCATCTCCAACGCATAGAGACCCATAGATTGACAGGCATCTCCATCCCTCCTCCGCTTCCAGCACAAGAGTGTGAGCCATGCCACTGCCACTTCACCGACTCCTCCACGATTTTCAAAACCTTCAAAACACTCTAGAACAACTGGGCTCCGCTCCTTACTGCTTCCTGCAGACATATTTCCTGTTTCGACCCATTACCATTTCAATGGCAGCACTCAGGCTAATAATAAAATAGTCTCAGCAGCACAGTTGGATGCTGGACAGGAATACAACACAGAGCTGTTCATAACAGAAGATCAGAGGATGATCAAGCACATTTAAGAATTTAACCTTGTGACATTGGTAATATCTATAAGACAATGATCACTGTAAAAATGATAATCGTATGGATGATACTATAGATGTCCGCATCAGATGAATCCAGTCCGATTCCACCAACAAACGTTAAAAATGCAGTGTGAGAATATGATAGGCTTATAATCGAGGGCTGATCCAATGTTTTTGAATTTAAACATGTGTAGCCAGTGGTAGAAATGCCCATGGAATTGGGTGATGAGGATTTACACGTACTGCCGCCGAGCTAGCCGAGCTAACTGACCTCCATTACACTCATCCTCCAAATCCTCACTCCCATCCGGGTCACGGCACCAATGTAGCCGGTGGCAGTCCGCACCGCACACAGGTCTCAAACCCGCCACCCTGCAAGCTACAAACTCCCGTTGTGGGAGTGGGATGCTCTAACCAACTGAGCTAAAAGCCAGAGCTTCTAACTCGGCTGTTAGAAATGCCCATGGAATTGGGTGATGAGGATTTAAATATACTGCCGCCGAGCTAGCTGACCTCCGTTACACATGTTCAGCAAGCAATTGTTTCTATTGCTGAGATCCCAGACCCTGGTATGAAGACAAGCGTAGACTGAGGGGCTGGTTATGACCAGACTACAATGACACCCAAATACAGCATCAGAGTAAGTTTAAGCATAGCCCTGCTGCACGAGCCTTCTAACAGCAATATATTTCGCATGAAATTAAAGCCCCAATGTGTAGCCTTCGAGAGAAATTAAGCGTAACGCAACGCAAATTACGTTTACATCTACGGAAGCCTGCATGCGGATGTCGGTCTATTGTCAGTCTATAGCAAAAACGCGAACGATATGACCACTTTCAGCTTCCGTATTCCAAGATGGCGGCAATACATGGAGAGTCTACCCAAGTTAATGTGCGTGGAAATGCGAAATTTCAAGCCAATACGGACATAGGGAATTGATAGTGGTGGTTAATATTTATGAGAAAGGACAAGCTTGTCAACAGGTAAAGCATATTTTGATTGAACAGTAAAAACGTTACACATTGTGCCTTTAAAGAGTTTCGAACAGCATACACTTAACACAAACGCGAAACACTTTACATTGAGTCGATGTAACCTCAGATCTTACTTTCGGTTTCCAAGAGTCAGGTCCCATTGTTTCAGTGTAAAGTGCCTGTTCGCTTCTGCGTTCGCGTTCGGTCTGTGCTGTATCAAATTATTTTGTTCCACTCGCTAACTAGCGCATTTAGCAAGCTCTTTCAACAGGGCTATGCTTGAATTCACTCCGGTATTTTCCTTTAAAATGACTTTTTTCCTCAAGTAATGATGAAAGTACTATGCTAAAGATAGTTACAAAAGAAAAAAAAAGAGGAAGTGGGGCTTGTGCAATCTCTGTTCTATCTATGGTGTAACCAAATTTGAGACTTCGATGAGACTTATGGTGACAACTGTCGGAAAATATTGAGGCGATTTTTGTCATTGTTGTTGTTGTTAACTATTATGATGATGCTAGAGGCAGAGGAAGATTGGGAGGATGAGACGATGATGATAATGATGATTGGTCAGTTTTTGTGCTCAGACAGGATGTGACCTCACAGGATGTGACCTGACCTCTCATCAGCTGTGACAGGAGTGAGTGAGTGAGGTTCTCTGAGTTTATTCAGTGTCTTCACACCTACTTCTCTTGTTGCATCCTCAGGCTACATGTTTCTGTTTTTTTTTTTAAACAAATGTATGACTTCAAGGAAAGGGTGTTACCTTGTTAGTCAGTCATGACTTATCTCATGGTATCATGTTTGTGGAAGTCCCAATCGAGTCAGCGCACTGTGACCTCAAAGAGCAGCATTCTTTGAATGAATTCCTCCAAAAGAGATATGTTGCAAGAATATCATGTAATAAGTCATAATGAAACTTTCTCTCTGACACAAAAGATTATTGGCTATATTTTTTTGGCCTGAGTCTGGTTACTTTTTATGCCTAGAGGCATATGCTACAGGGCTTCAGTACTCAGGGACATAGGTAGGTGTACATATAAGTATATTTATTTGTGTGTGTGTGTGTGTGTGTGTGTGTGTGTGTGTGTGTGTGTGTGTGTGTGTGTGTGTTGGACAGGGTGGAAGTCGGGGGTGGTTGAGTCTGAACAGCCAATGAGAGGAACCCCTCAGAGCTCCACATATCAAAGCCAGTGTTGCCTGGAGACACATGGTGCACATCAATAGTGCATTTTTGCTCTCATTAGCCTACGCTAATTAGCAGAGTAAACATCCAACACAGAGGAGGGGCTGGCTTCTTCCTCCTCCCCACGTTTGGCTCCTCTTCACTGGGAGCAATCGCATTGTGTCCCCCCATGCAGGTGCAACACCGGGCTTCGGGTAGCCTCTAAACCCAACGCAAAGCAGAGAGACGAGCGTGTAAAACAGGCCATCCTCCAGGCACAAAGAGCATATTGATTAGAAAAAGGGGTCAAACTCTTTCAGCCGTGAAACTGTGGAGAGGCAGCTGTACACATAAACAACGTTGTGTACAGACACAGTACACACACATATATACATACACACACACACAAGTTTATATTTAGCTCTGATGTGCCATGGTCTCAGTGGAACAGTTCAACATCTAGTAGCCTACCTTTTAAAACAATAGAAAAACAAAGATAGCCTCTTATACATGGACAAAAGGCCATTAGTGTGTTTGTGACTGTGTATTTGTTTTTTTGTGGGTTGACCACAACAATGAGTGTAGGTGAGGTCATTCATTGTGTGCGTCACAGAGCCATGCTTGCCCAGACACATAACTTCTTTCAGTACCACAGGTCCTAACACTGACCAGAGCCAGCTGTGAGCTGTGACACCTAAAGTTGTCTACATGTTTAGTGTTTTACTGTGACCGTTCCATATTGGACTCTCTCTTGAGTATTAAGACAAGCTGAAATTGAATGAAATGTGTTTCTACTTGATAAACATGGCAAATAAACTCCTAAATAATGTTGACATGATTAGTGAGAAAACTGTCATCATACTTCAATTATTACACAAATAATATAATGCAAGCATACAAAATCAAACAACAACAAAATTCTAATTTACACTAACACAAAATCAACACACCTCTTTGTCTCCCCTTTCTTAGACAGCTTTCCAAAACACCTACAGCAAACATACTTGAAATGCCTTCCAATGTAAATGCTAATCTAGGATCGGATTTCTTGTCTAGTTGAGAAAGGAATAAAATTAAGATGCAGACAATGAGAGTCTGTCCCTGGATCAGCACGCCAACCCTGTCATTTTTCATGAATGCAGGCTTTGGAAGCCAGGTTGGAGAATAAACAGCTCAGCACAACATTATTATGAAAACCTGCTCCTCTGTTAGGCCGGTATTCGCCCAGGTGCTTAAGTTATAAAAAGTGCTTAGCCGGTGGCGGTCCGCACCGCACACGGGTCTCGAACCCGCCATTCCGCAAGCTACAAACTCCCGGCGTGGGAGTGGAACGCTCTAACCAACTGAGCTAAAGCCCAAGTCTAACTCATGTGTTAGAAGCGCCCTGGAATTGGGTGATGAGTGATTTACAGCACTACACCGAGCTAGCCGCGATAGCTGGCCCATACACTTAGCTCCATGCTATTCAGCCTGGTAACATCTTTTGGACTTAAGCACCTGGGAGAATATCGCCCTTAGAGTGTAAGACTGTGGGAATGTACAACCAATGCCGTAAACAAGATAGAGGCAAATGACAAAATGTCTAACATTAGATATTGCTACATTGCTATCACACATAATTTAGAGTGTGGCCTACATCAATCCTTACATAGGTCTGCTTCCCATATGGCTAATGCTTTTCTACATTTTGGACACCCCCTTGTGGACAGTTGTCGCCTGTACAGACCTTTGTAAATCTGCCAAAGCTATTTTACTTTTAATAACTAGATTTATTAGACATAATGAAAAA
This sequence comes from Sardinella longiceps, assembly GCA_027497455.2. Classification (NCBI taxonomy): domain Eukaryota; kingdom Metazoa; phylum Chordata; class Actinopteri; order Clupeiformes; family Clupeidae; genus Sardinella; species Sardinella longiceps. The sequence continues at coordinate 6,713,593 of JAODXP020000031.1, forward strand.
AATGATATTAGAAACTTGGTGTGTGTTCATAACATAGAAAACAGGTCTACAGTGATATAGCCCAATCATCATGATGTGGCTGAGAAAAGTGTTTCTTAAACCTAGGCTACACACAACCATAGGTGGGATAATTGGGATGATACAAAATACAGCAGGATAATCCAATCCTGTTAGACCTATACTGCTGACAATCATATGTAGGCTATCATCCGTAATCCAAATATAGATTAGGCTATAGGTTAGAAAGTCTAATTGATGGATAGCCTACAGTAGAGCAGGGGTGTCAAACTCATTTTTGTCAAGGGCTACATAAGCAATGGGATTTTCCTCAGAGGGCCGACTTGCCAAATTTACATGTACGACCACAAACATGGGTGAAAAAAATGCACATTTCCTCATGTTTCTGACCATCACATGTCGTAATGCGTTGCCACTTTTGTATCCCTTTCCTATTGGTAAGAATGTCTAAGATGCACCTCATAGGGAGTTGCCAGGATTGTGTTGCAGAAAGTGCATCGCTAGAAATGTTTTTAAACAGGCGACATACACCTACAATTCTTTTCAAGCTTTTTAGGCGGGCCACATGAAATGATGTAAAGGGCCGCATCCGGCCCCCGGGCCTTATGTTTGACACCCCTGCAGTGTCTACAATAATAGGGCTTAAATTACAAAAGACTTTAAATACATTCTGACACAAATGATGTCTAGGACAATGTTTTAAATTTTATAGACCACTTTGTTTGAATTCAGTGCAGTATGCAAGTGACCGTTCTTTCGCAGAAGAAGAAATATCCACTGTTTAGGACTACAGGTGTATCAGTGCGTGTGTGACAGATCATGTACACTGCGCATGTGCTGTGTCCAGGGACGCTTTACACCTTTTCCAAGGCAACGGAAACAAGCTGAAGCTAATCAACCGTAGCTTTGTCAACTAGATCTACTGGGAAGGGATTCCTCAATTTGAAAGTTATTTGTATGACACTGAAAGATATTAAATCTGCACCGTGAAGTGTTATTGCATAGCGAACCAAAATGCCTGTCCGTTTTAAGGTAAGTCATGCTACTTTGTTTTTTTTCCATTGCTAAGGAAGATGTGTAAACTAGGAGGCTGGCTCAAAGACTGTCGTGCCTTAGCGACGTCACCGGTCCTAGGACAACTCGGTGGTTTCGATTTGCTGGTTTGAATCAGTGTTCAAAAACAACAGCATGGAAAGAGGCAATATCCACATTTGTTTCTGAGCATAGTGACAGCAAGACGGCAAGCTGGAATGCAGAGACAAGCTCATACCCAGATAAGGGCATACTGAATTATGGATCCATAATAAGTGGATTACTTACAGCTCTCGTGGTAGTAGCTAACAGCTAGCCAACAGTAGTTTAGTTTTAACTTAATTTACCAAAGGCTAATTAGCTAATGTTACAGTCGAGCGAGAAAGAAAGCAAGTGCACGTCTCCTTTGTTGTTTACATCCTCGCTGCTGCAGTGCTGTTAACGTTACTGCTGCTGCTGATGATGATGATGGGGAAAGATTGAGAGAAGTAGTGGTGCAGTTCGGTGCAGTAGCAAGCAAACAAACAATGTAGCGCGGACGACTTCTCGATGTCTGTGTTGACATTAAGTGGTGATGACCCAATGTGCTTTTTGCAAAGTGTGACTTGAATCCGCGCTGCTGCATCTGTTCATCTTTGTAAGTTACTTAGGCTACATTAGACCATGGTGGTATTTCTCTTACGTTAGTTAGCCAGCCTTTCAAGTAGTAGACAAACCGTCCCTCAGAGAGTGTCTTGACTAAACAAGGAGATTAAAGCGACCTCGGGTGCTCAGCGCTCTCTGCCATACTGGCATGAGGACAATGGGAGGGGATTTAAATGAGCTTACATTTCTTGTCTGTCGCACTCTTGCATGCATTGCTTGCATTATGCTTGTGCTAAGAAGCCCATAACGTTAAGTGAGCAGGTGTTATCTTGTCAACAACTAATTTAGGGCATCACTGAGTACAGAAACAAGTATCGCGGACCTAAGGCGAGATCCAGAAGTGCGTCTCCTCATCGAAGAATGTTACTGGCTGGCCTAAGATCTGATCATCAGGGTACGATTTCTTATAACATTATACAGTCTACGAATTAGCCTATGATATCTATTCTTATGTCGGATCACTAGTATAAAATTACTTTCAAGCCCAATTGAATTATTATAGTGGAGCATACCTAAAAGTTTTCCATGTTTGTTGAGTAACTCTTTATTATGATTTAGTAGGCTATACTCCATTCTTGTGGTATAAAAACACTGAAATCAATTAATGTTTACAAAGTCTGAACCATGAATTGCACAACCTTAGCTGGGTTCCAAATCAACTGCTTTGCATCATATTGCTGTAACAAAATCTGAGAGTTCCCTCTCATTTTAACCACTGCCTACTACTACTGCTACTAGAAGTAGCTTTATAAGCGCAGCTTTTGAATCACCAGATCTGTCCTTCCTACACTCACCCTCCCACCGCCACTCCCATGACTACCTTCTCACAGGTATTAGCCGGGAACCACAGATTCTGTCTAGGAGGAGGATCCCCACCCACCCACCACAGGTATCCCATTCCCTGCAGTGGGATCAGCTATCGGAGTTGAGTCGTCCTGACCCCGCTCCTCCCTTCAGCCCTGCTACTGCTACTGCTGCTGCTGCTGCTGCTGGGGTGACTAGGGGGAAAGGGCATGCTGCTGTGGCAGAGATACCAGAGACACCAGCGGCTCCAAGAGGCCCAAGACCACCAGAGGCCCTCGGCCCAGATGAGCAGTCGCAACCTCAGCCTCAGCCTCAACCTCAACGTCCTTCCCCCTCTCCCACTGACCAAGTGCTGGAGCAACCCATAAATGGAGTAAGAGTGTGAAATAAAAATGAATGTTTTTTTTTTAAGTTAGTCTGTGATCTATGAAAATGCCCTGATGGAGGTTGGAGGTAAAAAAAAAAATATTTTTGCATGGATAAACAAATGTGTAGAGCTTCAGTGGCTAAGGTTGGCGTGTAATATCTTAAAGTTAGTCTATGATAAACATTGAGTTCAACCACAAAAGTCAGTAGATAGACAGTAATCGATCACTGACTGCTTCCTTCAGTTTTGTTAGTTTCAATGCTCAGTAATACATACCTTATAATTCAAACACAGTTAAAGTAATTTGCACTTGCCGTGAGTTCCGGAATCAAATCCTTTGACAATGCTAGTTGATAATGTTGATAAAATAATAATGATAAAAGCGGACTAACATTGTTCAGAACTCTTGGACATTAATTTATGCGTGAAGCAAGTATTTGGTCATACAAAGTTCAGTGCTTCATATGTAGCTCAGTGGTGCAGGTTCTGGTGAGTGATTCTGATTCTGTGATTCTGGGGTCCATGTCCCAAAAGCTTTAATGCTTCCTCGCTTTTAGGATCGTTCTCTTCTCTCCGTCCTCGTTCCTCTCTCCTTCTTGTAGCAATTAGACAAAGACATCCTCGATGACGTCAAGCACGATTCCCGAGGCACAAGGACGGAGGACCGAGGCCCGTGGAGGCATATTGAAACGTACCCAAGGTGTGTGTTTCTCATGTGTCTACTGTATCTTGTGTGTGGTGGTCTTCTCCAGGTGCAGCATGTGTTGATGAGGAGGGCGGGACTTAAGCCGAGTGGGCCAACCAGAGGCCAGCAGCACAGTTCTGAGTACCGGAGGCAATTTGAGTGGAAGGAGAGAGTGGCCAACTCGCCGCTGCTGGCTGCAGAACAGGTGAGGAGAGTCAACACACACAAATATCTCTCTCACACACACAGACACATACAGTACAATGACATCTCTCTCTCACACACTCTCAAGCACACGCACATTCACATATACATACATACACACACACACACACACACACACTCTGTCTAAGTTACACTGTGATTCCTTTAATCAGCCACCAGGTGTTGCAATGAACTGTCACAAAATCCACTACTGAAAATCTTTTTCATACAGTTCGGCAGTGACAAAGACAGCCAGGAGATGGCAGCAGCGAACTGTCTAGTTGTTAGGGATTAATCTGGTCAGGCTGATTAGTGGCACTGGCAGAATCCAAATGTCTCGACTAAGCCCTGAACCCTCAAAAGCTTAACCAGCATGAATCAGCCGTAAAGTAGTCATAAAGTTGTCGTAAAGTAGTCTCATAGTTCAGGGGTTAGGGGACACATCGGGATCTAGTCAGAGTCTCACTACAGATATGAAACACACAGTTAAGGCACATACAGTAGCATATCAGGCAGAAAGGCCATCTCCCTCATAGAGGCATGGACGAGGAGAATGAGGGAGTGAAACAGTGATACAGAGTCTGTGTGTGTCTGTACATCTAGTTGTGTGTGTGTGTGTGTGTGTGTGTGTGTGTGTCATAACCAGAACTTAGTTTTGACTGTCTTGTGACTAACCTTCTAGGCTCTCCATACTAGTGTGGTCCTCCCTGTGCACGCCTCCAACCCCGTGCCCTTCGAGAGCGAATACAGCAGGAACTTTAAGGGGTCCCCACCCCCGCGCCCCCCACGCTTGCGGCAGAATGTGGAGCAGAATGAGGTTCCGTTGTTCCAAAGGGAGAACGTTCCACCAGAGAACGTCTCTAAGGTGACTCATATACACACATGGCCTTAGACGTCATTTAACACCTTTTTCTGCTGATTAGATTACCTACTGATACTACTAGATAACCACTGTTATAGTATCATTATTAGTGTTGATATGTGCTGAGGAGTTTTTGAACATGGCACCATCAAAGTATCCATAGACTGAAAATAAATTTGGGCCTAATGATTCTGTTGTAACACATCATTTCAGTTTTGGATTTTTTACATATCTATCACACTGCTACAAACCAATCGAACTCTGATAGGCCTGATATAGGCTTAAGCTAGTTGTTAGGCTTCTTTCTTTTTTTATATATAGTCTTCACGTTATATTTTATGTTTTTAAGCGCTTTGCGTTGCACTCTGTGCATTAAAAATGCGCTATATAAATAAACTACCTAAACCTACCTGCGTGCCACTTGGCTGGGAGGTATCGATCCGATACAGATTAAAGCTAGATACACCCCAGCCCGCTTTTATGTGGGCAGTGTTGGGTCGGAAATGAAAGCCCACAAGCTGAGGTGAAAGAGGAAGATGGGGTTGAGTCTGTACAAATGGTCACTGTAGGTTAGCCACACCGCCACAGCGCTAACCATGGGTTACAGCCAGAAAACAACAGTGTTGGTCCTGTAAAGGACAACTAGGCCTAGTTAGGCTAGTCCTGTGAAGGGACAGAAGGACTCATTATGGCATCATTGTGTGGACAGCTTGTTTGATATGAAGCATGAGGGATTTGATTGAATCAGATTGACCATGATGCCTCAGGCTATATTCTCTACTTCTTTCACTTCCTTGTTGTCACTTTATTTACTTATTGTAGAAGCTAAAATTCCAGTGTTTTTTATGTATTTTATTTTATTTTTTTTTGTCAAGGAGCCTTTAAATCATGTGCTTGCTGTATTTTTTAGTGTCTTTCCATTCTTTGTTTTGTGTTTGCCAAATGTCAGGGCAAGAGGAAGAAAAAGAAGGAGCAACATATGGAGAGGAAGCGCCATAGCTCCAAAGAGGAAGTGGCCCAGTGCCAGCCAATCAGCATCAAACAGGAAGTGGCACCTCCAAAAGCCCAGCAAAAGGGTGGACCTCTTCCTGGATACAGGTGAACTTTAGGTTCAGGAAAATGCTGTGTTTTTATAATACAGTATTTCAGACTTGTCTTGTTTTGTTTATTTATTTTTGGTTGTGACAGGCTTACTCTAATTATTTCACTGAACCTGTCCCATGCCTGTCCCATGTACCACACTGGGTTGTATCTTTTACCTGAGTATATTTCAGCAGAGTTAACTTTGTTACCAAGAAAGGAGTTCCAGAAGAATTGTTTTTTTTTCTACTACCTCTCACTAGAGAGTATTTGAAATATGACTGAGAGACAATTTTTATATTGATTTTACATTGATACCACATACCACAGTACAAACTTGTCAATACAATTCAGTCCCTTGTTCAACACATAGGCCATCCTTTTCTTGTTTTCACCTTAGGAAGGTGAAGTCCGAGTATAATGCCAACTTCCGGTCCCCACTGCAGTATCAGTACAAAGAAGGGGCCTGGGTAAAGGCATCTAATCCAGCGGACGAGGTAAGTAGGAAATGCCCAGACAGCGTCAAATGCCCTATAATACATGTCACCTTTGTCACACTTACCGGTAATTAACTTTCTCTACATATTCAGGTTTTGCCCTGTCTTAGAAGTGGTATTTATGATATGACTGCGAAAGTAACTTATTATAACATCGTGATTCAGTTATTATTAAGTATTTGCACAGTTTAAACTAGACAACTAAATTCAGGACCCATTCTAGTGCCACACAACTGTGGGAGTACATCAGCAGGCCTGCTCACAGACCCAGAAGGAGACTGGCAGTGCAGGTGGCTATCGTGACCTTTGACCTCTTTCTAATTCACGCCTCTGTACCCTCGTTCTTGCAGGGGGCGGGCTGTGCCCATTTGGCCTGGTATCTTGAGGTAACCGGTCTGACTGATATACCTCTCTCTCTCTCTCTCTCTCTCTCTCTCTCTCTCTCTCTCTCTCTCTCTCTCTCTTTCTGTTGAGCTCATGCTTAGTGCGCTGTTCATCTGCTTCTCTCACTCTGCTGAATGTAGTGCAAGGGGGGGGGGGTGAGTCACACTGGATCAAGTTAGTGTTTCATTGTGGAAGTAGCAAGATTGAGACATCATGGCTGGCAGACACACACACACTCACACACACACACACACACACACACACACACACACACACACACACACACACACACACACACCACTCTCTTTCCATCTGGCTGGATTGCCATGTAGTGTGATACTCAAGACTCAATTCAGGGACTCCCCTAATCAATGTTTTAACAAATCCTTTCAAATTAAATGGAATGATGATCCATTGGTATGGATGTACTGTGTAAAAAAAAAAAAGTTAAATGATCTTTTTTTGTTTGTGTGTGTGTGTGTGTGTGTGTGTGTGTGTGTGTGTGTGTGTGTGTGTGTGTGTGAGAAGGTGAGAGAGAGCGAGAGAGAGAGAGATAGAGTAAGAGAGAGGGGGGTAGAGATTGCATTTGGTTGTATTTGTATTTTAAAATATTCTTAAGATCATGACCTTATCTGCTCATGTGTTCTGACACTCTTCTTAGACTGAATTGTCACTGACAATTGGTCACTCTTTAACTTCTCTCTCTCTTTCTCTCTGTCTGTGTGTGTGTGTGTGTGTGTGTGTGTGTGTGTGTGTGTGTGTGTGTGTTTTTGTAAGCAACTGCTATGTTAGTTTCAGTTATACAGTCAGCAGTTCCATGGAAGATAAAAGCCAGCGTCTGCGGTGGTTGTGGTTAGATTGTGCTCTTTATCTTAGATGACTGGAAGCCTGCTCATGCATACACACCACACACACACCACACACACACACATACACACACACACACACACACACACACACACACACACACACACACACACACACACACACACACACATATCCAGATGCAAGCACAGACTCAGCTTTGCATGTACAGTAGATAAACTGCTGTAAACTGTGTTCCCTGTAAGCCGAGTGTGTGTGCGCGGATGCGCAGACTTTTTTCACTCCGCACACAAAACTATTTCAGGAGAAAAGGGGAAGACTCCAGTAATAACGTGTGGGGAAAATACGTTGTCATGATGTATCAGAAATAGTATTAGTATCTTGGAGACCATGTTGACCGGAAGAAATGAATTACATCATTGAGCATTGTGAGACGGCTATGAATTTGAAATTTGTTTGAGTCTCATACCATCTCATACAACCTCCACCACATGTGCTTGGCTTTTTTCTTTTTTTTTTTTCGTTGCTGGATGTGTCGTTCAAGGGAGTAAATTTATTTTTGCCTTGCAATGGTGTTCCCTCAAAAAAACATGACATTTTTTGTGACTTCCACATAGATGTTAATAATATCTGTAGTTTGCCAAGAATGTAAACCTACTATAGAATTCCCGAAGCGTGAATTGTTATTTATTTAAGTCTTACAGTATATGATGACTCTACAATGACTGTGTTTTGTGGCCACACAGATGCATGCATACTGACATTTCAAAGTCTTTTGTATCATTTTAAGTTTTTTTTCCACCACCCCATCACATGTGTTTGGGTGTAAATCATATATGGACTGCATTGGTCGACCACTACAAAAAGCCACTCAGAGAGCCTGGCTCGGCGCTGAAAAAAAACTGAACATTGTCTGTTTCCGAAAATGCCTACTACATACTACTCTCATACTGATCTCAGCAGAAAGCAGTATGCAGTTTATTACAAATATCACAGGAGTAGTGTGGGGCTCAATTAACTCTCAGTTAGGTGGAGTACCTGTAGTCAGTTAATTAATAAAGCACTAGTTGTGTGATCAGTAGGCCTCTTCTGCTACATCCATACCATGCTACTGTGCATACTGTGGGGTAGTATAGTGTATACTATAAGGCTTATTAAACCAGTCAAGTAGTCAAGTAGAGCACCTGTAGCTAACTACTTAATTGTGGGAAGCAGTAGTGTGTGCTGCAACTGTGTACTGTGGCACGTGTAGTATGTAGCCAAGCAGTATGCCATTTCAGAAACAGCATTTGATTCTCTCTTACCAGGCCTACTTCAGTCTTAAACATGACTGAACTCTTGGCTGCCATTGCCTTTGCTTGCTCTGAACTTGTGAGAGACCAGTGGTGTTTGTAGGTTAAGAGACATGGGAATATAAGAGCTGAAGATGCAAAGGCACATGGCTCTCACCCCCCATCCATGTGAGTGTGTGTGTGTGTGTGTGTGTGTGTGTGTGTGTGTGTGTGTGTGTGTTGTGTGGTGTTCTTCACCACTTAGAAAAGTCAACCAAAGAACCACAACCACTATGTAATATGTGATTTCAAAATCACGTGGACTAAGTCTGAGTTTAGAAAATGTGTTTAGAAAGCACTTGTCAGTTTTTTTTGAGCGCTTGCCTCAAACGTGGGCTCAAAGAGTTGCAGATTCTCCTTTGACCACTAGGGGCAGAATTGGTAGGACCTACTATTCATGTGGATGGATTTGATCAGTTGGTTATAACCAGGAAACCCCCTACACACATATGTGACATGCATGTACAGTTCACAGTGTATATATTATTGCATCACGCACTTAACCGCAAACAGTCACGCTTAGTTTCTGCTTTTAGACAGATATTTGCTGTAAAAGCAAGTAAAGTTAGAAGGAAAGTACAAAGTAGAAGTGAAAATTATTTGAATTGCGTTTTTCACAGACAGTTGTTACAAAGTGTTTCCCACAGCAAGTAAAAATACACATAACACAAAAATCTAATCTTTACTAAATGTTAGTGTATGTGGACTAACACCAAAGGATGAAGGCCTCACTCCTGACAATTGTTTCCTGGTATTAGTTACTGTACATCATGCTAACATTGATTTCAGTGGCTGATCATTAGCTCCACAGCATGCTTTAAAGGAATAGTCCATCTCTTTGTGATCAATTACCTGAGTCAATACGAGTAAGGCATGAGTGCTTTCTAGTTGGCTCAAATCTTATTTACTGTATCCATCAGGCCTAGCCATTCTTTCAGGCTGCTAAGCTAAAGCTAAAATTGGGATTGCCAGACTAGGACAACGCATGCAACGAGACCAAAATGCTCGTACTCACATATGTAACTCCAGGTAAGGGGGTGAATAACCAATTTTCATAAAGAGGTGCAGCTCCAACAAAGTGTGGAACACTGCACTTCCAAAATTCTATTCCATTGTTTTCAATACGACCCCGCACACACACCAGCGCTGAACTCTGCCACTGTTGCATGTTGATATTGGCGTCCAGTCAGTGAGAATGCTGGCATGCATAGTAACAGCAGTGCACGGACAGTGTGTATAAATCTGTGTGAATATCTTGGGGCAGAGCAGATGGCATTTTGGTGTTGTCGCTAATCTCTTTCATTTTCAGTTGTGTGAATTATGTGTGGAAACCACAAGTTGTCTCAGGTTTCTGCAGTCTAAAATTAAAGATGGAGAACGTATGTGTGTAGGAGTCATGCACTTGTGACCTTTTAAATGTGCAATTTGTTTGTGTGTGTGTGTGTGTGTGTGTGTGTGTGTGTGTGTGTGTGTGAGGTGCGAGAGCTGCGGGAAAAGGCTGAGCTGTACCGGCGGCGGGCGTGGGGCACCCACTTTTCTCGACTCCACTTGAACCAGATTCTATCGGATCACAACCACCTGTGGGAGGCATCCACCGCCAGCTCCGGATCCGGCTCCGGATCGACCCCTGAACAGACCGATCGCTCCCGCTCAGCCAGCAGTCCCACTATAGAGGCCCTAGACCTGGCCAGGTAAGAGAGCAGCAACACACACACACACACACACACACACACACACACACACACACACACACACACATTCTCTGTCTTTCAATCTCACATACATTCTCACACACACACACACACACACACACACACACACACACACACACAGACATTCTCTTTCTTTCAATCTCACATACACTCACACACACACACACACACACACACACACACACACACACACACACACACACACACACACATTCTTTCTTTCAATCTCACATAAACACACACACACACACACACACACACACATTTTCTTTCTTTCTATCTCTCTCTCTTTCGCTCACTCTCACACTCACACACACACACACACACTCTCTCTTCCTTTGAATCTCGCATACAGACATGCACAGTTGTGCACACACACCCACACACAATTTTTTCTTTCAATTTTATGTACACACACACACACACACACACACACACACACACACACACACACACACACACACACACACCTCTCTTTCTTTCAGTCTCACACACACACACACACACACATTATTTTCTTTCAATCTCACATACACACACACACACACATATATGCATCTCTCTCTCTCACTTTACATTAGGCACATTAGAGTCATCATCACTCAGGGTCAACACTCACATCGAGAGCTTCTTTATCTCTGCCTCTCTCAATTTAACATAATAGGCATCCATTCACACACACACACACACACACACACACACACACACACACACACTGTACACACACACACACACACACACACACACACACACACACACACACACACACACACACACACACACACACACATAGTCATTATTTTTTCTTGAACATACTGCACCCTTACTTTGTTAAAGAGTGGAGCAGACACTCATTCTCTGTCTCTTGACTATGGAGATAATTTTGTCTCTTGACCACCCCCACATACATGCAGTACACAGTTGAGTTGTTGCACGCCTCTTCTGCACGCGTTTTGCAAACACTTTGCTCCTCATTACATTGCAGTGCACTAGTGCTTACACTTATGCATTTTTTTTTTTATTTGCAGCATAATGCAAAGATACTGTAGATCAATTAATCGAACGATGTGAGATGACTAGATTACTAAAAGAATCAGAATGGATTGATTCATCTGAATTCAGCACAGAGATTTATTTTCTTTAACCTGTTGGCTGATGTCACAGAGGGTGTGGCTTTCAGTGGACCCAGTGCCTGGAAGTCACATGACCGATGTCTGTTTGTTTACATACTGTAATGTGGAGTGGAGTGGACCCTCATAAGACTAGCTGCCACTACACTACAAAACCCCCCACAATATTTGTTTAAGGCTATTGTCCTTTATTGTGTTTAAGCTTCCACATCTGACACACATATGATGTGTGCATTTTCGTCGTGTCCTGTGGGAAGTCCAAACACGTGACTGTATGTCATCTAGCTGGAATTCCATTCAACTTTTTGAAGACAATATATTTATTATGACCGCCGCTAGCGTAGCAAGCGTAGCGGTCATATAATGATTGTCAAAGTTTTTTTTTTTTTTTTTTTCTTTTTTTTTTTTCTCCCGTCATCTACTTCCTGAATTTTTGGTCAACGATTCCCGGGACACCGTAACACCGGGGCACATGAAACTTGGTGGGCATGTAGCCCCAGTAGACTTTTACGGAAAAATTTCGTTTGGTCCCCGGGGGGCACTCCATCTTTGCGCTGCGCCCCCCCGAAACCCAAAAAATGTAGTTTTTCCTAAAAAACTACCTGACCCGTGATATTGAGGATGATGAAATTTTTATGGAATGTTGGTCTCAAGAGCCCACATCAACTTAGCTCATAACCAGTCATTTGTGATTTGCCCCCCCATGGTAAAAAATTAAAATGCAATATTATACGGCTTTAATTGCCCCTATCTTTAGATCAGATGTTAGGAACTGCACCAAATTTAATGTGTATGATGAACCTGACATCCTGTGGGAATATGTCAAGTTTTGTGGAATTTCATCCATGGGGGGCTATAAAACAAATGAATTTATATGTACATTTAATGACTGTACAATTATTGACCTGTAGATGGTGCTATTAAGCGAAAGCGCTACTGGTTTGGGGTGATGGGCCTGTCAGTTCAGTTCAATAAGCTTTATTGGCATGAATGTAAAAAAAATACAATATTGCCAAAGCATTAATGTATAATAATGACAATAATAATGACAATAACAATAGTAAGTAGTGACTAAATAAATAAAATGCAACTTAAACAAACATATGGAATAATAATAATAAAAAAAGATAAAATTAAGAAAAAGCACTAGTGGATATTTTGATGATGGTCATGTGGACTCTTCCCTTAAAATGTGGCAAGACTGTAAGTAGTCTGAGGCTATTTGAGTAAAAGTATCAACTTCCCCTAGGAGGAATGGTAGTTTCAGTTTATTTTCTAAGTCAATAAATCCAGGACGGATGTTTTCTATGGCAAGCCGTTCAGGAAAAAAACCTTGAATATATTGAATGAAACTCCGAATATATTGAATGAAGTCCTGAATATATTGAATGAAACTCTGAATATATTGAATGAAAGAAATTCTTGAATATATTGAATGAAGTCCCGAATATATTGAATGAAACTCTGAATATATTGAATGAAAGAAATTCTGAATATATTGAATGAAGTCCGAATATATTGAATGAAACTCCGAATATATTGAATGAAGTCCTGAATATATTGAATGAAACTCCGAATATATTGAATGAAACTCTGAATATATTGAATGAAGTCCCGAATATATTGAATGAAACTCTGAATATATTGAATGAAGTCCCGAATATATTGAATGAAGTCCCGAATATATTGAATGAAACTCCGAATTTATTGAATGAAACCCCGAATATATTGAATGATGTTCCGAATATATTGAATGAAACCCCGGATATATTTAATGAAACTTGCCTCATCTGAGGTCAGTGCCGGTGGCCATCTTATGTGTGTCACCAGTATGGAAATGCCCGTGACCAGTCAGGGCGGAGTGAGTAAATGAGGCAAAAATATTGAATAAATTATAGTTTTATTAATAATTCCATTGATTGCAGCTGCAAGGTAAAATAGTTTAGTTAAGTCACAGTCAGTTATTTTGGCCGAGTAGTAATCCAGCCGCGTTACCACCACCAGTGAACAGCACAGGAAGCGGCCACGATCCCACTGAAGCTAGCTGCTACGCCAACCTTCAGTGGGATCGTCGCCACTTCTAGCTGCTTCAGTGGGATCGTCGCTGCTAGCTAGCTGCTACGCCAACCTTCAGTGGGATCGTCGCTGCTTCAGTGGGATCGTCGCCGCTAGCTAGCTGGTACGCCAACCTTCAGTGGGATCGTCGCCGCTTCCTGTGCTGTTCACTGGTGGTGGTAACGCGGCTGGATTAATTACTACTCGGACAAAATAACTGACTGTGACTGCGGCGGTCATATTTTGTACCGGCATGCGGTACATCTAGTTATTTTTTTATAATAATAATGATAATAATAGTAGTAGTAATAATAATAATAATAATAATAATAATTTGAATTAAGTCATTACGCATTGAGAAGTTCATTCACCCAGATTGAAATGCATTGACTACTCAACACTGTACTGTATATGCTGTACATACAGACTCCTATTTTCTTTTAGCTTACTCATATTTTCATGAACGCCCATGATATGTAAATAAGTTAGACGTAAAAACCCAGGTATAGTCATACATCCATATGAAAGCAACTGTACTGTACAGTACATAGTGGAAAACTTGACTGAATATACCATACTTTAGAAGAAGAAGAACAAGAAGAAGAAGAAGAAAAAAGTGTAAACATTCCATGCATTGTGATGCACAGTATATGTAGATTATGGTGAAGTTCATTTAAAACAGAAGAAGCAGCATCATTGTTGTTTGTTTGTTTCTTGCACTCACTTCTGTCGGAGCCCACACACTTCAGTTGGGGTATTCTGTGGTCATGCCAGTTTCACTTTAAAATTCATGACTCAGTATGCCACCTCAACTTTCCATTGCAGCTAGCTCCTTATTCTCTACAGGTTTACAACAAGATAACTATGCCCACACATGCCAGTACATGCCCATACATGCCTGTACATGTTTGACTATGGATGAAGACACTGGTAACACCCAGAATTCATTAAGCATCATAAATGCTTTCATAAAGGGTTATAATGCATTCATAGTGCTTTATTCATAGTGCATAGTGCTTTATAACTGATGACATTAGTAATCATAACTGTTTATGTATTCTCATGATGATGTGTATG
>JAODXP020000031.1:6730800-6758300 GCA_027497455.2 Sardinella longiceps
GAAACGTGAAACTCCAGGAGAGTATTGGGTTGCCAACAAATCAACAACAATGTCCTGGTTGTTATAGATTCTTTGTATTGACACACATCCACTCTATAAGATAGAAATTTTGTCTTGGTGATACTTTCTTCCTAAACTAAACAGAGGTGAATAGAGGCCCTAAAATCAGCCATTTGATTGAAAGAGGCTTCTCCTATATGCACATGGTTTTGGATATATCCTAAGTAATAAACCATGAGAGGCCAGTGGTTATGCTGGTTTTACCATACATGTTGTTAGGTACAATGTAAACGGAGAATTTACAACGGCATCAAACTCGATTCAACCAACTGGTCGATAGCAGGGAAATAAGTACATTAGTATAATATAACCTTCGTCTCGACGCCTAACTACCGAAACTACTGTGGCACTCCAGGTTTCAGATCACTTGCTAACGCACTCAGACTTTCCATCTGTGGTGCTGCTAGCCGCAAGTGTTCAAGCCTGGACATGAGTTAACTCCGCCAAGACATTATTTCTGTTGAACCAGTCACCTCGAAGGCCGTTATCCTGCTTCTCTCCCCATTGTATTGATCTCTCGTATATTTAAAGAAGTGCATAAAACGTAAAAGACACATGCAACTCCAATTTATAAGAATTTAACCTGTTCAGTTTAGGTACTATTTTCAGTTGAACGTAGATCTACTAGGCTGCTTATTGTTGTTATAGTTACCATTCTAAAAGGCATTCATATGGATCGGTCTTTGTTATTACCTCCGCCATGAGGTTATGTTTTCACCGGCGTATGTGTGTCTGTGTGTGTGTGTGTGTGTGTGTGTGTGTGTGTGTGTGTGTGTGTCTGTCTGTGTACAACATAACTCGAAAAGTACTGCACGGATTTGGATGAAATTTTTGGACAACATCTGTATTGGGACAAGTAAGAACTGATTCGATTTTGATGGTGATTGGTGATCCAGAACACCATCTGTGACCACATTGTCTTGGCGGAGGTCTGCGCTCTGTGAGCGCTTTTCTAGTTAGATTAGTTATTTTTGGAACTACTTCCAAAGTAGCCAGTTGTACAAAAATAATGGCCACCCATCAGCTAATCAGAGAAGAGAATCACGTTCTGAAGGGAGGTAAACCGATGTAATACAGTACGTTTCAATGGGAGTGAATAATTCCGGTCTGCATAAGCACACAGTATAACAATATGAACCTTTCAATGATCTTCAAGTTCAGTGTACGAGAGCTCGACCTTGATCTGCATCAACCCTTGAGTGGTCCTGAATTTTTACATTTTTTTTGTACTGGTTCTATTGGCCACCAATACAAGTGGGGCCCTAAGTGATTCTCTCGCCTTTTCTGACTGTGGTGGGGAAAACCCATGGTGTGAAGCATGTCACCATGAGATGTGATGTGTGTGTGCAGCATGCACATCACCATGAGATGTGTTTGCCTGTGTGTGTGTTTGTGCGTGTGTGCAGCTTCGTGCTGGCCCAGTGTCCCAGATAGCAAGGAGCTGCTGCCATGCAACAAATTCCCCCCTCCCCCCTTCCAAAAAAAAAACAAAAAACAAAAAAACAGCTTTCAAATTCTGACTTTTGTTGTGGTTTTGCTCTGACTCTTCACTCTGTGAAGAGGTTCAGCTGTCAGTGGAGCAGTGCAGTGTTTCAAGCCATTCTGCTCTGCCACTTCCTGCACAGCCCAGCCCAGCCCAGCTCCTCTCCTCTCCTCTCCTCTCCTCTCTTCTCCTCTCTTCTCTTCTCTTCTCCCACAAGGAAACGTTGAGCTCAGTCAAGCATGGTTCTGGATGGTCATTGGCCTCATTCACCAATATTTTCTGAAAAAAAAAAAAATCTTAAATGTGTTCTTAAGGTCCCATTTTAAAAACCTATTTTGGTGAATATACAGTAAATCTTCTTTAAAACGGTGTAAGTGGGATTTAAGAACAAAGTTCTTTGCAAGAAGGGTTGGTGAATGAGGCCCAATAAGTCTTTGTGCTTTGGATAGGACAGTGCAAAAAGGGAAATGTCTGTACAAATTATCCTTAGTTTATCCTGATAGCTAAACTATAAGCCATTCAAAAGAATAAAAAATCTGTATTTTCTTTCTGAAACCTACAGTCAGCTTAAAGATTTACTACCATTTGGCTGGTGACTGGTGCTAATGTTGAGCTCTCCACATTCGAGCACACATACCAACGCCCAGAAACTGTCATTGAGACAGTCACTGCACTGTTACTCCCCCAATTCCAATGGTCCAATCCCTCAAACAGTATGACATAGATTCCCACTTAAACGTTAAATGGCTATGAATCAGTCCAGCTGAATGTTAAATTTATGTACATGCCTGTTTTTGGGTGTGCATCCTCAGAAAACGAGTATATGTCATGTAAGCAAGTGTGTGTGTATGTGTGTGTGCAATATGTCTGTGTGTGCAATATGTCTGTGTTTGCATAAAGTTTGTTTCAATACGTGTGTGTGTGTGTGTGTGTGTGTGTGTGTGTCTGTGTCTGTGTCTGTGTGTTTGCGTGGGTGTGTTTGTGCCTCGACTTTTTGTTTGCCAGGAGGAGCGCTGTTAGTATCTCCCCCGAGAGTGCGGGCCTCAATACGTGAGCGCCCAAGCTCATCCCCGCAGGGGAAACCCCACTCCCCGCAAAGGCTCATGGGACACCTATCTCCGGCCCCAGCCTCTGGCAAGGTGGGCCTCAAAATCTCCTTCACTTCAATCTAGAACACGACCACAAACAGCACCTACACATACTGTACACACAAATAACGGTTACACTTTATTTGAAGGTACAGTCATAAGATTGACATGACACTGTCATTAACTATGATAAGACGTTGTCATGAATCTGTCATAAACTTTATACACCTGTCATGACTTCTGTCATTAAGTGTCACCCGGTATTTGTCATGGTTAGGGTTAGGATTAGAGTATGTCAGAAGTCATGACAGGTTTATAAAGTTTATGACAGATTCTTGACAACGTCATGTCGTAGTTAATGACAGTGTCATGTCAGTCTTATGACGGTACCTTCAAATAAAGTGTTACCCAAATAACTGAACTCAGACTTGTCCATGGAGAGTTTGGGTATAATTGTGCATCAAACATTTTATCACTTCTAGTTCTGTTTATTGATTACATTTTCTGATTTATTTACCCATTTTGGTGACATAGAGGTGAAAAACAAACATCTTAATTATAAAAAAAAATCTGAATATCCCAAGCAGGTGAATATCTTGGCAGTGCATATGTTCCATTAGCCTGGCCATCTCCCTCCATCACTCCCTCTGTGATTCCGGTCATTGGCCTCATTCGCATTGACTGCTTTGTGTCCGATCCAATCAGCAAACTTTAAAAATGCAGCACACAGGAGAATACAATAGACTGTCAGTCAAGGGTTGATCCAATTGTTTTGAATTTAAACATCTCCAGGAAGCAAGCATTTCTCAGTAGCCGAGATCCCAGACCCTTGTATGACGAGAAACATAGACAGAGAATCTGGTTATGACCAGGCTTGTGTTTCATTGTTCTCTCACCTATTAGTTTTTCATTGTTCTCTCACCTAATTTATGTAATTGTATCCACAATGCACTAAAGGTTCTCTTTTAAGGTGGTTACAGACCAAAGATCCGCGACGAGACGGGCTGTGACGTTCTAGAAACCTGCAACATTCTAAAACTCAGAAACTGCAATTTGACATTGTTAAATCTTTTGCGATGGCTTGCAACTGCTTGCAACAACCTGCTACAATTGATTCTCACTGCTGCAACTACTTTCTAAAACCGTCTCATCTAGTCGTGGATCTTCAGTCTGAATTGGCCTTTAGTACCACTGTATCACTGAGTTGACCTCTGACCTCACTGACATGGTGATCTTATTCCCCAGGCAGAGGAAGGCCGGCTCACCCGCACTCCCCCCACAGCTGGCCTAACGACCGTGGATCCTCTGCCACTCTGTGACGATGTGTGGCATGGCACAGGTGCTGTCAAAGATCCTCCCAAAAAGTCACCTGCAGCAAAGTCTGGCCGCAGACGTGCCCCCGCAGCACAGGCCTGGGCTGAACCATGCGTCACGCTGCCCGTCAACCGCATCCAAGGGGCCCTCAGGAACCCCGAATTCCAACACAATGGTATGTTCCATCTTTGACCACAGACCAAAACTTTGTCCCCACCGTGAATGTACAGATTGTGAATGACCATGTTGTTATTTATGGTTGTTTTTACAGTTTAATTACAGACACTTGTCCAGCACAAACGTGTGTATACAGTATATTTAGAACAAATGACTAAACAATAGATGCCCAAAGCGGCACTTTTGACTTTTCTGACTGTACCTGGTGAACGTTCACCATGATCAGTGTAACTCTGAATCATGTACCTCAATGTAGTTCCCGCCATAGTTTTAGACCATATTTGACTGACCTGTTCCGGTAACTTCAACTAGCTCGAGCCAGGGCTATGCTGAGGGAAGGGAAAGACTCCTTCAATTTAACCTATTTAACTATAAAAGTTGAGTTTGGGGTGGGTGGAGGGGTATAGTTTGACTGTTACACATACTGTATCAGTAGTGCTTCAAACGTGCCTTTCCATAGTTATTGCATGGCACGAATGAGAAAGTCGCATGTTAAATATTTACGTTTGTCTCGCGTACATAGTGTCATAGTCTCTCTCAATCGTCATTCATAGTCATATCAGTATTCATAGTCATATCAGTATTCGTTCATAATCACATTGTCAGCATTGTCCAAGTAAAACTGTGTTATCAAGAAATAATTTCCATGACTTGTTTTGTAGTTTTGTAAACAAATTTCCTGCCCAGCCCACCTTTGACTGACTGCCTGACCAACTGTTCCACATAACTATTCTCCGTCTGAATCATTCACTTTGCGCCATGGCAACGGCATGTAGTAGTGAGTGACCTCATCTTCAACTTTTTCCATTAAGGGCAAATATGAAATAATCATTAAAACATCATTGAAATAAAATAAAAAAATATTATTATTATTATTATTTTTTCTGTATTTCTGCACAATTTGTAGCACATTTGGGGCTACATAAAGAATTGAACCACATCATTTGTGGGTTCAATGTCACAAATACTAATTCCATTATTACTCCTTGAGAAAACACCTCCACGCCAGAAATAAAAAAAATTCAGCCAAATAATGATACAGTGATATATATACAAAATAGTTGGTGTATTTAATTTATTAATTATTTATATTGTAGGAAGTTAAATTAAACTTTGACTGCATGATGTCAGTGACTCCTTTGAACAGTCAAGTGTTGGTCAGCAGAACTTTATAGGTACAGTAATATTTGCAAAGTGGACACATCCAAATTGCAGTGTTAAGTTTCCATAAAAGCCAAACCAGCAAAAAGAAGAGAGAGAGAGAGAGTGAGAGATTTCTTCAGTAGGAAATGCGACATTAACAAAAGGTTTACCGTCATAGAGAGAGAAAGGGTGAGGTCAAGTTACCGCCAGCAACAGAGCATCAGGGCGGAGGATTGGTGAACCCAATGTAGGTCACTCTCCCAACCTCCCCACTTGTATTTTCCCCTGACAGTAAGAGAAAAGCATGCTTTTGGTGTTGGGCTCAAGTCAACTCAAGTCAATAAATAACATCAGCAATAGCAGTAAGGCACAGATGCTGATATGCATTTAGTAACACAGGACTAGGTGATGGTAAACGACACCTGCAGGAAATGATCACGCTACTGTGTAATTCAAATAACACCACTATTTGTAATCTAATCCCAGATTAAACCATTATTCCTATGTCTTGATTCCGTGTTATAAAATTACATAAATTGCAGGTTCGTTTTACAGGAAATGTGGAAATGTTGCGTAACTTCTGCAAGACTGTGATCATATCAGTAAATATACCGAATGACACTTTCAGTAAATGATATGGATATACTTATCGGTTGGTATCGGTTGGTCAGTGCATGTCGGTTGGTCAGATGCCAATCTCAGTATTGCAGTAGTGCACGCCACCCAGGTTGTGTTCGTATCCTAGGCGTCTAAAGGCGTGCTAAATATCAGTCAATATCAGTTAGGTTTTTTTTTTTTAAGTATGAGCCGAAGTGTTATCATGCTTTTGGTAATGTAGATGATGGTTGAGCAGGCCCGAATCACACAGCAATTGCATGTTCGCTGCCGTGAGTGATGCGCGTGCATTCACACCAGAAAACTGTCTCTGCGATATTCTGCACAAACCGGTTGTCCGAGCTCTGCATTAAAAATCTATTGAGACCGCACAAGGCACACTTACCGTCCAAAAATGCTTGGAAAACTAGAACTTGTTTCTATTTCAAGTCAAGGGAGCAGCAGAGGATCTGCGCGGTTCACTACACAAACTGGACAGTAGCCGTGCAGAACACACATGCAGCGTGCATGGACTATACCTGTTAACATGCATTCTAAACAAAAACAGATCAAAACCGCACCCGCACCGCTTATGCTCCGAGAAAGGACATGTTTTGGTGTGAATCTCAGTCCACCACTCTTGCACCTTAATCCAGATTTCCTTCACCACCTGATGTTGGCATGCCCTAAGAAGCATAATAACATGTCTTGACATATCACCTTGGAATTTCCCACCTGTTCCGTCTCTACCTCGTGCTCTTGAGGTGGTCTTGTGTTGGTGTTGTTTGACTAATACTGCGCCCTGATTGGCCTTCAATGGAAAATGATGCTGTGGTGGCATGGTCAACATGCTTGTCAGTATTTTCAGACAACATTACTTGCTAGTAATTGGTCAGTAAAAGTTTGCATCCTGAATACACAGATTGTCATTGAGTAGCCTATATCCTTGGACTTCTACCCAACTTCATTGGGTTGTGTTTTTTTGCTGATTCATTTCCTGAGAGTGTACAGAGGTTCATTGGTGCTTCTATGAATTTTTTTTTTATATATATACCATCTGTGACCTTAAATTGATTGGTGCTGTCTAGACATGTTTCCTGTTGGGTTTTGTAGGCGGCTACCAAATCAGTTGCAAAACATGCAAATGCAAATGCAAAAAAAAATTGGTGCATGCCAAGTGACATTTCATGTAGGTTGACTGTCTCAATCGATTCGATTTTTAATTGTTAACTTGAAATAATTTCTTCCTCCTTGAAGGCAACTTGGGTCTCGTTCGACAAGCTCTCTTTGTGTATCCTTCAAGTGATTCGGCACTGTCGGATGATGGTAATAAGCCATTCAGTATTTTTCTCTACCTGCTCCAAACACACCAGCATGCTTACAGTAGGTTGTGAAATGAGAAAAGGTTAGACAAAACTGCCCATTCAACAGCAGTTGTCAGTGTTACAATCTCTGTCTTTCACTTTCTTTCTCTTTGTTAGCAATCTCTATCTCTCTCTCTCCAGGCACACACACACACACACACACACACACACACACACACACACACACACATTTGCAAGCATGCATACAGTTACATGTACAGAATACACACACTACACACCACACCCCCCCACACACACACACACACACACACACAGCCGATGTTAATATGTGCATGAATTCATTTACAGTAGTTGTGTAAACATACAGTACCTTCAGTTTCACTTTCTACGTGTGAAGGTCTTGAGTATGCATAGGCCTACTGTACATGCTGTATAGTTTTTACCATGTAGTACAGAGCTTGCAGGTGTTTTATACTTCTTCTCTGTGCTGATATGCAGTTCATTGAGCATGCATGCATACTATATAGGTTTAGCACATGCAGTAGCTCAAAGCTTGCATGCATTTCGTTTTCTGTGTGCCGATTTGCAGTTCATTGAGTATGCTTACTGTACATACTGTATGCAAAGTAGTTTGGAGCATGTAGTGCAGAGCTTGCATGTGTTTTGTTTTCTCTGTGCAGATTTGCAGTTCATTGAGTATGCATACTGTATACTGTACATACTGCATAGTTTTGAGCATGTGCAGTAGTACAGAGCTTGCATGTGTTTTGTTTTCTCTGTGCAGATTTGCTGTTCATTGAGTATGCATACTGTACATACAGTATAGTTTTGAGCATGTAGCGCAGCGCTTGCAGGTGTGCAGGTTTTCTCTGTGCAGATTTGTAACACTGATAAGATTTTTGAGGGTGATTGTCATGATGCATTCACTCACTGATGGCTCTGTTTTTACACAGACGGCCGCATGTCACAGATCTCTGCCAGATCGGAAGCGTCCTGCTCCATGGCTGCCCAGGTATTGGGTCGGGCTTTGAAGAGGAAGGAGAACTTCTGGGGGAAAAGCTAAATGTGTGTGTGTGTGTGTGTGTGTATACTCCATGGCTGCTCAGGTATTGGGTCGGGCTTTGAAGAGGAAGGAGGAGGGAAAAGCTAAATGTGTGTGTGTGTGTGTGTGTGTGTGTGTGTGTGTGTGTACTCCATGGCTACCCAGGTATTGGGTCGGGCTTTGAAGAGGAAGGAGAACTTCTGGGGGAAAAGCTAAATTTGTGTGTGTGTGTGTGTGTGTGTGTGTGTGTGTGTGTGTGTGTGTGTGTGTGTGTGTGTGTGTGTGTGCGGTAGATGAGCAAAAAGAGATGGTAAAGATAACGACTTGACACTAGATCAACTGATAGACTCTTGAGTCATTTTGGAACTCTCACTTTTTTACCACAGGTAGAAAGGCATAAATTACTGCAGCAAATTATGTTTGACGGGTGATTACTAGTGTAATTTAGATTTTAGAAACTGGTTTCTATTTATGTACCGCTAGTCTCAATGAGGCTTTTTAATTATAAGAAAATGTATGATCTTGCTCTTGTTAAAAAAATTGATGAATTGATAGAATGCACTCAATGAAAACTGCAATGTGTGTCCAGCCTATGTAAATTTGAAGATGTAAATTTTGTACATTCATCTGTGCCTATAACAATACTGAATCCAGTCCGGACTAAGAAAGTTTGTTTTGTATAGGAACAGATTATGCACTGTATATTACGTTTGGAAATAAAACATTTGAATGAGCAAAACAAACATACATTTCTAGAGCATCCTTTATATTATGCACAAGATGCATACCAATTAAGTAAGGGAACACAGTCTGGTCTATTATAATTAGCAAACGGTCTATTAAGAAATATCAGAGCGTTGAATGTTTGGAAGTCCCATTGAAGTGAATGGAGCATTCTACAGCATTATAATGAGCATCATGTATGAGTGTGCAGCTGTGTGTAGCATAAAAAATAATCTGGTTTGCACACAAGTCTGACTGGTCCTGGACAAGGAAGATATATCTCCAATATCTCCACTCAGACCTGTTACGTGTGCTCCAGTTCATCTCAATCGACTCCAATCATTCACGTGCGCTGAATGATTTCTATTTGCGCATATTGTGCTGTGTGCAGACCAACCTCTGTCACAACAGGGATAGCTGGGGGAAGAGCTAAATGTATGTGTGTGTGTGTGTGTGTGTGTGTATGTGTGTGTGAGCGAGAGACAGAGATGTCAAGGAAGCATCTTTTATACCTGTTATGGTACCCTATGTAAACTGTAAAATAGAATCTACTACTTAATCTCTACTCCTAATCTCCTCAGTTTCAGTTGAGATTTGAGAATCGGCCTGTAATTTACCCAGTCTGCTGTTTTGGGTGCTCTTCCTTTTTTTTTTCTTGCAAGTGTCCTTTGTATCCAATGTTCTGGACAGAACTAAAGCGTCCAATTTCTCCTAAACTCTCCACCAAGTCCCATGACCCACTGACCACTACACAGTTCCTCCCCATACCCCCCACCCACACACACACACACACACACACACACACACACACACACACACACATACACACACACCTCTCTTAGTACTTCTGCATGACGTGCACCTCTTTGTGCATGTACTTCTGTGTGTGACGTTGGCATGGAACTGTGCTTCCCCAGGCATCAGTGTGACAGCTTCCTGTGCACGCACACACACACACACAGCCACTGAGGGTGTGCCAGCTTGTGTGCACACCTTTGACATTGCAGACGCGGCCTCCTCACATGCACACACATAGACACACCATATCTGGCCTCTTCGTGCTCCGCACGCGGGCAGACACAAACACACTGACGCAATGGCACGTTTTGGATTTTTTGCTTTTTTCCCAGTGGTGTGACTGATAACAGAGCAACAGCAACAGATGGGGGCTGGTCAGCATTTCCAAAGAATCACTCTTGTTATTGATGATGGAAAAAAGAAATAAATCAAGGCTTTTTATAACAGTGTTTAGAAAACCAAGAGGCCTGTATGGCTTCCGGTGCCAGTGAAAAACCCACTTGAGGTGTCACCTGGCAACGTCATTGAAATTGTTTCAGAGGTCACTGGGCTCTTCCTCTTACTGGTGGCGGCAGCGGGCGACCGCAGCAAACACAATAAAGCCGCTCAACAATCATTTGCCGCTCCTGTACTTCCAGCCTTCATTCATTGTGTTTGCTTCATTTCTGAGGGCATTATTGCAGCGTCACGGGGAAATTCACACCTCATGTTCCTAAAGTCTGCAAACATGAAAAAAAAGGACCTGATCAGCATTAAATTACCATAGTTATGATGATGGACTTCTGTGATGAATGAATGACAGCTAGCAAGAGGAAGTGTTATGTCATGTCCTGTGTTTTCCCCCCCATCGCCCTCCCCTCTAATGTTGTCCTAATTGCAGTATGTGGATTGTGCAGTATCTCAACCAGGTAGTGTCATCAAGGTAAAGGGGGGCACGACACTCTCGTCTTCCTCTGATCTGAGAAAGGGAAACCACACCAGTGACGTTGATATAAGATCTAGGGCACCTCTTCACAATATAAATACAGTCAATGCTCAAAGGGACAGCATGCAATCCTAAACTAACCTGCAAGGTAAGAAGTCACTCAGACTTTCAAACAAAGGATTGAGCCAACATACAGTACAATCTCAGAAGGATTTACCCAATTTGTGATTGACTGAGAAAACGTGCTTTCATTTCTAGCTTGTTTTGTGAAGCAATTGCCATTTACTGCCAACGTCCGACGCTGAAATCATGAAGAGTCTTCTTGCCTTGGCTTTTCTGGTGTGCTGCGCTGTTTATGGGGATGCTGCGTCGCTACCGCCAACTGCGCCACCGCGTAAGCATTGTTCGCTACCCTTGGACAACTCTGCTACCTGGAATGATCTCATGGCTGTGGCGACACACGTAAGTAAAACATGCATTAAAACATTAAGAGTTCTTTCTCATCTACTATTTTCTTTAATGTGTGTGCATATGGCTATTGAATTGACTTAATTCACCTGACAGGCACAAGCGGAGGACAAGAACCACACGTCCCGCATCATTCCTAAGATGCCCGAGAAGGCATTTAAGGTGAGTAGACATTTGTCTGATGAATGAACCCAGAGCTAATATTTGATGATGTGCAAAGTTTGACAAAAAAAAAAATCTTAAGTAATTCTAGCATTTAACGAACGTGTCAAAATTGCAGGAGACCGAGAGTTGCTGTCTGAACGCCAACATCTTGGACTACTACCTTCGTAATGTGTTGACCGACGCTCTGCCTACTGAGCAGCACCACACTCGTCTGCCCGTTGTAAAACATGCGTTGCACAGGGTCAGGCGAGACCTGGAGGCAAATGCCAACTGTGTATGTACCTATACATTTTTTTCCCAACAAAACGTTCTCCTTTTGCTGTAGTAGTTTGACAACAGCTGACTTCGAAGCATTTAGTAAATGTTATGTTTCTTAATTTCCAGACTGTGGATAAATACGATACCCACGAGTTCATAAGGAAATTCAGAAAGAATTTCGTGGCGGTGAGTCTAACTTTTAAATCCAAAGTAACCTAATTGCATCAATCATAATAGCCTGTTGACAGCAGGGACAACTCCTTCAATGCGTCAATTTAACCCTCGACCTTTCCACCTTTCAGGCGGGAGAAGACAGTGCGCTCAAGGCAGTCGGCGAGATGGATATTCTCTTTCACTACCTTTATGAATCCTGCGGGAAGGACCGATGCTAGACATGGGGAACAGGTGTCCCTTTGGCCAACTCACTCTGGGCATGTGGCCTAGAGATGAGTAGTTACATTTGCTTGCCTGCAACTAAGTCAATTTTATTGGTCTAATATTTTTTATAATTGGAAATCTATTTGATATAGATGTTAATATTTGAGTCTAAGGTATTTTTTGCTACTATATTTATACTTTTATGACGTTGTATTTATTTATCTATTTATTTAATATTTGTTGGAACAGTTTTATTTATTGTGTTTATTTGGAGACTTGAAATTGTTGGCCTTGTGTGGTCAGCATGTGGATTCAAAATTGAATCATTCTGTAAATGCATTGTAAGCATTTTTTTTTTTTTTTTTTTTTAAATAACATGAATTTATAAGTTAAACATTGAGAAACAGTCAATATTATTGTATGGATACATATGCAAAAAAACAAATGTATTGATTTTATAACATACTTAAATAAAGTGTTTTACAGTAAATCTCTCCTCTTTACGTGTTACCATCTTTCTGCATGATCGGTTCTTAAAGCTATGTGTTCCGCCTCTAGAATGCCAACACCTCACACAGGGTAATCCAGCCTATTCTCCTCATTCCACACTGGTACAAGTAGATTGACCTTCCAATTGCTACCAGTGCAGGAGACACACACACACACACACACACACACACACACACACAGAGCAGGGGATACAGTATATACTCTCCCCTTTCAAGAAATTCTTGATACATACATCTACCAAGATAACTTCTTGGCTTAACAATAAACAATAAACCTGGAATGCACAAGCAATGCCCTGTCCCACAGGTGTAGGCCTGTAAAAGGTGAAAGTCTATCAAAAGCCTAGAATGCAGGTTCTGTGGGCGGGGTGTGATCCTCTTTACCTCACTCACGTCAGATGATGCGCTACGTAATTTTCGTAAGGCACTTCCGCGCATCGATCTGATGTTGAAGCCCTTCAGAGCGATTTCAAGCCCAATATTTTCTAACCGAACCAATCAGGGCTGCTGGCTGCTGTAGAGGGTGTGACGTAGCCAGGGGCGCTGCTGGGGGGGTGGGGGGGAGTTATGATGATTCTAAGGGCCCAGCACAGACAGGGGGGGCCAAAGAATTTTTTAATATTAAAGTCAATATTTGAGGGGCCCAAAAAAATCTTTTGTCATAGGGCCCAAAATTTCTAGCAGCGCCCCTGGACGTAGCGAAGAAGCAACTGTTTTGAATCCAACCAATCCAACAAACGTAACCAGCGTCATCGGTTGGTTTCGATGTGATGGCTAGGATTAGTTAGGATGATTCTAAGGGCCCAGCACAGACAGGGGGGGCCAAAGAATGTTTTAATATTAAAGCCCCAATGTGTAGCCTTCGAGAGAAATTAAACGTAACACAATGCAAATTATGTTTACAGCTACGGAAGCCTGCATGCGGATGTCGGTCTATTGTCAGTCTATAGCAAAAACGCGAACCATATGACCGCTTTCAGCTTCCGTATTCCAAGATGGCGGCAATACATGGAGAGTCTACCCAAGTTAATGTGCGTGGAAATGCGAAATTTCAAGCCAATACGGACATAGGGAATTGATAGTGGTGGTTAATATTTATGAGAAAGGACAAGCTTGTCAACAGGTAATCGGTTGGTTTCGATGTGATTGGCTGAAGTGTACGTCAATTAAATTGATGGACAAGCCGTTTGTCCAGTTAGATTCAAGGATATCTGGCTCCTGAAATAACTCGTCTATCGGTGACCAACAGATGTTCGCACGTTAGCGCTACATCTGACGTGAGTGAGGTAATGATCCTCCAGCTCCAAACTACAGTTAAAGGTACAGTCAGCGATGTTATGCATTTTGTCAACACACAGCAACTTCTACTAGATCAAAACAATGCTCCACATGATCCTTCCATTCTCCTGGGTGACTGTGAAAACTTTTTTAACAATATCCATATGGTTCCAAAAAATGAAAACAAACAAATGGGGCCAGCCTGCACCCCAAACAATACATTTTCCCCAGAAGAAGGCTGCTTAAAGTGGGGATGAGCTGCCTCTGTGTCATGATTTTTTCAGTCCTTGGGTCAAATACAATGTAGGCTTTGTTGTATTAGCCCAAACTTAGAAATACAACATAAATATAAAGTCCATTCCACCAGCATTGCTGACTTCACCTATAAATTCATAAACTTTAAACTTTAAAAGTAAAAAAAAAAAAAAAAAAAATTACAGTCAGCACATACAGTACAAATACATCAGACTTTTTCAAACGACCAATACTTTTTTATTAGTGACAAGAAACTGGACTGGTCTGCTAACTCTGACAGACTCTACTGGAAGGGGAAAGCAGGCTGAGATCTTTTAACCTGACATAGCCCGACCATAATACTGCTGTTCATCCGTATTCATGGTCTAATCAGCTTCGCTTATTGGTCGGTAGTCTCTCTACCAATGTAAACCCGCCCATGAAGATCGTCCCCAGACCATGGATACGGATGAACATTCGTATTATGGGCGGGCTATGTCAGGCTAGAGATCTTTCATTAACTGCATCAAACTCCTCATCTTTTACCTGTTAATCATGGGCCGTGTCCTCTTCTATGCTGTGTTGTACTGGGCAGGCAACAGGACTGTCGCAACAGGACAGGCAAGCCAGGCAATTCCCTGGGTCCCCAAGCTGAAAGGGGCCCCCCAAGATTGAGTGTTTAGTCACTTAAGTAGTTCAGTTGGTGGTGTTTTTCAATAACACTTAATTGCTGGAGTAAGACAACTGTAAGCACAACACAAGTAGTTGTATTGATGAAAGATGCTGAAAGATTATAAATGTGGGTCATGTACTGTAGGTATTTGTGAGGTGTTAAAGGCCTCCATGTCCTGTTTCCTTGGGGCCCCTGTGTACCTTGAAATGGCCCTGGCAGGCAATGCTAGGAAGAGAGACGCTGGACCTCTGGACAGACTGGTGAGGAAAACTGGGTCTGTTGTTGGCATGGAGCTGGAGACACTGACTAGCAGATGAGAAGGTACTGTACTTGTAGAGTGCTGTCTGTTATGGACAATGATCATCACCCCATACACACTACAAAGGAGCATTTTCAGTAACAGACTCCTGTGTCTTTTCTGCCAAGTGCCATTCAAATATACAATGCCACAGGGAAAATGGTCAATTCCAGCGTTATGGACGTGACATTTTCATGCATTATTGATGAACAAAAGGCCACATAACCTCTGCAAGCTTAGCAGTATTTCACATTTTTTTCATATTCTTATGCAAACTTTGTGGCTTAATACATGCAAACTCAAAAAAATCGTATCATGATTTACATCATAAGAATATGAGCCTTTCAATTTGCATTATGGATGTGACGAAAAATGGACAAGCTTTTATGGGAGATTACAGTTTTTGCTATGAAGTCTGTGAAATTTCCTGAGAAACGTAAATATCATTCCATTCATACCAAACAGGACACCTCAGTGAACACAGAAAACGACTTGATTTAAATGTAAATGTAAGATAAGTTGGTTTTCATTGGGTTTATTGTGGGAAAAATGGTGTTATGGACGTGTCGTTATGGACGTGACATCTGGAAAAACCTTACCTACAAACCTACAAAACAAGTGTGAATGGTGGATTTTGACTTGTAATGACTGAAATAGTAATACATAGAAAATAACAATAAGTAATACAATAGAAAATAACTGATAACATTGCAGGTTTGTGTGTTATCAACCACTTATTCCCATTATATGCCCCTCCATAGACTTACATTATGGCTGAATAGGGTAAAAATTTTAACAAATAGATATCCTTTCGAAACTTGCTCAGATGATAATGTACATCGAGACAAAACTTTTTTGTATTGGAAGTTTTCTGAAAGAATTTGTATGTCCAGGTAGATGTTTACTTTTTTTCGTGGAATTGCCCATGTATACTCACAAATTAATAAATTAATTCATTTATTTATTAACATAACTATAATGTGTAGCCATGCTGTTGAGGATCACTTTCAGGGTGTTTTTTAGAACACTAGAAGGCTGATATCCAATCAGTTTTAGCCATTAAATCATTTGCATGAAGACAGACCTGCATCATCATTCGTCAATGTGGACGGAAATAATATAGTTACAGTTATCTTTATCTTTTATCAATAACGTTATTGCTCCAGGTGTGGACGAACCTTCACAGGGACTACACAGCAGTTAAAAGTCATCTGAAAGCAACATAGTGTGTCCTGTTCCTCTGGTTTTTCACATTCCTGCCTGTCACTCATTGGAATGGAAGTACACAGTTCATCTAAAAATGACAGAAATAGTGCAGCTTTGTAACCCCCCTTTTTCCATGGTATGACAGTGTGTGTGGAGACGTTCTTTCAAAGGTCAAAGAAATCTACGTGGTGTTTCCTTATAAACCCTACCTGGCCCACTGTGCATACAGGCCTCACCACTGTCCAAGGTTTCTTCTTTAGGTCAGGGAGTTTTTCTTTGCCCCTGTTGTTCTTGGGCAGGCTCTAGGCCTCTGGTCCCCAAATGGAGGCCCATGGGCCAGATCCGGCCCGCAAGAACCAAATGAGTGGCCCGCAGCAGCATCTGACTTATGAGTTATTCTCCATAAACATGCTTACAGATAGTGTGTAGTCTCATAGTAGGCCTACAGGCAATCATAGGCTACTATATATGATGTTTATTGAGGTGTATTAAAGAAAGGAAAAGGCTAAAAGAAGACTACTTTGTGATGTTCTAAACAGCATCCTTTCAACGCATAGTTTTTAATGTTTGCGGGGGTTGGCCCTTGGATTGGTATGCTTGACAAAATTCGGCCCTTGAGGAAGAATAGTTGGGGACCACAGTGCTCTAGGCCCTATGCACAAGCAGTGGCCATGGGCCCTCCTTACCACCTAGAATACAATTCCAGACTCCTCAAGGACCCTCCCTCCTCTTGGGGCCTTGGTAACTCAGAATCCCTTGGTGCCCCACCCTCCCCCTCCCAGCCCCCCTGCTCACTCACTTAGTCCTTCAACCAACCAACCAACCACTTCATATAGCCCCTTTAATACTGCACTTCTGTGCCTTGCACAAATAGGCTGACACACCAGACTGCATTTACACTTTATTTTTGCACATACACACTTTTACGGCATTTTTTACACTACACTGTAAAAAACGATTTGTAATGGTTACTTGAAAAATGTGTGGAAACTCGTTGCCTCAAATGAGTTAAGTCACTATAACTTATCTTTTTCAAGCCCTATACATCTAAAAAGATAAGTTATAGTTACTCAACTCATTTGAGGCAACGAGTTTCCACACATTTTTCAATTAACCATTACAAAACGTTTTTTTACAGTGTAGTAATCATATGCATAAGACAAATAAACATCCTTCATTGATTCCTTCATTGATTCCACTGCTTAGGTGCTAGTGGCACAGGACTGACTGACTGTAGAATGTGTCTATTGAGAGGAACACCTGTTTGTGAATCAGACTCTCTTCTCCGGTGTCAGTGGGGATTCACACAGGGAATACCATGTGACATAAACAATGCCAGTGTACTGTACACTCCCCTTCACTTCCTTAGGTCCACCAACAGGCTCTACCCCCAAAGAGAGATGACACCAGATAAACATTTCCTGGTGTGTGTGTGTGTGTGTGTGTGTGTGTGTGTGTGTGTGTGTGTGTGTGTGTGTGTGTGTGAGAGAAAGAGGGAGGGATGGAAAAATTCTTTGAAACAGCAACAGAGAGGGGGGAAAAAATGTGTGTGTATGTGTGTGTGCGTGTGTGTGTACAGTATGTGTGTGCGTGCGCGCTTCCACAAAGTTTATGCAATCCTCCCTTGGATTATCCACTCTGACAATAGGGAAGTTCTTTGGCATTCAGACATGAGGGGGCAGAGGTATACAGCCAGTGAATGGGAAGCATAGGCTGAGTAATAATGGGTAATAATCACCCTCCCCTATACTTGCTAAAAATAGCCAGTCGCTCTGTTTGCTTCTAAGAATAGTAACAGCTGCCCTTTTGACAGGTGTCCTGGAAAGAATGTGGAATGCACAGAATATCACCCTCCCCCAAAGTCAGATCATTTAAGTACAGTTCAAAAAAACTTTGAACTGTTTGTCTTTTTTTTTTTAAACCCAACTCACCTTTGGCTAAATAACAAGAGGGTTACTTCCTATACAGTACAGAAGGAGTGAGCAAACTTTTTTCTTGTGAGCCATATGCTGAAAAAGATTTAGCTGCCAAGGGCCAATGTAACATTAAGAGCATCAATTTTTTCAAGGGAATTACAATCAATTACAAGGGAAGCTTAAAGGCCACTGCACAACGGCTCCTACACAGTGCTGCGCACTCTGCTTCCAACATTCTATTCCATTGTTTTCAATGCAACCCTGCACACCAGTGCCGAACCCTTCCGCCGTCGATTGTGAATTACGATTGAAGTCTATTTTGTCGGAGCCGTCCATTGACATCCATTGTTATTTCTCATGCTATGAGGCTAGGTTCGTTGGAAAATTGATGGATTTGAAAGTGCTCCGCAATGCTGTTGGAGCCGGTGTGCGGACGGCTTAATTAGTTTTCATATCAGATTAATATAACAACTAAACAGGCCACATTATCCTTTCTTAGACATCATGACGGGCCGCATGAAAGGTGTAGGAGGGCAGCGATGGGCCCC
The DNA here is from genome assembly GCA_027497455.2 of Sardinella longiceps. NCBI lineage: Eukaryota > Metazoa > Chordata > Actinopteri > Clupeiformes > Clupeidae > Sardinella > Sardinella longiceps. The sequence continues at coordinate 6,749,404 of JAODXP020000031.1, forward strand.
CAGGCCTTGATTTGGCTACCCAAATCAAGTGTGGTCAGTTTACCAATGGGAGATTATTACTGCTACAGAAAGCAATGTACAGTACTCTAAAGTAAGGGTGCATGCAGGTACAGTACAGTACATCCTGTACTCTGTGGTTGAAGAGTTTAGTTCCAAAACGCTATAGGGACCATTTTTAATTAGTCATTCATTCATTCATTCATTCATTCATTCATTTGGTTTTTCAAATATATCAGTGGATTTACATTTGGCTTGCTCTTACTTCTTTTATTTTTATTACATAATAATAAAATTGATGTACTCGAAATTTGGCCAATAATTATTGAAATAACCAATTGAACACTTTTTGACTTTTGATTACGTTCAAAAATGGGATTTATTATGTTGTTTTGGAACCAATCTCTTCATATTATTGTGTGTGGTGTAGACAGTAGATGGGGGATATTAGTTGTGATGGGTGCACCATGGAGGTGTCATTGGAGTGTGGAGGGGTCTTTAGCCTTTTTTTTCCCTCACCAGGACCCAGGGGCGCCGCTAGGGGGGGAAAAGTTAGGATGATTCTAAGGGCCCAGCACAGACAGGGGGGCCCAGAGAAAATTTTAATATTAAAATCAATATTTGAGGGGCCCACATTTTTTTTTGTCATAGGGCCCAAAATTTCTAGCAGCGCCCCTGCCAGGACCTTCCAGGCATTGCTGCCTCCAAGGTAGCTTTAGGTTACTGTAGGTACCTACAACCTCAAATCTATAGTTATAGGGTATGGGTTAAGGGGGTTGGGGTTAGTGTTAGGGACCAGGTAATAGCAGTTCCTTGCAGGCAGAACGGGCTGGGACATTTTGTTTCGGACAAAAAATACCATTGGGCGTGTGAGAGCTCTGCAGATAGAACTTTTTGTTTCGTTTCAAGGATCTCTTGAGGTGCTTTAGTTACATTCTCCATATTATATAATATTTATGCAACCAGTAGATGCTTCTGTCAGATTTCAGTTGCAATTGAGGTGCAGTAGAGGGAATGATGAATAAACATCTGCAAAACATGCTCCACGTGTTTGCGGTGCAAGTGTTACACCATGACATGCTTTTCTGTTTTTTTTTTTTTTTTTTTTTTTTCGTACCAGCAAAATTTATTTGCCAATTCAGAGGGTTGCATCTCCAAGAAAGGAGGAAAGAGCTTGAACTATTTCCGTCTTTTGTTACATGCATTAATGGAACTCCAGACCACATTGCATTGCATGCTCTGCCTTGCTGGGTACTCATTGTGTAGCATCACATGCATGCAGAGACGACATATTTGAATACAGCATACTTCAATTTCACTTTTTATTTCAACATGTACAGTATTTCAGTTTCTTTTGTTGTAATAATTTGTGCACCTTCTGGTAAGCTTAAACCATTTGGCAGTTAAAATAATAAATTCAGGTTACACCAGACAATTAGATTTTATCCATTTGAGTTTCCATGGCATATATCTTAATTGTTATATGACTGGGTCTATGACATAAGCTTACGGGAAGAGATGTACAAAAAATTCTAAAGAATATTCAAAACATCCTCATAGGAAAATTGATCTTGCAGAGTTGTTTAACCTTTTGGAATCAGGGAAGGGAAATCCCAGTTTTCCCCAATGCCCCTGCTGTTAGATCACATACAGTAGATCCTGCTCACTATTCTCTTCCTTGTTCTGAAATATCTTTCACAGACAAGGGTCACATTATGCGCTCTTTTTGAAATGCAATGGAAAAAAAAAAAACGTCATCTTTGTAATGTGTTAGCAGAAGTTTGTAAGCAGCAATGTTTTACAAGGAATATCTAATAAGAAGACCATTCATATATACTGTAGGTTTTCCTTTACACAATGAGGAAATTACTTTATTTCTGGGATTTTACAGCGTTTTAAATTTATGCAGCTTTGCCAAAACTCCAGGTGATGTGATTTATACTGTAGGTCACCACCCATTATCTCCCAGAGGCCTAGTAAACCTTGCCCTCAAGGCTGGACTGAGACCAAAAAATGGCCCGGGCATTTTTGCCCATGGTGGCCCACCATGATTTCATTCAATAATAACTTCATGACAAACTAAAATAACACTCTAAGTTGACCACATTGTATAAACATGAGGAATTTTGGACTAATCCAACATCCTTTAAGAACTTTGACATCTCAGTTTTTTACTTTTTCACAGATTTTTTTTTAGTTCAATAATATTGACTAGAAATAGAAATGTCCCCGATTCTTGAAAATTCACTCAAATATCCACAATTTTGATCACCTTACCTACCACCCATTGTACCGTTGCTGATAGACACTCATTCATCATCCAAGGCCCTTAGCATCAGTCCTATTGCTGTGTGCTTTAAGTCTAGAGTGCTTATAAAGAGACGCTGTCTGTGGAAAGACGCATCTCTAAAGTGGGTCAACACACACGATTTGGGCTCTCAAGTTGGGTCACCATGTGGGTGATGACCTCCTTACCTCATTTCAGCTTTTAGGGGGAGGTGGTGGGTTTCGAGCAGCGCTTCGTCTTTGCCAGTAATTACACGCGGAGCGTGACGTAGCTCCCCGTGCCAGTATAGAAGCATGAAGACGTTTGCCGGGGCGATTGGGGGATTGTGTTTGTGTTGTGTTGTGTTGTGTTGGCATATAGCGGAATGACAGTTCGCGTCTGCCAGGTTCGTCCTTCCCCAAATCTTGCTGACTGATGTGAAACTAAAAATGCTGCATCACCTCCCTGTCACTGTCTGCACACACTGTCTTTGTTTGCTTCTGAATAATTTTAATGTCATTATACAAACAAGAAGATGCATTATTTAGTTCAGTCATTTCAGCATGTATTGAAATACAGTAGCCATACCCTTTCAGACTTGTACAGTAATTGAAGTCTGCTGGAGCATCATTGAGCATCATTGCCAAATCAGTGCACCATTAGAAGTGAACACTTTTATGGTCCCCTGAATGGACAGAAATGTATGGTATTGCATGTCACAGATAGCACTGGCACACAAACAAAACACATTTTGTGTTAGTATGCCTAAATGTCTTACTGTAACAGATACACTTAACTGTGTCCACATCAGCTTTAACATAATGCTAGGCCTCGGGCCTTCATCACTACTCCTAGATTTATGTTTGAACTGAGAAACTGGTTATGAAGACAGGCACACACACACACACACACACACACACAGGCACACACACACACACAAGCTACAAGTTCAATGAAAGAAAACACATTTCAGTAAAGCATGACTATGATTAACTATTGTAGGCTACTAGTTACTAGCTAACCGAGTTTGGAGATTTGTATATATAGGTCACCAGGCTATGGCAGACGCGTCAGATTTCAATTAAAATGTCGATTACTCTATAATCTGCAGGCTTATTGGTTCCTCGTCTATTTCTAGGGTCATAGGCTACAGGGTGCCTACATTATACTGAATGTGTCATCAAAATGCTGATGCATATAGTCGCACCAAACCTTCTGTCCTAAATAAAGTCGCCTGTCTTTGTCATTCGGTGACGGAAAGCGCAAACATGCAGATGCGCAGACACACAAAAAAGCAACCGCAAACCAATAACCTCCTTTATCTGTCCGGTAATCAATCCTTAGCCACAGTGTGTCTCGAGTACAAAACCGCGAAACCAAAAGGTGATGTTGAGAATGGTGAGATACGCGCTACACATCAAAGGCGAAACAACATCCTCAGCATCTTGCTCCCTGGCGCGTCCTTGGAAACTCGGATCATCGCCGCTAACCTGACTATCGATACGTCACGGTTGGGAATTCCTTCAGAGAAGAAGAGACCGGTATAAAAAGGTAGGCTACTGAGTAGCGAGAACACTTTGAGGTTTGAGTTCACCATCAGGGATTTTAGCGGACGGGTCACTCCACATGACTGAACGACAACATGCGGACTAAACTTGCAACTTTGTTCGTGCTGCTTGCCTCTCTGAGCTGTTGCCATGGCTGCCCAAAGAGGAAACGTGTACAGTTGGAATGCAGTCAATGGGACATAGCGGGGGCAACTAAACCTGTTCTAATGGTGATTAAAGCCATGGAGAAGTCTAAACCAGTAAGTTGCATTAAAAGTGATTTGAATCATCAAATCATGTACTTGACAATGAAGAAAATATTTTTACAGAATTGTTCTTTTTTTCATCACAGGATGAGAAACCTCACATAAAACTTCTAAAAAGGTTCAGAAAGCCTTGTGTGAAGGTAAGAATTGTAGCCTATCCTTTTTTTTTGCAAGAAATGATCAGACCATTTATATAGCTTATTTGTATCAAATCTATAGCTGCTTATTTGAAGTGAATGATTTGTTTTGCAGAAAGGAGTGGACTTCCCAACAGTCATTGAAATTCTGGACATCTACAAGACACACGTCTTTAGCAAACTGGGTAATAATGAGAAATTCATTGGCAACGTTGGACGAATTATGGACACTTTGGAGCACTGTGTGAGTACATCTCCTAAATTTGACCACAGTTATTTTTTATTAATGCAATGCATGACATTAATAGTTTTCAAATCATAACACTGATAGATTGATTTTATTTCCACAGCTTGACAGACTTTCTGGAAACCAACCAGCGTGGTCTAAAAAGAATGTTAGGAACCTAAAGAACATTGACGAACTAAGGAAGACTTTTGAGAAGGTGAGAGATTTGTCATGCACTTATGCTTTTGTGGCACAGGAAGGAACCTTGCCTCGAATGATAATATATATATATATATATATATGGGCAATTACATGACAAAGTGAACCTCACCTTAGAATAGTCATCTATATGGATGTACAAATTATTTCAGAAAACTTGCAGTACAGAAAACTCTTTAATGGGCATAAAGTGGGTGATAACACACAAAACTACAATGACAAAAAAAAACACAAACTACTATCAGTAATTTTCTATTTTTATATTAGCCTACTATTTCTATAGTTGCAGGTTAAAATTCACCCTTCTCACTTGCTTTGTACAGTTTTTGGAAGGCTTGCATCTTTTAGCAGTTCAGTAGTTATGCTATGCAGGTCCTGTACTATATGTGCTCTTGTGGTGACTGTGTGTGTTTTTGCTTGGCAGCTGGATGAAGCAGGCTTGTACAAGGCCGTACTTGAGTTCAAGACAGTGCTTGTATGGGTCGGGATGTTTCAGGGCAAGTAAAAAGGACGGAGAAGCTAAGCCAAGCACACCTTTAAAATGAATGGTCATCTTTGAAGGATATAAACACACACACACACACACACAAACACACACACTCTCTCTCTCTCTCTCTCTCTCTCTCTCTCTCTCTCTCTCTCTCTCTCTCTCACTCACTCACTCACTCACTCACACACACACACACACACACACACACACACACACACACACACTGCATACTCCGACACAGTGTGTTGCACTACTGTGTGAATCATGCAGACTTACAACCGAGGCACAGACAGGCTTAATAATGAGCCTTTTGAATAATGCATAGGCTCAGGTCAGATGCTATGCTACACCACACTTGCCTCATCCAGTGTGTCTCACAAGTGAAGGAGGTAGCACAGCCATGACTCAGTACCTACATCACCTGAGGGGTCACGTCACGTGCCTCTCGTGCGCTCATCCATTGATGAGATCAAAAGGACTCACACACAGTTCGGTGGGGTGATTCAGCGGAAACTTCAGATGGTGGAGAGTTTGTTTAGTTTGTCCCACTGTATTTTTTTTATTTATTTATTTAATTTTTTTATATGCCGTAATTGAACACCCATGTGCATGGTGTGATTAGTATTTATGCCTCTGTTAATAAGGAATGCACTATTGTGTTCTGGGCTTGCCTTGTGTATACTTACAACTTCATATGAAGTGTTCAGGTGGCAAATGTCCTTTTTCAGAAATATGCAAAAATTCAGTTGTTTAGGCTATTTATAATCATAATTTTGTTTCTTCAAAACTACAATTTGAATGTTATTATCAAGTAAAAGCAAATGAAGCAATCAAGCAACCAATTCAATTGGAATTGGACTGATTGATGCTTATCAAAATGATTTAAATATATTTCTGTAATTTCATCACAAATGGACTTGGTTATGCATCTGACCACTTGTCCTCTGCTTTTGCCAGTATTTAGTTAAATTATCATTATTGTTATTATTGATATTTTTAAGTGTTGTAATAAGTTAACTTGGGATGTCTTATATGGCACACTTCTTTGTATTTATGTTAGATTTCCAATAATTTATTACTAATTTATTTTTTATACACTGTATGTATTTGCAAATATATGCATAACTGCATTTTTATATCCCTTCAAATATCTGATCTGTACAGAAGACCCCTGAGAGGAGTTTGCACAAGCTACAGTTTGCACAGTCTAGCTCTTAGCATATGACAGGATCTTATCCTGTAGTGTGTAGGCTATATGTTGGTGGATTGTAAAGTTCAATGCCTTGCTTTTTTATTTAATTTAAATAAAGACATTTTTATACAAACAGACATAAGACATTGACTTGTTTTGTTTGTCTGACTTAGCAAAAACACAAACACTAAACAATGATCAGCTTTATCCTGATCCTGACACATACATTGAGGCCTGTAGTAACTGCACAGTCACTGCCCGACACAGCAACACAATGCCTATCCAATATTTCAGAGGCAATTAAAGGCAAAACTGACTAGTACCTTTCGGAAGAGCTTTCTGATTACTTTTTGAAATTTAAACACCTGAGAGGCCTGCCTGATGACACAAAATCAAGCAGAGTTTCTGCAAGCTGAGCTGGTACCAGTGTTCTTCAATATGGGCATACCAATCTTAATCCCAGAGGGGGGCTCTCAGCAAAGAATTTTTGGGTTCAGGGAAGTTTTCTGGAAGTATGGAGTTCAAAAAAGAAAGGTGGTCAAGGCACTCGGAAAAAGTATAATCAAGTCTTTAATGAGACATGGCAAGTAAGTGAGTAAGTAGGCCTAAGTAAACACATGGGCTGATGCATATATTTTTAATACTTCCAGTAGTGCTCTCAGCATTTTTTATTTGTCCAAAAAATCCTGGAAATATGTTTGCTGGGCTATTATACAAAACAAAGCATAAAGCTAAAAGATGTCACCAAATGGAATACAGATAGGTCTCATATCTGAAGTTAACTACATAGCCTACTTCATGTCTGAACGTACACATATTTATCAAATTTGACAATTCAGTTTTTCTTATGATAAAGTGGAATGGTTTGATTTGTAAAGAGATGCTGTCCTCAAGGTGTAGGCTACCTCATTCTACAACACTGCCCATCAGCTCTGCATGATAACACCTGTTGCCTTGTGAGTGTAGCGTAGAGTGAGTGCGCTCTAGGCTGCCCTCTGCTGGCTCAATTGAAGAGCAGCAAGAGAGATATCCCTCTGCAGCAGCTGTGATCAGACTCAGTTCTTTAATGTGACATTGGCCCAGTATGGACACACTATACCAGGTCTCAGGCTTGACTGGTGAGTTTATGTTGACTGGTTTACGTGCTTAGGCCCAAATTATGAATTTATGTAGACTGGTTTGTAAGCCTTCTTAGAATTGACTTCGGTTGGTTTATGTGTGCACACAGGCTATGACCAGGCCTACATGTTTAGTTAGCTTTTTTATGTTCTCGAGGCTTTAGCAGCCTATTTCGATAGTCTGTGTTAACTAGATGCACCATGAGCACATTTGAAACTGCTTGCTCAGATTTTTGGAGCCATCGCAGCTCATTTCCAAAACAAAACTAAAATAGTGTGAACCTAAAGACCAAGGGTTGTAGAAATCTCTAACTGTGTTCGAATGCTATGAGAAAAAAGGAAGCAGCTACCATTTTACAACGTACTTATTTATCAATAATGACGAATGGCCAAGCAAGGGATTCAACGAACTATCAGGCCTAGATGTGGAAAGTTCGTCATTGCATTTGTGTGCGTTTAGTCCCTCTAGTGGGCGTAACTATAAATTCATCCTTATTACCATTCACTGTTGGAATGAATATGCGCGTTTTTTTATGGACTGGGATACATTCGGGCAAAGAAAGATTGACTATCGTAGGATATTTCAAGATAAATATTGAGCTGAAGTGTTTGGAATATTATTTGGTCAACAAGCCAGCATAGGCTGCTGCGTGAGGACACATATCGAAAGTAGCCTACAGTTATAGAATAAGTTTCATTTTTGTTCTTCAAACCACATGCACACCATTGCGCACACTCATTTAGATGTAAAAACAATTTTTATTTTGTGAAAAAAAAAAATGTATTATTAAGAGTAGCAGCATATTGTTGGGTCATTAGGCGACATATGTTAAATCGCTCGTAGGCTACTCCTGCCAATTTGTTGCATAGGTCTAGTCCTTCCTCACATTTGGTAGCCTAGAAGGTGCTTCCATTCATTTGTTTTGACGTCAAAAGTTGGTATCCCACCTATGTGCTTGCCGAAACCCGGGATCGAACCAGGGACCTTTAGATCTTCAGTCTAACGCTCTCCCAACTGAGCTATTTCGGCTGCTATGTGCTAACTTAGCCGCAGCACGTTAAGTAGTTAAACACCATGCTGGTACGTGTGGAGCCCCCCAATGGTGGTGGCGGTCATTTTCCCAGTTCTGTCTGTGTTCTTGCCTACCTCAGTAACTGCATAGAAGCGCAACAGTCTGCTCCTTCACAATACTTTTGACATACTCTTTATCTAGCCTATTGTAAATTCAACATCAAAACATAGTAAGTATCTTAATATGGCTAAAGAATACTATCCACCACTGCCTCATGTGACCATAGAATATAGTTTGTGGTTTCAAGTGACCTTTCCACTCAGTAGCTTAGGCCAAATAGCCGAGCTATACAGTTAGTGTGACATATCTTTTATTAGGATTTTATTTCACCCTTAACATGCAGTTAATGATACAATAACATGGCAA
>JAODXP020000031.1:6760800-6768300 GCA_027497455.2 Sardinella longiceps
ATTGAATGTTTCAAATAGAAAGTCCCCAAAAAGTGAGTCATCAAAACCACTTGACTCATCGATATGATGCCACAGATGATGCAGAGAGATATTTTCCATACCATATAGATACATTTTTCAACGGTTGAACAGATAACCTTCTCTCACTTTGAATGGGAATGGGTGTACACCATTTCCTCTGGTCCAATTCAAAGGTCTGGCCTAAAACATATCATATGAAGTCATCCCATAGGCCAAATTATCATACTGTGAATATTCAGTTTTAGTATCTGATTTCATACTTATATTGATATGCATGGATGGAGGGGTCAGACTGTCCCAAACCATTTTTCATTAATAAATGTTGCCTGCATGCCTGTCTTTATTAGAGTGTGCATACAGTGTTTTGCATACTGTGGTTGCAGGATGTGGCTCATGATGTATATCTAAATGGTTGAGTTGGGTTGAGATCATAAACATGCCATGCTGTGCTATAATGGTAAAAATACATAAAAACCATGACAAAATTATTATATTATAAAGTAGAAAAGCACTCAGAGAGTGCAGACCTACGCCAAGGCAATGTGGTCACAGACACAATATAAATTCCAGATCATGGTCATGTTCATGTTCACCGATTGCCACCCAAATCGTTTTAGGAGGTAAACTCAAGGGAGGACATTAGGACTAATTTGGCCTTTTTCTGCTCAGAGGTCATGGAAATTCTCCTTCTTGGTCAGGGAAAAGTCAGGGAATTTTAAGCCTGATCAGGATTGGGAACTCCGTGAATCAACTTTCCTATGGAAGGTATTCAGATGGATGTGTGGAAGTGCGCAATGCGCATCATCTGATGGGATTGAGGTTAAGTTTTTTGCTTGTATGGAACAAAACTCCAATCTAGCCTAGGGCAGTGAAAAGGCTAGACCCATCCCCATGAGTGTCTGCCAATGGCCTACACATGCAAATGGAGTTTTTTTTTTACTGCAGTATTTCACAATGGTACCTAAGTCTCCAAATTACAAACCACCATATATAAATAAGGTCAGTGTTTGCATAAAACACTGTCCTAAGGTTTATGCATGGTGTGGCTTACGCTAGTTGGAATTTCTGTAATTTACAAACTACACCTGTAATACATATACTGTACCTCTCTAGACCTGTGGACTGCCAACACAAAATCTACCTGAAGAAGGCACAGAGAAAACTGGGTCATGTTTTTAGAAACTGCACCAATATATACCTCTCTAGACCTGTAGACTGTCAACACAAAATCTACCTGAAGAAGGCACAGAGAAAACTACATCATGAGGACACAAAGCAAACCCAACCTGTCATTCTGTGGCTGTTCTGTGGAAAGCTAAATTTGATGCCCTCTAACTGTGGTATATCAGCTGTCTGACACTGATGGAAATAGTCTCTGAAACATTCACTACTCCTTTTTTTCCTGATAGGGAACTTCACTTGTGGTTTAGCAAACATGCAATAATATGTTTCACATTAAGAGTCCAAGTGGTCAACAAGCGAACTCATTGGGTGCTAGTTGCATTTATGATCTAATCAGCCTAGATGCATTTAAAGCAGTAGGCTACCAGGCAAGTCAGGGATTTTTTAAAAAAAAAAACATCTAGTGCCCCTACAGATGCTAAAAATGGTACATTCTCATCAATCCTTGTGAATTTTGCAAACCTAAGAATTGGAACCAGTGATGATCCTTTTGGAAGAGTTGTTGAGTGACAATTAATTCATTTACTTTCATTTTTGCTTTCCCCCATTAGCAGCACTAGCTGACAAGAGATCCTATTCAACCCATTCTATGAGCCATTTAACCATCAAAGTGACTATGAAGTCAGTAAATTAACCTAAAACTACCATAAAATGTTTCCTTGTGTGTCTTAACCCTTTGAACAAAACGGATGTGAGTTGAGTGCAATTTCACACAACCACTTCGTAGATCTGTCAAATTGTTCTCTGAATTTTCATCACACAGATGAAAAACCTTAGCCTTAGCATCGTTCAAAATGCCTGTAGATAGCAGGAGGACCAGAGCCATAGAAGGTGCTTTGATTGGCTCCGGCTGCAACCAATCAGAGCAACAAACAAGTTGATTCAAACAATGCTAAGCCCACTCAAGGACTCCCTGTCCACATAAAGCGTTGTGATAGGCTAAACATCACCGATGTCTGAGTACTACAACCTATGGCTCATGGCTAGACGTACCCGCTGAGTACCTTTGCTACTGCTAGGAAATGTATAGAATAACCTTGCAAAACCTGACCTTTCTTCCGGTCCTCGACTGTGATTGGCTGAATCGCGTTCCATCCCGTTGTAAATTCAGCAGTTGGCACGGCTCCAACCACATTTTGTTCTAAACTGATGCGCTGATGGTAATGTTGATTACCATCGGCCTCTCGGGATTTATAGCTTGAACTTTTGGTCCATTTCACTTTAAGCGATTTCTACTTAAAGCTACTCTCACAGATTGCTTCGATATTTACACATGCCCCAAATATTATATTGTGGTGTTGAGTTCCTGTGAAACATGCCATGACCAGTTCCTCTGTGCTGTCTTGGTTTAGTTTGTTTTGTTGCAAAAGGTTGTGAAAATTGTGATGGCAATATAATGATCTTTTTGAGGAAACAATCCACATTCCAATTGAATCGCTCCAAAATGCTGACATCCAGTGTGAAAGCACCTTTAAAGATAAGAATAAATCAAATCTCAGTTACCACAATAAATAATCATCAATCAACTAATTTAATAATTAATCAACCAATCAGAGGTTGTATTGTATTTAATCAATAATTTTAGAGAGTCATATCTCTAGCTGTATGATATCTTTGAATGCCACTGGATTCAGAGTAATAAAAGAAAAAAAAAAAACCTTCAGCAGCAGAGGCCTAGACCATACCATGGGAGCATACATCAGCAAGGATGTGGGTGTGAAAATAACCATGAGCTACTAGAGGCAATCAGTAAGGTTGCAGGAAGGTCCCTTACCTTACCTATCCGATACCACACGTGCCGAGAGCCTGAAAACCACACACACACACACACATACACACCACACACTCACAAACACACACACACACACACACACACACACACACACACACACACACACACACACACACACACACACACACACACACACACACACACACATTCACAAACACACACACACACACACACACACTCCAAAATTCTTGGAATAATGTTTGTGCATGACTCAAACACCACCCTTAGTGTAGTCTAATCTTCATTCTCTGAAAGCATGGCAGTGGGAAAAAAAACCTGTGGTCATTAGTAACTGGTTATTGTGACTGTTAAAATGACACCATATCAGCGGAAACTGCCATAGAAGACCCTTTGCGTCAGAGCATTAACAGCTAATAGGGTGTAGCTTTCAACACATTTGGAAAAAAAAAAAAAATTATGAGTCAATTAGGCTGTTCTGAAGGATGCACTTTGTACATGCATGCAAAAGCATGTGCAGGAAACTCTTATCACTCTTACATGTAACTGTGTAGAACAATACAAGGGCCGTGCAAGTCCTCTGAGATCTTTTGTATAGCCTAATGGCAGCCAACGTTTGTATAGTAGGCCTATGTGGAAAAGCTTTAAATCTTCAGCTCTCAGCATTTACTGTATCAGACTATTAACAATGTGCAAGTGCAATCTGACTGTGGTTTCATTTCATATTTTGATGAAGCTTTTCAGCATGTTTTTTGTTTGTTTTCCTTCACCTGTCTGTTTAAAAAGAGGGGGGTTCAGCATATATTTTATTCTCTTGAAGTTTGAGGTTTCAATTCTAGAAACTGCACTGGTGGTGGTATGTGAAAGCAGATGTTGTGGGAAATTCTAAGCACTCTAGGCAGCATTCACATTAGGTGCCTGCAAGCAATGCACAATGCCACAACATAACAGATTGCAGTGCCTTCCTATGCAATGCAATGCATGCACACCACAGAACTAGCTAGCATGTACCACAGTATATTGCTGTACAGAACTTAATGAGTGAATGCAATGCTTTCATTTGCAGAACATTGTCATTATGGATTTGTTTATTTACAGCATTTGATAAACCAACTTTTTGACAATCAATGTCTTCGGTCAAAGCTAAACGAGTAAATGAACAATTTGTATGGTATTCTTACTTTGCAACTTTTAGCCTATGAAATGTTCCTTCAATTTTACAATGACTGCACCGCAAAACATGACTTTGTGAGTCTACAAACCCTTTGTGAATGCACGCCCACGTATTTACAATGGCTTTCTGTTACGTTTTAGGGTCTGTGTGATCACGAAAGAGAAAGCAAAAGTTTAGGCTGTTGAAAGCAAATATTGACCCAATTAAACTTAATTTAGCCTTATTTCAGTCATCTCTAACTCCTCGTTCTCATTCTAATATTAACTCTATCATTTGTCTGCATTTCACCCCTCAAATCCACATGAAGGAAACATAAAATTCTCATCAGCAAAACATAAACACACTCTTGAGCCTTATCTCTTCTTCATTGGCTGAAAAGTTAAACTTAAGACAGAACAGAACACAGATTAGAAAAACTTTATCTTTTTCAGTTATCCTTTTTTTTTTTTTTTTACAAAACCTCCACCTAATCTCAATCAAGGCTGGAACTCAGTGCAAATCATTTAAAACCATGCTATCCAAGGCAGCGAGTAGCATTTCTCAGTCTTCATTGCAGTCCAGACTGTTACGCATCACAACTTGTAGTTGATATATAAAAGCTTTAAAACAAAATCACTCTGCAATGTCGTTCCTTGCAATGTCGTTCCTTCTTTTTATGTTTTATACTTGCACACAGACCCTTCTGGCTGCATGCAACCCTAAAATGGACTTTCAATACACGTTCCTGTTCCTTCTTTGTGGAACACGCTTTCTAAATAGTGGGAAAATGATGATATGCACCCTAAGTTTCCCTATTCGTCTTTTCCATTCTTCTCCGAAATCACTACCGAAATGTGCTGACGAGTTCGGTAACGTTACGTGGAAGATCCTTTCTCGCCAATCCCTGCGACTCTCCACTCTGTCACATAATTCCTGTCTAGTTAACTGACTACCTGAAGGCCATGGTTCCTGTGGTCACCGTCATCGGTCATCGGACCTTGTGTCAGGGATCCCCGAAAGGGCTATTGGGTCTAAGAGCTTATCGCTGACTCACATTTAGAGGCAAAGCACCCATGATTTAAAAGAAAACCCGGCCGCCTCAAGGAAGCCACAGAAACCCCAAACCCCATAGACCCAAGTGCATCCCCTGGTCCCTGCTGCTGTCATCGTCACCTCAGCTCGTCATCATCAGCTCTTGCATAAAAACCCACGGCCTCCTCCATGCCGAATCACTCTTGCAGGTGAAGGCTCACACAACAGTAATAAGACAAAGGTGAAGCTAAGGTGAAGCTACAAGAACTCTTCGCTCCGACTCAACGACAAGAACATTGGATTGTGAACATCGTTGCTCTCAAACAACAACAGGGACAAAAAACAAAAATGGAATCTCTCTTCAGCGCTCGTGCCCTCCTGTGCGGACTCGTCTTGGCGGCATTTATTGCGTGGACAAACTCATTTCCTCTGCCAAATAACTCAAAAGATGATCTTGAGAAGCTGAAATCAACCATTGTAAGTATTAGCATCATTTCTTATATCTACATACTTTCTAACTCTTAGTGAAATGATGGAAAGACAAGAATGGCTTTGAAAGTGTGGCAGGGCCCTGGTGACTGTCCATCACAGCTTTGCAGCATAAATCCTCAGGGCTCATTTGCAAAAGAGATGATAGTCTCAATATGATTCAACTGGTTAAATAAATCAATGATGTTGCTGTGCAACCAATGTTAAGCATCCTCTGGCATTCCTTCACTTGAGCATATACTTGACATGGATGCAAAAGACTGCTAGGCTAATCTGCATACCTTCCATGCGTCTTGTTGTGTCTCATGTTTGATTATGGAGGATTATTGCTGTGGTATTACATTCTAATGTAGGTTATTGCAGGGGAATATGGCAAAGTTAAAAGATTTATTTGGTGCACAAACTGTATTAAGAGGTGGATGAACTGTTTCCAAGATTTGAGTGGTGGGTAAACTAAGTCATCTTAGAGCACTGCCTTACAAGCACCGCTTGTTGTGTCTGACAGCAGGGTTAGGTGGTAGACTAGACTCGAGTCATCAGAGATGGGTGGTGGGGAGATGGAAGAAGTCTTTATTTGGTTTCTGTTTGTTCACCCAACCCCAAATTGACCTAGAAATCATAGTGGGTTTGTAGGGGTTGCAGGGTGGCCTATATCGGGTAGAGCCAGCAACTCACTTCCAGACAGTCCCCTCCCACCAGCGTTATTATTAATTGGGTATCAGAATGGTGGAACGTTTGGCAAGAACTGGTATTTTCATGTGTCAGAGATTCCTATTAGCACAACATTGGTCATATTGCAGATATAGGCCAACATTGGGTTGGGTCAGGGGGGAAATTAGCACAGAGTAGATTAGAGTAGATTTGATTGCCTTTAATGTCCCATGGGGTAATTTATTGCACATAATGGACAACATAATCAGACATAGTCCATACACACAACCTAAGAAACAATCATACTGACAGTAATAAAGATAATGATATTCTAAGCTTAAGACCAGAACATACACGCATATAGAATGCATATGGAATAGTTAGCACTGACCACCTCACATCGCTCCTGCCCCGATTTTGTGGCGCTGATCAATACCAAACGCCATACCCTAGAATGTCATACCCTAGATTAATATATGTATATGTGAGAATATTGCAATGCGGGTGTATGTAGAAAGGGGTTATATTTGATCTATTCAATAATTTGTTCATTCTTTGTGTGTTGTGTGCAGCAATTGAATAACCTGACGGCTACAGAGAGGCAAGAAGGAGGCAGCATCTTCAAGGAGCAGCTTCAGAAGATGGAGATGCTGTTTGGGGTAAACACTTACTCTTTCTCCTAGGGTCACTTAAGATCTCATTTTTACATCTTCTACTGCTCTCTCTCTCTCTCTCTCTCTCTCTCTCTCTCTCTCTGAGAGCTCTTTTTGTGTTTTGTGTGTGTGTGTGTGTGTGTGTAATCTTGCATATACACAATACTAGATGCTGCATAGAATTTTCATTGTTTATTAAGCAATGTGAACTAAATTGTTAATGTTTCTATGCAATTAGAGGGACGACCAGAGACACCTTGTTCTGGAAATGCTGTCCTCCTACTCCCGTCTCTTCCACAAGATGAGCAAGACAGACGGCCAGAAAGGCCACAACGAGGCCCAGAACTTGCACGACAAAGTCCAGGAGCTGCTCAAGTTGGACAACGCCAGCAAACTGGTCGAGATGCAACATAGGCTCAGGGATTATAAGGTAGCCATTTAAACATTTAATTTAATCTTAATCTTAATCTAATCTGATCTAATCTAGAATGTGTATCATCTATTCCTGTGTACTCAGTTCTCCCTTTTCTTGTGTTTGTTTTCTTAGTGGAACTCTCAAGTTGACTTGC
>JAODXP020000031.1:6770800-6820800 GCA_027497455.2 Sardinella longiceps
ATCCTCTGAGATCTTTTGTGTAGCCCAATGGCAGCCAATGTTGTATAGTATGTGGAAAATCTTTAAATCTTCAGCTCTCAGCATTTATCAGACTATTAACAATGTGCAATGGAATCTGACTGTGGTTTCATTTCATGCTTTTCAGCATTTTTTGTTTGTTTTCCTTCACCTGTCTGTTTAAAAAAGAGGGGGGTTCAGCATATATATTATTCTCTTGAAGTTTGAGGTTTCAATTCTAGAAACTGCACTGGTGGTGGTATGTGAAAGCAGATGTTGTGGGAAATTCTAAGTAGTCTAGACAGCATTCACATTAGGTGCCTGCAAGCAATGCACAATGCCACAACATAAGAGATTGCAGTGCCTTCCTATGCAATGCAATGCATGCACACCACAGAACCAGCTAGCGTGTACCCACAGTATATTGCTGTACAGAACTCTTATAATGTATGAGTGAATGCAATGCTTTCATTTGCCGAACATTGTCATCATGGATTTCTTTATTTACAGGATTCGATTTATCAACTTATTTGTTACAATCAATGCCTTCGGTGAAAGCTAAGCGGGTAAATGCACAATTTGTATCATATGTACACAGTGTTATGCATTTTGATGTATGTCGCTCATGTTTGGTATTCTGACTTAGCAAATTTTAGACTGTGAAATGTTCCTTTAATATATATTGTACAACGACTGCACCGCAAAACATGATTTCAAGTGAGTCTACAAACTCTTTGTGAATGCACGCCCACATATTGACAATGGCTTTTTGTTATGTTTTGGGGTCTGTGATCATAAAAGAGAAAGCAAAAGTTTAAGCTGTGGAAAGCAAATATTGGCCCAATTAAACTGAATTTAACCATATTCCATCTCCAACTCCTCTTTTTCATTATAATATCATCTCTTTTATTTGTCTATATTTCACCCCTAAAGGAAACATAAAATTCTCATCTGCAAAAGTAAACACACTGCTGAGCCTTATCTCCTCTTCTTTGGCTGAAAAGTCAAACATGCCCTAAGACTTAAGTCTAACAGAACACAGTTTAAAAACAAAAACAAAACAAAAAAAAAATAATCTCAATCTTAGTTGTAAATCAGTGCAAATCATTCAAAACCATGCATCCAGGGTCCATGTCTAGGCTTTGTTATGCATCACAACTTTTAGTTGATATATAAAAGCTTTAAAACAAAATCACTGTGCAATGTCGTTCCTTGCAATGTCATTCCTTCTTTTTATGTTTTATACTTGCACACAGACCCGACTGGCTGCATACAACCCTAAAATGGACTTTCAATACACGTTCCTGTTCCTTCTTTGTGGAAGACACTTTCTAAATAGTGGCAATATGATGACATGCACCTTAAGTTTCCCTATTCACCTTTTCCTTTCTTCTCCGAAATCACTCACTACCAAAAATTGCAAAAAGTGCTGATGAGCTCAGAAACGTTACGTGGAAGATCCTTTCTTGCCAATCCCTGCGACTCTCCACTCTGTCACATAATTCCTGTCATGTTAGCTGACTACCTGAAGGCCATGGTTCCTGTGGTCACCGTCATCGGTCATCGGACCTTGTGTCAGGGATCCCCGAAAGAGCTATTGGGTCTAAGAGCTTATCGCTGAGTCACATTTAGAGGCAAAGCACCCATGATTTAAAAGAAAACCCGGCCGCCTCGAGGAAGCCACAGAAACCCCAAACCCCATAGACCCAAGTGCATCCCCTGGTCCCTGCTGCTGTCATCGTCACCTCAGCTCGTCATCATCAGCTCTTGCATAAAAGGCCATGGCCTCTTCCATGCCAAATCACTCTTGCAGGTGAAGGCTCACACAACTGTAATAAGACAAAGGTGAAGCTACAAGAACTCTTCGCTCCGACTCAACGACAAGAACATTGGATTGTGAACATCGTTGCTCTCAAACAACAACAAGGACAAAAGAAAATGGAATCTCTCTTCAGCGCTCGTGCCCTCCTGTGCGGACTCGTCTTGGTGGCATTTGTTGCGTGGACAAACTCATCACCTCTGCCAAATAACTCAAAAGAAGATCTCGAGAAGCTGAAATCAACCATCGTAAGTATCACCATTATATCATATAGTATCTACATACTTTCTAAACTCCTTATTGCACCAACTCTAAGTGAAAGGACGGAAAGACAAGTATGGCTTGGAAAGGGTGGTAGGGCCCTGGTGACTGTCCATCACAGCTTTGCAACATTAATGATGTTGCTGTGTAGCAACCACTGTTTAGCATCCTCTGGCATTCTTTCACTTGTGTAGATACTTGACATACTGTAGATGCACCAGGCTGCTAGGCTAATCTCCATACCTTCCATGCAGCTTGTTGTGTCTCATGTTTGATGATGGAGGATTATTGCTGTAATATTATTCTTGTATCATTTTAAATTAGGTTAACACAGTGGGATTTGGCAATGTTAAAAGTTGTGTTTGGTGCACAAACTCTTGGCTGGGTAAACTGTGTTTACTTGTCCTTAGCCACCACTGCATCCCTGCCTTACAAGCACCTGGCTGTGTTTCTGGCAGCAGTGTTAGGTGGTAGACTAGACTCATGTCATCAGAGATGGGTGGTGGGGAGATGGAAGAATTCCTCTGTTTCTGTTGTCAACCAACCCCAAATTGACCTAGAAATCTCAGTGGGTTTGTAGGGGTTGCAGGGTGGCCTAGGGTAGAGCCAAGCCAACTCTCTTTCAGACAGTCCCCTCCCACAACTGGTATTCTTATGTGTTCTTATTTTTAGGTTCCTATTAGCACGCCATTGGCCACACTGCTTGGGAAATTAGCACAAAGATTAGATTAGATGTTACATTGTCTCTAATGTCCTAGGGGCAATTTATTGCACAGCAATGGGCAAAATATATAACCAGTTCATAAACACAACATAAGAAACAATCATACTGACAGTAATAAAGATAATGAAATTCTTAGCTTAAGACTAGAACATACATGCATATAGAATGCATATGGAATAGTTAGCACTGGCCACCTCACATCGCTCCTGCCCCAATTTTGTGGCGCTGATCAATACCAAACGCCATACCCTAGATTAATATGTATATGTGTGAATATTGCAGTGCGGATACATGTAGAAATGGGTTATACTGTATGTTTATCTATTCAATAATTCACTCATTCTACCATGTGTGTTGTGTGCAGCAATTGAATAACCTGACGGCTACAGAGAGGCAAGAAGGAGGCAGCATCTTCAAGGAGCAACTTCATAACATGGAGACGCTGTTTGGGGTAAACAACTTACTCTTTCTTCCTTTTTCTCCAATGTCCATTTAAAATCTAATTTTTTAATCTTTTACTTCTCTCTTTCCCTCTCCCTCTCTGAGAGATCTTTATGTGTTTGTTTGTGTGTAATTTACAATACTTTTTGAATAGGACCTAATGAATGAACTAATATTTGAAATACTACTCTAGATGCTGCATAAAATTGTCATTATTTTTTAAGAAATGTGAACTAAATTGTTAACGTTTCTATGCAATTAGGCTGACGGCCAGAGACTGCTTGTTCTGGAGATGCTGTGCTCCTACTCCCGGTTCTTCCACAAGATGAGCCAGAGAGGCTACAAAGAGGCCCAGAGGTTGCACAACAAAACCCAGGAGCTGATCCAGTTTAGCAACTGCAGCAAACTGATCGAAATGCAACATAGGCTCAGGGATTATAAGGTGACCATTTAAACATTTAATTTAATCTAATCTTAATCTAATCTAATCTAATCTGATCTAATTTAGAATGTGTATCATCTATTTCTTTGTACTCAGTTCTCCCTCTTTGTGTTTGTTTTCTTAGTGGAACTCTCAAGTTGACTTGCTGAAGGTTCTGAATGACTTTGATGTGGTGTACGAAAGAGCCAGTGCTCTTCAGTGCCCAGTGACAAAGAAATAGATTCAATATGATTTATGCCAACAGAGGCCACCTGAAGTGGGTCCACAGAACACACACACACACACACACACACACACACACACACACACACACACACACACACACACACACACACACACACACACACACACAAATTAATCTGTCCAATACTGCTGCTGGAAGTCCTACAAAGGTCAATCCTAACCAAAGCTCTTATGGCCAGTAGGGGCCATGGTAATGGTGCTAGGGATTCCGCTATGTATTTGTCTGGAAAAAGTGTTTCAAAGACTTCAGTTTTTTTTTCTTGTTATTTAATGTAATTTAAGATCATATTTATTTTAATAGCTAAATCTACAGTATTAATTTTATTATGTCTTATTATACTCTATTTATAATTCCACAAAGATTAATAAATAAATTGTGTGAAGAATTATGTTCAACACAGGCATATTGTCAAATGTTATTACCAATGTCAGTTGTCAGATGCTACTTTGATAATAAAAAAAACAACAAATCAGAAATAAGATAGTCTATTCGATTTTTCCCCCTTTTTTTGATTGAAATATAAATGAAGAAATGTTTACAGACATTATTAAAGTTATTGAAAGAAGCTATGGTTAATACTTAGGTCATAACATAACAAGTACACTAACTTGGGGTCAATTCATGCAAGTATGTATCCAAATCCAAATGCTGCTGTGGTCACAAGCTCACACATCGGCCTATGAGCAGCGCAGGCTGCTCTATTGACTCTGATGTTATCACATGCATTGTTACGTTGCAACAGATAAGTTTCCACTACACACTTGACACAGATTGAGTTCATGTTTGTGTATGCTTCCACTGACTATCAGCCCTTAGAAACACAGACAGACACAGGTGAAAACAACCTCCTTGGCGGAAGTAAAAAAAACAACAACCACATTGAAAAGGTCTGCCCATTGTCCAGATATACACCAACATTAATGGGCCAAATCAACTTTAGTATCAACATGCAAAATCAAGACTTCAGGCAGACAATACTCCCCAAACGCTGTATTCAAGATGACTATCAGACCGACGAAATTGTAATCTGTAAAATTTTGTAACCCATATCTCACAGGGCATGTGAACATGCAAAACAAATAATGGTGATTTTCATTTTTGATGTCTTATTAACTTGTACACCTGTGGGATAGGGCATTGCTCCTACATTCCATGTAGTTAAATTATTATTAAAGGAATTAGTGGATCAGCCCTACTGTTTTATAGTGCCAAGCACTATTGGTAGCCACCTCAATTACTGAATTTCGTGCAACACAGACTGAGATCTGTGTGTGCAGGGCTGTCGCAACAAGGCAGGCAAACCAGGCAATTGCCTGGGGCCCCAGGCTGAAAGGGGCCCCCAAGATTGACTGTTTAATCATTTTAGTAGTTAAGTTGGTGGTGTTTTTCAACATAAAATGACTTTAAACTGGAGTTAGACAACTGTACAATACAAATAATTATATTGATGATGTTTGAAAATTATAACAATGTGGTTCATGTAAGTATTTACGGGGAGTGAAGGGCCCCCATGTCCTGTTTGCTTGGGGCCCCCAAGTACCTTGAAACGCTCAATGGTGTTTTTTGCCCTCAACGGCACCTTCCAGGCAGCATAGCCTAAAAGGCACTACCCTTACCCTATTCCTAACCCTAACCCCCTGAACCCTCATCCTAACCCTAACCCCCTCAACCCTCATCCTAACCCTAAACTGAGTGGAGTAGTGCCTTAAAGGCAGCACTGCCTGGAAGGCACTGTTGAGGGCAAAAAATACCAAAGACCCCTTGAAACGGCCCTGTGTGTGTGTGTGTGTGTGTGTGTGTGTGTGTGTGTGTGTGTGTGTGTGTGTGTGTGTGTGTGTGTGTGTGTGTTTGTGTCTGTGTGTGTGTGTCCTGCTCTGGTTTTAAGGGCTGCTGGCATTCCCAGTCAAAAATGACTCTTTATAAAGAAAATGAATAGTGCATTAAATGTATGTTTTCCGTTACTAACAAGTATATCTTGACTCAGGTGGACAGTGTATGTCTGCTGGTGTACAATGACCAGCCAGAAATGCCAGAAATTTTGGGCCCTATAACAAATTTTTTTTTGGGCCCCTCACTCAAATATTGATTTTAGTATTAAAATTTTCTTTGGGCCCCCCTGTCTGTGCTGGGCCCCTCATCCTAACTTCCCCCCCCTAGCGGCGCACCTGCACACGTATACATACACACAAACATAAACATCTGCTCCAGGTTTCTTCCTTAGGTAAGGGAGTTTCTCCTGGCCCCTGTTGCTGTTGGGTACTCCTTGTTGGGTACTCCCTACACCACATCCACCACATTTGAACAATTGAAAACTTTAGTACTATATGAACATGACTGGAAGATGATACTTGTAGAAGAGCAGTATACAGAGAGAGAGAGAGAGAGAGAGAGAGAGAGAGTATGTACTGTATGTGTGTGTGTGTGTGTGTTTGTGTGTGTGTGTGGACATCTGCATGCCATACACCTGTGAAACACACCTGATATGGCAGGACTCATAACTTACACCTTAGGCACCTTTAACAGTCTGGTTAAACATGATGAAACATGATGCAATGTGGTGCTGTCACATTCCTAATGTTATTAGGCAAGGTGTGTGTGTGTGTGTGTGTGTGTGTGTGTGTGTGTGTGTGTGTGTGTGTGTGTGTGTGTGTGTGTTTTTAATTGTCTGTCGCAAGGAACACAAGGAAGTAATAATGTGGTTTTCCCCAAAAGATTCTTGAAAAAATCCCATGTTTCGTCACCATCTTTATTATTATTATTATTATTATTATTATTATTGTTGTTGTTGTTGTTGTTTTTGTTATTATTATTATTAATATTAATAATATTAATATTATTATTATTATTATTATTATTATTATTATTACTGGTCCTGATTGTCACAAGGTGTGTTGATGGGTATGATGCTCATGGGTAGGAGCAGAAGGATTGTCAAGGTTGCCATGGCTGTGGACACCTCAAAAGGCCACACAACACCCACTTATCAGTTCATCAGTCACCTGCCCTCACTGACAGTAACTACAAGGATGAAACAGGACAGTGTAAGGTCAAATGGAAACAACTGTTAAATGCTTCAGTATGATAAGACTTTTTTACTTCATCCACCAGGTTGCCTTTCATATGCGTATTTGAGATACTCAAATTCATAGCTAGTAAACTTACTTGGCCAGATTCTCGATACTTATTTGGAAGAGTGACATATCACACATGATTTTCTGTCATAGGGTCCCAAATTTCTTGCAGCACCCCTGGCAGAAGAATTAGTTCACTCACTGTTTTGTGTGTGTGTGTGTGTGTGTGTGTGTGTGTGTGTGTGTGTGTGGGGGGGGGGGGGGGGGGTATCCTGTACTTGACTAGGAGCCAGTGAAATTTCTGTGGGATGGGATGGGGATAAGGTGGCAGGTGGAACAGGTTGGTGGAGCGGAGTTTTGGGGGAGAGTTTGGGGTTTGGTAAGCCACACTGAATGCTATGCTGCTGTCAAATACTTATCAGATGATTGTGTGTTTTGAATGCAGTGAGTAACAGAGGGGTACAGATGTTGTTGTTGTTGCTGTTGTTGTTGTTGTTGTTGTTGTTGTTGTTGTGTGTGTGTGTGTGTGTGTGTGTGTGTGTGTGTGTGTGTTTAAGGGACTGTCTTCATGTACGGTGAACTTGTTTGTAAAGGCTTTACTCTGTGTATGATACATATGGACATTGGGCAGGGAGTTTGGGGAAGTGATTATTTCAGATTTCCTACACATGAAACATACAGATTTTCAAAAGAAATACGTTCATACTTGAAAAGGCTCAGAAATATACTCTCATTGATATTTTAAAAACTGTTGAAATGTATTGCAGTAAATGTACATATTTCATGCTTGTTGAAATCTATTTCTTTTGAGTATGGGGACTCAGTAGCCTGACATAGCCCGACCATAATACTGCTGTTCATCCGTATTCATGGTCTGGAGGTTCTTTGACCTGACGCGATTATAGGGCGGGGGGAGGGCATTCATTTCTGGTTTGAAACGATTGGACAGCTTGTCTGCTTCGCTTATTGGCTCTCTTATTCACTTATTGTCTCTGTACCGTCTCTGTCTCTGTCTCTGTACTCTGTAAACCCGCCCCAGAAGCTTTGACTCCCATGCCGTGGGTGTAGTTGACGGGTGGCAGGTTCGAGGCCCAAGTGTGGTGAGAACTGTTCTGTCAAAGTTGCCATGGTTGTGGACACCTGAACAGGCCACAACACACCCACTTATCAGCAGTTTATCAGTCATCTGTCCTCACTGACGGTAAACAGGACAGTGTAAGGCCAAATGGAAACAACTGTTAAATGCCTCATTTTATTAAAGAACATACAGTATGATAAAATACTTTTTTTAGTTTAACCACCACATTGCCTTTCGTATGCGTATTTGAGATAGGCCTACTCAAATTCATTGCTAGTAAAGTTTCTTGGCTGGATTCTCGATTCTTACTTGGAAGAGTGACTTATCACACCTCATGATGCACACCATAACCGAGAGGAAAATGAGATAAAAAGTGAAAATTCTTGAAGTTTCACCTTGCCTAATAACCTTTAACCTATTAACCTTTGCCTATGGTTAAATCGGGTAATATAAGCTACTAAGACAACTTTACACATAACTGACACTAAACAGGCCAGCCAAAACCATGCTACAGTAGTGGTATGTAGTATGAGCGGTAAGTTTTATTTTTTAAGTCCTATTTTAGTGCTAAGTTTATTTCCCCCTTCTATAGTTTTGGTTTAAGTGATCAGCTTTATTTTTTGATTAAGTTTTACTTTAGTGTTAAGTTTATTTTTTCTCATAAGATTTATTTTTATTTATTACCTCCGGTTATGTTTTCGGTTGCGTCTGTCTGTCTGTCTGTCTGTCAGCAGGATAACTCAAAAAGTACTGCACGGATTTGGATGAAATTTTCGGACAATGTGTATATTGGGATAAGCAAGAACTGATTCGATTTTGGTGGTGATCCAGAACATGATCTGGAATTTATATTGTGTCTGTGACCACATTGCCTTGGCGGAGGTCTGCGCTCTCTAAGCGCTTTTCTAGATTTTTTTTTCATTTCTCTTATACCTTTTATTTTTATGTTGTTCAGCACTTTGTAAATTGGTTTTGAAAAGTGCTATACAAATAAAGATTATTATTATATATTATTATTATAATAATAAACAAAGAACATGGATACAATTAGACATGAACATGAGTATATAATATGATATAAAATGATATAATATGATATAAAATGATTGCTTTAACTCAAGTGATTAATCAAAGAAATTAACTCAGATTAATCCTGATGGATATAGTTCCATTTCCATGGCATACATTATGTTGAATTTCAGATAGAAAATGGCTAGGCTTAGGCCATCAAGTGAAACTAGACAAAAATTATGACCTTGTTCCTGAATGTCCAAAAAAATCAGAGGGTTGATGCTTGGGGAATCCGTGGGGGTAGGGGATAGGTGTGAATTGCCCCGTTTGAGAAGAACTAAGCCAGCTATTTAGCATCAGAGTCTTACCAGGGTAAAAAAAAATGGTCCAACATACACAAATTCTGGACAAAATGAGTTGTGATTAAACATGACTAATCATAATTAACCACGACAAAACCTTGTGATAAATTTGATTTTTTTTTAATCATTTGACAGCACTAATTCTTTTATACACATTCTACCCTATAAAGCAAACAGAAATGACTGAATCAGAAGATCTTATAAATTAATCTGTTCTAAAGGATTCAAAAAAGATAAACACAGGTAGATTTTCCTCTCTGAGGCACTGAAGTGAGCTTTCAGTATCATAGAGGTGTCACCACAGATCAGATGAGGAGGTGTTTTGAGAGTAAACCCCACAGGAGGGTGTAAGACGGAATAGGACAGAATTAGTCTGACTCGGCGAGAGTGACACAGATGATGAGGGAGGGTCGGGAGAGTGAGGTCGGTGTGGGCGTGACATCATCGCTCAGCATGAAGATGAGTAGATGGGGTTTCGTAACAGGCCACAGACCCGGAAAACCAGGCTTGGTGTTGCTCCATCGAGAGAGAGAACTAGAGAGAGAAAAAGAGAGAGCTAAAGATGATGACGTCCACAGCAAGGCGGGACGCCACCGAATGATATCACAGGTAGACCCACGGCCCATATCGGAAAGAAATTGACATTCGATCCATGGTTACTTTTTCGTAACTTGTGGAAGTCACCGCTGGATCGTTTCGGCAAAATGTTTCATGCCACATTCTCTCCATGTTCTAAGTTCTCTCCACGTTCTAAGGCATTTAATGTTGTGGTTGGATTACTTGTGTCAAGTCAAGGGTTACCTAATGTAATCAAACCCTTTTTTAAACCCATAAACAAATGATGAATTATAAACCAAATTAAGTTCAATCTGTAAAATTATGAGAAACATTTTGGTGATGAGAAACATTGTGGTATCCCCAGAGGCCTAGTGAGTGCTGCACGATTGTTCTAATTGTTCTTCTACAGGTCCATGCAAATACAGTGCATTCACTGGTAAGGCACAATTGCATGCACTGAGAATGGAATGTTCTCGCAAAAAAATGCATATGCCTCAATTACATGTTTATTGCACTCACACACACACAAACACAAATACACACACACACATACAGTGCACACATACTAAGCTAAAGGGGTCCCTGTGTGCAATAGTGACAGTGCCCGCAGAGCAAACACACACAGCCGACACGAAAGGAAACCTCAAAACAAAAACCTCTCATTCTCTTTTGCTCTCTCTTTCTTTCTTTCTTTCTTTCTTTCTTTCTTTCTGTCTCTGCCTGTCTTTCAGAGAGCCTTGCTTTCTGCAAGTCCACTGCCTGGTTGGGAGCAGGCAAGGCTCATATATACAAAAATGTTTCTATGTACACTACTGAACAATATTATACGTAACCTGCACTAGGCACTTTAAACTATGGAACTATGCAACTGTTTCAGCTAAACTAACTTTAATATAACATGTTAGCATGTTCAGCTAAACTAAGTTTAATATAGCATGGTATCTGTTTCGACTCTACGTGTTAAAATAGCGACTATGCAAGTTTGTGCCACCAGTCCGTGGTTAAATCTTATGACACTGTAAGAGGAGGTCTTCCAGAGAAATGCAAGCTCAAATGTAACACAAGGTGAGAAAACGTTAGTTGTAAAACAGTTTCCAACTACCAACTGACTAACGCTTTTGAGAAGCGAACGCCTCCATATGGAGCTCGTTTTGTCGAGAATATGTGAGCACAGAGTGAAAAAGTGGCAAAATGAGAAAACGGCAAAGAAACGTCCGATCCTGCATAATGTGCATATAGTGCCTGCATAGTACGGGCATGGAACTGCATGGAAACTATACTAACTGCAACTGCAAGTCTACACACAAAAGACGCTACTTCATCCACTTTCTAGCAGTTAGTTCTTACACCACCCGAATCCTGCACTTGACTCCACTTCTGCACTCTCACACTTTAAAGGAATAGTTCACCTCTTTATGAAAATTGGTTATTCACTCCCTTACCTGGAGTTACATAATATGTGGGTAAGAGCATTTTGGTCTCAGTGCATGTGTTGTCCTAGTCTGGCAACCCCAATTTTACCCTTAGCTTAGCATAGACACTGGAAAGTATAATTGCTAAAGAATTGCTATCTGGCAACTTTGCATCCTAGCGCCTATGCTAAGCTAAAGCTAAAAAATGGGGGAAATTGTTAATGCCATACTAGGAAAACACAAGCAATGAGACCAAAATGCTTTTACCCACATATGTAACTCAGAGTAAGGAGGTGAATAACCAATTTTCATAAAGAGGCGGACTATTCCTTTAAAGACCCTCTAGTGATATGTTCCTCTAAAACTCCTTCTATGTAGCTTGATTCATAATTTTTTTGTCAGTCACTTTGGATAAAAGCATCTGGTAAATGCATGAATGTAAATCTAAATCCACAAAGGCCTCTTACTTCCCCCTAAATGCTAATTGTAAATAGATCTCTGTGAATCCTATTTCCCTTTTCTTCAAACATAGGCTGAGTTCATATGACCTGGCACTGAAAAATAGAATGATTTCTGCAGTTCATAACATAAACACGTGCAAAAATGAGCTTGTGGGTCAGGTGTGTGTGTGTGTGTGTGTGTGTGTGTGTGTGGGAAGATCTGATATCACCAAGTAATTAAGAGTCCAGGATCAATGTCAAACTTGTTGTCCTGGATCAACAGGTTAGGTTTAGAGTTAGGGTTAGGGTTAGGCTTAGAGTACATTGATCCAGGACAAACAAGTTTAACATTGATCCTGGACTCTTGATTACTTGGTGATATCAGATCTTGTGTGTGTGTGTGTGTGTGTGTGTGTGTGTGTGTGTGTGTGCGTGTGTGTGTATACACATCTAGAAAGCCAGTTCAAGACAGTCAATATAGACATTAGGTCTGCATCTGGCCTGTTTGTCTGAATGTGCAAGTTACTGGGAAATTTTGTTTCATTTCCCCCTAAAAGAAACCAACAACAACCAAGTAAGTTCAAATGAATTGGACAAACTAGGCAGTTTCACTCAATAAAATTCAATTCAATGAAATAACAGAATTATGTCTCCAATTATTTAGCATTGAATGTTAAAGTGTTATAATATCGATAAGCAGTACCGGTATCAATATCTATAAAATCTAAACAATATCCACCCTTAGTTATGAGTGTCTTGTAACTGTTTCAAGTCTATGCTTTTCATGTTATTTAGAACATGCTTTCTCCATAGCTCTTTGTGTTGTGTAAGTAAAAATGTTAAAAAATGTTTATAAAGTACATTTAACCCCCACTCCAAATTTCTCTGGGGCCCCCTGTCAGGGCGGCATAGCTTAGTGGGCTAGTGCGTAATATCACAAATCCAGGGACCCGGGTTCGATTCCGACTCGAGGTAATTTCGCGATCCCTACCCTTCTCTCTCTCCCACTCATTTCCTGTCACACTCTCTACTGTCCTATCAAATTAAAGTAAAAAAAAGCCATAAAAAATATCTTAAAAAAAAAGAAAACATCCCAACTCCACTAAATGGTGCCGCATAAGGACTGTGTTGGTGATGGAGAGAAACACAAGATGATGCGCATTTGCATTTTTTTCCACCCATAGTTTGTGGTCACACATGTAAACTGGGCATGATGCGCATATCTTTCCACCCATAGTTTGTGGTCAGGCATGTTACCTTGGCTTGGCGGCCCTGTGAGGAAACAATCCCAATGCTCATGTGGCTCTTGATAAAAAAAATGATTTAACTCCCCTGGTCTAAAGTTGAAGTTTATCTTGAGGACCTCTAATGTACATTTTCAACTGATATGACAGTTGGTTTAGTTGAAAAAACGCAATGAAAAGGGAAAGTAACAAAACATGCAAAAGATTTATAAGCATAGCATTTTTTTAAATGCTGTAAAGAAATTTCCCAGCTGAAATTTTCTTTGCATGAATGGCAATGACAAAAAGCCAGTGACATACAATTTAGCAATGATGTCACCCAACCAAGGACTTTTAAAAAAATGTGTTACTTTCAGTACAGCAAAAAATTTGAGTTGCCCATTTGGGCTTTACTAGAAAGCTCAATGATGATAACCACTACTTCCTTCTTCATCTGGCAACAAGCCAACCAACAACAATTGTGTGTGTGTGTGTGTGTGTGTGTGTGTGTGTGTGTGTGTGTGTGTGTGTGTGTGTGTGTGTGTGTGTGTGTGTTTGAGTGTGTGTGTGTGTGTGTGTGTGTGTGTGTGTGTGTGTGCGTGCGTGTGTGTGTGGCAGTTCAATGACTAGGCCTCAAACTCGGTCTGCAGCAGGGAGTTTACCACAACGGATGGTGTATGTCTATGCATGGGTGTAGGGGAGTGTGTGTGTGTGTGTGTGTGTGTGTGTGTGTGTGTGTTTGTGCGTGCGCGTGTGTATGTGTGTGTGCATGCATCTGTAGGACAGGTGGTACACAACACTTCTTCAGAACTCCCCTTCCAGACCACAAAGATGTCCAGCAGGACCCCACCTTGATTGAGGCTTTCCTGGGTATTCCAGGAGTTGGTTAGAAGGGTGGGTGGGTTGATTAGCCTGATGGAGGTGATGGTGATGGCATCTCGTATAGCGTCAGCGTGGCACTTTGTGTGATTTAAAGGAAACTCGCTGCACACAGACGGGGGAACCCACAGAGTTCACACCTATCTCGAACTCTCCAAGGCTGGTTAACACATCTCACGCGCTCTCTCTCTCTCTCTTTCTCTCTCTCCCCTCTACATATAAATGAAGTGTGCTGTCGGCCAGAGCATCAGTCAGTCACACTTGTCTCACTTTAGAACACAGGACGGGTCGGTCGGGGAGAGCCGCTGATTAAGCACTAAGACTTTACAGGAGTTTCAAATCGGACCAGTGAGATAGCGATATACACCATGATTACCGTAGCGGACCGCCATCACTTGAAGTCAGCACTGATCTGTGCAGTGTTGTGCCTGTTGACGCAAGAGGCAATGGGCAACAAGGACTACTTCTCCAAGGAGATGGACCAAAGGTGGAGTGAACTCAAAGTAAGTTGTATCCGTTGCCAACGACTGTTACATTACCATCAGGGCTCAAGATGAGGCCTGTGAAATTCAGTCAGTAAGCTAGATTATAATAGTTTAATGTCTTGTTTTGACTCAGCAGTAATAGGGTGCACTGTACTACCGGGGACTTTGGGGGTCTACGGTTAAAGTCTGTCTTACTCGCAGAAGGGAGCCTTGCGTGACACTGAGGATGAGCAATCGTTATGGTGCCCTAATCGGCGCTATTTTTGCATAGTTTCTGCTGCAATTCATCAGAATTGTGTGTACTGTATGTATAACGCGTTAACAACACTTCAGTGGAACAACCCTCCACCTACTCTATATATCTGCTTATAATAACTACTAGCCTCTGAAACTGAGTGTGGTTGTTGTGGGGGTGGGTGACTGCTGTGTCTGAGAGCTAGGTGTTGCACTGGCCAAGTAGCACATCCTGAAACAGAGGCTAACCCAGTGCATGGCGTTAGCATTGTTAGCTCTGTAAAATAGGCTTATGTTGCTCCAGATATAGAGATTCGAGAGAAAGCAAGACCAACCGCATACAAGAAGTGGAAGTGAGCTTTTGGTGTCATATTTGATATGTTAGCTTTCATGTGGGTTTCTTGTGGGAGATCGATGGTTTCCTCTTACGCCCAGACACAAGGAATTTGGATAGCTAGGCCTACTGTCATCAGGCCAACAGCAGCACAGGCAATGCAGTGACATCTAGTTTCAGTCATTATGGATCCAAGTGTATCTTCACTTGGGTAAGTTAATGGCTGGAGTGTTTCATATTGTCTATGGCTAACAGACAACTTTTTTCTCCCTTCAATCCAGCCATCACAGGATATACGTGCACCTGGTGGGGCTCTGTTCTTGAAACTTGTGCATGATATTCAAAAATCAAATCTACAGGTAAGAAAATCATCACAACCATGCATCCATCCATCCATCCATTCATTCATTCATTTGTCTGCCATGTTGTTCACTTGTCTAATTATAATCCACTCTCTTTCAGGAGCTTGTGGCAGGTGAGATGCTGAAAGCTTACAACACCATCTTCACTACGCTGGAGGCAAATACACAGGATGAGAAAACTAAGGCCAACCTGAGATACCTTAAAAACAAAACAGAAGAACTGAGGAAGAATTACTTCAATGACTCACAGAAACAGCTGGGCACCCTCACTCACGACCTCAAGAAGCTGATAGACATCAATGTAAGAGGCACATAAGTTTTCGGTATTCAAAACGAACTCACCAGTCATGTACTGGAAAGCGCAATTGCAAATAGCGATTTGTTAAGACGGCAGAAATGGCATGCAATTTACTCTGACTAAGCAGAACAAACTGATGTTGTAATCATAGCATGTAAAATCAGTCCTCGTCTTTTAATTCCTCACTTCCTTTAAGTCTTGTATCCTTCATTTCTGTAAGAAGATGTATGATAATATAGCTATGTCATACCTAGTCATATCATACCTATATACCCATATCACTGTCCATCAGGGAAGCATTCACTAAAAGAAAAAGAAAAAAAGTTAGTTTAGTTAATTGAGTACATAAAAAATATTGCATGGCCATAATGAAACCTGGTACTATTTCTGCTATTATTGTACATTATAACGAGTGGTATTATTCTTGCTTCATAACAGTAGGACTTTTGGTTACACTTTATTTGAAGGTACCATCATAAGACTGACATGACACTGTCATTAACTATGACATGACGTTATGAATCTGTCATGAACTTTATACACCTGTCATGACTTCTGTCATTAAGTGTCACCCGGTATTTGTAATGGTTAGGTTAGGTTAGGGTATGTCAGAAGTCATGACAGGTTTATAAAGTTTATGACAGATTCTTGACACCGTCATATCATAGTTAATGACAGTGTCATGTCAGTCTTATGACGGTATCTTCAAATAAAGTGTTACCGGATTTTTTAGTGAGCATGTAATAAATGCACTGTTCTCAGAGCATCGAGACACTCCAGTATCTCCACTTATTCTTAAGTTTAGAGCAGGATATTGTTATCTTAACAAAACTAGATGTTGGGTTAAAAAGAAAAAAAAGTGAAATTGCTCCCTAAATTGCTGATTTCAGCCTGTCATACTGACGTGTGTATCTCCTCTGTCTTCCACAGCCAAATGATGACACTGTCCAGCGCAAAGCCATCAAGGAGATGAAGTTAATCTACAACTGGGTGGCGGCGGAGGCTACCAAAAAGAATTCCACATCTACCCTCCGCCGCAGACGACAGACCAGACGGCGGTCAGTCCGACCAAGGCCTTAGACTGGGAAACACACGTACTACACAAAACACGTTTACACGTTTATATATCTGGTGCCTCTATAGTATTTATTTTAAATTATTTAATATTATTTTGCATTATGCACAATGTGAATTTCATGTAAGATGAAGATATTTATTTTCCTATTTATTTTTTTGTAATTTCATACAGAATTGTGTAAGGTCTATGACTATAAATAAAACTGACAATGCAAGTACAAATGAGAATTGTTGTCTGACTGGATTGGCATGGTTACTATATTGAACTGACATGAATGGTAGAAATGTATTCTGGTTAAAGTTCAGGAGACAGTTGTCAAACTGCAAAGGGGGTTGCTGATGGAAAATTAGCTGGTAGCTAAATCTTGTACAAAGCATCTTAGTATACTCATACAC
The DNA here is from genome assembly GCA_027497455.2 of Sardinella longiceps. Lineage (NCBI taxonomy): Eukaryota > Metazoa > Chordata > Actinopteri > Clupeiformes > Clupeidae > Sardinella > Sardinella longiceps. The sequence goes on from JAODXP020000031.1 coordinate 6,787,949, forward strand.
ACACTAACACACACTCATACACACACACACACACGCATTGTTGTCTGTCTCCCTCTCTGCCTCACAAAACCACAGGCAGGAAGGAGAGGAGGGGGCATGCTTGACTGACTAGAAACTGTTACTCAGCACCCTTACGTCCTCATTTGCTCCATTGCCCACTCATTTAACAGTGTATTGTCTCCATTAACCCTTCCCTCCATACACATACACACACATACACTCTCTCATTTAACAGTGTATGGGCTCCATTACACCCCCCCCCCCACACACACACACACACATACGCATACACACACACACACACATACACATACACATACACACAGAGGCTAGGGGCCTGTCACAGGGCCCACAGTTTCTAGTGGCACCCCTGCACATACACACACACAAACACACACACACACACACACACACACACACACATAATATGTTCCCCTGTAAATCCTCAAAGTCTCATCTCTGAAGAGGGTCAGCTGGGACTCTGGTAACTGAATTAAATGCTGTTACAGACTGGCTTGTGTGGGAGTTGGTTGCTCTAATTGCTAGAGAAAAAGGCAATGGGAAACCTGTTTGCGGAGGGAGGTGAATGCTAATGTGATGCCCCTCGATGATGTCAATATGAAAGGGAATTTATGGTAACCACTTAAAAAACAACAACAATAACAACAACAAAAAATGGCTATGGTCCTGTGAGAACAGCATGGTGATACTTTTAAATCTAGCATTTTGATGTCTGAGCTCAACAGACAATACAATTCTCTCAGATCTGTGCTTCCTTCTTCTGTGTTGATTAGCTTGACTTGTATGGCAGTCCGAAAAAGCGAAAAAGGTTGCAGTGTGTGTGAACATTAAAGAACCTGAAACATTCCGCTGAACTTGACAGAAAGTGTGTGTTGAATCGGAATTGTGGACAGTCCCTCTTGAGCAACACGCCTTCACATAAACATAATAATGCGTAATCTCTAAAATGGTGACATGAAGAAATGAAGAATGGTTGGTTGGAGCAACAACATGGCCCATGATTCTGTTCTGTTATTGGATAGGTCTGTGACGTGACGTGACATCGGTGTTGATATAATTTCTAGCAGAATCAAGCATGACTATGTAAACACAAACCATATTGTCTCCAGTCATGTTTTGCTGACATGAGTCAGACTGTTGATTTTGTTTACGTAATCTGTTAATCCCTTCTCTAAAAAGGTACTGCTGCTTCCATTCGTTCTCTGATGATGATGTCACATATCGGCTATCTTAATGGGTTAAGTGAGGTCACTTGAGAGAGGTGTGATCCATAGCCTTCAGGGTGAAGGGGGCATGATTGATTGTTGAAACAACAAACCCTTAGTTTCAGCATTTGTCTTTTTTTCTCTCTTTGTTTTGCAAGCATTCACAGCCAATTCAAAAGAACATTAAAGATAAAACTGTTCATGAGTCATTTTAAATCACAATATTTAAGGGGAAATCCGGTGAAGAGTAAATCAATCCATTGGCCGGATATTAAAGGTCACCAAGTTCTGGCCACAGGAAAAAGAATGAAAAAACATGATATGACATATAGGCCTACAGTAGACTGAATAGTGACCTGACAACTAACACGAAGTAAATGGGGCATAGTTGCTTACTTTCAGTTTCATTTCACTATGGCCCACTCAGTTAAAGTGATGCACCACCATTTGGGGAAAAAAAGCTCATTTTCCACCTCCCCTCGAGTTAAACAGTTGAGTCGTATCTTTCTCCTTTTTATCCAGCCGAGTTCTGCGTCTGGTGGTAGAACTTGTAGCTCGAGCCTAGGATAGATCATTAAATCAGATTAGATCATTATCATCTCTCCTATTATAATCTCTTGTATCGCTTTAACACTAGCTACTTGTTTGTTGTTGCATCAAATGTTCTGGTTATTTTTTTTCCTACAGACAACACTCATTGACCTGGAACAGCTATCCTGTTGACAAACTTTCCTTTAAAGGAATACTCCACCCTTTTATTCAATTTGGCTATTCATCCCCGGTGTTATATATGTGGGTAAAAACATTTAGGTCTCAGTGCATGCATTTTCCTAGTCTGGCGACCTTAATTTAAGCTCTTTTTTAGCTTTAGCTTAGCATAGGCGCTGGAATGTAAAGTAGCCAGATAGCAACTCTTTGGCAACATTACATTCTAGCACCTATGCTAAGCTAAAGTTAAAATTGGGGTTGCTAAATTAGGAGAACACGAGCACTGAGACCAAAATGTTTTTACCCACAAATGTAACTCCAGGTAAGACAGTGAATAACCCAATTTCATAAAAAGGTGGACAATTCCTTTAAGCTGCTGAAGCACAAAGGCAATTTGCTTTTGCTTTTGAATGGCCTGTATATTCCTCAACATTTGTTTTTACAGATATTTCATTTACATGTATCACTTTTCTTGAGGGTGTGGTTTAAGAGTGCCATGACATGAGTCATCAACATGGCATGACGAGTATTTGTGTTGGCATAGTGACTCAGGCCAGGCCATAATACTGGACACTGTTGATGTTGACACACTGGCCGGCTGTATCAGAATCAAATAGGCTACTCACATAGGACTAATCTATGCGGATGTCTGCTGTCTATACAGAAGTTAATCTTCTAAATCAAGTATTTTTAATCGCGTGAATCAGGCTACTAAGAGAAAAAACAGGGCCTAAACCAGTTAATGGATTCTCTTTCTTGGGGTTCATAGTTGAAGCCTAAACTTCATATCAGTACCAGTTAGTAAGCCTACTACTGTTTAATGCTGTTATGAATGCTGTCCATATGCAGTGCTCATTTCTGGTTCACTCTGTATATTACTGTGTATAAACTTCCCAGACATCCCAATTTGACAGTACATAATGTGTTTCAATGGGAGCAAACGTGAATAATTCCGGTCTGCATAAGTTATCCGGTCTGCATCAATTATCTTTCATATCAGCATATCAGAGCGTGACTCAGATACCCCCCCCCCCCCCCCCAACCATGCATGGCAAGCCAGGCCTAAACTACTGCCTCTTGCATGCAAACCTTTGTATAAACACATAACCCATAACCCATAATATGAAGAATAACTTAACATAACATTCCCTGCGTATATAAACTGATCATAAGCTGCGTGGCCCACTAAGTAAACAAATCCGATTGTAATTGTGATGCTATAATCCGTTTCAATGAGAATAGCTGAGTTGAATAAGCTGACTGGTAGGCTGGCCTAGCGGGAAGACTTAGAAATGCTGCCTAACACGTTTGGTGAGTATTCCAGGAAAGGGACATCTCACGTGTTTGCGGCTATACGGCTCATGCTGGTTGTTGCCCGTGCCCTGAATGGAGGTGTGTAATGATTTATATTGGCCTTTGAATGAGTCTCTTGTTTCTGCTGAACTGTCTGCCAAGACGCACTGCCAGATGAGGCCATCATAAAAATCTTGGCAGATTGGATCGGACACATTGATATGGTAGGAGGGTTACATTTTGTCAGTAGCAAAATGTAACCAAACAAGATGATATCAAGGTTGCAGTGTCACGCTTTACTGTGCAAAGAAAGAAGTAGTGCATGTCAATAAAGGGCCTAATGCCAGACAAAAAAGGGGTAATTTACCCTCTCAGTGATTTATTTGCAAAAAAATAGGCCTCTACGCTTCGCTTCATACGAGGGTCTGGGATTCCGTCTATTGACGGATAGCCTATCCTATTCTCGCACTGCATTTTAAAAGTTCACCGATTGGCCTCGTAAGGCCATTTGCATCGTAAGGCCAATGGTCAGACCGAGGCCAATGGCCAGAATTCCAGACGGAGTACTGAAGGCAGATGAGAACCGAGCGGAATTACGTAGGAAGGTAATGACCAGGCTAAGGTGATGGATCTGAATGATGGATAGGCCTACAGCTTGAAATTAGCCTAAATGTTGACATTAAAGATGTAGTAGTCTATGTACTCTTTGATCATTTGTAAAGCTGAGGATTGTTACAAAAATAATGAATAATTAATAGTGTTTTACAGTGTAAAATACTTAATCCTCACGCGCATCAGTGCAGTAGCTTAACAAGAAATATGCATTACAGAACAAACATTTTTTTTTTTTTTTTTACAGAACTAACTTACAGTGTGTCTGTTTGCCTGGGGTCCCTAAGTACCTTTCTCTGAAGGGACATGGCTCTGCTTCACACTTTAATGTTGCCACAGGTGTTACGAAACGGAAATTCCCCTCCACTCATTCTGACAGGCCTGTCATCATAAAAATTACTTTTTCAACAACTCCTTCAATTCCAACCTAGATTTCATTTAAATCCAGTGTAATTCAATCCGCAGCCCTGATGTTCAAACTCAAAAAGTGCTGTCGGTATAGGAAAAAGAAAAAGAAAATTTGAAACAACATAGACTGAGCAGTGAACCAGCAACTCACAAGGAGGTGAATGGTCCATAACAACTTATTTTCAGTTCCATTTCATGATTCCCCATTCAGTCAGCAGCAGTCGGTTTGTTATTCAGTCTATGGGGTCTAATTTTCTTGTTCTTTTTCTTAAAGACAGCATTCAGGTACCTGGTAACAGGGCTATTGATTGATTAACACCGGATTTGTCCTTTAAATTCCAAACTGACATGCCATTTCCGGTTAGAATTCAGCAAGATCTCGCAAAAATAAGAAATAGCCACTAGCACTTTGTTGTGATGGAAAGAATGCTTAGCACTAAGGTTTAGGAAGCTGATACGGGTGTCATTTGATGTGAGCATTCTTCGCCTGGCAGGGATGCTTGTATACCTATTGCTCCTTCTCTTACCGATTAACAATGCCATTGTGTACTGTATTAGAGGGGTATCTGGGTACTTTTTGAACTCTGATACAGTCTTACATAATAAATATCCATGAGAACTGGCCACCCTCCCAGGGGACAATGTTACTGTTAACCACAATCTTGTTGAATTCTGTTACTCTGAAAACCACTGTAGAAGCAAAGAAAAGTCATTGAAGGTTTTTTTTTTTTTAATCATTATTTTGACTTAATATTAAAATGGATAAACTATTGCAGAAATTGAGCAGTACTCCATAAATTCTCTTTGCACGTGTTTTGCCTACATGCCACACAGAGAGTTGCAATCCCTGTAGAACAAGTTTACGTGCATAATCATGAACAATTAAGGTCTCAAGGTCTGTGATTCAACAAGCGGCTGATATTTTGACATCTTAGATTTGGAGCAAGTGTCTATGAAGATCAAAGGAAAAACCTAATTGATTCTATTCTATTGATATTGACATTATTCAGTGGCATAGGTCTATTATAACTATTCCCTACATTTAACTGGTCGATTTGCACAATTTACAATTTTTTATATATATTTTTGTTCTTACCTCTTGCACTTCTTTAATACTGTCTGAAACCAGGAGCATGTCTATGTTCCCATAATGCCTATGTTTCCACAGCCCGATATTCTCTAACCCTAACCCTAACCTGAGAACATAGGGCTGACCCCCTTACACCAGGCCCACACCATGCTTAGTATTGTGTGCCACATTAGTAAAAATTGCAGCCTTTAAAGTCACGCTCCAGCGTTACATTTTTGCAAAGGACAGGCTACAGAGTGGGTCACGACTGAACTCAATCCTAGAATGCTGATGTGAGAAGCATCGCTTTCCCTTGGGTCAGATATCATAGATCTCAAATGGCAGGAAGTAAAAAAAAACATCTGTCTGAAACTGAACTGAATTAATATGTATCAAAAATGTATTCATCATTGCATTCATGTATTCATCAAAGGCATTCAATGGAATGGCAACCCTAGTCCTTAATTAGGCATCTTCCTTTATTTATGATTTGTTGTAATTTAATTGTTTAAACTTCAGGTGTAGATGACTGAATAATTGTTCCCAAGTAGTGTGTGCAGTGTGTGTGTGTGTGTGTGTGTGTGTGTGTGTGTGTGTGTGTGTGTGTGTGTGTGTGTGTGTGTGTGTGTACTTTGTATTTGTGGGAGGTGCCCATGATCAAGTTTTCCCGGTATCATTCTGAAGTTGATATGTCTGCCATCTCTTTTAAAGATAAACCCCCTATTTGGAAAGTACAGATGCATGTCTTTGCAACCAACTAAGTCAATACAAACAAACCAAAGTTAGACACACACACACACACACACACACACACACACACACACACACAAACACACACACACACACACACACACACACACACACACACACACACACACACACACACACACACACACACACACACACACACACACACACACACACAGAGACACACACACACACACACAGATCATAATGGCTGAATACTGGTGTCTCTCCTAAGCCCTGAACCTTTGAAGACTTAACTGACATGAATTAGCCAATCATGAGACATGGGGTCATTGGGTCAATTAAGGTCATTCTGATTCTATTCTATTATCTTGCTCAGAGAGTAGAAATCCTTAAGTGGCAATCCTTTCCCACTGAGGTATACTTGTCTACATACTGAAAACAAACAAACAAACAAAAAAAAACAAACAGTGAGTGATTTGACCAAGATGGAGAAGATATTTACATCTGCCAAGGAGGTTATGTTTTTGCCTGTGTTTGTTTCTCTGTTTGTCTGTCTGACTGTGCACAAAATAACTTGGCAAGTTAAGCACTTATTTGGCTGAAATTGTTACCAGAGGTGTGTCTTTGCCCAAGGAAGAACTCATTACATTTTGGTGATTCCCAATGATCCAGAATGCATTCTAGAATTTAGATTGTGTCATTGACCATACTGCCCGGCAGAGGTCTGCACTCTCTGAGTGCTTTTCTAGTTGCTAGATGTGGCCTACTACTTCGGACAAGGTTATCGGCCTTTAGGTCTCTGGGTTAGAGGCTTGAACGGGGCTACGGAGCCAAACTGGATGAGCCAGGTTGGGACTTTAGCTAGGACACTGGGGGAACCCCACTACGCTTTGTGAGGGATCTTTTATGACCACTGTGAGCCAGGATCTCAGTTTAATGAATCATCTGAAAGGTGGCCTCTCCTAGCATGATTGCCAGCTTCCTTTCAAAGCTCTGCGAGACTTTGGTCTGACCAAGAGCCTGTATGACAAACTTTCTCAAAATGCATGGTTGACCCGCCTCCCTGAAATGCCGGGGTTTGCTACTGGTTGATGTTGAAAAATGCTGTGCCGTAGCAAAACCAATCACACCACTCTTTCCCCTGATGTACGTGACGCGAAGGGAACTGCTTGAACAGGACTGAGAGCCGTTGTAGCTGCTCAAAGTTGATTGGTTCCCGACCAAGATGGGGCAGTTCCACATTTATGTGGAACTCAGAAGTCCTGCCCGATCAGCAGCTGGCCAGACCAGCGTCAGCAACGCCGAAGGTGTTACATCACTGGGAGGGCGTGCCAGGCTAGGCCTCTCCTACAATACAGCTTCCCCATCACTGCACTGGGATATTGGATTTGATCTTAGGCCAGAGAGAACAAAGCCACCTACTGGCAATCCACAGCACTTCCCGCAGCAACCCAGTTTTCCCCTGAGGTCTACCATCAAGGTACCAACCAAGCCCATTCCTGCTTAGATTCAGTTATTGATTCAGCTGAGACAGGGTACCATTGATCAGGCTGTTGGCTGTATTGCATATTTCCCTTCACTGTGTGCTATGTGTGTTTCACTAATTCAAAAGAGTGTATGTACAGTACGTACAGTGAATCTCAGCATGGTTTTTACTGCTTTTAAAAGCAAATAATGTCTGACTCAGCCTCTCTCTTTGCCCATAAGTCAATCTATGCTGACATGACCATGGGAGGGACCCCAGCTCTCAGAGGTTAAAGGTCAAGTCCTTTGATAATCTCAAACAATCTCACCTTAAACAAATGACAAAGACAGTGAGTGTCATGTGTAAATATTAGTGCTGTCAAACGATTAAAAAAATTAATCTGATTAATCACAAAATTTTTCAATGATTAATCATGATTAATCACTTTTAATCGCAACTCATTTCCTCCAGTAAGAATTTGGATTCTAGTCTATGTTGGATCCTTATTTTGCCCTGTAAAGGCCCTGACACTAAATAGTTGGCTTTGTTCGTCTCAAATGGGGCAATTCACACCTGTCCTCTACCCCCACTGATACCCCAAACATGTTGTTGGATAGTCAGGAGCTAGGCCACAATCTTTGTATAGTTTGACTTAATAGCCGAGCCAATTTCTATGAAATTGAACATAATACATGGCATCAAAGTGGAACCATATCCATCAGGATTAATCTGAGTTAATTTTTTTAATCTGAGTTAAATTTTTTGGATTAATCACGTGATTAATCAGTTAATTTTGCCAGCACTAGTAAATATACACAGTGGGGCCTGTTTTGCCGTTGTCACACCAGGTCTGACGAAAACTTATAGACAATGACTGCTGTGCTCGGGTTCTGGGTTTTGTGTTGGATTTGTATATACTGTTTGCACTGCATACAGTAAATGATATTGATCCTCTGCATATTGGAGGTCATTTTTAGGGAGTGGGTGAACTTTGGCCATAGGTCCAGACACACACACACACACACACACACACACACACTGGACAACACACACACACACACACACACACACACACACACACACACACACACGGTGGACAACACACACACACACACACACACACACACACACACACACACACACACACACACGCAGGTGGTGGACAAGACACACACAGGCCTGTAAAGCTTCAAAGGCTTTGACTGGACCTCATGTCACAGGAAGTAGACACACGAAACACACTTCGGAAATGTCATGACCTCGTCACAAGTGGGCCAGAGGGGCCCTCTCTGCATCTGAGGAATATCCCCCTCCATCACAGTAGTGGAAAATAGGCCAAAGGCTGACGTCCCACGTCTTGTTCCATCAGTAGTGAAAGTGACTGATGCTCCCGATAAAGACCACTCAATGCCCAGTATCTCTCATATCGGCCACAACCTGCCAGCCGCAGGCTGTTGAGAGCTTGTCCGGTGTTCGTCCGTTTCCGGAAGAATCTTTTTCGTCGGCCTTTTGGCCCTTGCATGGCCCAATGAGGGCCGAGGAGGTTTATCTGTTACATCTCCAACTTTCTATTGCCTGTTCTGTGGCTTCTGGTGCACGGTTGAATCTAGGACGTCTTAACCAAGACCCTAAAAATGTCATGACCTCAATACGTTGTGGTTAACCCCCACAAGTGTCTTAAAGCACTTAAAACAAGCTCCAAGCATAGACATTGTTTAAAAGCCTGTGCATTTGGACTTGCATTTGCAATTTGAAACAATAGTTTCAAAAGAAAATTTAAATAAATAAAAAAGCAAAATTGACGTTGATGAAGACAAGCAATCAGGTGTCCTGGCGATTACTTTTTCCTTGCTTTTTCTCCCCTTCTTTTTTCCATCTGTGGTTAGTTGAGCACTAGGTCATGGGGAGGTTGGGGGGGGGGGGGGGGTGACGTATGAGGAACTTGGCAAGCATAAATACCTGAGCGAAGAGAGGTGTGCAAGTGTATGAGAGATAGAGAGAGAAGAGAGAGACAGAACAAGAGAAAAAAGGAGTGAGGAGATAAGGATTAAAAAAGAGAGAGAGAAAAGGCGTGCCAGCCAGCCGTGTGCATCTATTAAAGAGATAAGACAAGAAAACCAGGTTTTGTGAGCGACTAACAGTATCCAAAGAACCATCAGCGGCTGACAAGCACTCCGAGCTTTCATCCCGCCACAGCCATGCTTGGAATTCTGCAGGAAGGACTTCTGATTGCCGCACTCATCCTGGTGACAGTGACTCCCCGGGGACACGCAGCGATAGGATATACAGCCGAATGCGTCCCCCGTCACCTCTGCATGGACACAGAGGCACTCCAGAAGCTGGCTGAGAATGTGGCAGGCAACATAGTGAGTACTGACTACAGTGATTTAGGGCGCGTTTAAGCTGAGTCATAAACAGGCTGTTTACAGTGGGCTTAAAGCCAAAGTTAACTGTGGGAAAGTGTGCCGCACTCCTGATTAACATTCCGAGAGCAGTTACTGTAGGAAAAGCAATTCAAATAGAACTAAACAGGAAAGTTCAAAAGATAAAGTGTTGCAAATTACTTTACTGATTACTTTTGTGCAGGGTTTATAGTTAGGTGTTTTTAACAACACATGTGAGTGTTTGTACAGTAGTGTGCATGTGGGTGTGTGTGCACACATGTTAATTACTCACACATAATTCATGTCAAACTACACTCAACAGGGATGGCACAACTGCAGAGCCAACAGATAGCTTTTGTAGCTTTTCAGGGATTTTATAAGCATTTGCATTGTATTTGCATTGTCAGCCAAGCCATGTGTCTGATCTGACTTAGACTCACGTGTCAAATTTTGTTTTCCCTCAGACTTCAGCACATGACTGGAGGATTCTTCTCCAGATGAATCATTTCAAGAAAATTGCACGATGGGTAAGAAATGTTTGGGATCATATCTCTATTATGGAGTCAACAATACCCCCCAAATGGTTAAAATGTTTACTAGGCTACAATGAAATAGAAATAAATTTTGATGAAACACTAATACTAAATTAAGCAATCTCTTTACATTATTATCTACTGTCTTCTGAAGAAGTACATACTATATACTACTACTGTTCATACTGTACACTACCACAGGGCTGGGCTGTTTTAGGCAAACCACAGCCATGTATTAACCACAGAATTTTCAATGAATTAGAACCTGACCATGATGTCACAACTTCCTGATTTCATTTTCCTCTGCATAACAGCGAAACCTTCATGGCTGCGTCATGTTCCGGGTGGCCGACTTCTACGAGCGCGTCCTCCGGGAGAAACTGGGCCTGACGGAGGATGAGGACATTGGTGATCACAGGGGTCCACTCGTGGACCTCCTCGGGCTCATGCAACACCTGGACGACTGTGCTCACGCGGTGAGTACTCTGGTCCTTTCCATATTGGACATGATTCCATTAAAAAAAAAAAAAGAAAAACTTTTGGAGGGCTAAATAAACATTTGTGTTTTTTTTTTGTTTTTTTTTTTACAGTCGGAGAAAAGATGTGAAAAGCTCAGTGCAGAAGCTGTGAAGATTCCACTTATAAAGGTAAAGAGCCAACTTTGTTAAGAGAGACATCTAAGATTGTTACATCAATCCATAGTGTTGTAAGCTTACAGAATGCTGACAGTAGGGAAAAGAATGAGCAAGTTTTGTACAGCATATAGTAGACTAAATTGGAAACTGCCAGCTAATGCTGATGGGGCATCAAAATGTTTCCTATGCCCTCACTGGTTTGTGTTACCAGCTGTTTTGGTATTTGGTCCATGTTGAACCACATTTTTCTCACTCTTTTCCCTACCAACAACACTCAGTAACTTCAAGCAACAGGACTATGGGTTGTTTTATAATATAACAATATCCTATTACTGTAAGAGAGAAAGACTGAATCGCAATATTCACCCTAAACCCAAAGTCATGAACCCTCAAAGACTTAATTGGCATGAACTGGCCAATCATAAGGGAGGCTCATTCTAGATAAGTCTTTGAGGGTCCAGGGCTTAGGGTTTAGCCAGGACATTGAGATTCAGCCAAAGTGTCAGTGCGCACATGCATCTTTTGAAACAATGCGAAAATCTTCTTTCAGACATCACCCATCAGTGAAATGACACCGAGAAAATGGGCAGTCCTGCAGATTCAGCATCTTAATGAAGCTACAGAAAAGGTAAAAATGAAAACTCACACACTCACACACCAAAAACCTGAAAGCAGATTGACGTCTTAAGTTTGTTTTGTGTTTATGTGTGCACGTGTGTGCATGTAGCTGATAAAACCCATCAAAAACAATCTTCTAAGCATGACTTCATCTTTCTTCCTTGTTCCCTCTTACTCCCTTTCTTTCTCATTTCAACTCTCTCATATCCTCTCTCTCTCTCTTTCTTTCTTTCTCTCTCTCTCTCTCTTCTTCCCCAATATGTATTCTTCCTTCAGATCAGTGAGGAGGAGACATTAAACAAGGCCTTGGATGAGCTGAAACGTCTTCATCACTACATCAGAGGACGTGGCGTCCAGAAATGGTCAAAGGACTAAAGTGAATGAAGACATGGAGTCATCTTGTCATTTATTTAGCTTCTGTTTTTGCTACTACTGTATGTCTTTTTCCTTGTCTGTAAGGACAGGTATGAAGTATATGCTATACTTTGCTTTATTGCTCTGTGCCAGGGTTTAGCAGTGAAACGTAGCCAATTGTCTTTCAGTGAGCAGCAACAAACCATCCTACTGTACACTTACCCTAGGGCTACAATGGATGCGTTAAGTTAAGAGTTAAGTCAAGTTCCATCAAAAATACATTGAAATGAATGGTGAATAGAATTTAGAATGCTGACTGTTATGCCACATCTGGTGTAGCCACTTCCATTGTTTTTAATGGAAGCTAATTGTTACGGCAGATAAGTTTTGACTTAACACATCCAGTGTAGCCAATAAGGGATATACTGTAAGGCCTCAGGAACATTCTTTCAAATGACTCTCGTGGTGATTTACTCTTGAGTTACAGTACACACAAGAACTGCAAATCACTAGAGGGGCAACCAATTTGGGGCGTGTTGCCTAAAAACCCCAGAAGCTAACTGCTAAGTCAACTGCTAAATTAACTGCTAACTACTGTAAGTTAAATTAGGGAGTTGCTAACTAAGTTAGTTAGCAATTTTGTTTGTTGCAGTGCAACTGCTCATTGTTTGTCAAGTAAGTCGATTAGCAGCTTGTTGGCTGTTAGTTCGTTAGCTACTTGGTTTTGGGAAAAGCGTCATAGGTTTCACAGTTCTGTTGTTAGACTGTGCATGAAGTTACTGCAATATTTGACGTCAAGCACAGATGAATAATGTAGAGTATCACTTGGGCATTCTAGAGTAGAGTGATCAGATGACCCCAGTCCTCCCCGATCTGACTGTGGTAAAATACAAGAAAACCTAGGCCTACTTTGTCTAAATGTTTTGAATCTAAAACATTACTTATTGGAATGATATTGCCTGTGGAAATAGGAATGTCTCTGATTTAATCTCAGAAGTCTGGTCATCCAATTGTAGAGTTACCAAGGGTTATCTGTTTTCTCAAAAAGCCAATTGGCAGTTTTAGCTTTTTTATTTTTATTTTTTTTAGATGCAAAACAATATAGTCTGTTACAGCTCTACGTTCTGTTCAGTAAGTTGTCGTTGGTGCTGTTGAATCATCTGTTGCCATTATAGTTTAGCTTTGAATTGTTTGTCTATTTAATGTGAGACATGAAGTGAATTCCTTTCATGCAGATTCTGTACTTTCGGTGAAAGACTATAATTTCTTGCTTATGCAGGATTATTGTATTCAATTCCACATAATATTTTTGTATTGTTTTGTCAGAGACATGAATGTAAACAGCTGGCATATCACATACAGACACACCCACACCCACCCACACACACAGACATAATACACAGACTGAAGGTACTTTTGTACTGTGTATATGCCAGTCTTTCATATGCTTTCCATTAAAATAAATAATACCTAGCCAATAAGTCTCTGGATGCTTTGTCTGAACTAAAAAATCCTTGTGATCAAAGTGAACAATCAATACATAATCTCATGGAAACTGTCAATACAGTACAGTACATATTGGCATCATGATCTATTGGCTCTAAAACAAGGATGGCCAAACTGAGGCCTGGGGGACATTTGCGGGCCTCTTCTCTCTTTCATGCGGCCCGCCATGAAGTAAAATAAATTAAATGTAATGTGGCCCATTATTAAATAAATGTCATACAGTAGGCTATTGTCATTGTGCATCCCATTTTGAGTACTGGTGTGATATTTGTCAATAGTAGGCCTATCATTAAAGAGTGTAACATTAGACAGCCTGCAGCTTTTCATATCTAAAATGCAGTTGATTTTTCAGTCAAAAATGGTTAAAAACTGTGTGTTTAATTTTATATTGCCCCTTGGCAGCTATTTTTCATTAGATGGCCCGCAAATAGAAATTTGGCAAAAACTGTTCTAGAACCACCATTGATGTGTTCCATCATTACAGCTGAACTGGGCCTGTGTCAGAACAGTGCCATGGGAAACCCTGTCTAGGGCTTACTGTCTGGACCAGTCTTATCTCTCAGACAGAGACTGCATAGTTACTGGCACATCGGTCGTCTCTCAACATTCAGCAGTTGACAAACTGGTCTTATTCGCTCACCTGAGAGGCTCTTAAAAATCCCTGTTACCAACTGCGCAGTCGCACGGACATTCCGGGGAAATGTAGGGGACTTTTTAGTCATTGTTTTGCCCTGAAAAGAAGCCTCGGCTCCAGGGACAAGTGGTGGGGCCTTCCTTTTCTTCCTCCTTGGCTCATGTGAATCAGGTCAGTAGCAGTAACTGCGCAAGAGAGGTAGCTGTTAAGTAATAATGTGGTTCAGCATGGTATAATGTATCTAGGTGCTTTGGCTTAAGTCACAAGTGCACACAGACACACACACACACACACCCACAGACACGCGTGCAAGAGTGGAAAACGATCAGAGCGGATCATTTTGCACAGAGGAGCTAGCCTTTAGAGGGGGAGCTATGAACTCGGCACTTTATGCAACCTAAATTAGTTGACACTGGTCCAACTGCATTGTGTAGCAAGTGCTCATTACACGGGCTAGTGTCACTGCAATACATACCAGCTATTCATGCATGTGCAGTACTGTGTAGATAAGCACAATCACACCACTCTTCTGCCTAAAAGCAAACGCTTGTGTAAATCACCAGGATGGTAATGGTGATGATGACGCAACCATAAACAAATGATTCTAAAAATAGCTCTATAGTGAGTAAGATCCCAGTAGAGATGAAGCCTTAGGTCACGAAAAGTAAAGGGGTGTTGGTCTAAATATAGACATTGAACATGCACACAAAAAACCCCTGATAGTCTTGTTCCAGTTGAGGACAAACCAGCTATCATGCTAGTTTATCAAAGGAAAAGTATTTGCCATTGGAGAATGTATTTGCATGGGAGTTTTTGAGGATTTTTTTTTTTTTTTTTAATGTGCTATTGAACATTCCATTCTGAAAAAAGGTGAAGGTGTGTGTGTGTGTGTATGTGTGTGTACATGAGACAGGGAGAGAAAGAGGGAGATTCACACACAGTTAATAAGGTGAATGAATGAGTGAGAAAGTGTGAGGATTTTTGAGAGGTCAGAGAGAGGTCATTGAGAGAGAATGTGTGTGTGTCTGTGTGGACAAGTGGACAAGAGAGAAGGATATTGAGTGAGTGTGTGTGTGTGTGTGTGTGTGTGTGTGTGTGTGTGTGTGTGTGTGTGTGTGTGTGTGTATAAGTGATCAAGAAAGAAGGATATTGAGTGTGGAAGTTGAGGAGAGAAAAATACTGAGTGTGTGTGTAAGTGAATGAGACAGAAGGATATTGAGAGTGTTTGTGTGTGTGTGTGTGTATGTGTGTGTGTGTGTGAGTAACTAAGTAAGTAGGCTAAGGGATATCGGTAAGAAAAGGATATCGAATGAGTGAGTGAGTGTAAGTAAG
Organism: Sardinella longiceps; assembly: GCA_027497455.2. Taxonomy (NCBI): domain Eukaryota; kingdom Metazoa; phylum Chordata; class Actinopteri; order Clupeiformes; family Clupeidae; genus Sardinella; species Sardinella longiceps. The sequence goes on from JAODXP020000031.1 coordinate 6,803,437, forward strand.
AGTGAGTGTAAGAGTAGGATTTCCAATGATACAAACCAAAGCTTTTTTACCATCTGCTTCGCACAGACAATATGGTGAAAATGATTCAAATAATAAAAAAAAGCATCCATTTCTGAAACTGACACCTTGTGAGAGCAAAAACTCTGCATGGTATTCTGTACATATTTCAGGGTCTTGTTTTCGGTAAGCATGCTTTTCTCATCCCTTAGAAACCAAAGCCAACAGGCTTGTGGACCTGAGAAAGACCCTTTACACTAATAGCCCACCGACAAAGCGAGATGACAACAAAAATGTCCCACGGAAAAAAAAAAAAAATACCCCAACCTGAGCAAACCTAGTTGCTAAGAAGAAGAAGTCGAGGTGTGTTCTTTTGTTTGTGCACGTAGGCCGCACTAGTGTGACAAAGAAAGAAGGAACGCAAACCACAAGAGTATATGTGCACTTTGAGGCTCAGCCTCAACACCTAAAGGTCAACCTTAAAGCATGTCCCATGTCATTCTCCCTACATCGTATCGTTAAACATAAAATATATAAATCACTACACCAACATTTTTATTTCATGTTACTATAGCGTAACAGACTAACCATAACCCAATGCAAATAAGGATCTGGATTTGTATGTATCGAGAAGGCCGAATCAGAGCTTTAACGAATTCCAATCTCTCTCTCGTGTTCCACTTTGAGATGAAGTCAACGCACCTTTTCTTTTCGAGATTTGAATATTGCGTTGTAAGTTGTATGTTTTATATGATCACAATAGGTCTGTTGTGTGCTGTGAAGGTAATTGAAGTTTTGAATTGAACTGCCCTCTTGTGGGGACACTGCTGTATGGGGTGGGGTGTATTGGGGTGGGGTGGGGTGGGGGGTCTGGAGGCTGCAGAATGTCGGTTGCAGTGGTGGCTGCTTGCTGCTGCGGTCCAGAAACCCCCCCCTCATCCTCCAACCACGACCTGCCTGCTCTGTCACTTCTGGTAAGCCTCAGGACCTGCCTGGCTTACGATAAGCGTCGTCATCAGCAGTGTGCGCGCGCACTCACAAAAATGCACACACACACACAGAGAGAGAGAGACTCAAACACACACACATACACAGAGTTACAAACATACGCAGCGCACAGAGAGAGAGAGGGGGTCTTCACAGGATTGGTCGTAGATGGTTGGTTCTCAGACCTTAAGCTCCCCCCTGCACTGCACTGCTCTGCTCTCCTCTGCTCAGTTCCTCCTCCAGCTGTACTGCTGCAGAGAGCTCAGAGACTGCCGGACGAGGTGTGACTCTTTCTCTGAAATGCTGCCTACCAGAGAAGGGAGAGGATACGGTGGGAGGGACCTGTTCACTTTCAGCGAAGTCGAGACCGCTTGTCACTTTCAGAGAAGGCATATGCTGTGTTATACTTGTGTTGCCTTGGCTCCAGCAAGAGTCAAATGTTCCAAGCAAGGTTGCCTTCTCAGGCCACAGAATCTCCCAAAACTGAGTCCATATTTGAGTGTAAAAAAAATAAAAGTTTGGACACTTTGTGCAAATGAGTATCTGTCTAAAATAATTTTCTACAGTAATACAGAAGTCACCTGTTATATTTTTATTGCCCACTTTCTCAGGCATACTTTACATTGGATTTTTTTTCAACTGTACTGTCTCTCATCCTTTGCTGTTTCTGGTGACTGATGCACAGGAGAAGTTTACCTATGACTGTGACTGTGCATGAGAGTGTGTGTGTTCGGTGATCAAAATAATTGTGTGTTTGTGCATGTGTGTGAATGTGAGTTTCTGTAGGTGACTGTGTGTGTGTGTGTGTGTGTGTGTGTGTGTGTGTGTGTGTGTGTGTGTGTGTGTGTGTGTGTGTGTGTGTGTGTGTGTGTGTGTGTGTGTGTTGCAGGTCTTGAGTGCCGGAGCCAAGCGGTTTCATTTTTAGTGAGATGCTGCGCTTGCATCAAAAACAAGCCAACTGAAACTTCCCTCTACTTTTGCGTGTCAGACTAAAAAGTCCCCCCCAACCCTCCCCCCTCTGAGGCTGAGGCAGCTATAGGCTAGTCGATAGACCAGGCTGCACGCACACTCTCCACACACACACACACACACACACACACACACACACACACACACACTCCATTCAGCACCGCCAGCACATTCGCCACTTTCAATTTTGGCTTGCGGCCTCCACAACCCGTGTGATAAACAAAGGATTGGCCTCTAACCTGGTGGCAGCAGCAGAAATCAGACACTTTCGATGTCTGGGACTCAGAGACATTAGGATAAACGTTATAAAAACGTTAACGAGTCATTTGTTTCTCAGACAACTATGTCTGGTCAGGAAAGTCTGGTTTTAGTTGTCCCTGCACTCTTGTGCATTCTTGTGAATGTAGTGAACTTCCACAAAAGATCCATTAAGTCTTTTCTGTCAATCTGTTATCTTAGCGGCTTTTGATCTGACTGCCAATTCAAATTATGTTATTCGACGTATCCAGATCTTGTCTACTACTGTTGCTTTAAGCAGGATTGGTCCATCATTCAGAAATTCAGAGACAACAATGATATAGAATCCAGAGCAATGGAAGCTACCAATTTTTACTTTCTTAAAAATCTCATAAAAAATGGCAAAAATTCACATTGGCGTGTAATAGCAAGTTATCTGGAATGTTTCTTTGTAGTTCAGTGGCAGGCCGCACTGCATCACCCGAACAGCTAACCAAATGATTTTACCAGTCACAGCTCGTCTGTTCAGACCACACTCTCTGCAGCAATAGCAGCCAACACCAAACGAAAACCTAGAACACCCTTCACCACCAAAGCATTCTTTAACTTGTACAAAGTTTGTATCCAAGGCCCGTCAATACTCATATACAATTTTGCAAACAGACTGTGGGTTTAGTGTAAATAACCAAACATTATTTAACTCCCACCAACTCATGTTCACTACTGTATGTAACATAATAATCTTAAGGTAGCTCCAGACCAAAGATCCGCGACGAGACGGGCTGACGTTCTAAAAACCAGCAACATTCTAAAACTCAGAAACTGTGATTTGACATGTTAAATCTTTTGCAACGGCTTGCAACTGCTTGCAACAACCTGCGATTCACACTCCCACAACTAAAACCGTCTCATCTCGTTGTGGATCTTCAGTCTGAATTGAGCTTTAAAGATATGAATTGTGGGGATTATGACATGCAGAGTTTGTTTGATATTCCCTCACTGATACACTGATACTATTTTGAAAAGTAAGGTGGAGTTAATGATGGGTTTATTCAAAGATGATTGGTCGGTCTGATAAGTTGTAGCCACTGTAGGGAACACCTGCCACCGGGAACTCGCTATGTTTGTTATCTTCTTCAGAACAAGCTCAGTATCAGCTTCATATGACATGTGATGGGCAACGTTTCAGTTCCACATACCACTGGTCAAGCATGTGATTGTTAGATGCGGTAGCTCTGTCACGGATGAGAGAGAGCAAAGACTAGCCTGGCTCCGTTCATTTCATTTCGTTCCACCAGATAGTCAGGAAGAGCATAACGCAGTTTATTTGTCTATGCTTCTGTGTGGGCCAAATTCAGTTAACAGAGTGAGAAAAGGAAGCCACGGTATTGCGCCTGGACATCACCAACCTCAAGTCAATATGACAAAACATTTTTTATATTTGTTTTGTACGAACTGAAACAAAATGTTTGAAAACATTGCAAAGCGCATAATGCCCTCTAGAGACGAAACGATTACCGATGGAGATGTTCCAGACGCTTTGTACAAAGTGAAACGATGTGAAAGCGGATGGTCAAATCAGGCTAAAAAAAGACCCCATCCAGTCTCAAATTCGGGTGTCAGGGGTGCTAAATGTGCTTGGGCTACTGCAACGCCAAAGAGCCAGGCTTGATGGTCTGACAGTCAGAGCCCACCAGAAACCATGGATGATCACGGAGGTGAGGCCACTACTGACAACCAGGGATGCTGCCTATGAATCCAATGAAGAGGCAGTTTTGAGAAAAGCAAGAGGCAAATTATACCGGGCCAGAAAAACAGCTAAGCACACCCATGTGCCAAGCTGCCCTGGGACATCAAAATATCAAGGAAGTTAAATTTCCGTGTGTCCCTGTTACTGAGAGTTTGCAAATGCAGCTGTTCTTATAGGTATAGCTATCTTGGCCGGGATTGCCTGGTGTGATACTATACAGCAGTGGTCCCCAAATATTTTTTCTCAAGGGCCGGATTTTATCAAACATACCAAGCCAAGGGCCAACCCCACAAACATTAAAAACCATGCGTTGGAAGTATGCTAGTTAGAACATTACAAAGTAGTGTAATGTTTTCTTTAATCCACCTCAATAAATTTCTTATAGTATGATTGCCTGTATAGGCCTACTGTTTATGAGGTCTGAAAGCATGTTTATGGAGAGAATTGATGAGTCAGATGGTGCTGCGGGCTTACCTCACTCACGTCAGATGTAGCGCTACGCGCGTTCATCTGATATTCAGCGATAGACGAATGATTTCAGGAGCCAGAAATCCTTGAATCTAACTGGGCAAACGGCTTGTCCATCAATTTAATTGACGTACACTGCAGCAAACCACATCGAAACCAACCGATGACGCTCGTTACGTTTGTTGGATTGGTTGGATTCAAAACAGTTGCTTCTTCGCTACGTCACACCCTCTACAGCAGCCAGCGGCCCTGATTGGTCCGGTTAGAGAATAATGGCTTGAAATCTCTCTGATGGGCTTCAACATCAGATCGTTGCGCGGAAGTGCCTTACGAAAGTTACGTAGCGCATGATCTGACGTGAGTGAGGTAAGCTGCGGGCCACTCATTTGGTTCTTGCGGGCCGGATCTGGCCCACGGGCCGCCATTTGGGGACCAGGGCTATACAGTATCTCAATAGGGACTTCCTGGATGAAAGTCAAATAGGTACTGATAGCACTTGATAGTCTCAAAGAATGGGATATGGATTCATTTTTCCCGTGAGGTGTAGAGAAGTGAGGTTTACTAAAATATACACCTAACAACTCTCAACCAACTGATTACTAACTCTCCTTTTGTGGTGCAAAATCTAGCTACTGTATGTTTAGAAACTTGCGTAGTTCAGTAACTACAGTATATAAATTCAAACAAAGTCTAATTCAAACAAAAAGGGTATATTCTACTCACACATAATTACCCAGGATGAGTTGATCACATTGTATACAATGAGCATTTATATGTGAATGTGAGTCATTACTTTTTTACATTAACAAAATTGAACAAATATGCCCTCTTGTTATACATAAAATCTACTAACTATTAATTAAACATCAACAACTTTGTTTGGGTATTGTTCATGATACAATCAAAAATCCTATCACATCTTTGATACAGTACACATATCTTTTGATGAATATTACAAAGAATTTCTGCAGAAAAAAAAAAAAAAACTCCCACCGAGATTTCCAAAACAGGTGTTTGAGAGAAATTAATGTCACACGTCACCAAGGGGGGGTCGCATAACCCACTTCCTCCTTCTGTCAAACTTTGTCAAACTCTTTCAGGGACTTCTATTACAATGTAAGTTATAGCACCATATCTCTTCCTCACCTTTTCGGCCCATCATGTAGGTGTCTTTGGGACTTTTCAATTGTAATCGCAATGAGAAATCTTCATGCCTATGTACAGTATATAACAAAGATTATATAACTATTTTGAGTCAATGAGTAGGTAGAGTGCTATCTGATATGCCTACATTTATAATCACATGGCATGAGGATAAAAGTTGTGTCATTTGACTTTAAATGGTATGGTACTCTTTGAGAGATGACGTGGAAGGTCTATCACTTTATTTGAAGGGGTCTGCATAAGTGTAGTATTAGCCTGCACCCCCTAAAGTGTCAACTTGACAGTACCTTCCAAAAACTGAATGACACTTAATGACAACGGTCATAAACGTAAAAAAAAAAAGTAATTGATGTTCATGATATGCGTCATGACATGCTAATGACAGGCTCATCATGCCACACTTATGTAGACACTTTCAAATAAAGTGTAACCGATTATGACGACTTTCTACTGTGTGCATACAATGAGAATGTACATTAGGGTAAAAGTGTTTATGATTCAGTACAGTATGTTGACTTTCACACAGCATTTGTGCTCTTTGCAGATGCTGATAACGATCAGTCTGAGGCTATGAGAGTCAGGGAGTAAAACCTCAAAGAGGTTTCAATGTTTTTCTCCTTCAAACAGACACCTACAAACAGCACTGATAAAAATCTACAGTTGAACCACAGAAACTTCTCAAGAACTTTAGAAAATGGGTAATTTTTGTTATAATTTGATCTGAACATGCCTAATAAGGCATGTCTAGGATGGAGAACAATCAGATATTTTTTTTGTTTAGAAATAAGTCCAAAGCATGTAGGCTCATCAGTAGTATAACACCAATGGAATCCTCATCTATAAACGTTTGCTTACATATAAATCTTCAACACTTTTTAAATTTCTTTTCTGAAATGTTTACCAACATACATTACCAAAGTACGTTAACAAAATAGTCTGTGACTTCTGACCTACATCCATCTGTCAACTCTCAGTCAGTTCTCCCAATACACCAATACGCCTAAGCAATTTAATTCATGCTTATTGGATGTTCAGAAGTCGTTTATAAGCAACACATTTTATTTTATTTTCTGTTTCTTGTAGAAGAGCAAAATTAAACATGTGAATGCTTTGCAAGTGTTAGGAATGCAGATATGGTGATCTCTATCTTGACATATGGGACCGTATCTACACATGCGAAAGTGAACAAGGAAGAGTTTGTACAGAAAGAGAAAGTCAATTAAATGACCCACTTTCACAGTTTCTGTGGAATTTGTGAAAATTCTACTCAATCGTCATGTATGCTGTATCAACGTAATCCCCTCGGACCAACAATACCACTACCTCCAACTCCGTATATAATCACTCACTCTCTCTCTCTGTCAGTTTCGTAGTCATTTACATGCTGGAAAGGCCAGGCATAGTGTCGTTTCCATGAGCTGTCGGCCCATTATGTGTCACTTCCTGTGTGGCCCCGGCAACAGTGCAACATGCAAACAGCGTGTTGTAAACACGTGGGTGCAACATGCTTCCCTCAAAACCCACCGGTTAAGTCAGTAAATTTGCTTAGCTCTCCCCACAGTCTTAATCAGCATAGCTATTTTTAGCAGGATGGTGGATGGTGACAATATTGACAATCATCCATGATGACTGTGGCAAATATGAAAAAAATACATGGGCTTTTTCAATTAAGAAGCAGCAGATAACAAATAAGATAAACCACTACATTTAAGTCAATGATGTCATTGACTTGTTTTGATTTGTTTTGTAATCAGCATGAAATCATTGAAAAAAGCATTGAAAAAAATGGTGAGACTCAGAATACTAGTGTAAGTCCCCTACACAGGTCTGTGAAGCTAATTATGTCAGATTAGTCAAATTAGTCAGAGGTCATGGACTGCTACATAACTCTAGAAGTTATAACAGCAATATAAGGGCGTGGACAGCTACATAACTCTAAAAGTTATAACAGCAATATAAAGTTAGCATCTGCCTCCCAATTTGTGGGACTATGCTTCTGGGCCTTTAAGATAGTTAAACATTATACTACGAGGGCTGTAAAACTTTATTTGAAGATCACCCTACTGCCGCTAAGCACAAACATGACACGACACAGAGATGTGAACCTTTCAGAGTTCTATGTTGCCCAATGAGTGTTGGCACAGGAATCGACTACCAGTGGAGTATTTACTGCACATTATCTGTAATTTTATCACCCGGAGGAATGCAACACTGTTTTCTGATTAGCTGACATGGTGTCCATTAATTCTTGATAACAGGACGCCTTATTTGTCTTCAGCTTGGGTCCCACATCCTCTTGATAGGCCTGTATCTTTCGAATTTGCAGCACATGTCTGGAAGCCTTATCATTGAATCTGATTTCTGAGTCATCAGAAACCAATGCCAATCTCTAACCATATTACTCATGGTGAGAAGGTCGGTGCCTTGTTTGCCAGCCTCTGCCACCAGTGAGTGAATGGTTTAATGTGGGGCATAAAATTCTGGTTTCTTATTATAAAAAATCTTTCAGTAACACCCTCTATGAACACAATATTCCTAAAGCATTATAAATGTATTCCTAAAAGGTTATAATACATTAATAAGGTATATATTAATAACTAATAATATTAGCATTCTGCCAATACATTCTCAAGGAATTATGATGTTATCAAACAACTTGAAATGCCCCAAAGCATTATAAGCTTCTTTGGCCATTTGACACAATGGCCACACCAGTTTGCTAGTCTCTGTTATGGTGCCTTATTGATTTTCATGGGTATAAGTATATCTCACCTAACTTTGAATGTGCACTGAGAACTTGTAACTTCTCATTATTTGGCATAGTTAATCAGACATATAAAAGGGCAATTAACAACATTAGACATAATGCTGTGTGACACTTCAAGTTGTAAAGGCTTATAAGATAACAATATAAGCTTTTATAAATGCATTTTAACCCTTTATGAATGTGCTTACAATGCTTTATGGACACTGAGTTCATAGAAAGTTTGACCAAACTTTATTTATGGGGCGTTTTAATTCAGACTTACTACAGTATCATAACACGTATAGGCCGAGTTGCTATATTACGAATACCTTATTACAATGTTTAATGTATTGCTACTTTAGACTCCCAATGAGAATCTGCATGTGTTTGCATGTGTTACACACATATAGAATAGTGTAGGACACTGAGAAATGCTAACACATCAGAATAGTTAAAGGTGAGAGAGTGATCTTTTCCTTTGCTGGGTCAGGAAATACCTATGACTAAGGAAGTCTCTGTTTCACACAGTCAAACAGTCTCACACACACGCACACACACACACACACACACACACACACACACACACACTGACAGACACACAAATACACACACTAGGAGACGGACACATGTTCACACGTACACGTGTATAGACGCTAATGATTAGTCTGGTAGCGTGTGAATCCCTTCGACACCTGACATATCGATAGCTGACTCGACTCCTCACACACCCAATTGTAATGGCCTTATTCGTCTCTCAGCAGTTAGTGAGCGGCTTTCGTAGTGCTACGTTGCTCTTTTCACTCGCTGCACCATTTTGCACTGACCTCTGTGGTGTACTGTATGCATCAGACAAACACCCCGGTTGTGAAAACAATGCAACACGTCTCTCATGGCATCCAGTGCACTCGATCGGCCCACCGCAGCACCTGCAACCCACGCCTTGGTTCTTGGCTCTGGTTCCAGGTCATCTGGCAACTTTGCCAGTCTTGATGGTCTAGATAGCTTAGCATGTACAAAAAAACGTTTATGAGGGCCCATCCATTAACAAACATGATTCACAATGCTTTTGTTTTTGAATGCACGCACACATGGGAATGTGTGTGTGAGAGAGAGAGAGAGAGAGAGAGAGAGAGAGAGAGAGAAAGAGTATGCGAGTGCATGCCTATGAATCTGTGTCTGAGAAAGATCAAAAGATAACGTTGAGTAACAGACAGAGACAGAGAGCGAGAAAAACATTAAAATGATAGGGCACTTTGTTACCCATCGTTTACAGAGGTCTTTGGCCAGAGTCACTCAAGATCAGTGGTGTTGTTGCGTCATTGAACTATACAGCACCAGTATAATCATGTCTGTGTGAAGATAACCTAGTCAAGGTCAAAGGCCCAAGCATTCTTTGTACAGGCCCCACGTGGCTGAAAGTATTGTTATGGTACTCGCGGAACTTTATGGTAGTTTATGGTGTTTGATGTTTTTCAATCCGATGTTTAATACACGTCCAGTGCATTTTCACTTGTCATAATACATGTATAATCATTAGATATGGCAACACTTTGTTTCAAATTATGGTCAAATTATGGTCTTTTGAATAATTCCTTGCTATGATCTTAGCCAGAGCCATACAAACTACGCTAACACATAACACACACAACACAATACTCAGCGGTTAGACCAGGTTGGTTATACTCAACTTCAACATGTTCCTAATGCCTGTGAAGTAATACCATGCTCTTTGTGTCGAGTTCAATGCAGAAGCATAAAAACAGCACAACACTTTTCAAATGACTCTCCACACAGAGATTTGGTCTTTTGATGTCCTCAACAGTGCCTTCATGCCAGTGCTGTCTTCAAAGCACTACTCGCTTCCAATTTAGGGTCTGGGTGAAGATTTAGGGGGTTAAGGTTAGGGCTAAGGTAGTGTCTTTTAGGCTGTGCTGCCTAGAAGGTGTCATCAGGGGCAAAAAACACCTTTGAGCTAGCCTGGCTTGCGTGACCACATTCAGAAATGAACTGTGGTCTGCCAAAGCTAGCATTGCCTGGGGATTCCGAGGCGGGATTAATCTAAACGTCTATCAAATGCTATCAAACTTCCATCAATGTCATTGGACAGAGCTGGACAGAGTCATCGTGAGCTCGCCTCCTTCAGCCTGCTCGTTTCTCATTGGATCCTGATTTTTATGAACTCAATAGTCGAGGAAATTGCCTCCTTGGCCATACTGACTTGATTTCGAAATTTCATGCAGGCCCAGGCTACCACTGAGCCACAACACAGTGAAAACTTTGCCTATATATTGCTAAACAGCGATCAGTTTCCATAGTTCCTAACTAAGTTAGCTAAGTTATTGTTGGTTGCAATGAAATCCCCATTGCCAATGGTTACCAACTATGCTTTTGTGAAACGGACGCCTGACCTAAGATCAGCTTGGCCCAGAAAACAGACAGGCGTCTCCCGATATTACATCACCGACTCTGACCTATAGTTGATGAAGACCCATAAATCTAAATGTGGTGGAAGGTGAAACTGTGAGGGAGTCTGAAGTATCGGAGAAAAGGGCAGAGAGGGGAGGAGAGCGAGCTGCATCACGGTTGCGGTGACTGGCGTGGTACTAGTGCTGTATGTAGGATGCTGCTGGGGTTTGCCAGCTATCTAGCAAATGTGCTCTCCCTTATTAGTGCATGCACAGCTGCACACACACATGCATGTTGTTTCTCACACACACCAACGCACTCTCACGCATGCACACATACAGTATGCACCCACACACAAACTTACACACACACACACGTGCATGAACACACACAAATGCGCACACACACAAATGCAGGCACATAGTTTCTCTCAATCACACTCTCACGCACAAACACACACACACACTCACACACACATGTCCATGCACACACACACACACACACACACACACACACACACACACACACACACACAGTTGTGGGTGCTCAAACACACACACGTACACAGACTTTGTCTCTCTCTGTGCCATCCTTGACCCACATGCTGCCCCCTGTTGAGTTCCTTAGCTAGGTGCCAAGGGAGGGACTGTGGAACTGGAGCATTTAATCACTCAGATGGAGAATAAAACCACATGCTTCTCTGCTCTCTCAGTCACTATGCTTGTGACAAATAAACGTCTTTGTACTTCGTATCCTTGTTTTTATTTTGTTTTCTCATTCCTTTATACAACACATTTAAATAGCCCTGAAGGACTAAGTCATACTGAAGCACAAATACCTGTGCGTTTAAACACACACACACATGTACACACACACACACACACACATCTCTCTCTCTCTCTCTCTCTCTCTCTCTCTCTCTCTCTCTCACACACACACACACACACACACACACACACACACACACACACACACACACACACACACACACACACACACACACACACACACACACTAAGCTGTTCTAAAATCTATGGAAAAGCCTCACAGGGCTTTTTGATTTAGGCCTGCTAAATACACCTGCCAATGTTTCATAAAAGCAAGGTAAAATAAAGCTCTTTAGCTCGGATTATTTGTAAATAATTCAACAGTCATTCTGTAGTACTATTTTCCACAAGAAATATAGCAGAATAAGCAACCAAGACATATAGCTAAACAGACACAATTGAAATGATCTTGTAACACAGTAATATAGAATGTATCGCTTCTACATCACTGTGGTTAAAGAATGTTTTACAATGGTGTTTGAATGTGATTCAACTAGTCATAACCAAAGACTGTAACTTTCCATTTCAGAGTATTTGTTGAACATCTGTTTTGTGTGTGTAGGCCTACTTAATGCGTGGTGGGCCTGTGTGTACCACTGTGAAATGTGGTGTGTATTTAACATGCACGCTCTCAGACAGCATGCTTGCTAGAGTGGTTAAGTCCTCATATCAAGCATCTCATCTAGCTAGTGCTACTGTCACCAGAGCAGTAATGATGTGAGGCATTTAGTTTCTGACTTCCTTTCTGCCTATCTCTAAGGTCATGCTCACATGTAAGCTTGATAAATATAAATACACATATCCGTAGTCAAAACGGTCTTCGTCCACACTAAAATTTTCATATCATTTTGTTCAAAAGTTTAGCATTAGAACGCATGTTGGTAGCTTCTGGAACACCAACTTCAATCAGTCATGACAACCACACTTACACCATCGTATTTGGAACTCTCTATTTTTGCTAGACACAAGAGCTGACCTAATGAATAATTATAAGTATTAATATTTATATTTACAACGCCTCAGACTCTCTGACCATGGCCAGGCAGTGAATTGACACTAGCATAGAAATCTAGACATTCCCTAGATGCACACTGAAAACAGTTGTGCTCAGTTGTGCTCTTGTGATTGGTCACAGATCACTCACAAATTGGGCTAGCTTAGCCAGGGAACTGTGGCTGTTTGAATCGGCTTGTAAGTTGATCTGACGGGTCCTAGTGCTATCCTATGGGTGTTGAGGCCGTTTGAAAGACAACCGCTGATTCTGCTAATGCTGCTAGACTGACATTGAAGTAAGTCACCCAGAAATAAGACAGGGTTGTTTTCATGCTACCAAAGCCACTGGAATATTTGTGTGTTTATTTATCTCAGTCCAACCAGTTGTTAATGGGTACTACACACAGTATTATTGTGTTGGTGAAATAATCAAATACGCATGGATCAAGTTAGCTGCTTTACTGAAGTCTGCCACTCACACTGACAACTCATGCGCACACACACAAACCCCCTGGTGCCCATGGCAACGAACCGGGCTGTCCCGAACTTCATAATAAAAGCCCCTTAACTTACTGAGCTCCCATAAGTGTACACAACATTTCCCCCCTCCCTCCAAAGAAACTGAATAAACAAAATCAGAACAGTGTGCTGCTAGAGATGGCCTACATATTCATTCTGTGACAAAGTCCTTGAGGTAGGCAGGGGGGCCCCTAGCTCGCACGGGACGGCCCTCATCAGCTGCTGATTCTGGAACCGCCAGCGAGGCTGTGATGTCGCCTACAGCTGGGCCTGTGGTGTGGTCCGGTGCTGGATCGGCCCGAGAGTTGAGAGGAGACTCCCGAGACTGCAGGCCTGGAGCTGGTTGTGGTTGCTGATGCGCTGGGGTCTGTGGGCCGTGGGAAGGACCGGGAACAAGCGTTGTCTCCGCCCGATTGAGCACTGACGGGCAAAACCCAGATGGCCCCGGCTCGAGCGTTTCCCCCGTTGGGTTTTGCACTTTCCTCAGTCTCTTAGCATGCCAGCGTGATCCATCACTCAGCCTGAACGTGGCCGAGCCAAGCTGGCGATGTACTTGAAGAGGCTGAGCCCAGTATGAAGCCATCTTGCTGCTCCGGTGGGGTCTACGTGCTCTGACCCAGTCACCTTCTTTAATGACAGTGGTCTTGACCCTGTGTTTGTTGTCGAAGTACTGCTGCATCTGATGCTGGTGTTTCTTCACGGAGGCCCTGACACGCTCCTGAACGCTGTCCCCCCCTGGCGCTGCTGTGTCCCATGTCTTAAGTCTATTGAGTGGCAGCTCCATTTCACGACCCAACATGAGAAGGGCTGGGGAGGCTCCAGTGGTGGTGTGTTGGCTGGCCCTGAAGTGCATTAAAGTCTGGTTGAGTGAGGTTTGGAAAGCACAACCCTGAGCCAGGTGAGCACGGATACCATTCTTCAGGCTTTGATTGAGCCTCTCCACACCACCATTTCCCTGCGGATTGTAATAAGCTGTACGAATGTGTTTTATACCTCTATCACGTAGGAACTGAGCGAATTCAACAGAAATGAACTGAGGCCCATTATCTGTCGTGATAGCTCGAGGCATACCCCATCTCGCAAACAGGGCTTCCAGGATGTTTGTGATGACTTGTGTGGTTACTGTTCCAGTTGGAAATGCCTCAGGCCATTTTGAGTGGAGGTCATGAACCACTACTAGAAAGCGCTGGTGGTAGGGAATTCCGCGGCCCTGGAGCTCCCCACAGATATCAACTTGGAGGTGCTCCCATGGGCGGGATGGCCAGGGGACTGGCTGCAGAGGAGTGGGCACTGGGGGACCAGTTTTCCCACTAAGGAGGCATGGGACACAGTCTTTAACCAGTGATTCGATGTCACGGTCAATGCCCGGCCACCAGATGAGGTCTCGGCACCGCTGTTTGAGCTTTACGATGCCGAGGTGACCTTCATGTGCCATCGTTAGCACCCGAGCCCGCAAACTCCTGGGCACCACTGTGCAAAGCCCCCGGGATACGCAAACGTCACCCCAGCAAGACAATTCCTCTCGCACTCTCATGAATGGCGTAAGTTCTTCAGGCACTTTTCCTGGCCACCCTGAGCGTATATATGTGCGTAGTGTAGCGAGCGTGGAGTCACGCTCCGACTCCAGCTTCAACTCGTCCAACGACACAGCAGACTGGAGAGGGGTGTGTAGTGTCTGAACCAGCTCAGGCTCTGTGTCCTCCTCCAGAGTGGCGGTTGGTGTGGGCCCGTCGATGGAGCGGGAGAGCAGGTCAGCGACCACGTTGTCTCTTCCAGGCGTAAATTTCAGTTCATAATCATACTGTCTCAGCCGCTCTCCCCATCTGTGTAAGCGCAGAGGTTTATGGCCTGAGCCTGATGCTGCCAACAGTGCCGTCAGGGCCTGATGGTCCGTCCTGAGAGTGAAACGCCGGCCATAGAGATAGAGATGCCATCTCTCTGAGGCCCAGACGCAGGCCAGTGCTTCACGCTCACCTACTGAATATCGCTGTTCTGTCGGCGTTAATGCTCTGGAGGCAAAAGCCACTGGTCTCTCCACCCCCTCATGCACCTGTGACAGAACTGCTCCGATGGCGCGTGCTGACGCGTCACAGGTGACCATTGTGGCATGTTTGGGGTTGAAGTGAGCTAGGACTGGGTGAGTTGTGAGCTGGTCCTTGAGTGTTCGCACAGCCTTTGAACACGCCATCGTCCATTGCCAGGGCTCGTCTTTTTTTAACAATTGACGGAGGGGTGCAGTGGTCTGTGAATAGTGAGGCAGAAAACGGAGATAGTATGCTGTCATACCCAAGAATGAGGACACCTGAGATGCTGAGGTAGGCTCAGGAATCCTGTGTATGGCCTCGAGGTTACACTGCAACGGGGCAATTCCTTTGGCTGACAGCCGGAACCCCACAAAGTCAATGGCTGGAGCAGCAAAGCAGCACTTTTCCTCATTCAGGGTGAGGTTGTTCTGAAGGAGGGCCTCGGCCACCCTCTGGAGGCGCTGGTTGTGTGTCTCCATGTCTGGGGCATGCACCACAATGTCGTCAAGAAATACAGCTACACCAGGGATTCCGGCCAGAATCGTGCTCATCACCTTTTGAAAACAGCTGGGGGCGGAGCATAGCCCGAACGCCATTCTTGTGTATCGGAACACCCCAGCGTGTGTTACAAAGCAGTGAGGTCTCTGCTATCTGGGTGGAGTGGCACTTGCAGATACCCCTGGCGTAGGTCAAGTTTGACTGTAGAGCCATGAAAGTGAGCAGTGAGTTCCTCTGCAGTCGGCAGGGGATATCTGTTTGGAATCACTGCCTTATTTACTACCCGTAGGTCTACGCATATTCTTATTCCCCCGACTTCTTCTTGGCGATCACCAGGTTCGAAATCCAGGGGCGGCGTTGACCGGTTCAATTATCCCCATGTCGAGGAGAGACTGCAGTTCACGGGTGACCTCATCCCTCAGGGCGAACGGAATCCTACGGAGGGGCTGAATGACCGGTGACACGTCTGGGTTTGTCAAAGGCCTGTGAGTGAAAGCTGTGAGACAGCCGAGGCCATCAAAGAGAGCCGGCCATTTTTGATGCCAAGAGGAGGTGACGTGGTGAATGTCAGCGCCAGCGTTGTCTGTAAGGGTGAAGCCCAGGCTGGTGAACAGGTCGAGGCCCAACAGGTTGGCCCCTCTCTTTGCGACGTGGAATGGGAATGAGGGTAAGTGCTTAGAGCCGTAGTGGACTGAAACCCTCAGCACGCCCAGGATCTCGATCCTGGAGTTATCGTAGCCGCACAGGGGCGTGGCAGGGTGTTCCAATGGTAGGTGAGAAAAAAACTTCTGGTAGGTCTTTGCATTCAGCAGAGATGCTGCTGCACCAGTGTCCAGTAATAAAGGCAGGCTCACATCAGCTAGCTGTATACTGCATGTTTTGAAAGCCACCTGACCAGTAGTCACATTCCTAATCTCTGTACAGTTGTACTGAGCTGGCAGGGATTTAATAGGTTGTTGGGGAGTGGCCGGAGCCGAACGGCACATTTTCGCAAAATGATTCTGTTTTAAACAATTTCTGCACTTTTGCCCGCGGGCAGGGCACTGCTGTGACTTTGCAATGTGTGATGTTGACCCACAGTTACTGCAATGGTCCGTGGTGCGCCTGTGCTGCCGCTGTGTGAGTTGCCCAACTAAACTGTCCGACTGGCTGTCAGATGCACTGTCGGCGAGATGCTGTGTAGGTTGGAGGTGCTGCACTGATGTGTCTCCAAGAGTCCGCGCACTTGCCAACAACGACGTGCATTCCATGGCTGTCTCTACTTGGATAGCGATCTCCACCGCTCTGTCTAAAGTCAAATTATCCGCTTCTAGTAATAGTCTTTCTCTTGTTTTCCCACACAGTGTCCCTTCGATTAACTGATCTCGGATAATCTGATCGTGGAGGGCTCCATAATCACACAAGCGTGCCATGTCTTTCAAGTTGGTAACATAGGTCCTCACTGACTCACCAGTTCGTTGCAGCCGTTTGCGTAGTTGATAACGTCGGAGCAAAACCCTTTGGTGGCCAGTAAAATGTTTTGTTAGGAGAGCGACTGCATCGTCATATTTCGCTGCTGTCCCCAGAGTGCGAAAGATGCGTTGTCCCTCCACTCCAAGACAATGCCGAAGTAGCGCCATTTTTCTCTTGTCTGTGATATCGTCATAGCCTAATGCGTCCAGGTAGACCGTAAAACTTTCAAGCCAGTTTGCCCATGGAACAGGGGGATCTCCCGGAACCGCTAAGAAAGGTGCAGGCGGGGGTAAAGTAAACTCAGCCATCCTCGTCGCCAAATATTGT
>JAODXP020000031.1:6848300-6860800 GCA_027497455.2 Sardinella longiceps
TGCAATAGGCTTATGATCTATCTTGCTCTCCTGATGAAGACAAGAGATCAAAATGAGATACTCCAAATAATCAGCCGCACTACCAATTTCATAGTCACACACTTGAAAGCCGCCCCGGTGAGTCGCTAAAGCTTTAGCAGTTGATCTAGATCCTTCATGACCGTTGAATACAGATGAATGCCTCCTCTGAAGCATGCCCTTGAGAGGGTATCTGAGCTGACCTGTTATTTGCTGTCAGCAGAAAGCCGTTGGGCAAAAACAAAGCCGTGACTGTGTACCTAAGCAGACCTGGGCTATGCTCAGTCTGAGGGTTAATGATACAAGCAACTCTACTTTGGTAGCGTAAGAGCAGATAAAAGCCATCTTTGTTTGTTGCCAGTAGCCAGATGATGTTTGGGCCAGGATAATGGTATGATACTCTTTAGCTGAAGGGCTAGAGTTTCTGTGATGGCTCTCGTAACTGGAGACAGACAACCGTTAAGTCTTAAGCTGAAAAAGGAAGAATGACCAAACCTAAGCTGGTCTCCAGGGGAAACGATTTCATTGTTTATGCCAGGTTAGCCGTTAGGCATTTGCGGTTGGACAAGGATTCAAACTTCACTAGCTGGAGTGATCTTGCAACCCTCTGTAACTTTGACAAGTCGCCCACCTACCCACACACACACACACACACACACACACACACACACACACACACACACACACACACACACACACACCCCCCCTTCTCTATGAATCAGACAGTAGCACACAAGTCATTTCAGAAATAACATCTCACTGACCGGCCAAGCTTTTACCCTGATATCATTGGGAGAAATGCGGTCAAGTTCCATGACAGTTGGATTGAGAGCAAGAACCTTCTGGAACACTGGCAAGAGACCTTATTCAGTAGCTACATGTAGGCTAACAAACCATTACAAGCCCCAGCAGAAAACACAACAATCATCAAGCCACCTGTTAGCATAACGGCTTTTATGGCATTATAAACAAGCCGTTAAAAGTTATTGAGTTTAATTCCCATTCCGTCCCTCAGTCAACACTGCAATAAAGCGGCATTCCAGCACCAACGTGTCCTGGCCTACTCCGTTTAGCCCGGCACCAATAAATGCCAAATAAGACTTTGGCCCCTTGGTGCGGAGGCCCGTGGGGAACTTCTACGCTCGTACGTATCATACGATCCCCACCACGAGGCATGGAGAGTTCTGCGGTCGCTATCCGCCATCTTGGAGTCTATTCAGAGCCAGGAAGACAGGAAGGGACAAAAAAGAGGCCAAACTTATGGCCAGTGTGTCTTTGACAGAGAGAATGAATGATAGGGTATTTCCCCAATCGTGGAGCGTGTCACATGTGTCCCTCCACCTGATTGGGCTGCCAATGTCACTGAGAATGTCCTCAAAGCGTGGGTTGTCTTGTTGGAATGGGTGCTGCTGCCGGGCAGAACGAGGGGTGTCCCTCAGAAGATGGGGGTCAGGGGAGAAACGTGCAGGCCCACTCATGTGCCTGAGGAGTGATTTACGGAGATTTAGCCGAAGGAGGGTAAGGGGGTGTGGATTGGAGTTCAAAGTGAGGAGGAGGGTGGGTAACACCAGGGAGGTCGTATAGGGGAGGAAAGGCAAACTAAATCATCCCAGCGCGCCTGTGGAAGACATATTTTGAGAAATGGTGCAGCAGTGTGACCTGCGTTCCCGCCCATGTGGCCTCAGAGATAGGGGAGGTGGGTACAAGAGGTGAGGTGGTGGTGGTGGTAGGTTTGTGGCTGGGGGGGTTGGGGGTACCCAGATAGATGGCTGAAACAGAAACCAAGGAGCCCCTAAGGGTGCTGCTGCGGCTGTCTGGCCCCCTAAGGCAGGGAGAGCTAGGCACGTCCAACCACTGCATGGGACTCTCTTCTCTCTTTCTATCTTCCTTCCGCCTAGTCCACTCTCTCTTCCTTTTTCTCTCTGTGTCTATCTCTTTCTCTCTGTCTCTCCTGCCGTTGCATGGCACTCTCTCTCTTCCTCTTTCTCTCTCTCTCTCTCCCCTTCTCTCTGTCCTGCCATTGCATGGGACCTTCTATCATCTCTTCCCTCTCTATCTTCCTTCAACCTCTTCCACTCTCTCTCTCTCTCTCTCTCCTTCTCTCTGTCCTGCCGTTGCATGGGACCTTCTCTCTTCTCTTCCATTTCTATCTTCCTTCAACCTCTTCCACTCTCTCTCTCTCTTCAACTCTCTTCCTCTCTCTCTCTCTCTCTCCCTCTGTCTCTTTCTCTGAGTGTTCTACATCTGTTCCACTCACGTCCCGTACGATGGAAACTGGTCTATTCCTGAGCCCGGGCGGGCGGATCCGGGAATGGCCTTATATATATTTAGCGGAGGGCCACGGCGGTCATGGAATCTTCCCACTGACAGATGTGTGAAAAATGTTAAAAGGGGGTTAAAAGTTTCATTGGGATGCTAACAATAGAAAATGCAGAATGGAACAGAGAGAGAGAGAGAGAGAGAGAGAGAGAGAGAGAGAGAGAGAGAGAGAGAGAGATAGAGAAAAGGAAAGATAGAGAAAGATAGAGAGGGAGATGAAGAGATAGAGATGAGGAGAGAGAGAAAGAGTGGCTGTACTGGTTGACATCAGACAGTGTGTTACAGGGCCCAGCAAGGGGAATTTTGAACTTGCAATTAAATGTCTCGATCAGCTGTTTATCAATCCTCTGTCTGGAACGCACAGTATTTATGGCGTGGCTATCAAGAGGCAATCGTCTAGATAATCATAAACATTCAAATAGAGGTGGCCTTTCACTGGGAGGGGTCATACACTTTCACTGGTCTCTCTCTCTCTCTCTCTCTCTCTCTCTCCCTCCCTCTCTATTTCTCTTTCTCTCTTCTTTCCATTCCTCTTGGGACCTGATCCTCTCGAATGGCCGGATTTGCGAAAGACCGGTAATCGAAGATCGGAACACAAATCACACAAATACTTTTTCATCTGAGGGGGCTTGTTGATAGCTTGGGGAGGCGGGGGGTTGGGATGGGGGGGTTTGGGGGTTAAACTATGAAAATAAACAGATGGCAGTAACACATGCTGGTGAAGGGGACCAGAGCGGACACAGTCTGGAAAGGCCATCAGAGCAGGTGACAGTGGCTTATGATGCCAACTGGGTCATGGAAGGAAGACAGCGAGAGAGAGAGAGAGAGAGAGAGAGAGAGAGAATGACTGAATCCTGATGTTCCTTTTAGTCCCTATCCCCTGATCCCTCTAAAACAGATTCATACTAATTAAATTGCTAGTTCGGTGTCATACAAGCATAGCCCTGTTGCACGAGCACCGGTTTACATTTAGTCAACGGCACCATATCCTTTGAAATCGAAAGTAAGATTAGTGATGTTGTTGACTCATTTGCCTTTGAGTTCACATTCTATGACTGTTGTTCCAAATTCCAAATTCTTTCATTAGGCTACAGTCTGTATCAAGTCCAGTCAGTGGGCTCGTGCAACAGGGCTATGATTGAACGACGCTGAACTGTCATTTTAAGTCTCTGAAGGTTCAAGGCTTAGTAGCGCTTAGTAGGGACATTGGATTTCAGCCAGAGAGAAACCCATCTAGAACCCCACCTTTTTATCAGAGCCTTGTCATATCTAGGTCATCAGCTCTCTGGTATCCAAACCTGAGTGGACACCCAGGCTCTCACACTGTTGTCAATATCTGAGTTTCAATGTCCTCCCTGAGCACTGACACATACTGCTCACACTGTTAAAGACCCAATGTGTAGCCTTCGAGAGACGCAACGCAACGCAAATGACATATTATAGCTACAGAAGCCTGCATCCATTTTCAGCTTCCATATTCCAAGATGGCGGTAATACTTGGAGAGTCTACCCCAGTTAATGTACATGCAAATGCGAAATTTCAAGCCAATATGGACACACAGAATTAATAGTGGTGGTTAATATTTATGAGAGAGGACAAACTTGTCAATGAACTGGCTGCATAAAACCTATACAAAATCTTCTGCAATGTTTTCTTGAGTCTTACCGGCAGTGTTTGAACATGCTAATGTTAGCAAAGAGCAAAAAAGTTAGCAATGCCATGCTATAACTGTGTTCTACAATATTATTTTTTAAACAGTTTCAATTTCAGTTTGTGAGACTACACGAATAGACATGAACGTGTGTAGAACTGTCTCATAGCACAAAAGTGACCCTTTAATAGCCCCCCCCCCCCAACACACACACAAATAAATATAAATAAATAGATAAATAAATAAATAAATAGCCTAGACAGGTGCATGTGCAGGTTGGTTTTCCGTAGGGAATCTGCTGAACAAATAAATACATGGATGACCTTCCATGTAATGGTAGACCCGCCAGAACCTTGGAAGTGTGTTTATATCTCGTGGCTGATGAGTGGAATGGGGAGGGTGTATGTGTGTGTATGTGTGAGAGAGAGAGAGAGAGAGGAGGTGGTTGATGGCAGATTTGCCACCCGGACCCAGGAGACTTGTGATCTAATCAGATGACAAGAGGATTGAAAGGGCATGGAGGGAAACCAGGGCATAAAAACAGAGACATTCACACTTTACTCTGGCACAGGGGTTAGTTAGTGGCCATCTATCAACATGCTGATTGGACAGGTATTCTAGTCAGCTGACGCTGGTTTACCTGTACATTTACTCCTGTAGCATGCAGTGTTTTGATCCAAAGCTGTAGGCCTACTGCACAGTATTCTCTATGTCTCAGTGTAAAAGTGTAAGTTGCAGTAGTTTTATCAGTAATTACTCTGTAATTACTACTCAGTAATGTAACTGTGAGATACATTATAGATGATTGATAAATTGATGGATTGATTGATTGATTGAGAGGGTAAAAGCGGAGTGAGAGGTCCAAACATTCGTTATGCTCCGTATTCTAATTTCGCAAGGGTGAAGGGGCACAATAGACCACAGTCAAGCTCTCATATGTTGATATAAAAGATGGTAGAAAATTTAATATTGTGATATATCGCATATATGCAGACTGGTTTTATTTGCATTATTTTGGTCATTATTCCGTTATCTGTATTTTTACAGTTTACATATTTTGCATTTATATGTCTGATCATCAAACCATATTAGGCGGGTTTACATGGACACTTCTAATCTGATTAGAAAGATTCCATGTGCATTCTATCGAACAGTATCCAAGGAAAAGCATTCATAAATACCATCTGAAATGGAATATTGAGTTAAATAATCAGATTAGAAGTGCCCATGTAAACAGGGCTATTGACTATCAGATGAGGTGTATAAAAACTGTACAAGGTTAGATTCAACCTCACCATGCAAAGCCAATGTCATATCCATCAGCAGAATCATTACCCTGTGAAAGGGCTTTAGTTGTCACTGTAGGACACTCTGATTAAAAACAATCTTTCATCAAACCATCACTGGATAAACAGCTTCAGATTTTTTGCAGGTGATGGTGGAGTCTAGTTGTAGATGTCCTTATCGTAGTATTGGTCAGTATCTGGAGCTTTTGGCGTGTCAGCGGACTGTGAGAGAGGCTCTTCAGTGCGTGCGTGCTTGGCCTGTTCCAACCCCATGGGGCGCACTTTGATACTCTGACTGGGGCCTCGGCGGAGAAGGAATGCGGGCGGGCCGCAGCCTGCGGTTAGAAATAGCCACTAAGTAATTCTCATTGCAGGGCTAGCAGGCAGGCAGTCAGGGCAGCTACCCATGTGAGTCCAGGCCAGACCAGACCAGGCTCAGCTTCGCATCCAGGAACTCCAGCCAGGACCCTCACCGCCACCATCACCCACCCACCCACCCAAAACACCAACCACAAACAACATGGACGGCATCCCCACCTGCCACCCCACCCCACCCCTGATTGTACATCCCTGCGCCCGCTCTCTTTCTCTCTCTCTCTCTCTCTCTCTCTCTCTCTCTCTCCTCCCTGCCAGGCGAGGGAGAGAAAGGGCCCCCGAGGGACCAGAGGCATCTGTGTCGCTGAGCCGAGACAGGATTTGGTTTGTTGGCATTTCGAGTCACACTCAAATCCCCCACGGACACGGCGCACGATATTGTGTTACGGGCTACGGCCAGCTTGTACCCCCTTTGCTCGTACCCGCACCATTGGCTGGCTGGTGAGGCGACCCTGTTGAACTCACCGGGCGGGTTGGGTTGAGGAGGACAAGGAGGATGGGCCATGGAGGGGGGTTGGGGAGGTGAGGGTAGCACGTCTTATCCAAATTAAGCTGGTGGACAGGCTCACCCTGGCTGCCAGCTCTGTGCCACTCCAAACACCCGGACTATACTGGGCATCTGTACCACTGCCATTGCCTCTGCATCCACATCCTCATCCACTGCAGTGGCCAGACAACATTTAGCTCCTCTGGCCTTCGAAGATTAAAAATCAACCAGCAGACAATTAATCTGCGTGTAGTTGTCTCAGATTAAAGGATGCTCCGCTTGTAGCCGGCCTTAATTTCAGTTCCCAGAATTCATAGCTCTAGAGAGAACTCTGCTCTATATAACCTCAGTTTGAGGCCCTGAGATGGAGAGAGAGACAGACATATTTTCTTTTTCTGCCATGTATTTACTTTGTTTGTTTGTTTGTTTTCAGTCCTGGGTAATATTAGGCAGTGCATCTTTACGTGTCAAAATACTAGTTAGCAACTTAGTTGCCAAAGGGAAATTGCATTGCAAACCCGCCTGGTTAGTTCCATTTTAAGACGTTCATCGGGCTTACACTTCAGCCGTACACTCGCGCTACACCGTGCGCTACACAGCCAGCGTAAGGCACTGGCGCCTAACGATCTGTTGTTGTAGCCATCGAGAGATTTCAAGCCATCATTCTCTAACAGGAACAATCATGACCGCTGGGCAGACTTTCCACCGTTTGCCGCAACGAAGAAGCAGGCTATTTCGAATGGAACCAGTTTAACTACCGTAACAGCCTCTATCGGTTGGTTTCGATGCGACTGGCTGCAGTGTACGTCAATTAAATTGATGGACAAACTGGTCGCCAGGTAGAATCAACGCGATTTCTGGCTCCTGAAATAATCGTCTATTGCTGAATACCAGACGAACGCTGCGTTAGCTTCCATTTTACGTCATTCATCTGACTTTCACTTGTGAATTCACTTGAATTTCATGTCCCACAGCACAGGCCCAGCATGTAAGTGCAATTTAGCAGGCCTCAGGGCCGTCGCAACAAGGCAGGCAAACCAGGCAATTGCCTGGGGCCCCAGGCTGAAAGGGGCCCCCAAGATTGACTGTTTAATCATTTTAGTAGTTTAGTTGGTGATGTTTTTCAACGAAAAACTGGAGTTAGACAACTGTACAATACAAATAATTATATTGATGATGTTTGAAAATTATAACAATGTGGTTCGTGTAAGTATTTACTGGGAGTGAAGGGCCCCCATGTCCTGTTTGCTTGGGGCCCCCAAGTACCTTGAAACGGCCCTGGCAGGCCTATGTCAATATTCCTCTTAGACATAAAAATGGATGATTCCAGTTCGTGTGAAAGGCCTTGACATTTAAAGATCTGGTTTTAGCTCAACTCTACCGCTAAACTGGTCGTTACATTTCAAGGACTTCCAGTAAGTTCTCCAATCTCACGGGCTAATGGTCTGTGTTAGCGAGATTCCTGTCCGAGGCCTCCTTTCCCATAAGACGTGGGACGTAAGGGCTTTGGGACGGAACATAACTCGGGAGCTGGAACTTTATGAGTGAGTAAACTTGTAGCTGTTTATGTGTCAGAGTGTGTGACTGACATGTAGCAAAGCCTGCTACAAACTGAAACACGCTTAGAGCCAGCAGCTGAGGCCGTATACAGTATGTATATGTGTATGTACATGTATGTATGCATGTATGCATGTAGGCCTATGTATTAAGGTGTGTATGTATGAATGTATGTATGTAGGGTAGGCCTATGTGTGTTGGTATATATGTGAACATACACTTACAATTACATCAACTACACAGACTATGTATGTATAACATGTATGTGTAATAGAAACAAGTTACAACGCTTATGCTGTATTCTTATGGTTTGTTTTTGATAAGGTAAATGACTTGATTGCAGACGAATAAAGCATTCTACTAGCAGACAAATTCATATTTGTATGTATTATACCCATACAATTTTCATAAATATAACTCACAAAAACACTTATTGAACTACACTTATTGAATTACTTATTTATCAGTCAAGACATTTTTTAAATATTTAATGTGTAAAATAGAGTGCACCAGAGATCACCACCATACAGTAGGCCTATGTCTTCACTGTGGAGCTGCTGGAGCTTCCTCAATGCCCAAACATGGAGCTCATCTGAAGAGGTCAGTGTTGGCCATCAGAGCATGCCCACAAACACACCGTGCGTGGCCGCTGCAGTGGTGCAGTCCGAGCCTTAATGCAAAACACCATGTGACCTCTCCTGCACTAACAGTGTGTGTGTGTGTGTGTGTGTGTGTGTGTGTGTGTGTGTGTGTGTGAAAGAGAGAGGGAGAGAGAGAGTTAGCATTAGGGTCAATAATATGAGCAGGAACCAAGACCTATTGTATTTAACCTTCACTCTCAAGCTCATACCAGACCACTGTATTCTTGCACTTAGGACAAGGTGTTACCACCAACAGCAAAAACAAAAGCATATTTTAAAAACTAATTTTGTTGCACACATGCTGTCACGTTGCTTGCAATTAGGGCATGGTGTTAAGGTTACCAATTTTCTCTCTATTCCTTTATGTTGTCAATATAGTTATTTATACTGTTGTGGATGATATTAATATTCATCAGTGTGAATATTTTAGCGAAAAATCTGCACTTACATACACTGACCTCTTTGTTTTTACTGTTGTGATTAGTTAGCATTAGCGACAGGGCTGGGAGCGTAGGCTAGGCCCCATGAGGGTCTCTGGGTGCCTGTGAGGGAGCTGTACACAGGGGCAACAGACAGGTAGGGGCAAAGACAGGCAAGCAGGCAGGCAGGCAGGCAGGCAGGCCAAGCAAACAGGCAGGCAGACAGGACGCTATTCTGGCTATGCATCAAGCCGGTGGCTAAATATACCACGCCCGCTGCTATCCTGGGAGCGCAGGATCTTTGTGGAGTAATCCCGGTGTTGGAACCTGATGCCATGTGAAGGATTGACAGCAGAGGTCTTGGTGAAGGTGGGTGGAGGTAGGGAAAGGGGGATGGGAGGAAAGGCGAGGAGAGAAGAAAAGAGGAGAGGAGAGGAGAGGGGGCAGGGGAGGAGGAGTGGGAAGAGGAGGAAGGGGACACGGGGAGGCACAATGTGGAGCGAGGTCAGCAGAGACACTGCCTTCCATGGTGATACTAAGGCGAGCTGGAGGCTCAGTGCACATACAATGGCAGTGGATGGACGTGCGCTAACACAGGACTGGGACTGGGGTAATGGCAAGGGGTATAAGCATGCAGCTATAGCTGCATGGTGGACAGAGCGAGTGGCACCCACTTGATTGTCAAGTAGGGCAATACAGGAGCCTGTCAGGGGACTGAATTACGCAACTGCACTTTTCACAAGATAAACTGTGTGTGTGTGTGTGTGTGTTTTCTGTAAAATGTGAAAAAACTATGTATCTGTCATATGACAACAAAATGGATTTATTATTATATATTATTATTATTATTATTATTATTATTAGTAGTAGTAGTAGTAGTAGTAGTAGTAGTAGTAGTAGTCAAACTTCACATTCACAACTTTATTTCTAACTGAATTGCTACTGGACAATTCTGCTAGTGGGAATCTGAAAGAAGAGATCACAAAGATGTATGAAAGAGAGAGAGAGAGAGAGAGAGAGAGAGAGAGAGAGAGAGAGAGAGAGAGAGAGAAAGTGGAGAAGAGATGCAGGGCAAGGGGCAGTAGAATGTGTGTGTGTGTGTGTGTGTGCGTGTGTGCATGTAGAGGCAGTATACTTTGACCGCTTAAATAAAGATAAATGTGTGTGTGTGTGTGTGTACATGTATGCATGTTTCAATTCATGTGTCCCTACATGTGTTCCCTGCATAATGTCATGTGGCACTTCAGACCAAGCAGGCCACAGTGACAAACTACACACACACACACACACACACACACACACACACACACACACACTCACACACACCTCCATATCCCCTAAACATGCCTCCCAGACAAGCCTCCCACTCAGCCACAAGGTCAGCGCTACATTATGGAGTCCCTTAAGGGCCAAAAATAAGCAGCTCATTGCTGCCCTGCCAAGAGCAGGACAGGACAAAGCAGTGCAATATTTGACATACTGTACACAATGCCACGGTCAGCATGCTGGGACTGGATGGAAGGGCTGCACTAAGCCTGCAGATATTCACATGCTTTAGGAAGGCTGAGAGCGCACAATGAATGTGAATGTGAATGTCCTCGCGTGTGATTTATCTTAGTGTCACGCTATCATGGCTAGTTACCTCAAGCGCGTGGACACACTCACACACAAACATGTAAGTACAAGTGCACACACACACACACACACACACACACACACACACACACACACACACACTCTTTCATCCTCTTTGCAAAAGAACAATGCAAAAGTAACACAGACACACAGACACACACACACACACACACACAAACAAACAGCAAGTTGCAGTTCAATTTCTTTTAATTCTATTCAATTCCATTTAAAGCCCTTTATATCATTCATTTTAATATAAATACCAGCTGTATTATATATTATATACATTGGAAATACTGTACTGAGTACTGTTCCTTACACTGAGTACTCAGTCCTCAACAATTTCATGTTATTCACACACACACACACACACACACACACACACACACACACACACACACACACACACACACACACACACACACACACACAGTCAACTAAGGCATCAACCTGCCCTGCATAGTATGGTAAACCTAAAAAGGTTTACAATTTCATGTCATTCACACACACACACACACACACACACACACACACACACACACACACACACACACACACACACACACACACACACACACACACACAGTCAACTAAGGCATCAACCTGTCCTGCATAGATAGTATGGTAAACCTAAAAAGAGTGTGCGCGCTATAAGAGAGGATGATGTAGTGCACAGGATCTGTTACAGAGAGTGATCTGGCACTCTGATAAACTCTCAGCCTAATCTCCTGACCGGTGGAATCCATGGATTACACACACACAGACCCAACACCAGGGCAGAATTAGAATTAGTCCACTTGGATATTTGATGCTGCATAGCGAGCTTTGACAGAGAATATAGTAGATGTGAGAAAAAAAAAAAAAAAAAAAAAAACATGAATCCGGGATGAATATTTAGGAGCGCAACAAAAATGAAAATGCAAATGATCGGTATCCTGGTCAGACTAAAAATGCATTCCAGTCAAGTCCAAAACATACTGTATATAGTGCTGACGGGGACCTAGATTCAAGTTTGACCTACAGTATGATCATTCAATGATCCCACCGTCTCTCTCTCTCTCTCTCTCTCTCTCTCTCTCTCTCTCTCTCTCTCTCTCTCTCTCTCAAGCTTCCTTTTTCACTACCCTGTTGCTGTGGAGGCAAAGCCAAATATACTGTATATTGTATATTGTAATATAAACTTATAAACAAAAATATGTCACAGCAAAATGTGACCTTTTTAGTAACTCTAAATAGTAACTGTTTCTTTTCCAAACTATGGATACAATGTGACATACAGTATACAAATACAGTTAATCCAAAACGGACCAGACATGGTTGTTGGTACATTAATATGAAAACTAAACACAATATAGTTTTTCAGATTAAGAAATTGAAAGATTTAAAAAAATAAATAAATAAAATAATAATAAAATGAAGGAAAAAAAAAACCTGCAGTGCAGTACTTTAATGCTGGTAGCAAGTGCACTAGCACTGAAAAAAGCAATAACCTACTTCCCAATGCAGCCAGACTTCACATAATCAGATTTAAATTATCAGGCATATTAATAGTAGGCCTATATTAGAGAGAGATTAGCAAACGCTAACTACTTAGCTTGCATGGAAATAGTCAATTACATTGAGTCAGACATTTCTCAAAACAGCCATCTGAAATCTGTGGGTGATTAGCGAGCTGTATTTGGTTGCGCAAGTGTCTAGCCTCATATTGGTCAGGCTCATTTCATGCCGTGACAGCTATGGAGTTCATTTGACGTGTGTCATCATGGCTCAGCTCAGAAGCCATGGCAAAAAAAGGACACAGTGTTTGAATAATGCAAAATCAGTAATTTATTGTATAAATAAGCCAAACAAAGACAAACTAAACCAAACTGATAGTGTGTGGAAGAAAAATCAGTAGTGTAAAGTCAGTGGCTGGATATGTGGAAAATGTGGTGAAGGGTGTTGCATGCAATAAAAGGGAGAAAAAGAAGCTCCAATGGTAGAAGTACTGTTAAAGGAAAATACCGGAGTGAATTCAAGCAGAGCCCTGTTGAAAGAGTTTGCTAAATGCGCTAGTTAGCGAGTGGAACAAAATAATTGGGTACAGCACAGACCGAAAGCGAACGCAGAAG
>JAODXP020000031.1:6863300-6868300 GCA_027497455.2 Sardinella longiceps
GAAACACACTTACAAACACAGACATACAAACACTTTGGGAGACACACTTACACACACACAGAAATAAACACATAAACAGACTCATGTACACATGTACACACATGCATGCACGCACGCACACACACACACACACACACACACACACACACACACACACCCTCTGACACACACACACACACACACACACACTTGGGGAGAGATTGCTCGCTTTGGCGTCAAACTGAGAAGTGGCTTTGGTAGAGTTAAGCGAACAAGCCAAAGGCTTTGCAGGGAAATCTGGCCTGACCCACTGCAAGCTGGAAGGCCAGTCGGGTCTGGGCATCGGGAGACCAGCTGTTGGGGGAACAGCAACACACTGGCCCCGGATGCTTCCAGAATCAGGGGGGTCGGGGGCTGGTGGGGGTGGAGGGGCAGTTGGCGATTGGGTCTATGGAAAGCCACCAGCCTAGGATGTCTACTTAAGATGGAAAAGTAATTGAGGGGAGTTTTTATATGCCAATAACCCCTAACACTTAGTAGGGGGTCCCAGGCTGAGCGACGTGACAAGTGTAGCTACCGCGGGAGAAGAAGAGCATGGCAGAACGCAGTTTCCGCATGCATACACTAAGTAACACCCCCGCGGGCCGCGACGTTCGGGAACACGATCTCCCCGAGCCTCTCCTGTGTCATAGCAGCACCCAAATAACTCAAAGGGACGGGGCCTAGTAAGGCGACCCAAGACAGATGCAATAGAGGTCACGTGCACAACCTAAGCGACTCTGTGTGTGTGTGTGTGTGTGTGTGTCTCTGCACTAGGATGTTTTGTATACCATACATGTACATGTTAAATGTATGAATGATATCATATAGTGTTTCAGTGGGAGTGTATATATGATATATTGTGATATAGTTGAATGTCTTTGTCTTTGAAAAAGACACAGATAGTCGTGCGCATACACCTTCATTTGTGTGTGTGTATACTGTATCTCTATATGAAAAGGTTCTTGAAAAAATGTCTATGTACAATATGTGTATGAAAGCAAAGAGGTTATTTGTGTGTTTAAATGTTTGAATGAATGTGTTTGTATTTATCATATGTGGTGTGTACTGTATGTGCATGTGTTCATTTGTGTATGTGTTTGTATGTGAATGTGTGTGTGCGTATTTGTCTGTGCCCGTGATTGTATGTGTGTGTGTGTATTTGTGTGTGCCCGTGTTTGTATCAGTGTATTTATGTGTGCCCGTGTTTGTATGTGTGTGTGTGTGTGTGTGTGCGTGTTTGGGTGCGTATTTGTGTGTGTGTGTCCGTGCATGTTACGTCTTGGAGTCTGAAAAGGTGAAGTGTGTGGGGTTGGAGGGGACCGGGAGCACGGAGCCAGGAGTAGTTGATCCTCATTCCGAAGAGAGCAGAGATCCCTGGGATTGCGGCCCTTGCGACCGCAGCCGAACGCCAAACGTGTTAATAGCAGAGGACTGTCAGTGTGTTACATAAACCTGCCCCTGCCATTACCTATAAAATATGTGTGCGTGCAAGTGTGTGTGTGTGTGTGTGTGTGTGTCTGTGTGTGTTATGTAAAAGGCTATCCATTAAGAAAGTGGTATTGACTTCCTTACTGCGCATTTAATGACAGTAATGTACCACAAAGAAATAAGAGATGTTTTTGTGAAATGGAGAAATGTCACACATTCAAGTACATCATGTACATGATGCCTATGGCGTTCCGTCAACACAAAGCATCTCAAACTTCATCTGTTCATGAAAGCATCTATTTTATATATGTAAGTGGCTACAGGGTCTACTTATGCAAAACACATGGATATATTTCTTTTGAAGTGGAAGCTTTAGCGTTAGTTCCTCCAGGGAGTCTCAGACATTTTGTCATTCATTGCTCGACCAATGATATTTCCTCTCCTGTTTTAACAGCCTTTCCTACCTGCTCTTGCTGCTCTAGACGCCGGTTTCCTGAAACCCCCACCTCCCTCCCCACCACCGTCAGTTGGGTCCCTGTCCTTCCGTCCGGGGGTAGGCTCCGCCCCTGCCAGATTATGATTCATCAGGATCTGCTGGGCCAAGCTTCTTGTTTGCCCAGACCTCGGACGGGGCCTACGCCAAAGACTTTATCACTTTAATTGTCACATTTTGTCCTCATTAAATATTTGTTCGGTCTGTTCGGTCTATGTTGTTTCGAATTCTTTCATTCCCCTCACTACCTACATCATTCAGCAAGCTCGAACAAAGGGGCAATGGTTGAATGACGCAGAACTATCACTAAAGACCTTGGGACATTGATTTTTGTTTCGTTTTATTTTCTTATTACATTCATCCATAAAACCAAATCTATTTCTGCCAGCAAAGTAGATGACTAAGACCTTCACAACATCCCAATGGCGGGATCAGCTGGAGACAAAACAGTCCATTGCGTAGTACTGATGACTGTATAAACTCCATCACCAGTGACTCACAGAATAACAGTAATGCACAATACAAGCACAGAGGACGAGCTTCTGAAGCAACAGGAGTGGGACGTAAGCAAAGGTGTAAGAGGAGACACCAAACACTGTCAAAAACCCAGACACGATGAAGGCCGCAAGGAGGGCCTGGCTGTCTGGAGCGGCTTGCATTACTGATAGTGATTGCATTACTTTCTATGCTGCTCCACTCCTCTACTCTCTTCTCTCTCTGACGAGGTGATGCAAGAGATATCTGAGACACCAGACAAATTGCCCAGACAATCAAGAAGAGAGAGAGAGAGAGAGAGAGAGATGGAAGGGGGAGCACACCACCTCAAGGGGATGAGTATGATGACAGAAACCACTCAGGCACACCTCTTAAGGATGGGAACGTCACGGGGTGAGGAGAGGAGATGACTGATTTTGGCGAGGCTGACACTTAGGAGAAAGAGAACACTTGCTTGGCCCCCACATTAAGTGTGTGAGCCGTTCAAGACGCTAATCCGACTGATAATGTGACGACAGTATTTTTCTCAGTCTTGGACTGTAGGGCTAAACAGCAGGTTCTCCTAGGTGATATCATATCACAATGATTTGGGACCTACATGTACATTGGCAAGAATGTCTACAATAGGGACAGGCAATTATTTTGGCTGAAGGGGCACATTGGGTTTTAGATATTGACTGATGGGCAGGATGTTAACAGTCAACCTATAGATGGGGTTGATGCCGGTAAATTGGCAAGTTTCAAACCAGTAGCCCAACTTTCTTGAGAAGACTTGTTAACATTAAAGGGGGATATCATTTCATGAGTACAACAAATTTGACAAATCAGGCCTATATTCTAATTCGCCTTGGCTAAATGCTAAATTGTTCTATTTTGGGAAGACTCCACAGGCAGAGCTGAAAGCCCCCGGGCCTTATTCTGCCCATCCCTTGTCTACAACAAAACAGACAAATCATCACCAACATTTATATAAGGAAATGTTTATTTTATTATTATTGCACCAAAAGGCTCTAAAACACCTTGACACAATTCAGAAACGTAAAGACACAGCTTACAGCCTCACGTGTCAGTGGAAAGGATTTCTTTTGATGGATAGAAGTTAATTCAGAGTCGCCAATGTGATGTTTGTGTTTATCATAAGAATAGCACGAGACTACTTGTTGCAATCACGGAGTGAATCTTTACTGTGGGAACTTAGGTTACGATACATACATGCTGGCCACATACAGACGTGACGTCATTGATAAACGTTTCATAGGCAAACATTACATCAATGCACCTCCCAATTCATATTCCCTCTTTTTCTCTACAAATCCAGTCTTTGCCATCACTAACAAGAGCTTGCAACAGATAAGAAACATAACTGAGTATCCCACGTCTTTACAGACCTGCAAGATTCTTTAATGTATTTAAAGCTAAGGGCTCCTGCACAGGGCATCAACAGTAATCTCATTACATGTGGGTGATCTTGTTGTCCGGACTGTTATTGAAGTTAGCCCAGCAACAGAGACAGACTAAGGCCTGTGTCTGCTATAAGCTTCGAGCCACACAAAGTGCTGACGACGCAGGGTGCATCTGAGATGACTATGGGTCCTTACATGTCTCATATGACGCCTGTTTTAGCCAGGCACTACCCAAGTGGCCCAGAATGCACTGACCAAATTGTGTTGCACTGTACCTGCTTAGCAGAGAGGCTAATTGGATTAGCGACCGAGCAGCAGTAGCGACCGAGCAGCAGTAGCGATAGCAGCGTCCCTAGCCTCACTGGGTAATGACACAGCTAAAAGAAGCCTCAAGTAGGGAAACCCATGACGCAGGCCACTGCTAAGTCGTCTTCTCCTCCAACGTGCGTTTTTAACGACAGGCCACGATCTGCGCCGGGCAGGGCGACTTGTCACAGCTAATCACGGTTACATTAGCTAATTAAGACAGCCTAACAACACTCCCCCCCCCCCCACACACACACACACACACACATACACACACACACTAGCCCTGATTTGGTCACTTAACAGGTCTAAACGTAGCCATCAGCCCAAGGCTACTGCAACACGATAGGAGATAGCCTGTAAAAAGATGAAGTAATGTGATCCTGTCACAGCTTTATGCGTCTTCTGTCTAAGGGTATGACATTGGGAATCGTGAACAAAGCTCAACAGTTTCTATTTGATCTATCCTAGCATACTTCAAGCATTTTCAAAGCTCCTGACAAAGATCCTGGCATCCTTAATGTCCTGGACATTTTGTTAATATCATGAGTTAATATTTAGTTATGTGCTTAGCTGAGTGAAGAGTAGGCTATTAAGGAGCAATAGGTGAGATTGTATTACTGTACATGTATAATAACGGTCTGGTCTCCTTAACATAGCCTACTTAAAACAGATTATGAATATAAACACCAATAACGTTTGAGTGACATTGAAGAACAGTCATCAACAGCAAGTAAGGAATATCAGGGCTGACATACAGAGTTTCAGACATAATAAACCAGAGATTAGGTAGGTGCAAGGCCAGAGAATAAGAATGGGTATGTGGAGGACAGAGATAGAGGCCTTTAATTTGC
>JAODXP020000031.1:6873300-6878300 GCA_027497455.2 Sardinella longiceps
TGACGTCCACCACCATCAACAACCTCTTTTTATTTTACTTCAGATCTTGGGTCCATATTCCCAAAAACATAACTAAGGCCAGTATTCTCTTAGGTGCCTAAGTCCAAAAAAGTGCTTAGCTCCATGCATTTCAGCCTGCTCTAAGCACTTTTTTGGACTTAAGCACCTGGGAGAATACCGCCCTAAGCTAGTAGCTTTGTTGGTAGCAATGCAATTTCCCATTGCCAACTAACTAAAATGCAAACGCTTATCAACAATGCTTTTGGGAAAAGGACACCTGCATACCACACCTTTAAAGTGATCATTTTATATGACCTAACAAGCTTATGATTCAGAAACCAGGAAATGAAGAACCTGTTTTTATTTTCCCTCAGATCTGCATACCACACCTTTAAAGCGGTCACATCACATCACATCACATAGTTATGATTAAGAAACAAGGAAATTAACAGTATATTTGATTGGCTCATGAGGTCTGCCACCATCAACAATCTTTTTATTATTATTATTATTATTTTCCCCCTGATCTGCGTACCATGCCTCACATGACAAGACATCACATGACATAACGTTGAACTTCATTCCATATTGCAACGATTCCTCGAAATGCTGCTGCATATGAGCTGATGATAAAAGTGTTCAATTAAAAAAAAAAAAAAAAAACTTTATGAGAGCATTAGTGTTGAGTAGGCCACTCTACACTGATGGGCATGGCCAACCAGCGCTGCACTGCGTGCACTAAAACCTCTTTCCCCCGGAACAAGAGGAGGCATTAGAGTTGAGCTGGCACTCGGGGCGGGCGGTAGACAGACACCGCACCGCAGCAGTCGACTCGTCAGCACAGTGGTCCGCTGCCAGATCGCTAAAAGGTTCTGTCCGGATCAAATGGCCCACTGGTCTCTTAAGAGTCCAGACAAGGCTTTTATCAGAACAGAAGGGAGATGCTGGTTCTGGTCCAGAGAAAAAGAGGGAGAGTGTGTGTGTGTGTGTGTGTGTGTGTGTGTGTGTGAGAGAGAGAGAGAGAGAGAGAGAGAGAGAGAGAGAGA
Source organism: Sardinella longiceps (assembly GCA_027497455.2). Taxonomy (NCBI): domain Eukaryota; kingdom Metazoa; phylum Chordata; class Actinopteri; order Clupeiformes; family Clupeidae; genus Sardinella; species Sardinella longiceps. Next base: position 6,874,347 of record JAODXP020000031.1, read on the forward strand.
GAGAGAGAGAGAGAGAGAGAGAGAGAGAGAGAATGTTTGCGTGTGGGGTGTGTATGTTTGTGTGGCATGTGTGTGTGTGTGTGTGTGTGTGTGTGTGTGTATGTGTGTATGTTTGAGGAGACCATGTGGACAAGCCAGTACCCATGAATGAATGAGAGGGAGGAGGGAAATGCTGATGGGAGGAGAAGAGAAAAACAACTAAACGAGTGCAAGATGAAGGGAGTGAACAAACAGACTGGTGCAATGTCAGACAGACTGAGCAGAGGCGGGGGGGAGGATAGCTGACACAACTGACTGACTGTCCTCATACACAAACAAACACACACACACACACACACACACACACACACACACACAACTTACCCCCAACACTGGCCCCACACCACCAAAACAGCAGGCCCCCTCCGCCCGCCTGTCAGCCCTCCACTAACCACCAAACACACACACACACATACACACACACACACACACACACCCCATACTAACCCCCCGGCCGGCGGCACCCTGCGCAGGTCTTTTGTGTGTTGTCTCTGCTGCGCTGAGCTATTCCAACCTGTGCCATTATCTGCCACAACAGAGGCATAACAAGAGGAAAAAGCCCCATTAGCTGCTCACTCAACAAAAGGCTGACTGAGACACACAGACATGCTATGTGTGTGTGTGTGTGTGTGTGTGTGTGCAAACATCTGAGTGTGTGCATATGTATGTGTGTGTGCATCTAGGTGTGTGCAAGTCTGAGGTTGTGTAGGTGAACCATTATGCTTGCATGTGTGTGTGTGTGTGTGTGTGTGTGTGTGTGTGTGTGTGTGTGTGTGTGTGTGTGTGTGTGTGTGTGTGTGCAAACATCTGAGTGTGTTCATGTGTATGTGTGTGTGCATCTGTATGCATGCAAGTCTAAGGTTGTGTAAGTGAACAATTATGCGCATGTGTGCGTATGTGTGTACCTGTTATGTGTGTACCTGAATGTGTGCAAGCTTATGTGAGTGTGTGTGTGTGTGTGTGAGCATGTCTGTGCCTGATGAGTGTTGTTGTATTCATGTGTGTTCCTGCATGTGTGAAAGCATGCGTGTACATCTGAGTATGGTGTGTGTGTGTAAGCATATCTGTGCATGACGAGGGTTGTGTGTTTATGTGTGTACCTGTATGTGTGCGTCTGAGTGTACTGTATGAGTCTGTGAGTGTGTGTGTGTGTGTGTGTGTGTGTGTGTGTATTTTAGTGTGTGTGTGTGTGTATGGGGGGGGGGGGTGGGTTAGCATGTGTGTGTGTGTGTGCATCTGAGTTTACTGTATGGGTCTGTGTGTGTGTGTGTTTTAGCTTTTGTGTGTCCCTTCCTCCAGTGTGGTTTCTGTGAGTGTGTGTGTGACAGAGAAAACCCCTTGTATTGCCCGTGCCGATCTATGCGCTCCAGTTAGCTGCTTTGCTCTTCCCCATCCACAGCCACAGCCACCACACAAAGCTCTTTCATCAGGCTTCCACTACAGTGACCTTGTCCTTGTGGGGAAGACCTCTTTTCTGCCTTCACTATTCAAGCAGATAGCCTATAGTCGAAGAGAAGAGAAAAAAAGCTCTTTCTGACTCCTCAACCCCCCTTTTGTGTGCTGGGGGTCAATGGAGAAGGGAAGTCCCAGACCTTATGTGTGTGTGTGTGTGTGTGTGTGTGTGTGTGTGTGTGTGTGTGTGTGTGTGTGTGTGTGTGTGTGTGTGTGTGTGTGTGTGTGAGAGGGAATGACCCAGACCCTATGAGTGTGTGTGTGTGTGTGTGTGTGTGTGTGTGTGTGTGTGTGTGTGTGTGTGTGTGTGTGTGTGTGAATGACCCAGACTAGCCAGATTCATACCTTATCTGCACATCTGCACTGAAGCATACATCATGTCTATACAACCGTATGTGGGCCATAGTGTCTTTGCTGTGCAGGCCACATCTGAGCCAAAACTGAACAAGAACTGAGCTGCGCAGTCTTTGGTTTTTTTTTTTGCCCTCAATGGTGCCTTCAAGGCACTACTGTATGACCCCAACTCTAGGGTTACTGTATGTTCACACCCGCAGCTACTAAAGTTACAAAATCGCTTTTGTAGCTCAAAAAAGCAGCTGCTAAAAATGTCTGTGTTCGCCCAAATTGCACTAACGCTCATGACGTGCCTGTTGTCATTCCATTAACAGCACAGCGTTTAGATTTTACCACTGAAACGCATCATAGCTAATTTGCATAAAGTTAACCATTTTTTTTAAGCTTTTTTTTAGTTGTCAAATCGCCCAATTCGCCCAACTTTTACAGCTGGTAGCTTCTGTCGCTTTTATCAGTTTTGTCGCTTTTGCCCATAGAAAGTGAATGACTTCCATCGAATTTACAGCTTTAGTATCTCTTGGGGCGAACGTACTGTAAGGGTTGGGGTTAAGGTAGTGCCTCTCAGGCAGTGCTCCCTGTTAGGGGCTGTTGAGGGCAAAGAATACCATTGCTTCATTGTGATCTGCATAATGTCCCATACATGCACAATATATGGGCTACAATAGCATATTTGCACTAAACCTAAGGAAAAAACCTTGTAAAATATTTAGCCAAGTTGTTTTTGTTGTAATTTAGTATATTGTATTGTTTGCTTTAGATAAAAGCATCTTTGCATATCTGCATCATATAGTGTTCTTTACTGAGATTATATCAGTGCCATAAATTATATCTGGGCCATAAATACACCATTATGTAGACCAGACCTGCATGACCCAGGGTCACCCTTGTCATGCAAACAGAATTTGGCAAAACAGCTTTTAAATTTAAAACTCCCTGGTGCTGGCATCTTCTTCAAAAAGAACTTAGGTTGTCTGCTTATATTTCTTTAAATCAATTAAAAAAAAACTACTCTCTGCTAGAATCTACAATCTGACAGTTGTAATTGTTTTCATTGATCTAGGCTCTCAATTATGGTTGTTGTGTGCTATGTCCTGTTTGATTGTGTTTTACCTTTTTGTTTCTGTTTGTTTGTTTTTTAGTCTGTCCATGTTGTCTTTAGCCTGACATAGCCCGCCCATAATACGAATGTTCATCCGTATCCATGGTCTGGGAACCTCCTCTCCGCAGTATAATCGCGTCAGGTTAAAGAACATCCAGACCATGAATACGGATGAACAGCAGTATTATGGTCGGGCTATGTCAGGCTATGTTGTCTTTGTATGGTTGAATTTGTCAGGGCTCCCTTGTCTCAATGGCACTTACCTGGGAAAATAAATAAAAAATGCATGTTGCCTACAGACAGTTGTAGAATGCACCATGTATGTATGTACGTGATGCTGCGTCAATAAACTCTCTCTAAGTTCATCTCCATCTTGTGTCCACTGTCGTCAACACTCTCAGTTATCTTGAGGCTTTGAAGTTTTTCAGTTTCTTCCCTGTCCACCCACATCCCTTCACGTCATTTTTTTTCCCCTCATTCCCAGAGACCAGAAACCGCACGGGCCACCGAGGGCTTGTGTTGGGCGGAGAGGGTGAAAGGTTGTTGTCAGGGGTAATGGCGGACACGTGCCGCTGGTCAAACACTGGCGTCGACTCAGCAGAGCAAACTCAGGTGGGGCCCAGGGAGCCGTTACGCTAATGTGTTTGTTTACAGCCGTGTGCCAGCGGAGAGCTGGCGTGAGTGTTTGAACCACGCACATGTGCAGTACACACACACACACACACACACACACATCACATAGAAAAACACACATACTGTATACACACACAAACACACACACTCACACACACACACACACACAAACACACAGGCCAATAAACAAACAAACAACAACCAAACCCACATAGACACATGCCATGTTCATTTTTCCACATACACCCATGTGTGTGTGTGTCTGTGTGTGTGTGTGTGTCTGCACAAACACTCTCTGGAATGCATCTCGTTCTCTGATTCACTCACTCATTCCCTATTCAAGCTCGGCCACTTCCAGTAGGTAATGCAGCATGTTC
>JAODXP020000031.1:6883300-6918300 GCA_027497455.2 Sardinella longiceps
CATGGACAAATCACTTTGACGACATCACAGATGATATACTGATACTACCAGATTCAAATCGTTGCAACAGATAAAATAACAAAGGCACAGGAGAATGTTTTTAACTTTGCTGCACAGGTTGTAAATGTACTTCTGCTGTCCAAGACGACAGATCACGTGGTAACAATGATGTGCTTGCAGAACATCAATAGACGGTCTTCTGGGGCGGATTTACATCGGTAGAGAGACAACCGGCCAATAAGCGAAGCTGATTAGACGAGCTGTCCAATCGTTTCAAACCAGAGCTGAATGCCCTCCCCCACTCCCTATAATCGTGTGAGGTTAAAGAACCTCCAGACCATGAATACGGATGAACAGCAGTATTATGGGCGGGCTAGGTCTGGCTAGTGCCTGGGCCCGACTGCTAATATCTCCCATGATGCAGTGCAGGAATAAGCCCAGAGAGTTAAGGGAGAGGCCGTAGATCTTCCTTCGGAAAAAAAAGCCCAATCCAACTCAGCCAAACTATGTCTGGCAGTTGGCTTGGCTGTGATTGTCTGATGACTTATAGCTTCTCCGGGACACTCAACAGTACTGCTGGGGGACTGATGTCTGTGTCTATGTGTGTGTCTGTGTGTGTGTGTGTCTGTATGTGTGTGTGTGTGTGTGTGTGTGTGTGTGTGTGCTGTATGTGTGTGTGTGTGTGTGTGTGTGTGTGTGTGTGCTAGATGTCTGCTCATAGGACAGGAGGTGAGGAACACCGGTAAATCATACTCAGACATTTTCCTTGTGCTTATGTGAACGTGTGACAGTATGACGGTGATCCCATAAAAGAGTGTATGTGTGTGTGTGTGTGTGTGCGTGCGTGCGTGTGTATGTGTGTGTGTGAGCATGGGCATGCGGACAGGCTGTATCTGTACAAGTGTTCCAAGCAGGCTGTACTCTACAATGCTTTGTGTTCACGCACAGGCTCAAAGCCACACACACACACACATATATTCAGAATTGGTGATCCATCACACAGACAGAAGCCAGAGGCTTTGTACATGAGTGCAATAATGACGTTAAGTCCCAGCCACACAATGGACTTCTTTTATTTATTTATTTATTTATTTTTAACTTTCGCCACCTTTTATCCTGATTAACAATGGTGAAAAACCACGGCGTGAAAGCCGCAGCAGACATGCCTGCCATTCCACAGGCTCGTAGGCCTATGGGCTGTATGAGTCAGTCTCAATGGAACTCCACAGGCAAGCATCTCTCCTGCCTTCACAGTCTTATTGGCCTCAGCTGGCTGCTGCAGTGACCAGGTGGAAACAAAAGGTATACAGCTGGTTGCATAATACCGGAGGAAGCTGTAGGTGTGTGTGTGTGTGTGTGTGTGTGTGGGAGAGAGAGAGAGAGAGAGAGAGAGAGAGAGAGAGAGAGAGAGAGAGAGAGAGCTAGGCTATAGCATCTGATTAGAGATGTACATCTTGGTGCATGTGCATGCAAGTACATATTTGGTGTTAGTGTGTGTGTGTGTGTGTGTGTGTGTGTGTGTGTGTGTGTGTGTGTCTGTGACTTATGCAGTTTAGCCAGTAATGAATATAAATGTATTCACAAAACATAAATATACTGTTATTTAGCTGTTATTTATAGTTATTTAAAGACAGGCCTCTGTGTTATTGCACTAGTTATCTGAAGGGTCCAAAAGACTCAGTGAAGTCTGCTCCAAAACCTGTTCATAATATAGGTATAGGTGTACGTGTGTGTATGTGTGCAGGTTAGAGATCAGAGTCTGTGTGTGTGTGTGTGTGTGTGTGTGTGTGTGTGTGTGTGTGTGAGGTTGAGTGTGAGTGAAATCAACACCTCATCTCCCTCTCCACTAATCTTGCACTAATCGCTTGGAAATGGAGATGGAAACGCTACCCAGATCTCTCTCTCTCTCTCTCTCTCTCTCTCTCTCTCTCTCTCTCTCTCTCCTCTCTGAGAGGACAGAACGACTGGCAGGCTGCCAGCATATATACAGTACAGTACACGCCTGCCTGCAGACAATTAGATTGGGCACAAAAGCAGATTTCTCTATTTGGGTAATCAAGGTATTTTCACAGAGCATTGGGGAGGAGAGAGAGAGAAGGGGGAGTAGAAAGAGAGTACAATACCATGTCACTCCTCTAATCTTGAAATCTGGCACGATCTCACAAGCGCTAGAGCTAAACAGCTCACATAAATCTACACACACACACACACACACACACACACACACACACACACACACACACACACACACACACACACTCTATCTAGGTCTTCATAAAGATGCTACTTATGAAGCACATAAAGGCCAATGGTCAGGGAGGACACCGCTCACAAATTTAGTGTTATGCTGTGTCAGGAGATCCTTCATGTTCACACACACACACACACACACACACACACACACACACACACACACACACACACACACACACACACACACACACACACACACACACACACACACACACACACACTCACACACACCCTTCTCCAGACCAAACTAAAGCCGCTCTTTCCCCTGGGAGCGAGGCTTCTATAAATAGAAGCAGTTCCACTCGACTGACTTAGCAGTTCCTACGAATCGCACCGTCCCCCTAATCTCGCTTTCGCACACTCCTAATATGGCACACCAGATTGGCCAATCCCGAGGCTTCTCCACCCCTGTGCGGTGTTAATTATCCTGTCAGCAACACTGAAACTCCACGGCAGGACGGGCTGATAGCACTGCACTGCATCCATCAGATCCACAGTGAAAGAAGCCAAGAAATATTATAACTGTTGCCCTTTGAGGTTTGAATTCTTCACAACTGTAATATGATTTACTTTGTACTACAAACTAAACTGACACAACACACATTTCCAATAAACACAAAGACGGTCGATAAATGCGCTACATAAATAAAATTTACTTACTTACTTACTTACCTTGTGGACCCCATCTATTATCTTATATTACAGGCCTATTATATTGCTATATATTTCTAAAACATTCAGAACTTCACAATGACCTTACCGTCATGCCATGATATAATGAGTTTTAAGTACAAACAAAGCACACTAAATGGCGTCCCCGTGTTGAGTGATGAGGACAGAATGTTGTGTAGATAAAACATGAGTGGAATAGGCACTCTAGTCCTTAGCAACACTTTGTTTAGTGCCAAACACGGGAGACAAAGTAAATGTACCCATGGGTGTCTTGCCTTTTGTTCAATATTTGATTGGGAAGTACAGTACATTACTGGTCTATGATGACTTTGGCACTGGCTGTCATTTGTTAGTGTACCGTGGAGTAGAGAAGAGAACCAAGTGTCCAAGTGTCATCCCGGATCCAAGCAACCTCGGAAGTTTTATACACAGTGTGATGTAATGCTGATGATCATCATTACGCTTTTAAATGCAACAGCGGAGGAGCGTCAGCGGTCTCGAGTCCTACCACGTGTGTGCCATGCAGCAAACTCTCAAAGCATCTCCCTGCTCTATCTACTGCACGACCAGTGGATGTTATGGACACAAGCCAGAGCCACCGTCAGAGCTGTTCGTGTCATGTGTGTAAGCAGACTGACCGTCAGGCACGTACGATGCACCCCGGATCACCCGATGGGAATGACAGTGCGTAATTCTGCACGGCGGAACACACGGTAACCCAAACCCTAAAAGCCGTCTGAAAGCCGCCCAACTGGTGAATCCACAGCCAGACGATTTATGTTGTAAAACTTTAGATGAGGGGCAGGCAGCTCACATCACATTGTAGGCCATGTGCCCTTTTGTGCACTTTCAAACTGAAACGTGGAGAGCACGATGTCTTGCATTTGGAACTGCTGAAGCAATGAAGCCAAAATTGGCGGGCTTTATCAGCGAATCAGAAACAGTGGTGTTCTGAAGCCAGAGCATGTGTAGTGGTAAACAGAAAATTGAGCTGCGGTTCCAACCAGACCTTACTGCATTTGCTGAGCTCTTTCTCAGTTCCCTCTGATGGCTTTAGGTTTTAATTGGTGGCCATACACTCTTCATGTTTCAGGTCATTGCATCGTTTCACTCTAATTCCTAGTCATTCCTAGTCAGACCCTTTAGAATTAAAACAACACAACAACACAAGCCATATCCACAACAGATACACACACACACACACACACACACACACACACACACACACACACACACACACACACACACACACAGTTTGTCTTGCCAAGGCAAATTCAATGTGCACCACCTCTACAAATTCCTTGCTCTTTGTCTCTTGATAGTTTTTAAAATAATTATTTAAAAGTACAAGATTTGCACTGTGTTGATCTAAATATATAGAGGTGTTCCTCATTAAATTACAACATAGTTGGTATTGTCAATTAATAGCTAGACCTCAGACATTGCAATAACAGATTATCTTGGCCCTTGTTCATGTAGTTTCTATTACCCCAAGTGTAGAAAGATAGTACACCATGTCATGACGTATAGGCAGTGAGTACATCTCTCATCGTGGTGTGAAATCATTCGAGCTTCTTCATCGACTTTCACACGTGCGCTTCAATTCTTTCAACATTCGGAAATACCGCCACGTACAGCATGTACCGCTGCTGTGAAAACAGCCGTGTAATACAATCAGCCTAAGCATCACTTGAGGTTGAATCATCTCACACTTGACAAAATGCAAAAAATAAACATTTACATCTTTAAGCAGAAGAGTTCTATGGAAATATGATTCGATGCACTCCAGTGTACTTCACCTGAAGGGCCCCCCAGCAGAGTGTACTTTGTTGATTAGTTCTACATGCTATGAAAGTGCACTAAGTAAGAAAACTGAAATGAGGAGTAGAGGTTTGACATATCGATGTGTACCTAGTCGTTAAATATGTTGAATTAAAGGCTTGTAATGATCAAGTTCTCAGGTACACAATGCCATACCACAGGGTGCTTGGCATAATGTGGGAACTTAAAGGTCAACCTCTAGACTTCCATAAAGGTTCTCATTCCAAACTGTCATTCTGTGGGAACTGATGCAACATTTTTGTCACAGGTCATATCGTCCTGTTCAGATGTGATTCACCTTAAACGCCTGGTTATGTATATAGGGTGGCCTGCTGTCCGTGTGCCAGGGCTGGGCGCGGGTGCCAGCACCCGTAAGCTGTGGGTTTCATGTCACATTGAAGCAGTGGTTTATGGGTATTTACGGCGAAGCGCCCACTCCGGGCCAACACAGCTGCGTCGCTCACTCTCAGTGTGGCTCCACTTTGTCTTATGTAATATCTGAGGTGTCAAAAACACAAACACAATTTCACACTTCAGTTTCATCAGACTGAAACATTTGCTTCACAGAAAATGTCCTGAAAAAAGTTGATCTAGTTCTGTCACCAAATGACTATTTTAAGGCACAACAGAACAGTGCCTTTAAATACTTTTGTCAGAATGGTAAACTCGACGTCCAGTCATACTTACACCTGTCAGATTTTTTTTATCCAGATGAGATTACGAAGAAAGTAACAATATGGTACAGGCATCCTTGAAAAACAATTGAACTATAGCTGAAAATCCCTTGCCATTTTTTTTTCCTGAATGTGATTTTTCCTGAAAGAAGCAGGGACTTATTTCTACAGTAAATATCATTAAAACACATACTTTTTTAGTTTCAGAAAATGGGGACAAAGTGGGGTTTAACTGGGATAGACCACCAAAAACTAGGATTGTCCAGGGATATCTGGCACATCTGGGTGGCATATTATGCAAATCCCTCTTTTGCTGGGAGCTCTGCTAAGGCCTGGTCTGCACTGAGGGCTCACTCCAGCCTGGGGCAGCAGATGGGTTAGAGGGAGTGCTGTCTGTCTGTGTGTGTGTGTGTGTGTGTGTGTGTGTGTGTGTGTGTGTGTGTGTGTGTGTGTGTGTGTGTGTGTGTGTGTGTGTGTGTGTGTGTGTGTGTGTGGTGCCAACCTTCATCTGCACTGGAAGAAGGGACAGGGCGGCATCATGTTTTAATGCTCTCTGAGTCGAGCGGTTCGTGTCCCGCCACAGGTTCCCTGGAAAGCCATGGTGCTTGTGCCTGTGCCTGAAACGGGAGAAGGGGATGGGCTGAGGGCTGAGAGCTGATGGGTGCTGTCTTGGTTTTGCCTCACAGAGGCACAGAGTGTTCCCTTTACCTGTGGACATAAGAAAGAAGGGGGTGGGGGTGGGGATTGGAGGATGGTGCAGTCATGGACATGGGCAGGCTGGCTGGCACCATGTCTCACACCCAAGCATACCTAACATTTACATAACACTTTCACGTGGCCTCTGCTGAAGTGTACTGGGCTGTGTTTCCCAAAAGCATAGTTTCTAACTTACAAACTAACTAACTAACTAGCTAATGTGGTTGCAATGCAATTTCCTGTTGCCAACTAACTAAGGTCCTAACTAGTTAGCAACTATGGTTTTGGAAAACACCTGAACTGAAGTTTCCTGAACAGACAACTGAAGTGTCCTGAACAGACAAAGTAGCCTATGTACTGACTCCTTACCTCAAGTTGACATTGTCTTCATGTTACTGGGAAGAATACAGGCTAGGCAATTACTTGGTAAACTTAAACCTGTCTCTTACCAGGAAGTCACATTGTTTACTCAGTTAATAAGAAAAATACAACAAATTCTTTGTTTATCACCATGACGATCTACTGGGGGCGGGGATAAACAAAGAGGTACCTTCCAGAAAATCTTGTTCTAAACTGTGACCAAACTCTGCTGCTGACTGATCCTGCAAAACAGACTAAAGTGGCACAGCAGGGGTGCCTTGTTTTCAAAGAGCATTTTAGCATTACCAAATATTAAAGAAAGCCTCTTGGCATATAATTAAACTATAAATAATTCTTCCTATGTATGCATGTGTGTGTGTGTGTGTGTGTGTGTGTGTGTGTGTGTGTGTGTGTGTGTGTGTGTGTGTGTGTTTGGGGAGGTAGGGGTGTCACCAAGATCAACAAGGCTGTTAGGATGCCAACGTGTGTCTCTCTCCTTCTCAAGCTCCAACATGCCCACAGACACATGTACGCACCTTCGAGTCTACAGTATGTTGAGATGTTGATGATTTGGCCTTGGCACAGATGCTCTGTCCATTGATTATAAATAGCCCCCCGCTGTGCCATAGGCGTTATCTATCCCTTCCCCACACGATAACTAGGCTATCCATTTACCCTCTCTCTCTCTCTCTCTCTCTCTCTCTCTCTCTCCCTCTCACTCACATACACTCACGCTCTCTCCCTGTGTCTCTCTATCACTCTCTCTCTCTCTCTCTCTCTCACACTCACGCTCTCTCTCTCTCTCTCTCTCTCTCTCTCTCTCTCATACTGTACATCCCCTCAGGGTGCCTCCCCTCTTGCTTTTCTCCCACATCTGTCTCTGTCCTCTCCCCCAGCCACACAGCTCTCCTGATGGATGGAGCTTTCAGCCTTTCAGCCTCCCGTCTAAGTTTCGCTTCTTCCGCTTAAGGCCACACACACACACACACTAGTCTGGCTGAGGTCATGTTCCCCAAGGCTTCCGCTTTGGGTCTGATATATTTGCACATGCTCCAACATGAACACATGAAAACACACATTCATACAGTATACTATAGACCATAGATATATAGAATGAGACCATAGAAAGCGGTATATAGAATGGCAATTCTATATACTGTATCTATGGTATATAGGCAACCAACAGGCCATTTCAAGATGTTCCCACATAACATAACACAACACATAACAGGGTTTCTGATTAAAAATGATTTTTTTTTTTTTTTCTGCTTCCACTTTGGGTCTGATATATTTGCATCTGCCCAACATGAAAACACACATGAAAACACACATAGCCTACAGTATAGATCACCAACCATCCATTTCAAGAGAGTTTGATCAGATGTTCCCACAGGGCTTCTGTTTAAATAATGAAAGGTTTTTGTTGTTGTTGTTGTTGTTGTTGTTGTTGTTGTTGTTGTAAAGATTCCCCATATTATCTTAAAGGAATTATCCAAGGTGAATCAGCCTGTAACCCTGTTCTTTCACATTGCTAAGTGTTGACAGTAGCTATGAGAATGAATTTCATGCAATGCAGATCAAAATGGCTCAATAGCAGTTAACAGCAGTTAACCTAATAATTTTCATATGCCCACATCTGTTAGCATTGGCTGCCATTTCGCTATATTTGGTCTGGCTTGCAAGATATTCGGTCATTCTCATAGTTCTTCACAGCACTTAGCAAGGAGAAACAACAGGGTTTCAGGTTGAGTCAGTCTGGATAATTCCTATAACGTAATGGAAATAGTGTTTGACAACAAAATAGAATATTAGTGGATGGATTGTTTTTGTTTTTAATCATTGAAACGTCTATGTATGCAACAGGAGTAGTTGAAACCAGTGGAAAGGTTGTGGGGTTTGATTAAGCGTGATTGTCTTTGTGATGGGGAATTCCCAGTGATTAATTGTGCGTTTCTGACATGTCACAAGTTGTGCTTATTGACCTTGAGTGCAATGAAGCACATTGTTGTTCATCATTTCCCCAACAACCCCCCCCCCCCACACACACACACACACACACCACCACCACCACCGCCACATACACACACATACTGTAGGTTCCTATCTAAAAGAGCAAGTGGACAACACTAGTTCATACAGTTCAATAATAAATAAATAAACAAATAAACATACATACATTCATGCATTTACTATATTAGTCAAAGTCTAAGACAATGAAAAGTTGTCTAAAAAGTCATATCCATCACATTGTTTTGAGGCAAATCATGTTAGAACATCTCATTTCAACGGCTTGATTAACTACCTCCAAAATTTCAAGAGGAAGATTGAATGAATGGTGAGTTATTGTACGGTGTGGGGCTGGCCTAAGCAATGGAAAACTGAACATATCAGCTTTATGGACTCACGTGACTACACTGCTGTGACAACTGGAAAATACAGGCAGGAGAGAGTGAGAGAGTTGGGGAGAGAGTGAAATAGAGATAGCATGGCCCACATAAGAGAAAGAACAATGACTCACACATGTAAGTGGAGATTAACCCAAATGGGCCTGAGAGAGAGAGAGAGAGAGAGAGAGAGAGAGAGAGAGAGAGAGAGAGAGAATGGATCATGGAGAAGGAGAGAGAGAGGGACAGGTGCATCCCCATGACGACAGCAATTCAATTTCCCAATCACTCGAGCACTCTCTCAGCAATCGCTCCCAAGGAAAAGGCCCCTCCGCTGCATATGAGGCTCATCACCTCACCACCCTCATCCCCACACACACACACACACACATACACACACACACACACACACACACACACACAACCCCGCCAGCCTCCAGCATCAGCTGTGGCCCTCCATCTTGTCCATTGATTAAAGTGACAAGCCAAAGGGTCACGCAGGAGGTTTACCTGATTTATTACTCCAGCTCATGAATAATACAATGGTGTCAATAGGACAATATGTCACTCTCGTCAGTCACAGTCGATGGGTGATTCCAATATGGTTATGGGTGTGATGGACAGCGCTGCTTCAAGAGATAAGCATGTAGTGTGTGTGTGTGTGAGTGAATGAGTGAGTGGTATGCTTGAAATGGGGAAAATGAATGGGAAACTGTGGCAAAAGAGAGAAAGAAACAGCTCAGTTGCGGCAGAATGCATTTTTGTTCATTTTTAAAAGAATCAGCAATTGTGAAGGTGATTTGCTCAAATTTACTCTGAAGCTTTTGTACAGAATGTATTTTTCGTTTGACATACAGTAGTCTCTCTCTCTCTCTCTCTCTCTCTCTCTATCTCTCTCTTCTGAAGTTTAATTTTACCTCTTGTCCTTGTAAATGTAGTTAATTTTAGAACAGAAAAATGAGTGTTAAACAAACTAAAAAGGAAACACGACCAGGAAAACCATCCCCTTCCATCAGGGAGTCAACTCAACTCATCTGGTTCCACTCAAGCCCAGACCACTAAAGGGTGTAATTTGTCCTGACTCTCCTGGCTGTGATTCTTTCATTCCAACTGTGTGATTCCATCACGGAACCCTCCAGCGTGTGATTCTTTCACTGAACTGTTTCAGTGGCATCTGATTACATCATGGAACACTTTAGCCTACTCTAAACTTGCTATACTCTGCACTATTTGACAGTGAAAACCATTTGTGTTCAATGCATGCAAATGGACTGATCAAAGTTTTCTCCAGTACTGCATTATTCCACATAAAAGTAAGGTGACCAGACGTCGGAGATGAAAATCAGGGTCATATCTTCAAATTTTCTTTGTGAGACGGGGATGTTCCTCTGACGTCAATATCATTAAAATAAGTCATATTTTAGCTTCAAACATCAGGGACAAAGTTAGAACAGACCACAATCAGGGAGGGACTGTTTGGTTGTTATGGTCACCCTACAACAGGTTTATTACAATGTATTGTAATACTTAGTCTGCTTATAGGCAACTGATGACTTTGGAAAGTTGAGTTTACAGACTCAACTGAACTATGGGATTGAATTTGGGCGACAAACATGTAATGTAGCCTATATGATATTTCGACTTATGGATGACTGAGACAGCAACATACACAACATACACAACATACACCCGGTGGAATGGAATACTGTTTTCTGATTGGCTGTCAGGGTGTCCGTTATTTCTAGATAACAGGACACCTGAGGCATTGTTGGGTTAAAAAGTTTAACCAGCGTTCTTTCAAGCTCTTTAGAACACTTGATCTCATTTACTACAAATTGTTAGCGAGCTAACGCTAGCGAGCTAGCTAACGTAATTTTTAAATTGAGAAGTGGTGTTTCATTGAATGACAACAAGCTGACAATGTTGCCGAGATTAGTTTAAGTTGACAGACCAAATAAACGAAGGCTAGTGCAAATATTACGTTTAAGCGAAGTCTAAACGGTTTGCTACTAGTTAGCATACTGTTGCTATGTTACTTGCTATTCACTTGAACTAGTCCGTTAGCACGCTAAGTTAGTTCTTTTAGGTTTGCTGTCGTGAGAGAGAGAGAGATAGAGCGCTTCATGAGTAGCTGCCTGTTTCCTTGCATTCCGTTGCCTTCAGCATTGGTGCTGTGCGTAGGGGAGAGAGCAACACACAGGTGCAGACATTCTGCTGTCTCGGATGTGCGTGTGATCTTAACGTTGTAATTATGACTGTCTGTGATCTGACCCGACCCGACCGCAACCCGTGTATTCTTATGAAAATAATGGCCCGACCTGACCCGACCACGGGCTAGCCGAGGTCACGCAAGCATCAGGCAGCCAGCATCAGTAGTACACTGTGTCTTTCACTACTTCTCCATCACCCTTTTGAACAGGAGTTCAATCTCTCTTGACAAACTCCAGTACCAGTACCACCTTGTTCAGTTTAGAAACTGGTGGGAACTCCAGGACTGGGAGACGTGTTGAACTCACTGATTGCTGGTCTGTGGTTTTGTCTGTGCTCCACTTCTCCCACCGAGGGCCTGCATTCCACTGCATTCTCACACAATGACATCATCAGCTGAGTCTGTCCACAGGGGGCTGGACCATGGGCCACATGCAGGCATTCTTCCCATAGTCGCACAGTGAGCACGTGCAAGCAGGGGTACTAGTAGTGAATGCCTATGTATCTGTCTGTTCTACGCTCTCTTGCTCTCACGCATGCATACACATACAAATAGATACACACACACACACACACACACACACACACACACACATTCATTCACTGAAAGAGAGAGGGTGTGTGTATGTGTGTGCTCACACTGAAAAGGGGGAACCCTGCAATCTGCTATCACACTTGCCTTGTAGGGATTAAACACAAATATAGCCATGCGCCAGAATTGGCCTGTGATGGTGACCCTACAGCTCAGGCCTAGCAGTATTTTCATGTTTATGGCTGAAGCATCTGGCTGGCCCTATTAACTACCTTCTGGGAATGGCCAAGTCCTCTGTGAATCGGTTGTGGGGTTTTTTTTTCTTTCTTTCTTCTCCGTTCTCTTGTGGCTGAACTTAATGCTACATGTTCCACATTTAGACATATTCCAGTGGTAAAAGTAAGTGACTGATACTTTATCCAAATACCACTTCACTCTCTGTGCCCTGAAGTCTAAAAATGGGATCTGGAATGGGGAGAGCTAGCTTTTACATGAGACTTTAAAAAGCTGCCTAAAAAAACATGTACTGAATGCTAGAAACCATAATGTCTGGCTAGCTAGCTAAGCTATGTTATTTGTGTAAAAGGACCAACAACAATGTCTGTAGAACTGGACAACAATTTATTATTGCTATGTCATATTTCATATGAATTGTTTGAATATTAGCCTATTTTGCTCTCATAAAGGATAACAGTTTGTGTGTGTTTATAGACTGAAACAAAGATGGAGGTCTGAAAGCTAACATTTAGTTGAAATGAGCTAACATTCAATAGAAAAGCTAAGGCAGAGCGCTATGTTGGTCAGAAAACTTCAGTTGTTAGCGCCTCTGTGTTAGCAAGCTTGACAAGATTAACAGACCCTGCCTGTGCTGCTTTTGTTGTGAAGTTAGTCTGCTTTGTCCTTATGTCAGAACAGTCCATCATAAATATTGAAGTGAAAAGCTGGATTAGTCATTTGACCTATTAGTAAAAATATCATTTTATTTGCATACAGAAAACACCTCTGACTAAGTAAGTAGGCTTCAAAAATTATTTTGATGGAAAATTTGCGGCAGTCAGTAACTACTCAGACAGTCCTCTATTCCCATAAGTGCTTTGTCCTTAAATAAATTGACCTAAACCTTCGCTTACATAAAACTCCTCCAGTACACAAAGTGAGTGTGAAAATGTATGGGCTTCCGCTTCCTACCATTTCTGATACTGTTTGAAAGTCTTCATATATTACAGCCTTTTCTTAATATTGCATAATTTAAAATGCTTAGTTCTACGCAGGTACAGGATTGTACAGAATCTCCTGCTAGGAGCCTCATAAACAGTTGAAGATATTCTATTCTGAATTTGTTCAATAACGTATGTAATGACATCTCTGCTTTTTTTGGACTCTGCCTTTTAAAAACATCAGGAAATATTTGCAAGAGGAGGCAAGAGGAGACTTGACTTGACTTCTCACCCCTGACCTGAATACTCCAAAGGTGGCCTGCTGCGTCATTTGTGTTGACATTAACTTTTCAGACAGGCTAGACTGGTGTCAATAAGATGACAAGGTGATGCAATGTGTTCTAAAGGCCCTGGTCCTCATCATACAATGCTTTCTAAAATTCCTGGTTTAGAGGTTATTGTGTGGGTTTGTTTGCATTTTGTCAGGACAAAGCATGTACAGTGTAGTGCACTTGAATAGTATTCTGTATTCTGTACATCTACATAGATACAAATACAAATTTTGTAGGTCTGGCCAAATGGAGAAGTTGGAATCATTCTGATCTATTGTCTCGCCTATAGCCAATGCTCTTAAAGGAAAAATCCAGTGTAAATCAATTCATATGCCTGTTCAAACTAACCAAGTGCTGTATGTTGGATAAGTAAGCAATAAATCCCGAGAGGCCGGTGTAAATGCTGGTTTTAGCATGGGTGTTGTTAGGCAAGAGGCGCAGCCGAGTGCCGACCCAGCAACTAACACTGTAAATTATGTCCCATTGAGTCAGTATTAGTAATCGATTTGTTATTCAGTCTATGTAAACAGCGCTGGAATAACAAGGCTATAAACAAGGTTATAAACTGATTCACCCCGAATTTCTCCTTTAAACTGTATGTACTGGCTGTATTAATGGCTGTAGCCCACATCCACCTAGTAAAATCAAACTGAAGCCAGCCACTATAAACTCTGCCAAGCTCTGCTGGGTCACATTTGGCTGTGCTTGACACGTACTGCGTATAACCGCATTTGAATTTATGCTTATCCATACTGTAATATACATAAACTACAGGCAGAAATGGCTAACTCGCTAAGGGTTTGCTTCATGTGTTTGTTATCAGACAGAGCCCTCTTTAACATAGCAAAAGGGCATCCCTCAACAGCAGGTGATAATCTAGAATTAGTCCCATTCATTAAAGGGACACAATTTGTACATAAAAGGCATACAAACATTTTTCAGAGTCTTTCTGACACTATTACAACATGTTAATGATGTCTGATAGCAAAACAATTATCTGTAACTCAAACAGTGGCTAAAAGTTGCCTGGTGTCCACATACAGATCTTTTCAATATTGCTGCTTTATAACACAGTCAATGCTGAAGTTATACTAAAGGGTTTGACACCAAAAAGTGGCATGGCTGTCACTTCTGTTCTCATACGAGCCTCAGAGAAGCACTTGGCAGACTTGCCAACACTACTACTGTACATGTTGTGTCTGGGGGGAGATAAGCGCCCATCCACGCCCATCCACAACCCCAAGGGGGTCACTTAGGGTCTCTTACCAGTCCGCCCCTACAACAGCATGTCCACTACACGTCCAAGGAACGCTTGCATACCAAAATGTGTGTGTATGTGGGCAGGGCCGGACTACCACCAAAAAATGGCCCGGGCATTTTGGGCTATGGCGACCCACCATGATTTTATTCAATAATAACTTCATTGCAAGCTTAAATAACACTGAAAGTTGGACACATTGCATGAATTGGACTAGCTCAATACTTCAAGAAAATGATGACAGCACCAGCCCAAAAATGGCCATCGGCCCACCTGGCATTGCCCTGTATGCCCTATGGCCAGTTTGATGAATTTGGAGCAGGGGTATTTATATTATTCAGTCCATTTTGATGAGTGCATGCAAGTGTGACTGTGGAAGGATATGTCAATTTGTGTAGGGTGTGTAAGTGTGATTGTGTATATGGATATGTCAATTTACGTGGGGTGTGTAAGTGTGATTGTGTATATAACCTATTGTGAACCCACATTCTCTATTTCCAAAGAGGAATTTCTCTTTGAGACAATAAAGGCTATTGTAATAAAAATGTGAAACCCTGGCATGTATGTCTGTCTGCTGTAATAGACTTATACATTATTTGAGTATGTGAATGTTAGTCTTTGAACCAAACCAGTGTACACAAATGAGTTTAAAAGAGTCTACTTGGTACATATCACTTTATGCATAAATAATATTTGGATGAAAGTGATCATCAACATGAAAAGGAATATCAACACGAATCCTGGTAGCTTATTTCATCACCAAGAAAAAAAAAGGAAACTGATGAGTTTCGTGTGACTTCCGCAGAAAAATCCACACCACACTTCACTCCAATGTCTCCTCCTCTGGTGTATCTGCCTTGCTTTCTCGACTTAGCGCCGTGTTTTCACAGCAAGGCACAGACACCCCGTCTGATCATGATCACCTCCTCACACACACACACACACACACACTCCGCAACAACACTGCATATTTTATCAGTCAGTCTTGTCGGGGGGAGAGAGAGGAAGATCAACGCAGTTCCTCTGACATCAGTAGCAGATGCCTTCATCACAGCCCTGGAGAAGAAAAAAAATCCCGTTTTTAAGACAAGCGGCTCTGGGAATCAAGAGGCACGAGTCATATACGGCTTGTGTTGTATAACAGCCCTCAAGTGCATGAGAGCTGCTCCAAACGACCTGTGGAGACCTTCTCCAGTGTTATAAACAGGGCCCCCTCTCTCACGCTCGTTGGCATCAGAGGCTTGATGGAGATTGTGTTTTATTTGTACCCCGAAAGTTGACTCCCCATAAAGATGCAAGCCAGAGGGTGGAGAGGGTGTGTGTGTGTGTGTGTGTGGATGGGCTTGGAATGGAGATGGCCACCTTGGTCTCCATTTTACGTAACCACTACACGCTACACACACTTCTTTGCAGGCTAGCGAGCTGCTGCTGCGGTCACACCAGCATAGCAAAAGGCCTGCACTGACTAAGCAGTCAGCTTATTTACTGTCCTTGGACTGACCTTGCATCATACAGTATACTCGGGTTGTTACTTCAGGACAGGGCTTAACCCCATTGAAAACTAGATCTGGGAAACTTTCGGTAACACTTTATTTGAAGGTACCGTCATAAGACTGATATGACACCGTCATTAACTATGACATGACGTTGTCAAGAATCTGTCATAAACTTTATAAACCGGTCATGACTTCTGATATACCCTAAGCCTAACCCTAACCATTAGAAATACCGGGTGACAGTGTATAAAGTTTATGACAGATTCATGACAGCGTCATGTCATAGTTAATGACAGTGTCATATCAGTCTTATGATGGTAATCAAATAAAGAATGACGAAACTGTCTCTCGAAGTGTCATAAGTGAACATAAAGCTAACCCTAAGAAAAATGGCAACAGGGCTGACCCCCCAAAAAAACAATCCAGAAGCATCCAGAAGACCCAAATGTTGGACATTTTTTAAGTGACTACACTAATATTGAGGTGTTGGTTATAGTTAAGGTACTGTTGTGTGGTATGGGACAGCCCTATGAGGCCTATCATTGCAGAATGATTATAAGGTCTGGATGCTCTCTGTCCAACAACAACAACAACAATTAGCCTAAATCTCACTGTAGTTCTTTTTTCCCATGGCTGCAGTGCTGTATGCTGAGTATGGTCCACTGCAGGAGCAGAGCTACCTCAAACTTTGATGTAATAGGCTGAGACATTATCGTATGCGAGCCACAGTTTATCCCGGCGGGAACATGCCAAGCTTCAGAGTTTCCAGCGAGAGGGCCGACCTCCCACCGCCCAGACCCACCCCCCTCTTTTTCACACACACACACACACACACACACACACACACACACACACACACACACACACGCACAGTCAGGCACGCAAGCATGACTCCCAGGCATGAGTTGCTAACAAGATGTGACTGTACCGACCCGAGAAGTGAGCAAATATGTAGAGCCTTAAAGGCCACACATGATGTGGACAACTTGCACACACACACACACACACATACACACACACACTGGCACACACACACGTGTGTGTGTGTGTGTTATAAGTCCTCTCCTTAGGTAAGAGCTACAGTAAATGCTGAAAATAAACATGCCAAGCATTTCCCAATGGTTTTCATCAGATAGTCACTTTCACACCAGGAAACTGGTCTGTTGTCCACTGATAAGGGATTGAGACACACTCACGAGAGTAGGGAGTGTTCTTGGGCTATCTTACAGTGTGTGTGTGTGTGTGTGTGTGTGTTGGAAAGTGGGTGGTTAAATCCCTGGCATCACTCCATACACAAATGGATCCCAGGCCTTTCTAGAACTAACTTGTGAAAACAGCATGGGGGGCAGACATGGTAGAAATTGACCACACACAAACAACCCATTTGTGGATGGAAAAGAAAATTAACAACAACAAAAAAAAATTGTCCTAATCACCACAGGTCATTTAGTTCCAAGAGTCAACAAATCTCCTGTTACAAACTACACACCAGCAGCATGCTCCTCTCTTCTTCATTCATTGCTGACTGCCTGCCTCCCAAGAGAGAGGAATTACAGTAGCCCTGCGTCATCATCAGAGGCAGGGGTTTGGGTGGCTAGACGTGGTGTTGTTGACCCGGACATAAAGGGAGTGTGGAGATTGATGGATCTTAGTGGTTTCGACAACGGTGCTGTGCACTCGCGTCAATGTCCAGATGCCTGGCAAGGCTCGAGATGCGAGGGTCAGTCATGGTGTATTCGCACGCACTGTGGGGTGTTTTAACATACCCCATTCGTCCCCTACACACACACACACGCCAAGCGGCTGGGAACAATTTACAGTATGTGCTGGCTGGGTGGTGTTCAGCATGGACATGGCGTTGGGTCACTCTTTATTCTTGGCTGGAGTCAACTGAGGCAAAGCATGCTCACTTAAAAGGTCAAAGTTCAACTTAGAACTGCATGCAGCGACTTTCTATGCCAGCCTTGAGTGGGAATAAAACCCTCACTCCCTCTTACATGAATAATTAAACTTGTATACTTTCAGAACAAGCCCAAAACAGCTTGTACGTAACCCCAAGTGCAATGTGCAGCCTCTAGTTTGAATGATTTATGTCTGAAATTGGGTCCTTAAATCTCTCGTCTGCTTTTATCATCTGTACAGGGACATCCATTTTAGGGAGGGTTAGGTTCTAATCTAAGCCCTCTGTTTTTAAGAATAACCAATAAAACACACAGTCTATAAAGATGAACAATAAAACCTTTTTTTTATTAATATTTTCCCGGCCACAACAATAAAATTTAACAAATGATCACTAGAAAAAAAAGTTAACTTCCAATAGCTGTACAATACATACAGTATCATAAAACTGGCCGCCTTGATCAAAACTCACCACAACGAATGTAGTGTTTTTTCAGCAGCATTTCACAAAAAACAAAACAAAACAAAAAAAAAAAACATTATACATATGTACACATCCACATTGAATCCATATCAAATTTCACATATGTACAGGTAGGTACTGCCATAGAGTACAAACAATTGTCAACTTTGTTGCTCAGTTTAAAATCTTTTTCTTTTTTTTTCCGTTTCTATAAATGTAGCCTTAGAAGTTGACAGTGAGTAGCTCAATTTAAGAGAGAGGACTACCGCTCTGAGACGTTGTAGCAAAAAGTTGTGTTTGCAACTTCAACGCAAAAAGCTAGTTGCTTTAAATAGTCCCCCCACCCCCATTCAGCTACAGTGGCTTTGCACATAGGGCTGGATATCGACTCTTTGTGGATTTCCTTTCTTTCTTTTTTTTTTTTATCTGAGGTGCGGGCAGGGGAGGGGCTAGTTTTCACTGCATTGAGGCTACATCCATCCAAGTCAAACTGAAGTTTTGGAGTTATGCTACATCATTCACCTCATAAACAACAACAGGTGGTGTAGGCTAACTGGCGAGCGGCTAACAGCTACTGCTTTAGCTTCCCCTCCCCCGTCCTCTCGGTTTTCCTTCATGACTGAATACAAGCATTCTCCAGATATGGCCCTTAAAAAAAAGAGACAAAAAAGTGGCTTGAGTGCCCTTTGCTCTGATTAGCGAGAGAAAAATCCACTGGTTGTCTGCGTACTCCTTGCCC
The DNA here is from genome assembly GCA_027497455.2 of Sardinella longiceps. NCBI lineage: Eukaryota > Metazoa > Chordata > Actinopteri > Clupeiformes > Clupeidae > Sardinella > Sardinella longiceps. The sequence goes on from JAODXP020000031.1 coordinate 6,902,245, forward strand.
CTTAGCCACGCACATAAAAAGGAATGCACTTTGGTATATACCAAATGCCCTGGGTTGATAAAGTCACAAGAATTATCACAACAGTCTGAGGTAAAATATTAATATTTTTTTTTCCTAGAGTTGCAAAACTGAAGCTAAATGTAACCCCTTGGATACCTAGATGTTAAGACAAGATAGGTGCAACACTAGCTGTCACTATAGCAGTGCCGCAAACATGATGGCTATCTGTTTACTTAGAATTCCCTGTTGGCAAAGGGTCCTTGAGAAAGCTCTTATTCTCAGTTCTGTGAGGATTTTTAATCCCCTGTTTGTGTAAACAACTTGTAAAAACATCTCAAATCGAGTGGCCTGCCTCTCTCTCTCCCTCCCTCCCTCCCTGTCTCTCTCTCTCGCCCAGGTACCATTTCATGGCTTTCTAGGGAGAGTCTTTGGGTGTTGCTCTAAAAATCACCATATTTCTAGATTTCATTATTCCTGGCTGTGCAGGACAAGGGGCTCTACTACTGTTGGGTAGGAACTTGAATGGCATTGATAACCAAAGGCACATTGTATTCAAAACTAAGGGCACAAGTAACTCCCCACTACGGTAAATCCACAAAACAACGATTAAAAAGTAAATAGTCCGAGGACAACACAGCCCTCTCCAATAGTTGCAGCTCCATGTGCATTCAAAAGAACGAGGGCCATTGTACTTGCTGGCGCATCGGACGGTGTGCAGGTATGGGCTTGGTAGGCAGGGTGCCAACCAGCGGCAAGGGTGCAAGTGTGCCCATTTTGAGTGGGTGGGTGGGTGCCTCACGTCACTCCCTGACTACCCGAAAAAGTCCAATGCCATTGGCCAACCCTCCAGTGTCCACAGACCAAGAGAGTAAGCCCATGATTGCCTTTTTTTCTCATTTGTTTGTGTGTCGAGTCTCCAAGTTGTGGCAGATCAAGTTCTTGTGCATTATATCATAAGTCACTCCATGGTTACCAATCCAACAGCACACATTCTATTCCTGTTTTATATTAGCTCTTCTTTGAGGAACATTATATGAAATAAATAAATAAACCTAAAAACATCTTTTTTTCAAAGCTTTAAAACCCAAGTCAGTTAAACCAATATCACTAGGATGAATTGGCAAAAAAAAGAAAGAAAAAAAAAGAAAAACTATAAAAACAAAATGGTCAATGTGTTACATTTTTGATGGTTGATGAAATTGTCCATTTTATCAAATTCAGCTCACCCTCAGGGTGTTCACAATACAGCTCTAGATTATTCAGGGTATTATTTATTAATGTATTCTAAATTGTATTATTTCTCATATATGATTAGCATTTGGCAGTGAAAGGGAACAAACACTTAAGAAATTTAACTCTGGCCTCACACTAGCAAGCTCACATAGATAGGACAAAAGCTCTGCAACAGTCAACATTTCGGGAAGGGGGGGGGGGTGCGAAATGACAAACGAGAGGGCTACATCTGGCCAATCAGATGACGGAAGTCAAGCTATTATCCAAAGTGCCACTCCACCAAACACACGACTCCTCAAGCAGTCTCCTCCTACCGAAGGATGGACTGAGCTCAGCTGCAGAGCCAAACAGCTCAATCAAATTCAAGTAAATACTGTGTCTCTTTTTTTGTGTTTAGAGTCTAAGTACATCAAAAAAAAAGCAAGTTGTTACTGCTGCCACATGCAACACTCAATATCCTTCCATAAGCCACTGCATTTAAATGTCTCAAAAGCCTATTATGAGTCATAGTAGCATCCTCACACAAGCTGCACCTCATTCCATAGGAGATAGAACGGTAAATTAACCGAGAAGTTTCGCCTGGGACAAAAAAAAAAAAAAAAAAAAAAACCAAACACTTGGAAAAAAAACAAGTATCCACCATGTTACAAAAGAGTTAAAGCACCAACATGTTTCCTTCAGACCTCGATTTGTATTCACAGCACCCGTCTTGCACACAAAACACTTGCTGCTGCTAAAATGCCAGTCCTTTCATTGCTGTTAAAAATGCCATTCCTGTCCTTAAAACAAAAACCTAATCCCTGTCATTTATTCTGACAGGACAGCGAGGAGTGGCGGTCGAACCAAAACTCTCTACCATCCTTGCTTCAGTCTCATAAGGAATGTCACGAGAATTTGTAGGCACATACCGAGTCTCATGTAAACATTTTTTTTTTCCTCGTCTCCGTAACCTCACTTCATAACAGTCAAAACTTTCGATTTCCATTTAGATCTGAATGACTTTTCCGATCTCCTAAAGAATCATATCCTCACTACAAACCAGCATCGTCACCTGCACAAACATCACACTAAAGACCTTGACACATATATTTATATATTTGCTAAAACATATATAGCTAAAATAAATAGCCACGCATTGCTAACAAGTCATCTTTAAAATCCCCATTTCATGATCCCCCCCCACCCCCAATTCCAATTGGTAAAAAGTCCGCAGGTAGGTTCTTCTCAACAGAAATAAAAATGATTTCATTTACCTGTGTGGAAAACCTAACTGCAACAAGTCTGATTTTTTTTCTTCCTTTTTTTCCAGTGCTACAAAAACATTGAAATATCTGCCAGTCAAAGGCCTTGAAAGCAATAGAGCAATTTGTATAAAGGCCAACACCACTGCAGCCCTGCAAAGTCCTGAGATGGCAAACTTAAAATGTTGTTCCCTTTCACGTGGCCATTTCAATCTAATTAAAACCAATGTCTTTTTCTTCACTTGTGAAAAGGTGCTACAAACAATTACAAAAAAAAAAAAAAAACCTGTAGTGAAAATGCAACAGTTCATCTACACCTCAGATGCATCGTCTTACACACACTTTGTCTATGCAATGCTTAGCTTTCCAACTGACTTGGAAGATAATCATCTCCTTCGTTAGACAGAAGCAAAACTAAAAACAAAAAAATTAAAAACAAATAAATTAGAATGTTCAGCTAACTAATTTTGGCAAAACTGTCCTTTGTTGAATATTCCCATTCGCATCGGTCATTTGTGTCAGGTTAGTCCGTAGCTTGGAGGCGGAGCCAGACGTGGGAGGTAATTTGGAGATAGTCGTGATAGCACCGGTGCCCTCGGTGATCCGCTTGACCGTCGTCTTCTCCCCCGTGGGGGGTTTGGGCAAGCGTCTCCTGAGCCAAGGGTGGCGGAGCGCCTGACTGGGCGTCATGCGCAAGGCGGGGTCCCACTCCAGGCACTGTTTGAGGAAGTCCAAGAAGAGGGGGTCGTCGCAGCCTTTGAGCGCCGTCACCCAGTCTTTGCTGGCCGGCGGGCCCCTAAGCTTGCCGCGGCGCGAGCGCCCGCCATTCAGCACCACCGTGTTGTCGGGCAGCGTGGTGACCGTGCAGTAGCGCGGGTAGCCCTTGGAGCTGACGAAGTTCTTGGCCCGCTTGGACGAGTCCAGGAGCTTCTGCGAGGGCATACCCAGAAGCTCGATGACGCACGCCAGTTGGTCCCCTTCGTCCTCGCCGGGCAAGAGCGGGTAGCCCGTCAGCAGCTCGGCAAGGATGCAACCCAAGCTCCACATGTCGATGGGCATGCCGTAGCGGGCGCCGAGGATCACCTCCGGCGCCCTGTAGAAGCGTGACTGGATGTACGTGTAGACCCGCTGGTGCTCGTAGCAGCTGGATCCAAAGTCGATGACCTTGATCCCGCTTCGCCCTTGCTGCTTGAGCAGGATATTCTCGGGCTTGAGGTCGCAGTGGATGATGCGGTTCTTGTGCAGCGAGTCCAGGCACTGCAAAATGGAGTGGGCGAACTTGCGCACCAGCGGCAGGCTGAAGCCCTGGAACTTGTTCTTCTTGATGAGCTCGTACAGGTTCATGCTGAGGAGCTCAAAGGTCATGCAGATGTGGTTGCGGAAGGTGAAGTGCTCCAGCATGTGGATGACGTTCATGGTGGAGTCCTTGTCCTGCTTGCGCAGGTGCTCCAGGATGCGGATTTCCTCGGCCGCCTGGCGGTGGAAGCGCTTCTCGTTGCGCACCATCTTCAGCGCCACGTGCGTGTGCGTCTTGTGGTCGTAGGCCTTCACCACCTGCCCGAAGCTGCCCTTGCCGATGACCTTGAGCACCTCGTAGCGGTAAGCGATGTGGTCGTGCGGCACGTGGATGTAGGAACCCTGGTCGTCGTCGTAGCCGCCGTTGTTGGAGCCGCCCACCACGCCGGGCCGCTTCTTGGCGTTGGGGCCCACGAAGAAGATCTCCGGGTAGTTGAAAACCTCCTGGTGCTCGAACGCCGACAGCTTGGCCATGTATTGCTTCATGGCCTGGTCGGGCGTCATGGGCGTGGCCTTGGGTTTGCTCTCGGTGGACTTGATGGAGGTGGAGCTGCCTTGCCGACACTGGCTGCCCTCCTGAGGCCGATCCGGCGCCGGGATCCCGGTCCGGTTTGATGGCGTCAACCCATTGGGTTGCGTAGTCAGCACTGTCCTTTTGTTGCTGTTCTCCTCGAACAGCTGCTGAACATGAATCTGCTGGTGATTCCCGATGTGCAGGTGATCATTCATTGTGTGCTTATTGCCTCCGACCTGCTGACAAACACAAACAGAAAGAGAGAGAGAGAGGAAATTAATTTGTTGTAACACAAATTCATCACAGTAATTAACTAGTATCAACAAAGATTTGGAAGGAATAATGAATTCTGAAAATAGGCTTTTTTGGAAACAAGGTTTTCTTTGTCCTTTCAAGTATTATGGTCAACAAAATGGTACAATTGCTGTCAAAAAGGAAAAAAAAACATATTATATTATTTCTAAATAACTGGTGTAGTTTGTTTATCATAACTAAATTATGTCATCAAAACACTTAATCTAAATAAATATTTAAATAAAACAACTGAATCACAAAATCAGGTTACATGATGGGACATGCAAACACACTTATATGACCATTTTACCACCACAGTATTATGGTCTATCTACAAACACACACACACACACACACACACAGAGAGATTGGTTTGCAACGGGCTGTCATAAAATAAAGCAATTCACTGACTCACTGAAGCGGAAACACTCAACCTGCACAATTGCTTCCACATTTCTAGCAAACGGAGAGCTTGCATACATTAGCTGGCACCCCTGTGTGAGCTTGTGTGCCCTTCATTTTAGTCACAGGCCTCCTCTGTGACTATTAGCAGGAGAAGGGGCCAGCAGCGGTCAGCTCTGACGTGCGGCGGTAAAATCCTTCCCTTACACGGCCAGAGGAGGGTCACCCCAGGCCACCAAGATTAACTGTAACGAGTTGCCCTCTCTCTGCCCGCTGTCATTCACAACACCCTGTTCCCAGAAGCGCCAGCACGCTCTCGCTCTCTCTCTCTCTCTCCCTCTCGCTATTGTCTTGGCCTGCCATGAAGCAGAACAGCCCCAAAGCTGCACACACAGCTACTGTACTCAGACCAGTGGGGTTTTTCAAGAAAGAGGTCAAGTGAGCAAACCTGGCGTCCATTTCCCAAAAGTACTTAGTGGGAGATGGGGAAATTGCATTGCAACCAACAAACTACAGTATGCTTTTGGGAAAGTGACCCCTGAATAAGTTAGGCTAGAAGTAGAGATAAACTTGCTAATAGAGGGGCCTCGACTTCTGATTCCCTTAACTAAAACAAAGACAGCAGTCTCCTGTTCAGGAAGCTAGAAAAGAAGGTTAACCTAGCCTAGCTCTAGTCTAGAAGGTTAAGATTTATCATTCACTACCTACTTGGAATCCCCCCCCCCCCAGTACAAGGAGCTGCTGTTTCTTGAAGGCCTGGACTGAGAGGAAGGAAACCAGTAACAAACTCACTGCATGTCTGCCATGAATAGGATAGAAAGGAAGGAAGCAGGGAAGGAAGGAAGGAGGGATCGAGGCTCTGGCTCTCAGACTACCAGGATGCAACATATGGAGGCCTACTGAAAGGGCCCAATGAACACGCCAGGCAACGCTCGACAAATGTGCCTCGCTGAAGGACAATGAAAACATTCCGATTCTCTCAAGGGCAGAACAACCCCCCACCCCCCAAGCCATGACCTACTGAGGGAAATTCATGGACATACTGTACAAATACAGTCTCTCTCCCTCTTACACACACTAACTTTTTGGGTTTCTCTGTCTCTCTGCCTTTCTCTCTTTTTGGATTTATTCTAGAGATTACCGACCTTGCATGACTGTTTCGGTTCACAAGATATGACTTCAGAGACATAAATAATACACTTCATAAAACGGCAAAGGAATCCTTGACAACCCGCACTCCATGTTCACATAATTTCATTTTGAATGTTACATAACTTGGCCCTGGGGATTTGGTGTCCAACAGGTATAGTAATGTACTCTTCCTCCCTCTTAAACCTTTACCGTTGATCTGTATGCTTATTTTTGTGTATTTTCAAGCCATCATTCTGTACTATAAACAGCTGACCAATCACTGTCTAGTCTCCCACATGCCAACAAGATCTTTCTAAGCTCCACCATCTTGCCAACAAAGCTTACCAACACCAGTAAATGCATAGGGCCTATGCCGAAGAATATTTAAATACAACAAAGACGTAGAGATTCCTTCTGAAGTCGACTTTTCCCTGACATTTTTGCTTCCTCGAAAAACACAAAATGTTCATGTTTACAAAACCAAACATATCTCCATACAAACAGCCCTGAATGTGCATTTCCTGCCTTCCCTTCTCCCCTCTCCTCCCCACGCCCCTCCAAGATGCACGCTTCCTTGATAATATGATTACCTCAGCTGCTTGTTTTCACTGCCGCATCCTGTTGCACCAGTCAGACGTCTATCCTTCCCGTCCGCATGTAAACAATTGCCCTGTTGCGGCTCGGCTCGGCTCTGCTCTGCCCTACACTACCCCCTTTCTTGTTTACGTCCACATCGCTTTAAATGCCTGCTAATTGCCTTATTTCCAGTCAGATCCCTTTAAGTGTAGCTTTGTGTGCTAACGGATTTGCATCAAGTTTTATTTTGGCGGTGGTGGTGTTGTTGAGCTGTTATGATTTCGCACAACTTTACAAATTCCCTTTCGGGAAGGGGTTTTGGTTTATAATCCACTTAATTGGGCCCCCCCCCCCCCTCCTCCTCCTCCTCCTTCTTCTCTCCGCTAATCTGGAGTGGTTTCATACACGCGACCGCTAACAGAGTAGGGGTGATAATCCAGACGCAGAAGCTTGAAATTTAAGGGCAATACAAGAGACCTGGCCTGGTACTCTACGATCCACTCCGGCGGCTCAAGCAGAAACTCTAATCCTCCAGATGGCTTTGGCTTGCTCTGATGTTTCCACCACACCAGCCGGCCGGCTGCCGTTTGCAGATGGAATGCAACTATCAAACTTAAGAAGTCCGCACATCGGCTCTGACAAAGTGCGGAGCACTCCCGTTTCCAACATTCTATTCTATTGTTTTCAATGCAACCCAGCACACAAGCCCCGAACTCTACGGTCTCTGCATGTTGATTACAATTGAAGTCTATTTTGTTTAGTTTAGTTTAGTTTAATGTTTATTTAACAGGGACAGTGCACAACATACAATTGAGCCAGATTGTAGCCACAAGTCTAATTTTCATCTGTAGTCCCTGGACAGGAATAGTCGATTCCATAGACTACTGTACTATGTTTGTTGCTTGTAGTGTGCTGCCGGTGTGTGGGGGCAAACAAAATGGTCAATGCTGCCGGAAGCGGTGTGTGGAGGCCTGTGCGTCTCTTCCCAAAACCTACAGCGATCAGTAACACTAAACAAAGTTACTCTGTGACCTTAACACAACTCTCTTTTTCTTCAGGGATCTCTGTGCTCTAACTGCCTACAATATCAGATCCACAAAAAAATTAGGTTCAAGATGCCTGATTTCAGGGACAGTCACAAGCCTCCCCCCCCCATAAAAAAGCTAAAACTATACTTTAAATTCTCTCGCTCCCTCACACACACACACACACACTCGTCTTCCAGAGCCATACAGAATTTCATGGAGTGGACCCACACTGGAGCCTTGAGCCGGTTTCACTACCTCTCTCTATATATACACACTCACGCACCCCCACACACACACACACACACACACACACACACACACACACTAACATATGCTCCAATGCTGAACTTCTGAACCCTCACAGACATGTACACCGCGTCCACTGCAGTCACCATGAAAGAGGCTCAGGCCATAAACAACTCCACTGTGCAATTTCAGGCACGTCACCCTGTGCATGGATTCTTTGATCCTTTGCACTTTGGCAAAGGGGGCGGAGTAGGTGATGTCTAAAAATGCACTTTTTTCCATTTGAGCCTTGATGAACATGTAATTTGCTTAATTACAAGTAAAAGATGCAATCCGTAAAGAGTGCAGAGATTGAAATTAAGAGTGCTAATACACACACACACACACACACACACACACACACACACACACACACACACACACACACACACACACACACACACACTTCTAACCAGGATGGATTTACTAGCTGACTGTCTTTGACTGTCTTTAAGACCGTTCATTAGCTGGCAGGATAATATGCTATGACAAAAACTTTTATTGATTGCTAATGACTTGGACTTGGATGGATTTACTACTTCACTGACTTGCATCATCTAAATGTGCTCACTCAGTAGCTTTCAAGGCTTTGTAAACCACAGGTAAACACTCTCTCTGCTTGGTCTTGCTAACAGAGTAACCCATATAATGCAGCCAATGGCAAACGCAAACAAGCTTCATGTATTTTCACTAATCTGACAAGAGGCTATTCTCTAAAGCTAGTTAGCTTCCCATAAATAGCACTGCACCACTGACAGTGTATTTAACCTGGTCAACCAAGTGCTTCGCTGACTGCTAAAAATTGGCATGGTTAGGTTAGGTTCTCTTGTTAGGTAGATAGGTAGGATACAGTATGTCCCGTTTTCATAGCAAAGGTCGTTACATATCTGTGTGTAAATCTATTACAGATAGATAACAGTACACCACACTTAGATTAGGAGAGGAGATGGACCATGACTTTGAACGGGCACTCTGAACAGCACGTCATAGAAAAATAATAAAATAAAAATAGAAAAATTGAGGATTTGTCTTGTGCAGCAGGGCTTTTCTGTTGGCTCGTTCACAAACGCAACAGACAGGTGGGTCAGTGTGAGTGTGTGTGTGTGTGTGTGTGTGTGTTTGGGTGGGTGGGGGGAGTTGAGCTTGGGGTCACAGAGGGGGCATCGTCCATGGTGACAGCTGCCCAATACACAACCGGAGACTTAACAAAATAAACGCATGCAAACACTTTGCATACAGACAGACACACACACACACACACACACACACACACACACTCACACACAGAGAGAGAGAGAGAGAGAGAGAGAGACACACACACACACACACACACACACACACACACCTTTCTGGAACTGCTGGAGGTGTGACAAGTGACAAGTGACATTCCTCCTTCTCCATCTCCCTCACTACCAAAGGACTAAATAACGGGGGAAGGGGATTACCTAAGACAGTGTTGGGGAAACCAATCTCCTAGACAGGAAAGTGTCTTCCATCCTAAGGCTCTACGAGGTAGATGGTAGTACCTATAATTTGTGTTGGAGTAAAGAAGCAGTCTCCCAAAAGCCCTTCTGCCCGGGCTCCTGGTGCGCAGCAGTGCAAGCAAGAGGATGGGCTGGAGAGGATAAGGTTAATTAAGGACAGGGCGGGCGGGCACGCACATCTCAAATCCATGTGCCAATGCATGAACGCAGTGACCCGCTGCAGAGTTGAGGAGGGTTATTATAATAATAACTTCCCATGTGGCCCTCCCCATCTCTCTCTCCACAAACACGTCTACTGCACCTAGGGGCCAGGGAGCGACCGTAGCAAAGACCAACAAGGAGAGGCGTGCAGTAAGGCAAGCTTTTTTTTGCAAAACAAGTATGGAACAATGCAGTTCTACAACTGGTGTTGGTTGCTAAATGCATTCCAATGGTCATAGGCCGAACTAGACCTAGTTGTGTGGTTATTGCTCAGTTTGCAATCATCATGAAAAAAACATGGCTATATGGAACGAGGAATACAGCAATGCATCAAACGTGACTTGAGTGCCACACTGATCTCCTCGTGTTTTAGTTTGTGTGTAGCTCTCTGCCATGTAGGATGGCCCTGACATAATGTTTTGGTTTTCATGACTAATCTGCGACGAAGTCCAGCCTTTTGTCAGAGGCCATCTAGCAGCCAAAAATGAAACATTAGGCACGGACAAGCCAAACCATCAAAGCTGCAACACTATATTGTTCTTTTCCCAACAATGCGTTTTAGACTCCCTTTGGTGCCTCACACTCACAATAAGGGGTCTCTGACATTGCCAACATGCACGTTTGGCATGCCTGGCATTGCAATATGTCAGGTTCAGGCAAAAGCATAGCCCTTTTTGTCAATTATAGACTAATTTACATTGGCCTACGTCTTCAATGCTACAAGGATACCGTACATACATTTGACAAGACATACATTTGACAAAAAGACTGATTCCTAAATGATGCAGCTTTTGCCCTCACACTGTGCTCTCGGTCATCCACACAACCCACACATGCTCTCTATCACACACACAAAATTACTATGCTGAGGTACCATCATAAGGAAACCGAAAAATACACTGACCATCAAAGTAATGGATCAATCCAAACATCCGAAATCCCATGCATAATATGTCCGTGCCACATTCCTCAAATAACTTTTTTCTCCCATTCAACCAGTGAGTTTGTAGTCCTCTGAATCAAGTAATGTATGATTGATTTTCTTCTTGCTGTTTCCTTATTCTGCAACACGTCATTAACCAGTAACCACACCTTGGGACTGCTCCTACTCCCGAAAACGTTTAGACTGAACAGTGGTTGCGGTTGATGTGGAGCCTGGATATCTGTTAACTGTATGCTTGAAATATGAATGCAACCCCCACATGACTATTGGTGGGGGACGTGAAGGGGGAGGGTGTATTGGGGGGGAGGGTTATTTTTGTACTGGTGGCCCCGTTTGGAGACCACAGCCAAAAACAGACAGCTCCCTCGCTCTGGCAAGTTGACATCGATGGCCTGCGCTGGTGAACTGAACAGTTCGAAACAGACTATAGGCTACATGCATGCAACGGCCTCCAAGATAACACATTCAACCTGCTTAGGCTTTCTACTAAATATATCAGCATTAAGCTGAAGAGGCATCAGGACAACATGCGGCCAGGTTGAATTTAAAGGGATTCTATTCCGACACAGCGCTGCAAAAGGGAAGCGCTCAAAAAGCGTTATATTAGTGGTAAGAAATTAAACGGAGGAATTCGCGTCACGCATAGGTTTATTTTCAGAGTGTCATTCTACAGAGGCGAATGACACCATCCGTTTTTGCGTCTGTACACACGACAAATCGTTGCCTACACCCCCATGGCATTGAAAACACTGACATGGACGTGTTAATGCGTAATTTGTTGTTCATCGAAAGCAAGCATGGACCAACAGCTTGTAGATATATTACAAGTCAAGTATAAGACACATCTCTAAGGCAACAGTCGGTGAGCAGAAACCGTGCATCACGGTTTTACTTCAACTGCCTGGATTTTTACCCATCCCCCACACATCGAAACCTACAGCACAAAGCGATAGCCTTAGCAAACCACCCAAACGGAGTGACTACAGTAGGCTAGTCTACAGCTTAAACGTTTAGAATTTAGATTAGTAGTCATCATCACGCAAACTTGCCAGCTTATGTTTTAGCATTTAGGGCGTGCATGTGTGTTGGGGGGTTAATCCTGTTAAACGTGCATTTTTAAGCCTTTAGTTTTCCACTGTGGCAAATATATTCTTGAGAAAAACACTGACAAACGTCTGTAACCACACCAAATGTAGGCTACATCCCAAACAACCGGATTCTGAACAATTTATGTCAAGTAGCCTTTAAAAGCGTTAACGTTACTGGTCGAGAAGTTTTAAAACAAGTTTGGCTGACTTCTAAACGCTTTACGACCTAAATGTATACCCACGTGACCAAGACCGTGCCAACTTGTTACACAGCACTCTCACGTTCAACATGAAACAAAGAAACTCGTTGGACATGCACGGAAGAACTCCAAAATCATAACAATGTTGCCAGTTTTATGCGCTCCAAGGTTCCACTTCTAGACTATACTCCAGGCCACTATGCTGTGGTTCCATGGTGTCTGCAGTTAAACCTACCAACAACATAGAATTACTAGGGGTTCAGAAACGTTAAACAGCCTGTTGCAATGGGAATTCTGACTTATGTGTCCTTACTGTTAGCGAGTTGGTATTCCTGAGGGGTGGTAATGTGACTGGAGATGTCGGGTCGGTCCCTACTGCGGGCCGGAGACCCCCGACGCCGATTCCGGGGGAAGACTCTAGCTGGCAGATCTCACCCCCTTTGCCTGCAAATCAGGAGAATAAAACGAAGCGTTAATGGCAGGTTACTAAATGGTTTGCCAGGAAATGCAATTAACTATCCTTTCGTAAAGGTGACGTTAGATAATGTACGTTATGACAATGACATTAGTTGGTATAGCCTTTTCGAGAACATATAAGGACCGTATAGCTGTAAATGGTAGCCTCACTGGCTACACTGGTTTGGTAAAAACGTAGGCTACATTGCTACCATTTACACCAACGAAGCAATTGACGTTTACAGAAGTCTGTTTTAATGTACAACAGTTTGTTCCCTGCGGCGTGGTTTCCGTAGGATTTATAACATAGGTTAGTGCAAGGCTACTGGAACTCACGGGAACTGTTAACTAGCGACAGCACACCGAAGCGCTACTGATTTGGTGGTGCTAAATCCTCTCCATTGAACAGATGATCAAATTTGCGCTTGTTCCAAACCACGCATTCTTCTGCACTGACATGGGAAAAAACAAATGATATGTCTGGGGGAAAGGCCATAAGAACCATGCCCAATTCACATAACCACGGCAGCGAAAAAAAATCAAACGCGAAATGGATATTAAAAACAAGTGCAGATATGTTTAAATACAGAAAGAATGAAACTCAAAGCCATGTTTAGAAAGACTGCGATCAGTAATGTCATAGGCTGACATTCATTTTATCGTTTTCTCTGCCCTGTTGGCTATGGGCTTTCGCTTCCTTACCAGATGAGTAGACGGCAGCGCACGGCTTCTTGGTTAACATGGCCGCTGAAGAGTCACACACAGAAAAACCCCCTTCAGAATCTCCCCTCCTCCCCCTCCGCACACTGATCACCAACTCTGGTACTCCAATCAGCTACATCCAGACTTGCATTCTCAACCTGCTCCGCAAACACTGGGACAGCTTCCTCAAACACCTCACGAAATGTTGCAACCATCGCTTGGAAACGCTGGAAACAAACTATACACGGCCCGTAAAAGAGGAACAAATCTAAAATGAAAAGAATCCAAAGTGCTACGACTCATAGGCACCGGTGTTTCAGCAGCCGCAGAATTCGCATGTCTGTCGCAGCATTTTCTTGCCACAACACAGAAATACACGGTCGACCAGTTTGGGTGTAGTCCTCTGGCTTATCTATCCGCCCTTGCTCGCTTCCACCTCTCTTTCTTTAGCACTGAAAAGAGCGTGAAACGTGGTTGGTTCGGTTGTTAAGCTGGCGACGCACGGCGACTCCACGGGAGGGTCCGAAAGTCCCATTTGTCCCATGCACGAGATTAACCCTCCCATTATTCATTGGCCCATGTGATGCTTTCTGTTTCCCAAGACACGACAAAAGCTCACGTGTAAACACAAAAACACAGGATACAAACGGAAATGCACTTTTAAAAAAGAGAAAAAAGTATGCCACTTTGTAATTGTAATACATTCAAGCATGCACCACCTTTCCGCGATTTTAACTCATCTGAGCTTATCTTACACCGTGTATTTCATGTGCATTTAAGTTTATGCAAAAATGTTTGCTTGTAATAAGAATGATCAAAAATGTAAGTATAGGTAGGCTAAATGCACACGGTAAGCTACTCTATGTAGTGCCTCATCAGATCTGAGAAAGCTGGACCGCCAGGGGGCAGAGAATCGCCTCGTCAGCCTTTGAAGGAAACATTTTTACTGCTACTTTTATTATTTTTTATTACATTACAACTACTAAAATTACTACTACTATACTGCCACTGCTACTACTTCTATTCTAGCTGATCTGCTAGACTTGTTTACAAAGCAGATAGTGACAGGCTACAACTTAACACTAACTAAAATGGAGACAACAGAAAGTGATGGCAAGCGATTCAATCAGGCCTGCAGTATAATATAATATAATATAATATAATATAATATAATATTTGAGCTGGTATATTTTCCTGAAATATATTAATTCAAATAGCAAAGATGTCCATGGCATGTCTGGCAACATAATTTAAGGAAGCATCTTTTCTTGGTCAGACATAGAACATGTTCAGGTTGCTACAGGTCCAAGGCAAACACTGGATTGACAAAAAACACTGATGAGGATGCAGTTATTTATTAACCTCAGTAATACCCCTGATAGCATTAGTCACCCTGGGACATTGATTACAGAGAGAGAGAGAGAGAGAGAGAGAGAGAGAGAGAGTTTGGGATGAGGGTTGGGGGTTTGGTCACCCTTGGATGTCTAGTAGTCAGGTTTGCGGCTAGTTTATGTTCATCTGTAATAAAATAGATTGCTGATTCTACTCTGTAGACGCTGGCGTCTCTACTGAGGGCCGATATCAGAAAGTCAGCTCCCACTGATAAAAAAAAGCAGCATGAGCATCCAAAGGGAGGCTGTGGTTGTTTGTATTGTTGATTGAGTTGTCAGCTGACTGGCGCCCCTAGGGCCTGTTTATCTAGCCGATCCCCATTGATTTTGAGAAGCAGAGTGATCCAATGTATCTGTGATCAACTTTGGCATGGTTTCCCTGCATGATTGCCTGCCAGTTAGTCTGACACTCAACCAGTTCCTGCTGTTGCTGCTGTGATGAGCTCTACTCTGCACTGGGGAAAAACTACTAAGACAAAACACCTTCAAGACCCTGTCAGCTAAAACAACTGACATCACAAGGGATCTGCACAGGATCTGGACTCCTTTGATCTAAATTTAAAATCCAGTTGCTAAACTTGAGCATGCATGAAAGTAGCACAAAATGCATATTTTTGTCTGCTGGCCTGATGTGTTATATCCAGATATAAACTTAAAAGTGAGTATTGGTGTAGTGTTTTTTTTGTGTAGTGTTGTTGTTCCAGAGGAAGGAACCTCTTGTTTTTTTCACTTTTCACCCAGACTACTTAAAGGTACAGCCTACAGTTCTAATTTACTGATGTGAGTGGGAAGACTACATGGCTCGAGATGAGCCGTGAAACAACAGCCAATCAGCAGTTTGTTTATTCGGAGCACAGAAAGAAATATCAACATTTTGCTGCCTTTAAAGGGAAACTATGTAAGAATTAAAGACTCTGGAGGTAAATGTAAATGACTGCTTAAGGCCAATGAAATTATCTCTATACCTTGTCAGGAAACTCATCCTATGAATTTTGTCTTGGGCTCTTACCCTTTCGTTTCCATGTGTATTGGTAAGAAATTAAAAGAGTTATCCTGAATGAATCCACCCATAGTCCTGTTGTTTCACACTGCCAATTGTGGATGAGTGACCGAATTTCGTGCAACACAGACCACATAGTGAAACGGACGCCAACACTAACTGAAAAGGATATGAAAGTTTCGTCTCCATAACCCTGCATCTGTTAGCTGCAAGTTTTCATATTTGGGCTACATTGTAGCACTGCCATTCTGATACTTATTGATGGCACTCGGGAACAGGGATATGGACTTTTCCTTAAGACATTGGTGTGACAGCTCCATAGATCAAAATCCCAGACTTATTAGGATACAGTACCTAGACTTTCTAGGATACCACTCAGGGACTGAGTAGCCTACTTGACGATATTATCCTCATGTTTATGCTTCTTCTTCATTGTCTCCTTGCCTAAGGGTGTAGCATTTCTGTCTCCCTTGACTCTCCTGGTGACAGATAGGAATGGGGCCCAAGTGTCCTCAGGTTCTGCACCCTTTGAGTGATAGCTACTACAGTATGTCCTTCTCATGGACATCTACAAAGTACACAGAGTGCTTG
>JAODXP020000031.1:6923300-6925800 GCA_027497455.2 Sardinella longiceps
TCTTTTTCTTCTTCCTCTCCTTCCACATTCCACACACACACACACACACACACACACACACACACACACACACACACACACACACACACACACATCACACATACTGTACACACACACACACACACACTGTAGAGACATACATACTGTACATACACACACACATACACACACACACACACACACACACTGTAGAGCAGTGTTTCTCAAACTGTGGGGCGGGCCCCACTAGTGGGGCGCAGACACATGACAGGTGGGGCGCGAGACCTCGCTGCAATTGACCGTTGTCGCACCATGCCCCCCGAATTCACAGCTATTTGTCAGATATGCGGATATGACAGTAAATTGAGCTTTCCAATGGTGTTATTTGCTAGTTGCTGTGATGATTGGTTCAAGAGAAATTTGGCTTTGAATTAGTAACATGAAAATCCTAACACTGACAAAAAAAATTGCGCAAATTGAGCCTTTCAGGTGGGGCGTGAAAATTCTCTGCCTTCCAAAGTGGGGAATGACAGAGAAAGTTTGAGAACCTCTGCTGTAGAGACATACATACATACACACACACATACACATACACACACACATGCACAGACACTCACACTCACACACACATGCACAGACACTCACACTCACACACACACACACACACACACACACACACACACACACTGCCACCACTAGCGCTGCATGGCAACATGTTCCCCCAAGCGGAAGGGAAGGAATGAGAAATGAGAAGAAAGCAGAAGTGAGTGCCATGAGTGTGTGAACATATGATGGAGAGGCGTGTGTGTTTGAGCATATGTGGATGTGTGTATGTGTGTGTGTGTGTGTGTGTGTGTGTGTGTGAGTGTGTGAGTGTGTGTGCGTGTGTGTGTGTGAGTGGCAATGTGACCTCACCAACTCGAAAACGGCAAGATAGTACACTTGGTGAAGTTCTCTTCACAGTTCACCTTCCTTCTCTCTCTCTCTCTCTCTCTCTCTCTCTCTCTCTCTCTCTCTCTCTCTCTCTCTCACACACACCCACACACACACACACACACACACACACACACACACACACACACTTTTTCAGACTGTCAGTGCTAATCATCGTTTTATGCGGATGAGCTTTTCATCTTCAACAATATCTGGGACAAAATTACACCAAGGGTTTGTCTGCATGTGTGTGTGTGTGTGTGTGTGTGTGTGTGTGTGTGTGTGTGTGTGTGTGTGTGTGTGTGTGTGTGTGTGTGTGTGAGTGTGTGTTTCTGACGGAATAAAACAATCTTGAGTGGTTTAGGTTGGATGGGCTATAAATAGCATTTGTGTTCACAGGAAGAGACACAAAGTGTCAGCCGACTGAAACTCTGTCTTCTCACTGCTGGGAATGTGCAATTGTAGCCTATTGTGTACTCATTCAAAGTATATATATATAGGGCTGCTTAATTCATTACAAAGTAAATAAACTAGAAGGTATATATGGGTGATAGTCCCCCTCCTACCAACAGCAATAGTGCTATACTGTGCGTTCAGACCGAAAGCAAATCAGGCGACACGGGCGCCGGAAGTAATTGACTTTGTATGGAGACGGGCGATTTGGGAGACAAAGGTGGCAGGCGATTTGGGTGACGAAATTTGTGTGACTTGGGTGATAAAATCAAGTTAAACTAACATCTTACTGATGTTAATAATCGATTTGATAACCATTTATTCCAACCAGCTATCCAGGATATGCACTGCGTATTTCTGGGTGGGGGATAGGAAACATATAATAAAATACGATAAATAAAAGAAAACCTTTTTACAACATTGTCATAAAATGAAGCATAAGAAAAAGTCTTTGATTTTGACTTTTCACCAAATTCTTGTGGAGCATTACAGGATGTCACTCAGGCAATTCCTAACTGAATCTGACGTACAGTATTACGTTCAGTATGCCTATATGGCTGGGCAAGTGACTCAGACTCATCACAAGCATGCTATCATACAGTACATCATGAACATGTTCTAGTAGTGCCAGAAAGACTTTTATATACCTACAGTAGTTCACTTACTTTACAGCAAATACTGTACTGTACGTTGCCTCTTTCAATGGAAGATTCCTAGCTAAAAATAGCTTGATGGGTAAATATTTCAATGACATCTTCACAACTTCCAGACTGTCTCACCAAAGGTGCTTTGGTGCAATGTTGTGACAGAGTGAGATCCGACACAATCGCCTCCATGAATGATTTACTGAGCCATAAATAGAACAGAATATACACTGCATATGAAGAGTTCAGATGCAAAACCCCCTAAACACCATTTTTGTGAAAACTGAGTGTTATTGTGTGAATCCTGTATAAATCTAGAATATGTAAATGAAATGTTTTTGTGAAAACATATAAAATAAAACCTGCTCCCCGCCGTGTCTAAAATATCTGTTTACAATCAAAACACTGTAAACACCTGATAGAAAATGGCCTTTTTCTCAAAAAGTGGTCAAGTGGAGTTAGGGGGTTTTGCATCTGAACTCTTCATATCT
>JAODXP020000031.1:6935800-6938300 GCA_027497455.2 Sardinella longiceps
ACACACACACACACACACACACACACAACCATACACATGATACAGACAAGAAACGATAGGGTTTGATGTGACTCAAAGTCCTTTATCAGGGTCTGGCATCACAAGGCTAGATAAATGAGAGAGGGGGAGACCTGTCTCAACTCCGTCTGCTCTAAAGCAGCCCCAGATTACGCAACCAAATTACATGCCTCCAACATCCATCAACATGCTCCACAAAGGCCTTATTCACCCTCCGCTGCTCCTGATTCACCAGGGGCCTGGCAGCTGACATATTGATTAGATCTTCTGATTAATGGCATTTGGAAATTAGGAATCCAGTGTGGCCATTATCAGGGTATGTATAGTCGGAGAATATAGCCTTGTGAAGACTTGGAAAGCGCCAGCCTGCGTCACAAATTAAGACAGTGGAATTGGGTTACGAAATGTATTAAATTGGTCGACTAAATTTGCTAAATTGGTCTTTTAAATGAACTAAATTTGTCTACGAATTGACATGAGTATTTTAATGTTTATTAATGTTTGTTTATATCAGTTTTGTTCTGGAAGATTTTTATTGTATAGAGATTCTTTACATGCATTTCACCACACATTTGTGTAATCAGCCTTGGCTACTCTGCCATCCTGATGCGGCTTCTCTCATACTTCTTCAAACACTCACACACACACACACACACACACACACACACACACACACACACACACACACACACACACACTCTCTCTCTCTCTCTCTCTCACTCACTCACTCACTCACACACACACACACACACACACACACACACACACACACACACACACTCTCTCTCTCTCTCTCTCTCTCTCTCTCTCTCTCCTCACTCACTCACTCACACACACACACACACACACACACACACACACACACACACACACACACACACAAACACACACAGTGTGAACAAAATTCCTCCTCATCCTACCTTTAGTTGCCTCTTAGTACCACTGTGGCTCTGGTTCTTCTTTCTCAGGGACCTAGATGAGTTCCTGGTGCTCATGGTTCCCTTTGTCGGTTCTAGTCCTGTCTGGCCGCCACTCTCCTCCAGCCCAGCTTACAACTCTCTTCCTCACTGAAAAAGAACAAGGAACCTCCACATAGTGTTCTAGAATCCAAGTGCATTCTGGGTCATTCCCTCTGTACTGACAGCTATGAGGACGATTTTACTGGTTGTCGTGGAAATGGTCCTCTGTATCTTGATTGGCTGTGTGGACAGAGAAGCTCAAACTTTTATGTAACACAAGGGGTTAAATTTGAGACCCTTTAGCTACTTAAGTCAAGTCATCCACAGCTTAGCTGGGTGGACACAGAGTAGCAGCTGTGTGTACATGTGTGGCCCAGCAACATGGCCAGCAACATATGACACCTCTGAATTATTAAAGATGGGTGACTGTATGACTGTGTGTGTGTGTGTGTGTGTGTGTGTGTGTGTGTGTGTGTGTGTGTGTGTGTGTGTGTGTGTGTGCATTCAAAGGTGTGTGTGTGTGTGTGTGTGTGTGTGTGTGTGTGTGTGTGTGTGTGTGTGTGTGTGTGTGTGTGTGTGTGTGTGTGTGCATTCAAAGGTGTGTGTGTGTGTGTGTGTGTGTGTGTGTGTGTGTGTGTGTGAGCGGGCACATGTTTGTGTATGTGTGTGTGGGTGTCCGGGCACATGTGTGTTTGTGTGAGAGTGTCTGCTGTAAGTCCGTAAGAACAGTACAGGGGAGGGGTACAGAACCCCTGCTGAGTTGCTGTGGCTGCATCTCCAGACAGACAGACTGGATAAGAGTGACAGAGTGACAGACAGCATCAGACAAACAGGGTCAGACAGACAGACAAATCAGTCAGACCGACAGAGAGACGGACAAATGGACATATACACAGACAGACAGACAGACAGCATCAGGCTTACTGTACAAATACATACAGACGCTCAATGGTGTTTTTTGCCCCCAACGGCTACTTCCAGGCAGCACAGCCTAAAAGGCACTACCCTTACCCAATTCCTAACCCTAACCCCCTCAACCCTCATCCTAACCCTAAACTGAGTGGAGTAGTGCCTTGAAGGCAGCGCTGAATGGAAGGCACCGTTGAGGGCAAAAAATAGGAGCTATGTGAGTTGTACTGCCCTGGGTGTTATGCAAGTGAGAAATGACGTTTGAGAAATGGCATGGACTCGATTAATCTTGATATGTATGGTGGCTTCGCCATCTCTTTCTCAATCTCTCCATCTCTCTGTCTCTCACACAGAGAGAGAGAGAGAGGGGGACTTGGGTGAGAGAGGCAAAGAGGCACTCAAACACACACACATATACACACAAACGTCTCTTGGGTATAACGAAGCAGATATCAGGTGGAGTGAATTGATGTGCATGGACAATATGTATGTGTGTTTGTGTGAGTGTGTGTGATGTGTGTGTGACTGTGTGTGTGACTGTGTGTGCGGATGCCTCTTTACCTCTCTCACCCCAGCCCCCACCTCCCTCTCTCAGGGCTATATAAGTGTGCGTG
>JAODXP020000031.1:6948300-7013300 GCA_027497455.2 Sardinella longiceps
TGGTTCATGTAGTTCCTCATTTGTAATTCACTTTGTGAAAAAGCATCTGCTTGCACAAACGCAAATGTAAATGCAGTTATGTTCTACACACAACTCCTCAAAAGTGCACCGTCCAGTCCAGTCCAGACCTGACCAATGCACATGTGACTCTGTCCATCGCTCTGGCACATCTTACACCCCTGCTATCCCGAACTCTCCAGTCAAACCCAAACACCCTGCACAGCTATTTAAGAGGGGGGTATTTTGGGGGCCTTCAGGGAGTTGTGTGTGTGTGTGTGTGTGTGTGTGTGTGTGTGTGTGTGTGTGTGTGTGTGTGTGTGTGTGTTTTCTGCTCCCAATGGAAATGAAGCGCTATGCACAGAGCCAGCCCCTGCCAGCTGAGTCCAGAGCAGGGTGCGCACTTGGGGAATAAATAGCTTTGTCAGTGTGCTGGCGAACCTTGGGCTCTGGCCCTGGTTGGCGGAAACCATTGGGGTTGTGTGTGTGTGTGTGTGTATGTGCAAGAGAGAGTGTGAGTGTGTGTGTGATACAGAGAGAATGTGTGTGTGTGTGTGTGTGCAAGAGAGAGTGTGAATGTGTGTGAGAGAGATTGTGAGTGTGTGTGTGATACAGAGAGAATGTGTGTGTCTGTGTGTGTGTGAGAGAGAGAGAGAGAGTCTGTGTGTGCGGGCGAGAGAGTGTGTGTGTGAGTGTGTGTGTGCATGCAATGGCCAGTTATAGAGTGCCCCTTTGGCATCTGCTGACAGTGGGCACATGGAGAGAGAGAGAGAGAGAGAGAGAGAGAGAGAGAGGGAGCAAGGCCCTTCAGAGCGCTCGATCTCCGCTGTCCTGGCAAAGGCTATTATGAAATGTGGGCATGACGAAGGCTCCCAAATGCGGAGAAGGTCTTTGGGAGAAGGGCCCAAACGAACTCACTCACCCCCTGGCTGGCCACCGCAACCACCCTCGCGCCAAAGTGCCAAATAGGAGCTCCACCACTGCTGCGACGTGATGTGTTTATTAAACGAAGTGGAAAGTCTTAATTGGATTTGGTTACGTTTTTTTTTTTCTTTCACTGGTGCAGTGATCAGAATGTTAGTGTTAGTCCTAGATTGGCCCCAGGCATGACAGAATGGTCTGTTGTTCAGAGCCTACATGCCATTGATGACAGTTGTCAATTGACAGACTGTGGCAAAAATATGACAGCACATTATGCTCCACGTGACTGTATTAGACAAACAAAACAAGTTCACACACACGCACGCACGCACGCACACACACGTAGTGTAGTGTAGCCAGGGTGTGAAAACTTCTGAGGTCCATTTGGGTGAACGGGAAGAAATGTTTTTTCATCATACTGAAATCAATGTTTGCACAAAATATTATACTGATATGTAGCCTATGCATGAGGATTAACAAACTATTTGTCTTTACTTTCAGCGCTACTATGTGTCACTCTGGTCTATGATGGCCCCTGTTCCATCTCATCATTGGGTTTGCCTCCTACCGTTTATGTGAAAGCCATGTGTTTGAATCTCAATCTAATCCAGTAGGCCTATATTTTATTTGAGTGTTGGTTATTAAGAGAAAGCCTACTCGTTCAAAGTTTTTTTTCTCAGCCTGTTCTTCAAACCCTCGCACACACACCACACACTAACAAGCTTAAACTGTCATGTGCTCGTCTGGGAGAAGATGTTGTTTTGAATACATGTCGCTTCAAACGTTATTTTTAGCTCGAAAAAGCTCGAAAAAAAAAAACTCCAGACATGCACAATGACTCCTAAGTCTGACAATTTAAAGCCCCAAAAATCTGAAACTACTACCATATAATTTTGGAGATTTAAATAGAGCATTTATGTAGTAGACTTCTACAGTCCATGGTTTTTTTAATACGTAGATTAACTAAATAACTTTGTAACTTCTCTATGTGAAATATAATTCCATGACTGTTGCAAAGACAGTAAACTCACATTTTAAAAAATCAAAGTACTGAAATCAAATGCAATTATTAGGCCTATGAAATTTGAAACATGATTTGATCGGCAGGCTTTTGCTTGTGTTCAGATCAGACCTGTCTTTGTTAGTCTGACCTTTATTTTGACACAATATCAATTCTTCCTGTGTAAAATGCAACAGGTGGGGGGTGAGTCCGAGATCATCTGTCAGTCACACTGAAGTTTAGCCAGGTCAAATAGCTGTTTTTTGGCAGTGTCCTCTACAGCTTCTGAGTTGCCGGTGAAAACAATGACTGACAGCATATGAAGGGTTCATTTGCAAAAGCCTCTAGCCTAAATCCATTTTCCGAAATGTTCAAAAACTCACTTGTTTTATTAATAATTTCCAGGTAATCGCAGTCAAACTATAAGTTAAATATTTTTATATTATCAAGTGCAAAAAAATCGGACTAAAGCAATTCAATTGGAGTTGGAATGATAACAGAGTTTATCAAATGTAAATATTTTTGTAAATGAATTGCAAATGTCTTTCAGAGGCTTTTGCAAGATGAACTTTAGGTACTGTAGGGTCAATTAACAGTAGTTCAAAGAAAATGAACAAAAAGCAAAGCATATGTAGAAGATGAACTTTAGGTATTGTAGGGTCAGTTAACAGTAGTTCAAAGAAGATGAACACAAAGAACAAGTGACCGATAGTTTTGGCTCGTTTCAGTTTTCGCTTTATGTAAGAAGGTCCTGAGTAAATAGTGGAGTTAGATTTCATCACAGAGAAAAAAAAAGAAAAAAGAAAAAACCCTCTCTGGAGGCAACTAAGAAGTGAGTGTAAAATATACAAGTTTGTCTCCAGTTACCAAGAGTGCACCAAAAGCCTCTCTCTCCTGCTGTGTCATAAAGACTAGATGAAGTCTCGCCAATTTGTCAACCAATCGCTGTCATGATTTCACCTCAACTTTGCTTTAGCTCCTCCTTTGCCAGACATTAGAAACATGAACACATCACGTCATCACCTATCTCCTTTCATAAAGCCTCTCTCTCTCTCTCTCTCTCTCTCTCTCTCTCTCTCTCTCTCTCTCTCTCTCTCTCTCTCTCTTCATCTCTGTCGGTGTGTCTATCAGCGGTGAGGCTGATGTTGGGAGCAGCGCATGAGTCAACTCCCACCGCTCCAGTATCTGATCTCGTCGGAGCTGCAGTGAGCCTATGTGACAGGTATTACACAAGAGTCACACAACATGAGCAGCACAACTCCTCCTCAGCTCTCCAAAGTATACGTCAGAGGATTCTACATAAGAGAGGGGGGAACTATACGGCTGTATACACTAGAGCTAGCTGGAGGGGAACAGGGAAATGGGTTTGATTGATGTGAATGAGGTAAAAACATACATAATACAATAAAAGATGATACCTGAGTTTATGTTTAATATTTGTTCATATAAATGTTAAGTTTATGTTTTGGGTATTTCGCAGACACTTTTGCCCAAAACAACATACGATAGAAATAGTGTATTAACAAAACATTTGCAACAAATTTGTAAATAAAATAAGCCAAATGAATTACAGTACTTAATATTAGTTAGTGAGTTAACATAGGCTGCATTTTACAAGTCAGTAAAAAAAAAAAGATAAATTCATTCACTACACCAGCACATGAATTATACCCTTAGTATCTCTTTCGAGACTTTGCTACATTATCTACCCTTAGGTCAACCTAGGCTATATTGTGGAATCATTTCTATATCAACTGTCTATGGTCAATATATTCTGCAATGCAGGTGTCCAGACAGAATACCCTGGGCATGTGTGTGACTTGGAGAGGCAGACGAGCCACTGCAGACACACCACATGCCACTAATTAGCTAATTTAGCACCAGAGCCGGAGCTAGCGCTGTTGTCACTGGCTAAAATTACAACTGCCGTATCTGCCAGCGACATCTTGTTAATCGTGTCCTGAAGAAAACCGCAGCAACACACTTTGCACCTCACTGAGAGACCCCATGGCTCAGCATGTGTGTAAATAGGCCCATGCTGAACTTTAAGAGCTGGATTTATTGTTGTCTTCACTTAGTCTGACTATGTTGTGTTCACGATCTGCAGCCTGATAACTGCAAATGAAGGGGTCAATAGCAGAGTACTCTGCTATTCTTTGCACACTGTAGAGATAGACAATGCTAACATAGCACAATCTTATATTGACTTTTATTTTGCTATTTTGTCAACGCATTATCATCAGTGATTTTGGAGACAAGGCTATGCTAACACAACTACGCAAACTATTGACTTTTATTTTGCTATTGTATTTGCTATTTGTTTACTAAATGTTGGTTATGCTAAACCAGTGGTTTAGTCCTGACTAGACTAAGCCTTAATTGAGTTAGTTTATGGATAAGTTTTTAGCATTAAAAGAACATTCTCTTCCTTTCCTTGATCCCTTAAATGTTGACGTCATCCATTTTGTTTCTCGGATAATACCACTGTACTTGTTTGAAGTGATTCACTCCTGCAGTAGCATTGTGTCTGTCTCTATTAACAATGTATTTGGGCCTGAGTTTGAGTCTCTCCTGCCTCACCTAACGCTCGGGTCGTCGAGTTTACAGTAAACCCCTCCGAAAGAAACTTCACAGATGTATCCAAATCCAGCTTGTTGCCTTATTTATACCCCTATGGTCTCATGTCTCATTAGATTAACATTGTTCCCTCCAATTAACCCACATCGTCTGGATGTATTAAAAAGCCTTGGTGTCGGGCAAAACGTTTACAACTATGCTGCAACACCCCATCCACAAATAGCTAGATCTGTCACAGGATATGTTATCAGTTTTACAGGTGCAAAAACAGCTCCCACTAATTCGTAATAGTATGCGGCCTATAAGGCCAACCTCGATTGCCTGTCACCTTTAAAGCATCTCAAGCACTTTGCGACCTTATCTGTACATCTGCTATTCAAAGGACACTGGTGTCTGTCATCATGCATGATGTAATTGAGGTCTATATGCAAAGAGATTGAAAGGAATAGTAGTATAACGCAAAAAAGTGTGACAAAAAGGTGTCATAATGTAGATTAAATAGTTCAGGTCAGTTTAGTTTAGTCTTTGTCCCTAAAAGGGCAATTTCTGTGTATGAAATTATACACACACTTTTTAGATGGCTTGTTCATTCTCCTTTGAGTAATTGATGAGATTGTGACCCATTCGGAAATCAGTCAACTAGTGGGCCCACATTCACTTAAACATTTGATAATTTATGCAGTTTTGCTGCCACCTCATCTTGCACATGTAATGGTTGCAGGTCCATGTATGAATGTCTTGGAGACCCCATTAACTTATAAACAAGTGAATTTCTTTGCCCTCGCCGTCATCCACCATCAAGCTTCACTATAAGACTTAAAGGAAAATACCGGAGTAAGTTTAAGCATAGCCCTGCTGCACGAGCCTTCTAGCAGCAATATATTTAGCATGAAATGAAAGAATTTCGAGCAGCATAGACCTAACGCGAACGTGAAACACTTTACATTGAGTCAATGTAACCTCAGATCTTACTTTCGGTTTCCAAGAGTCAGGTCCCATTGATTCAGTGTAAAGTGCCTGTTCGCTTCTGTGTTCGCGTTCGGTCTGTGCTGTACCAAATCATTTTGTTCCACGCGCTAACTAGCGCATTTAGTAAGCTCTTTCAACAGGGCTATGCTTGAATTCACTCTGGTATTTTCCTTTAAAAGGTGAAATCCGGTGTGAATCAGTAAACAGCCCTGTTGTTCCAGATACCTGATTGCTGTCTTTAAGAAAAAAGAATGAGAAAATTTGATGCTACATGGACCGAATAGCAAACCGATTACTAATGCTGAGTGAAAGGGGCATATTGAAATGAAAATGAAAGCAACTTGTTATGCCCTATCCACTTAGTGCAAGTTGTCAGTTCATTGATCAGTCTATGTAGCATAAAATTTTCCTATTCTTATTCCTACCTACAGCAAGTGGTGAGTTTGAACAACAGGGCTATGGATTGATTTACACTTGATTTCTCCTTTAAGATGGGGGGCCTGGATGTATCAACACCCGACTGAGCCTTCCTCTTGGAAAATCACCACGGAAAGTCCAGTTCCAAGTCCACGGCTTAATTTAAAATCAGGGCATCCAAGCCCTTGTCTAGCCTTGGGATGGCGAACGACCTATGAAAGCTGAGCTGCTGATGGCCTGAGATGGCGAGTGTGTCCGGGAGTGGGTATTCGTGTGTGTGTGTGTGTGTGTGTGTGTGTGTGTGTGTGTTTGAGGGTCGAAGGGTACAGGGCTTGAGGGCGTGATTGATTCGGAGCGCAATCTACAATTAGCCCGGGCGTTTTCCATGTAGTAAGCAGCTGCTAGCAGCATGAAGAGGCTGGGCTGCTTTTAGAAACGCCAGTTTGAGGTAAAGGGAGGAAGGGAGGAAGGGAGGGGGGGGGGGGGATTAAAGCCCTGGGACCAGATGATGTCTTCTCATCTGACAGACTAATTACCTCAATGACCAAGTGGCAGACTTCAACACTCAAGATAGTGCTGGATCAGGTCTAATGACTCAGTAAACCTTCAGAGACATGACATGTATCTCACTTCCATGGGGAAACGATACTGAATTAGTCTTGACAACACACACAAAAAAATGCTAGTTGCAGCAATTGAAGCTGGGAAACGTTCAGTACTGACCATTATGGCTTATCAAACATTATCACTTCAATGGCACAGCTTGCATTGCTAGTCTGTTTGTTGTGCTGTGTTATAAGCAAAGGCCCCCTATGGAAGTGGACAAACGTGTGCCATTGTTCTGCTAGGCCAATGTCGCCTCCTAGTGGCACGGCTGAGTTTGTGCATCTCTGTGCCTGTTACATAAGCAGAAGGATGTTCTCAAAGGTGGAATTAAGACTAGAGGATCTCTCTCTCTCTCTCTCTCTCTCTCTCTCTCTCTCTCATTGTTCTCACATGCTCTCCAATGTTTTGACTGCTGTTTGTGGAAGTCTCTGTGGGCACGAGGATTTAGTTCCAACGTCTAAACCCTGGACAGGAGCCAGTGTCTGTCTGTCTGACTGAGTGTCTGACTGACTGGGGAACGCAGCACTTGGGATTTGTTGGTTGGTTTTAGATGTGCCTCCACTGTGTGCTGCTGTAACAGCTTTCTGAGGCAGGATTGAGGAATGTGAAGAACGCCCCGCTGCATTGTGTGTGTGTGTGTGTGTGTGTGTGTGTGTGTGTGTGTGTGTGTGTTGGCCCCCAGGTCTGGCGTATGCAGGGAGCGCTATCGGCAGATAATGGCTGACTGGATAATCAGAGCGTGAAACCAAGGGCTGTTACTCAGACCCTACATATGCACAGTTGCACACACACACACACACACACACACACACACACACACACACACACACACACACACACACACACACACACACAGTCTGCCCCACATATCACATAAATACCCCACCATACACCATACAACAGATACAAACTCAAAGGCAAACATTATTTTCCAACACACACAAATAGGCCTACTGTTGGAAAACAAACTCTTACCCTATCCTTCTCCACACACACACACACACACACACACACACACACACACACACACACACACACACACACACACACACACAGTGCTCTCGGAGCTCTCAACAAAGAATCACTCTTGGAAAACTTGCATTGTGACATACATGTCCATCTGATTATGGGGTCCAGAGGGTCACTTGGGCAGAAATTGTAACAACACCATTGGACAACACACATGCACAAGCAAACACACATACACATAAGCACACAAGCACAAGCAAACACACATACACACAAACATGCTCTCTCTCTATCACACACACACACACACACACACACACACACACAAGCTCTTTCTCTCTCTCTCTCTCTCTCTCACTCTCACACACACACATACACACAGTCTTGTGCTCCATGGCCTCTAGAGCACTGTTTTGACATTGTTTACCTTCTGCTGTCAGTTTTCTTTCTGGGGCTTGGCTTGCAGCAGTACGCGTGTCACTCTTTATCAAGTGTGTACGAGTGTGTGTGTGTGAATACGCATGTGTCTCTCTGTGTAGGGGTATTCATCTGCTATTGCCTGTGTGTATGTGTGTCACAGTGTGTGTGTGTGTGTGTGTGTGTAAGAGGCTTCGTCAAGTGTGCACATGTGAGTGTGAGCATGCATGTGTCTATGCAAAAGTATTCATCTGTGTCTGTTTGTGTGCGTATGTGTGTGTGTGTGAGTATGCATGTGTCTCTGTGTGTGTAGGAGTCTTCATCTGCTTTTACTTGTGTGTGTGTGTGTGTGTGTGTGTGTAAGTACACATGTGTCTCTGTGTGTAAGAGCCTTCATCAAGTGTGCATGTGCGTGTGAGTACGCATGTGTCTCTGTGTGTAAGTCTTGAGTGTTCATCTATGTCTGTTTGAGTATAAATGACTCTGAGTGTGTGTGTTTGTGTGTGTCTAAGTTGGCATGAGTCTGTGTGTAAGAGTATTCATTTGTGTCTGCTTGTGTGTGAATATGAGTGTGTCTGTACTGTATGTGTCTCTGTCTGTGTATGAGTATCTGTGTGCTTGTGTGTGCGTATGAGTGTGTGTGTGTGTGTGTGTGTGTGTGTGTGTAAGAACATTCATCTGTGTGTGCATGTACTGTATCTGTGTCATATAGAGTACTGTGTGGATGGGATTATGAGTGTGTGTGTGTGTGTGTGTGTGTGTGTGTGTGTGTGTGTGTGTGTGTTAACCTCAGCACCTCAAACGCAGCATGGGATTTAGAGGGCAGATATTTCCATCCCACTGAGGAGAGCTGCAGTGCTCCACTCAATGTTATCAACACACCTCCACCTACCCACAGAGGACTGGGGGAAAAAAAGCTAAACTGTCATTCTGAGACTTTCAGGACATTCAACCAAAATAAATTTCATTTAAATTCAACCAAGGTGTTGGTTGGAAGAAAAAAAAGAAAGAAAGAAAAAAAAAACAGCAATTCTTGTTATAATCTGTCTTCAGTCCAGGAACGGTTCTTCAGCATGCCATAAACATTCCTATATCATAAAGAAGACGGCTGTTCGGGAAATCAGTGTTATTGCAGGCCAATTAAGCTCACCACGCTTGAATCGTCGGGTGCTAAATCCACAGCTGTCAGGAGGTATAAATAAAATGTTCGGCAATCATTAGCATATCTGCCAGGTGCCAGTGTGTGTCCTGCAGAAACGACCATGAGCCTGAGGTAACGAAAAAAAAAGAGCTTTCAGACAGATGGCTGTCACAGCTGTGTGTTTATGTCTATGTGTGTGTGTTCACATGTGTGTGTGTCTGTGTGTGTGAGTGTGCTTTCAAAGGGACGGTGCAGAAAAAGGCAGTTGGTGGACAGAAGCCACATCTGCAGGTTTGCAAAATGGTGATATGAGATTGCGGATTTTCTACAGCTAATTAACTAAATCTATACACAGTCCTGTCACAGAGGTGGGCACTAGTCTCTAATGAACTTGATCTTTTTGTAATCCGTCATTGTCGGCCTTTTTCACTCGCTCATATAGAAAACTCTAGAAATAACTCTATAGTAGAACAACAGTTCCGACAGTCACAGTACCAAAAGTAATGTTGG
Source organism: Sardinella longiceps (assembly GCA_027497455.2). NCBI lineage: Eukaryota > Metazoa > Chordata > Actinopteri > Clupeiformes > Clupeidae > Sardinella > Sardinella longiceps. The sequence goes on from JAODXP020000031.1 coordinate 6,957,825, forward strand.
CTAAAGAGATAAATTAATGAATGTTTGTAGATTCAAGAAATATAGGTGGAGGGTGAATTATAAAGAAGTCATCAATTTCCCAATTATTAATGGGCACTGTGTAAAAAATGCAGGTGAGTTACTGTGCAAAAAACAATAACAACAATAAACAAACAGTGTATTAACCACATAGGATTATTGACCACACCGCATGTACTAAAGCTACGTGTTATTAAACACTTCCAACAGAAACCAAATCTCAACCAGTTGTTAGTTGAGTGGTTTAACCACTGGTGCATCACCTCCATGGCGGGTGAAGTATAAAAATGATCCTAGTATTCTGGACTACAACAAAAGTAACTGACAGGCCTCAGAGTGACAGAGGGAATAATATTTTATTTATCACACTGCTCTGTAGAATGGTGTGGGAGGCTCCATTCAATTCCAATGGGCTTTCCTAACGTTTGCAGGTCAGTTCTTTTTGTATAATGACCACTGAGAAAGTGTAATGACTGCTGTCAATGGCAACGGGTAATTTGCTTCAGATTTACGTCTGCATATCATTCTGCACATAATGATCACTTTACTTCAAATGAAAGGAGATCAGCAGCGTGTCGATCTCCGGTTTGACCTCAGGAAATATTTCCATATCTGACCGGCAGACAATACCGGACATTATCCCCTCCATATTACAGAGCTGTTACACTACAGGAGCTAAATGGGAGACTGAGGTGAACCTAACACCATGGACACCATATTAGAATCAACAACCAATAGGTAGAACAAACAACAAAGAGCACTCAGAGAGCATAGTCCTCCGCCAAGGCAATATGGTCACTGGCGTAATACAAATTCCAGATGGTCTTCCAGATCACCAAAATTAAATCACCTGCTGCTTTGTCCTAATACCCATGTTGACTGAAAAAGTAATCTATATCCGTGTAGATTAACCTTTTGTATTTTGTACACAAACAAAAACACAGACAAACTAACAGAAAGACAAACCAAGGCTGCGGAAGTAATGTATGATGAAAAAAAAAAAAAAACTCAGCTTGGTGACAGTTTTGAACGGAGAAGATGAGTGAGTAATCCATCCATCCCTCCACCCAGGAAACAACCACCAGGGGGCACTGTAAGACAGATCCACTGCAAATCCCCACCCTGTTCTCTGTAAGGTTGGAATGTATCTCTGATATCTGATGTCAGTCATTCTAGTGGATCAGTGGATCAACATCTGAACAGAGCCGAGTTCATGCTAACTGTCTGCTTTCGCCACGCAGCGTGCTGTGCTTTGGCGAGGGCGTTGGACGAGTCATGGTGATCTTGGGCAGTGTTTGCCCGCGCTGGCCTGGCACGTCCACCGCGTCCTGCAGCAAGATGGTGACCATCCCCTGGGGCACCGTCTGCGCTCTGTCCCTGTCCTGTGGACCGCAGCCGACATGGTGGTGGTGAGCGTTGGAGGGCAGTGTATCTTGAACTCCCCCTGGCATCACATCACCTCGGTAGGGCAGTGGCGAGTGGAGGAGCTGCCGTCGCAGCTGCTCGTGAAAGCCCGACAGGGGCTCCAGGAGGTGGGGGCGCAGCCTGGACGAGGGCAGGGGAGGGGGCAGAGGTGCTCCGCAACCCCCCTCCTCCTCCCACACACACTCCAGGGTGCCCCTCTTCAAGCCGACCCCCTGCCTCCACTCTGGGCGAGGCAGTGCAGCTGAAAGAGACACAGAGCAGACGAGTGAGTCTTGTGTTACAGACATAAAGATTAGGTCTCAATTTCAACCTGTAGTTGCTTCTTCGTTTCAGTTTCAGACCTCTAAAACATAACATATCTGAATGAACAAGGCCAGTGGCCGGAATCCCAGACAGAGTACTGAAGGGAGATGAGAATTGAGCGGACTTACAGTATATATATATAGGAAATGGCCAGACTAACGCAACATATGAACACATATGAAGCCAGTTTTCCATATTAAAAAGATAAAAATAAATACCACTCATCACTTATCCAGAAGATGCAGGATTTACCATGTGTTGTAGTTCTGCTCAAGTTAGTCACTCCATGTGATGATGCATGGTTGGCAGTGACGAGGATCTGCCTGTGAGGTGATATGGAAGATCCCAAAGGATTATGGGAAAACCCAAGAGGATTATGGGAAACTGTGTTCAGAGTGTGGTCCATTCTCCTGGGGAAGGGATGAAGGTGATGCCCCAGGCTGGGCTCACTGGAAGAAGAACTGACGACCTGTCTGTCTGGTCTGTGGAAAAGCACACACACACACACACACACACACACACACACACACACACACACACACACACACACACACACAGTGTATAGCCATAATGTATGTGGGGAGAGATACATTTTGTATCTCTAAAGATTTTTACACACTCATCTTATTGTATGTTTTTTTTTATTATTGTATGGATGCAACTTCCCTTTACCTAGACAAATTTCTCCCTAGGGTGACAAAATAAAGCAACTTTGAACTTTGAAAACAGACACACATCATCAATCATTTAAGTCAATGGATCGTCAAGTCAGTTTCATATCTAACCAATCGAGCACCACAAAAACATTGATGTAGTGTTGATTGGGAACAAGGAATAAAGGAAATAGAAATATATAATTTGTTCATTGAGTTGAACTTCAAGTGTAGAACACGATCACTCATGGGAGTACATTGAAATGCTACCCTTGTAAGTCGTCAATATAGTTTTGAAGCCGAGACCTCAACTCAAATTGTTGTTATCTGCCTGTGGAACAGATCTGTTCTTTTCAAAATCCGCAGAAAGTATCTCCATTAAGGCTTCTGCTTAGGCTATACATCTTTCATTCAAGACTGTTTCTCCAGACAAGTGCCCAAACAGTTTGAGAAATGAATAGAGTCGGATGAATGCTTTTTACGATTATGTGTTTTTATATCTCCCGAGACACATTTACGTGTTACAGTATTCTCTCTGTTCCCCGTCGAGTAGAATGGCTGCGCTCAATCCTATTACGGCCCTCATAAAAACTATTACCAGTGGGGAATATCTGATGGAATGCTGTGAAATAGCTTTCATTTCATTCAGGTACGCCCCGACTTGACATTTGCGGCAGCCCGTACGTGGGCCGATGCAAAGCGAGAAGTTGTGCGTGGAGAAAACAACAAGGGGTTGCGATTTTCAATTAACCGCCTCACCACTGCACTCTACAAGATAGCGGTGTTAACAATGCACTCCCCGCGCTTAGATTTTCTTTTTTCTTTTCATTTTACTCGACCTCCTACCCATCCCCTCACCAAACCTTCCCAACCACCCCCCACTACACACACACACACACACACACACACACACACAGACCTCATCAAACAAAGTTCCTCTTTTTTTATATTTCATTTGCTTCCATTAGCCTATCTACTGGGGAAACAGCAGCGTAGCAACCCGGAGGAGTTTCAGCTCTCTCCCCAATGCGCACACTTAACCTCATCTCACCGACTCACCTCACTTGGGGAGATAAACGAGTCAAGTTCTGAAACGGCACCCTCCTCTGCCGCCCCGTACCCCCTCCAACCCCCCTTCCCCTCATCCCAGCAAGAGACTAACCAGCCTTTAAATCATTAATAAGCAGAAAATGACTCGGCACACATCTGCCGGGCGCAGATATCGACTTTGAGCCTCGTCTTTTATTCATCAGCACAGGAATTTAGGAATTTAATGAACAACCCCCTCTTAGTTCTGTTAGCTCCTGTGCTGCCTGCCCGGGTCTGCGGCAGGCAGATACACACACACACACACCAGCCCAGCACACCTGAGACAGTGAGAGTGTGCTAGTAGGAGTCTTGAGGAAAAATATGCCAATGAATGATAAGCACTAAAGGAGTGTTTTGTAATAGACCTGCAATCATAGCTCCACTGTAATGAGTGTTTGTCTAATAGGGCTTAGGTCAGGGGTTTGGGGAGGCACTTGAAATCTTCAGCTCAACTATAAGAGCAGGATTTAAACACACACACACACACACACACACACACACACACACACACACACACACACACACACACACACACACACACACACACACAGAGAGAGAAAGGGGTCTTAAAGTTAACATGGACTCAATGGACCTCCCTTGCCCCTCCCCTAAGAATTATCATGCAAGAACTTCAGGAATTGTGCAATAACATCTAGGAAATGCACAAATTTGCAAGCATAATAAAATGATGTTCTCACCAGCAGTCTGGGATATTGCCAGTCCCTGAGCGTTGACTTATGAACCAATGGCTCCCTGAGCAAGCTGCTGTATTTTGCTTCACCTGACCAAAAAAAAAAAAGCCTTCCACTGGCTTATCTTTTCATAAATTAGGAATGTGTAACTTGTTATTACCTACGCCAAGGAGGTTATGCTTTCGCCTACGTCTGTGTGTCTGTCTGTTTGTGTACAAAATAACTCAAAAAGTAATGCATGGATTTGGAAGAAGAAATCTTTGGACAACGTATGTATTGGGACAACTGATAAGGTTTTGGTGTTGATTGGTTTTTCGGAACATCATGTGGAATTTACATAGCATCAGTGACCATATTGCCTTGGCGGAGGTCTGCACTCCCCAAGTGCTTTTCTAGTTACCTCCGCCAAGGAGGTTATGTTTTGCTTGGCGTGTGTGTGTCTATGTGTGAGTGTGTCTGTGTGTGTGTCTGTGTACAAGATAACTCGAAAACTACAGCACGGATTTGGATGAAATTTTTGGACAACGTTTGTATTGAGACAAGTAAGAACTGATTAGATTTTGGTGGCGATCGGTGATCCAGAACACCATCAGTGACCACATTGCTTTTCTAGTTGCTAAATGCTATGTTATGGTTGCTCTATGGACCCAACAGTATCCAACATGGATTAGAGCAGCATTTGATCAATAGCAACTCAACTCAGACTGGGAAAGCTATTGTACACTAGCTAAGAGCAACGGCTAATGGGGAAGCCAGTGAGACTCAATAGTCCTGCTAATGGGTGAGCTGTACTGCACTGATGAGTTAGGTGGGGTACTCTAATCAATAACATTACAAGCTTTCATAAGACTGATTATTTCAAACCTGTGACAAGGACAGAATTAAGATATGACTAGAAAACCACCACTGTGATCAGTGGTGTGATATAGTCAATGCAAATTGGCTATAGCCTGCAAAGTAAATTGAATTTTACACGGATGTGTTGCCGGGGTCGGTCCGCACTACACACAGGTCTCCAATTCCCCCCCCCGTCAACTACAACAAACTCATACAGTCAGCATGGGAGTCAAACGTTCTAACCACTGAGCTGAAAAGCACAGGCTTCCAACTCAGTGTTGCAGTGTTCACAGCGGGTGTTGTACCTTCTCCCTGCCCGCCCAGGTGGCCTTTCAAGCGGGCTGGGCTTCTGGCAGGAGTCCTGTACTCGGTCCATCCTCGTCCCACAATGCAAACCTCTCACAATGAGCATGGACCTACACACACACACACACACACACACACACACACACAGAGAGAGAGAGAGAGAGATACACACAAAAATATAAACAGTTTGCATGCACAGACATACAGAAAGCCATAGATACACTATATAGAGTGTGTTATGTAGCCTGGGTTAATTTTTACAAGTACTGTAAAGGTACAGGTATGAGTCATCTTATTCAACCACTCATGTGGCACACAGTGCACTCATGTCGGCCCTCCCCCATCTACATACAGTACAGTACATGCCCCTGGGGGCGCACAAGTGGGTGGGCTTGCCTCTACTGAACTAAGGGAATCGCTCACACACACACACACACACACACACACACACACACACACACACTCTCACTTAGACTTTCACTCTCTCTCTCTCACACACACACACACACACACACTCACTCACTCACTCACACACACACACACACACACACACACACACACACACTCACACACACACACACACACACACACACACACACACACACACACACACAGGTCACACACACATAAAGATCTGTATCAAACTAGAGTATACTATAAGCTTTAGATCTCACATTTCATTGAAAGACACAGTAGAAGGAAATGGCATATCCTCAAAGCAAGGCTAATCATTCACAGACAATGGCTGAATCCCAATGTCCACTCTAAGCCCTATATGCCCTGAACCCTCAAAGACTTAACTGGCATGGACTGGCCAATCACACGGCAGACTGTAGATTGTAGATTGTCTTTGAGGGTCCAGGGATTAGGGCGGATATTGTGATTCAGCCAATATATGGGAATAAAGGAGAACACATTTATCCTACCACTTTAGGACCATTTTGCTCCTCTATTACCACAATTACAGTCTAACCCACTGTTTGACTGACAGATTGAACACCTGGACTCCTCCTGCAGCTGCTGCTGATGATGATGACGTTGATGATGATGATGGCTGATGGCTGGAAGTCTGACGTCTGAGACGCCCTTCACAAGCTGTCGGCAAGGGAACCCTCTTGACCTCTTGACCTTCTGAAGGTCTCTGCTCAGGGTGTTCCTCAAACAAGGCAGACTCCTCAGGCTCAGGACCTCCTCTGCATCCTCTCTGTCCGCCTCACCGACATTAGGCAGGCCATGCAACACATCCTTCACAGAGACAATGAACACATAGAAAACTTCCTCAGGATTCACAGGAATGACGCTACTTCCTCAGGGTCGACAGGAATGTCACTATAGGCAAGTCATGCATCCAGTACGTCTTTCACAGAGACATGGAAACATGTAAACCTTCCTCAGGATCAACAGGAAAGACTACATGTGTAGACTGTATGTGAACTAGAACCAGTAATGGAATAACTTCCAATTAGATGCAATCTTTGTTATGTGAGAGTACTGGCCACTGGCCTTTATTGGCCTTCTTTAGGGCCCATATTGGGCTTCTTCATCCATCTGACACCCAAGGGTACCATTTTATGTTTTGTCTTCATTTCCTGGTTTTGGAAATGTCTGCGATGCTTGACAGGTCTTTTTCTATGTAGGCCTATTTGATCATGTGTGTATGTTGTATCTTGTTATAGAGGCAACAGGATTCTTGAATTTATTACGGGATGAATGAAGTACAATCTTGTCTTATCTTATCTTATCTTATCTTATCTTATCTCGTCTTATCAAAATTTTACTCAACATAGTGCCTTTGACAAAACAATTTTATGGAAATCTATAAAACTTCCTCAGGATTGACAGGAATGTCCCTTGGTAAGCCGTGTAGCACATGGAAACATGTAAAACTTCCTCAGGAAGCCTGAAAAATATCTTTTAAAAAAAAAAAAAAGAATTTCATGCAGTTTTGACATTAACTACTGTGGACCTTACGATTGCCGCAGAAAGTAGTGTTCTATTAAACTTGGTTACTGAAAGGCCTGGGGAGATATGAGCAATCACAAGGAAACAAAAAAGTTTTTCATTTGCATCAGAAGAATGTCTGAATACATAGAGCTTATGAGAAAACAAACCTTAGCAATTTGTCGCTATGGCTATAATTTTGGGCACAAAAACTTTTTTGTTATCTCCAACATAATCCGAGCAATTTGAACATAATTAAAGCAAACATTGTGGACTGTTTCCTCTCCCGTACTTTCAGCATATTTGTGTAGCCAAGCCAGAAAAAGAAATGGTATAATCATTCTATTGTTCCTCGCTTTCCCCACAATCATCTGCCTTGTCACTGAAACAGTCGCTGTGATTTTGTACCAAACTCACACCTAAGATGTTCACGAAGGTTTTTAAAAACATGTTTTATGCAGCAATGACATCAAAGGAGACATCAAAGATTTGTCATCAGACATTATGTACACTGGGTGTCTATACAGTAAATACAGAACTGACATACTGACATAAAATAGAAAATGTTAAAATATTAACAATATCACAATTTGTATTACTGTAAATTACCATCACCTTTACACTGACAGGGGGCCCAAGAGAACATTTTGTGAGGGATAACATTCTGCGGGGTGGTCATTATCATGGAATATTTCCTGACAGTGATGCAACGTAGCCCGACGCGTAGCAGAGATAAATATCTGACCATAGAACGTTGGGAAGTCCCATTGAAGTGAATGCAGCACTCTACAGTATGATAACAGCCATGTAATAAAATATTATGTTTTTATTTTTGTTATTTATAGATACGTTTTTTATATTTAGCATAAGGACCTCTATTATCCAGCTACTGAATGTGTTATGTTGTGTTATCTGTACCTTGTGCTGTGGCAGACAGATGGGCTCAGAGCAGTAGGAGGGTACCGGTGATGCCTCTCGCCATGGCGACTGGGCTCTCCTCATCCTGGCACAGGACACGTGGAAGTGGCCTGAAACAGGAAAACAGCATCTTTCCCGCCTCAGAGAAGATGATTCCATGGATCACACAGGTCCTGTTCCTAAAACCTTTCTGTGATACATCTACATTCACTCATAAAGCTGATGTTTTTTTTTCCAAAGGGCTATTCAATTAGTTTTTCATTCAGGCCACATTTCAAAATCAAGAACACATTTGGACACACATTTGCAAGGACACACATTTGCAGCGGCCAGTAACAAAGGTAGTAATGGCACTTCAAGTCAGCACACACTCTACTCAAAAAGCCCAAAATGAATAACTACAAGAGGAAGCATTTAGGGCTCATCTGGCCCTGGCACATGTGCATTAAGTGCCACATGGAGGTGGCGTCTGGGCTGCATGTGGCTCCCTCCCGGCCTCATTTGAATAGGCCTGCACTAGAGGATCAACAGTGCAGTAAAAATATTCCTTTTTCAGCAGGTTGCCGATTTCCTTACAATTAAAGGAAAATACCGGAGTGAATTCAAGCATAGCCCTGTTGAAAGAGCTTGCTAAATGCGCTAGTTAGGGAGTGGAACAAAATAATTTGGTACAGCACAGACCGAACGCGAATGCAGAAGCGAACAGGCACTTTACACTGAATCAATGGGACCTGACTTTTGGAAACCGAAAGTAAGATCTGAGGTTACATTGACTCAATATAAAGTGTTTCACGTTCGCGTTAGGTCTATGCTGTTCGAAATTCTTTCATTTCATGCAAAAAATAATATTGTAAAATATATTGTTAGAAGGCTCGTGCAGCAGGGCTATGCTTAAACTTACTCCGGTATTTTCCTTTAATGGGATGAATGTCACCTGTAAACTAGTCTATGAACCCCCAAACACTCACAGACATGAATCCAGTTCATAATGGACTGATTCATGACAGTTTGACTGACTAATATCTTCAAGTCTTTGAGAATTTAGAGTTTTGAGGGTTCAGGGGTGATATCGGGATAAGGCCATGATTGGGTAGCACTTCATAATACTCGTCTTCTATAAATGGTTATTAAATGGTTTATTAACATCAGTAAGTATTTATTTAACTGTTAATAGATAACAGTTAACAGTTAGGTAGCAGTAATTAACAGGAATTTTACAGCATAATTAATTAGTTAGTAAATTAACAGTTTATAGTTTGTTTTGGCTAAATGATCATGTGCTGTTCTCGGTATAACTTCTTGCTACACGCTGACAGCCAGCTAAACTCTCTCCAAACATCAAGACTCTGAAGACCGTTTTCTGTCGTCCACAGGTTTATTGACGTACGTGGAAAGTGTGAAACTGAAACATACAAAACGTAGCCTAATCAGTGCTATGCTACAACTGGTTACCTGACAGTAACCTCATGAACTTTTATCTCATACATGAATAAACATTACGTTTACACAGCAAAGTGTCTAATATTCCTTCATTCCATTTAAACTAGACTGTAAGTACATCAATAGCGTTCATGCCTTTACGCATAACGTCTGCTAATTACATAGTGAACTAGCAGTAGCCAGCTTAGCATTAGCGAATCCATATTTTCAAGTTCAAACTCCGTGTAAAACAACACTAAGGTCAAATAAAGAATGCATGACGTTAAATAAAGATGTATAACTGTAAATACATACCTACGATACTGCCTTAGGCATAAGAAAATTAACAGTGCACGTTTTAACCACGCGTAACAGCAGGAGAAGCATGAAAAACGTGTCTTCTCACTTGTTTACAACTATGGGTGCTGCGATAGGACAAATCGCGCATGGAATTAAAGGCATCACAGGGAAATTAAAGTCACCATACAGGAAATTGGGAAATTACATGAAAATGCTCATGTACTGTTCATGAAACATGAAATCAACAACTTCAAACTTAAGAAAGGCTTGCATTTAACTTCTAACCTGTTTATAATTTCAACCCATTCAATGCCTGTAACAGAACACTCCCCGCCTGACGTGAATACACGTCACTCAACACCAGCCAAGTTTACTATTTACTTTAATCAGGACACAAAAGGAGCACAAGTTCATTGACTGGCCTAAGGAAAACTGAAGTTCCATCGGGTTTGATGATCTTCACTTCGACCTGACGCACTTTCTCATCTTTGCTAGGGAAAGTCTGTGTTACTAGTCCGAGAGGCCACTCATTTCTTGGTGCTTGGCTGTTCTTGAGCAGAACAACACTTCCTGGCTGAATGTTCGGAAGCAAAGACTGCCATTTCTTACGGTCCTGAAGTGTTGGGAGGAACTGCTTCCTCCAGCGGTCCCAGAAGGTGTTTGACAGGTGCTGCACCTGTCGCCACTGGGACTTGTAGAGGTCTGAAGCCCCAAACTCACCAGCAGGAGCAGGAACAATGTTAGGTTTCTGTGTCAGCAGAGCAGCTGGTGTGAGGATGAAGGAGTCGTCAGGGTCTGTTGTAACAGGAACAAGTGGCCTGGCATTTATGATTGCTGCCACTTCTGCCATAAAGGTCACCAGTACTTCATGGGTGAGCTTGTCTTTCAGCTTGAGAAACATTGAGTCCAGAACTCTCCTAGCGAGTCCAATCATTCTTTCCCATGACCCACCACAATGCGATGCATGTGGAGGATTAAATGTCCAAGTACAGCCTTGATCTGAGAGGTAAGTTTTCACAGCTGTGCTCTCAATGTTTGATTGTATCTTCAATTCTTTGCAGGCACCTACAAAGTTTGTGCCGCGGTCTGAACGCAGGTGCTTGACTGGCCCACGCACAGAGAGGAAACGCCGAAGCGCATTGATAAAGCTGGACGTGTCAAGGGATTCTATGACTTCAATGTGCACAGCTCTTATGCTCATGCACGTAAAAATCACTGCCCACCTCTTACTTTGTGCTGAGCCACCTCTGGTCTTGCGTGAGGCGACATTCCAAGGACCAAACACATCTAAGCCGACACTTGTGAATGGCGGGTCTGTTGACAGACGGTCAGCTGGCAGGTTAGCCATTTTCTGGACACTGAGTGGAGCTCTGAGCCGTCTGCAAATTACACAATGATGGATGATGCTGCTCACTTTTCTCTTCATGCCAATTATCCAAAGGCCGGCTGCACGGACCGCCCCTCTGTAAAGTGACGGCCTTGATGGTGGGTTTGCTCGTGGTAGTGTCTAATGAGCAGAGCTGCGATGTGATGTTGACCTGGGATGACCAGGGGAGACTTCTCACACTGTTCCAGACTTGAATGCAAAAGACGGCCTCCGACTCTTAGAAGGCCCTCAGAGTCGACAAAGATATCCAGATTCCTGAGAGGACTTGTTTTTGGTAACTTCTCTTTCTTTTGGATGCACCTTATCTCTTGGCTGTAGACTTCCTGCTGTACTGCTTGGATGATCACAGCTGAAGCTTTGTTGCATTCTTCAACAGTGAATTCAGCCTTACAGTAGTGCCAGCCCTTACAAGAGCTATTCTCTTCTGGAGACTTCTTGAGATGGCGGGCTATGTGACAGAGACGAGTGACAGCTCGTGTTAGTGACTTCCAAGTAGAAAATTTTGTGAAGCGCTGAGAACCGAGTTGCTCAGCTGAGGCTGCAGTGCTTAAGGCAGATACCAGAGGCCGGATGTCTAGGTCTGTGTTTGGGTCAACAAGGTCATAAGTGCTCACAGTGGTGCCAGGTTCTGGTCTGAACAAGAATTCCGGCCCACTCAGCCAATTGGTGTTCTTCAGATGACCTGCACATACAGACCGAGTTGCATGATCTGCAGGGTTCTGGTGAGTTGGCACGTAATGCCACTGTTCTGGACGAGAGGATCTTCGGATACGCAACACTCTGTTGCTGACATAAACGTAAAAGCGCCTGGTCTCGTTGTAAATATAACCTAAGACCACCTTGCTGTCTGAGAAGTAGGTTACAGCATCAAGTTGAAGATCTAGTTCTGCTGATATCAGGTCTGCTAACTCAACAGCGAGCACTGCTGCGCAAAGTTCAAGTCTCGGCACTGTGTGCTCAGGGCGAGGAGCGAGCTTGGCCTTTCCCATTACAAATCCAATCTGCTTGTTTCCATCAGTGTCTGTGACTTTTAGGTAGGACACAACAGCAATGGCTTTAACAGACGCATCACAGAAAATGCACAATTCTCTTCTTGCAGCTGCTGATGGCGAAATTTCAGTGTAGCGTCTGGGGATGGAAAGCTCCGACAACTCTGATAGGGAAGCTCTCCACGATGTCCAGGTGTCCTCCATTGCTTGTGGTAGTGGGGCATCCCAGTCACCATTCTCAGTGGTGAGTTCTCTCAGGATAGCCTTGCCTTGAATTGTGACTGGTGCAACATACCCAAGCGGGTCATAGAGGCTATTAATAGTGGACAAGACACCCCTACGGGTGTACGGCTTGATCTCATCAGAGACATTAAACAGGAAACAGTCTGTCTGGAGGTCCCAAATGAGTCCAAGGCTGCGTTGCAGCGGCACCGTGTCCGCATCAAGGTCCAGGTCTTTCAGGTCACTTGCATGGTCACTCGCTGGAAAGGCTTGCATTACCTCTTTGTTGTTGGCTGCGATCTTGTGCAGTCTCAGATTCGACTTGGAGAGAACATCCTGTGTGTTTTTCAACAGGCTGATTGCGGCTTCAACAGTGGGCAGGGACTTCAGCCCGTCGTCAACATAGAAGTCGCGCATCACAAAGTGCTTCACATCTTGGTCAACATGAAACTCACTGGTCAGGACTGACTTGTGTAGGCCATGAATAGCCACCGCTGGTGAGGGACTATTGCCAAAGACATGAACTCTCATGCGGTAGTCCACTATGGTGTTGGAGAGGTCGTTGTTTTGAAACCAAAGGAAGCGTAAAAAGTTGCGGTCTTCCTCTCTTACTAAGAAGCAATAGAACATCTGTTCTATGTCCGCTGTAAAGGCGACGGCCTCTTTTCTGAAGCGCATCAACACACCAAGCAGTGTGTTATTTAGATCAGGCCCAGTTAACAACACATCATTGAGTGACACGCCATTGTATTGGGCGCTGGAATCGAACACCACACGTATCTTCTTAGGTTTCTTAGGATGATACACCCCAAAAGTTGGTAAGTACCATCGTTCTTCGTTCTCATTGAGAGGCGGGGCTACCTCAGCATGGCCATTTTTTAACATCTTGTCCATGAAGCTGAGAAAGTGGTCTCTCATTTCAGGCTTCTTCTCAAGGTTGCGTTTAAGAGACATAAGGCGCTTCATCGCTTGTGGCCTGTTGTCTGGGAGCCGTGGGCGTGGACTCTTGAACGGTAGCGGTGCTACCCAGCTGCTGTTTGTGCCTTTACGTAGCCCTTCATCCATTATCTTCATGAATGTGGCGTCTTGAATAGAAGGAGCCACCTGGTTGTCGTCCTTGGTCCGTCTGAAAACGGTGCACCCCAGGTGGTCAGTTTCACAAGGAGACTGGTCTACAGGATATGTCAAAGGACAACTGCTGGTTACGAGGACGTCGCTGAATCTCTCTTTTACATGAAACACGTTGGGGCATGGGGCAAAAAGACTGGGGCGCCTCAGCTCCGTAGTGTTTGTGTGGAATGTGCGGATCGTGAGTGGCTTGTGGACATTACCTAAGCACACATTTCCAACGATGACCCAGCCTAAGTCCAATTTCTGTGCATAGGGCTGGTTGTGAGAGCCATTCACCTGTTCACGGACTTTATGCACCCTGATGATGTCCCGTCCCAGGAGAAGCATAATGGGGGCCTGTGGGTCCATGTCAGGGATGAGGTGTGCGACTGGCTTTAGATGAGTGTGGTGGAGAGCCACTTCGGGAGTCGGAATTTCCTCTCTGTTGTCTGGAATGTCATTGCACTCTATGAGGCTTGGCAATGGGATGCAGAGGGTTCCATCCAAAGATTCCACTACATAACCACTGGCTCTCTTGCCCGTGGATTCCTTCACTCCAGCACACGTCCTTAGTGTGTATGGAGCACTTGGGCTTGTGTCATTGAACACTTCAAAGAACTGTGAGCGAGCCAGTGACCTATTACTCTGTTCGTCCAATATGGCGTAGAGTTTTACTGCTTTTTCTCTGTGGCCAGCTGGATACACTCTAACAAGGCATATCTTTGAGCAGGACCGGTCCGATAGCTCCCCGCCACAGACCTCTGTGCATTTGTTGGTGACCTCAGGCGATGGCGAAATTTCTCCCTCCTCCCCGCCGTGCTCAGGAGCAGGGGCCGCCACTCGCGCCCAGGGTGCAGGTCCAGGGTGAAGTGCTGTGTTGTGTTTTTCGCTTTTACACTCAGCACACTGAACGTTGATGTTGCAGTCCTTCGCAATGTGAGATGAAGATGAGCAACACTTAAAACACACATTGTTTTCTCTGAGCAGTGTTTTGCGCTCCTCGAGGGGCTTTAGTCTGAATGCCCGGCACTGACGCAGAGGATGGGGTTTTTTATGTAACAGACAGAGTTCATCATTGTCATCTGGTTTTGTCTCACCCGTGTCAGATGTGGCTTCAGGAGACACTTCCGTTTTGTGGACACCGACAGAGACCTCTTGCTTTCTGGTTGGCCTCCAGGGGGCTTTCTCAGTCTTGACAGCCATGTCTGATTGAGTCATTAAGTCAAAACTTGGATCATTCATAATGTGAGCCTGCTGGGTGACGAAATCGACAAAAAAGGCAAAGGGGGGATAAGGTACCTGATTCTGACGCTTGTAGGATGCGCCAGCTGATACCCACTTCTCCTGGAGGCGAGGCGGTAATTTCTGAACAATAGGATTGACGCCTCTCGCCGTATCCAGGAAAGAAAGGCCAGGCAGATCTCCCTCCGCTTTAGCTGACTGAAGCTCCATCAGCAGATCACTCAGTTTCATTAGCTTGGGCCCATCTCGGCCGATTATCTTAGGAAAGCTGTCAATGCGCTTGAACAGAGCATTTTCAATCGCTTCAGCTGAACCGTAGATGTGTTCAAGCCTGTTCCATGCCATAGCCAGCCCTGCCTCTGGGCGATGGATGTGGATTGCTCTTATCTGTTCAACTTGTTCCGCTGACTCTTTCCCAAGCCACTTCAACAAAAGATCCAGCTCCTCGCTTGGTGTTAGGTTTAAGCCACTGGTTGCAGTTTGGAAGGAACGCCTCCATGCTCTGTAGGTTTGAGGCTTGTCATTAAACTGAAGTAAGCCTGTGGCTACCAGCTCGCGGCGGGCGAGATATCTTACAAAGTCATTCATGTGTGAGCTGGCATTATCACAGCTCTGTGGCATATGACGGTATGAAGGAGAAAGGTGCTCATCGTAATTTCTAGGTGTGAACTGGTGCACAGGAACAGCATGCTCATCCTTGAACTTGACGTGAGGGGCATATATGGGTCGGTACCTTGTGGCTGGCTCATGAGTACCATTGTCCACAGCGGTGCAAGGCTGCTGGCAGGAACGACTAGGTGAAGCAGGATCGTTAGGTTGTGGAACAAAGGGTCTGGTGTCGGCTTTGAGACATGAGGCTGATCTTTTTGTCGCATCACTGTTTTCACCTGGCTGCAATTCTGGTTGTCTCTCTCTCAGTTGATCAATCACATATTGCTCTGTGCGCTGTGAAGCCACCAAGGGAACAGAGTCTGAGATCAGCTCACAACTGTGTGAATCATTAGAGGCATCCACGGCAGCTTCCAGCACTTCTGCTTCTGCAATGGCTGCAGCTGCCTCCTTCTTGTGCTTAAGAACATCCATAGATGCTTCCAGTCTGGCTTTTTCTAGCTTTAATCTCATTTCTTCTTCAGCATAAATCAGGCGTGCTTTAGCTGCTTCGGCTTTTGCTCTTGCTTTGGCTGCTGCAGACCCCGTCGATGACGTGCTGGATCGTATTGAGCACCAAGCCTGAGAGCGTGTCCTTAGCGATACACTATGCAAGCATTCATCTGAAATCACTGGCTTCGCGGCGCCATCTACTGGCCTTTCTATTTGCAGCAGACATTCCTCACTCGCCTTTGTCTCCACAGCGCGCGCAGATCCTTCCCCGCTCATCGTGGCTACGTGGGACGAGTTGCTGTAACGGTTAGCTGTCAGCCTGTACTGTGTTATCTTGCCTGCTTGATAGTCGTGGTTTCACTGTGCTGTTCTCGGTATAACTTCTTGCTACACGCTGACAGCCAGCTAAACTCTCTCCAAACATCAAGACTCTGAAGACCGTTTTCTGTCGTCCACAGGTTTATTGACGTACGTGGAAAGTGTGAAACTGAAACATACAAAACGTAGCCTAATCAGTGCTATGCTACAACTGGTTACCTGACAGTAACCTCATGAACTTTTATCTCATACATGAATAAACATTACGTTTACACAGCAAAGTGTCTAATATTCCTTCATTCCATTTAAACTAGACTGTAAGTACATCAATAGCGTTCATGCCTTTACGCATAACGTCTGCTAATTACATAGTGAACTAGCAGTAGCCAGCTAGCATAGCGAATCCATATTTTCAAGTTCAAACTCCGTGTAAAACAACACTAAGGTCAAATAAAGAATGCATGACGTTAAATAAAGATGTATAACTGTAATACATACCTACGATACTGCCTTAGGCATAAGAAAATTAACAGTGCCGTTTTAACCACGCGTAACAGCAGGAGAAGCATAAAAAACGTGTCTCTCACTTGTTTACAACTATGGGTGCTGCGATAGGACAAATCGCGCATGGAATTAAAGGCATCAAAGGGAAATTAAAGTCACCATAAGGAAATTGGGAAATTACATGAAAATGCTCATGTACTGTTCATGAAACATGAAATCAACAACTTCAAACTTAAGAAAGGCTTGCATTTAACTTCTAACCTGTTTATAATTTCAACCCATTCAATGCCTGTAACAGAACAGATCAAATGAAAAAAACTTGATGGAATTAAATCATCTTACTGAATGAAACCACTTATTTTGAAATTAACTTCTTACTGATGTTAATAAGCTATTTAATAACTATTTATAGAGGACAGTTATTATAAAGTGCTACCCATGATTGTTTGTTTTGCACCAGATTGAGGGAAGGTGTCAACCTACTTTGGCCAGTCACCTGTTTATTTGCATGGCCATCTATCGGGGGAGAAAAGTCTTTTTAATTGTATTTTTATGATAATCAGAATATCGCTTAAAAAAATTTTTCAACTGCAATAACTCCCTGTGGAGGAGAAGTTTAAATGTCAAGGTGACAGAAGCAATGGTCATTTGTATACATAAATTCAATCCTCTTATTTGTTGTAATTGTTTATGCCAACAAAGTGAAACTGACCCTTATCGGTTATATCAATAACAGCCCAACCTTGACTGTGTTGTAAACAAATACACAGTGAAGGTGCCCAAGGATTTGGGAGAAATTGGGACTAAAGTATAAAAAAAAAAAATAATAAAAAAAAACTTTGTACATGCCCAAGCTGCAGATAATTACTTTTAGAGGAAAGTTCCTAAAACACCTAAACTTCAACATTATGAATTCATAGGAAAGATAATTACAAGCACGCCTCCACAACATTTTAACCTGCGTATGTGTGTGTAAGAATAGGGAGGTTAATTACTCATGCCAGGGGCAGTCTGGGCCCTTCGCTTTTAGAGAAAGAACATCTGCAAATACCAGGGCAGTTGTTTGTTTCTTTTTTTTACACCATATACCCACGCTCTGCTCTGGGTGTTGCATTATGCCGTGCGTCAGAAACACTCACCAGAACTCCTTTGTCGTCCAGTCATCCAGTCTCATTCAAGAAGCCAGTCATCCATACAGTGCTCATGACTTCTGGAAGAGAATATGGCCATTCAATAGTACACTATGGGAAAAAGCCCAATAATATAGTCCCTTGGAATACTGGTCCTATAAGTTCCAATATTAATTATGTGGGATCTCTCTCTCTCTCTCTGTCTTCAGTAGATTTTTTCATTTAGAGCAGAAACGGATTTAAATAATTCCATCAGAGTAAGAAATTGATTTGCATATAAATAGGTGCTCAGTAAGGGAAAAAATGTATTTTTCCACCATTACACATGCAATTTAAATGGGTATGATCCAGAGGCTTGTCTAAATCAGGAAACTGTTGATTGATTGCTAATCGGCTCTAGAACACCACATTCAAATATGCTCCGATTTTACACCTTCATTGGCAGCGCATGTAAATTTGCTTCCAAGACTCCAAGAGGGCTGTCCAAAAATTTCTGTTCCGAATGCAATGACAAGAGGAACAAATCAGGGTGTGTTGAACTTGAGCCACTGACAAAGTGCTGCCTGAATCTAGGTGGACACACAACCCTGAAACTCTGCAGATTTAACGTATTAAGGGACACTTTTGTTTTAGCTGTGTCAGCAAAGGTCTATTGTCCTACAAAACAAAATCAACCACCATTGATGATCCTATTCTACCAAGCCCTTGCATTATTGCTTTTCATTTAGGCATTAGATGGAGAACTCTTAAGTTTTGAACTTTTTGATCTAATCATATTTTACCAATCTGAGTACTGTACAGTACAGAAAGGAACAAATTATACTAAATTATAATTTTTTGTTATGAAATTGGGTAGTTAGGTTTGTCTCATTTGATTGACTTTCCCCTAAACTAATAAAAAAAAATATCAGCTTAAATGTCATTTGTTACCAGAAATGCATGATGATTCTTATAAAAAATGAACACACTGTCAGTTGGAAACAAGCTACCCAGACACAACCTTACTGCTATAAGGCTTTTTCTCTAGCAGTTTAACAATAGGAAGGTATGAAGAACTATTGTAAAATCATCATAAGAAAGTAAAGCAAAAAAGATAGTGGCCATACCTGAGTCCAAAGCACCATGCTGGACATTTCAGGACACAGGAGTCCTGGACTGATGAACTGAATGTGTGTGTGTGTGTGTGTGTGTGTGTGTGTGTGTGGATTGAAGTGTGCCAAGTCAGTCTGTCGTAGAGACTATTGTCTGATTGGTTGAGCAAGTTTCTGTCTCCCTTTGCCATTCTTTTTTTTTTTCTTAAGACCTCACACAGAGATGGCATTCCTCAAACGAACACTTCACACACACACACACCTTGGCCTCCCACACAGAAATGCTTGATTGTTTGTGCAATCGGTTAATGAGAAACCAGCTCACTTGTGCATTGAGAGCAGTGTGTGTGTGTGTGTGTGTGTGTGTGTGTGTGTGGGGGGTTATTGTCATAATCCTCTAATAATATTGTTAAGCCATACTCATAACCAGGACATGAAATGGCTTTCTATTATGGCTGCCTGTCAGACAGAAAAGAAGGGGAAGTTCCATCCTGCTGAGGTGTGTGGAGGTGTACAGGGCCGTCACAACAGGACAGGCTAACCAGGCTGAAAGGGCTCCCCTACATTGACTGTGTAATCATTTTAGTAGTTTATTTGGTTGTGTTTTTCAATAAAATGACTTTAGGCTGCAGTTAGACAACTATCAGTTCAACAAAAGTAATCATGTTAATGAAAGATGCTTTAAGATGTGACAATGTGGTTCATGTAAGTGTTTATGGGGGTGAAGGGTCCCCATGTCCTGTTGCTTGGGGACCCTAAATATCTTGAAATGGACCAGGCCATAGATATTCATTACCTTTTGGGGGTGGCTTAGAAGCAAGATGGCCAGGCTGCTGAGATTAGAATCATGAACCTTTCCCTGAATTTTTTACCTGGAAACCAGGTAGTTTACATTCATTTCTCTACAGTCAATCATTAAGTAAGTAATTTTTCATCTTAAAAAATTGGGGACAAAGTGGATTTTCTTGTATTTTACTTTACAAAGACCACCATAAACAGGGACTGTCACATAAATTAGGGAATTCTGGTCACGCCTAGTGGTCACGCCACTACCTCCACTAGCTCACAAGTGGAGGTAGTGACCAATGTATTATTCACTCACAAACCTGCCTAAAACCATCACACACACTCTAAGCTAATGATTAGCCTCTATGTCCCTCGCTCTCACAGACTCCCATTACACCACCCAATGTTCAACTTGACGACTAAAACTGGTACAATATTAATTTTCTATGAACATCTTGAACATGCTATTATGCCAAGCTAAGGGTATGGGTTTTAGGATTATATTCCCACATCAGTTTGACTGTGATTGGAGATTAGGCCTAGCCTGACCTAGCCCGCCCATAATACTGCTGCTCATCCGTATTCATGGTCTGGAGGTTCTTTAACCTGACGTGATTATAGGGCGGGGGGGAAGGTATTCAGTTCTGGTTTGAAACGATTGGACAGCTCAATGGACAGCTTTGTTTATGGCCGGTTGTCCACCACCCCCAGAACACCATCCCCAGACCATGGATATGTATGAATATCCGTATTATGGGCGGACTATGTCAGGCTAGATTAGGCCTACCTATCGTACAAAGTGTCAAAAAGGCATGATAGGCGCAGTGTGAAAGCCTGTTTAGGCTTTTGATGGAAACCTAAACACTCAGCAGAAATTGACCCAGGCACTCCTTGTCCAAAATATGTGTGGTGTGGTCGAGTCACGTGTTGCATGTGACGTAGCCTTGTCAGCTCCCCATATGAGACCTTTTCAATACAAGCAAAGCAGTTAATGGTCAGTTGGTGATGGACTGAATAAGTCGCACCAGGTGGACGTTGAGGGCTCAACTCACTGCATTTTCACTGCAGGCCTATGGTTAATGATCACTGATGCTTCTGCCCACCTCAATCTCCCTGGTGAAAATTACAATCCAGCAAATTAGCCCCTAACATCATTAGTCTGACTCATTAGTAAGAATCACAGGAGCCGCTTTCATTAAGGCCGCGACAAATGTACCAATTTTGTTCATTTCGCCGGGCAAATCAAGGCATATAAGCTCCCGTAAGACACTTCATTGGTACAATGCTCTCCATCCTCCTGAATCTGTTGCTTGCTTGGCCGTAAAACCAGATTGATCTGGCCTTTTGTGCATTTATTGATCAATTCTGTGACCTTTACCATCAGCTTAAATTTCCCTGCTGATTAATAGTCAAGTCTTATATGCCTTGTTACCTTCTCCTTTAGAGCTATGGGATGGGATGTCAGCTTTAATACGTCTTCATATTGTAGTTATGGACACAGGAGAACTACTGCAATCGATTCAGACCTTCAGTGTGTTCTCTATGCGGATAAAATGTTTTCGAGATCGTTCAAATATTTGATCTACATGTGTTAGTTCTATTACACCAATATTAACAGACTGGTTAAAAAAAAAAAAAAAAATCAATGTGGCATGGATCTGCCCAAGGTTTCTTCCTAAAAATTAATTATTAGTAAGCAAAGGGAGTTTATCCTTGCCCCTGTTACTCATGGGTGCTCCCCGTACTGTCTGTAAAGCATATTTGAACGCTCTACAAATAAATTCAATTGAATATAACAAAAAAGGACAAAGACAAAACCGTACACTTCATCAAAATACCCACACACTTGTGCTGGATTTTCAAGTGAGATTTGTTAGATCCTCCACTTTGTCAAGTTGAATAATTACTCAAAAATGGATAGTACTCTGCTACATTTGCAGTTAGCTGGTTTAACAATTCATTAAAAAAAAAATTCCTAAGAGTATTCAACAGTGCTGAAATACATGAAGGAGACAAGGGACCAGGACATAATCAAGGTCTACTTCCACGAACATTATCAGGTGTTTTTTTTTTTCCCCAGGAGTTTAAATATATTCAATAATTGCAATTGTTTTTTAGGTGTATTTTATGGTTGGATTTAGCACATTTGTCTGGCTGTCACGTATAGGCGGTAATGGGCTTTCAATTGAATGTTTCAGTGTGAGATAAAGAACATAAATGAAATGTTGAACGCAGGCAGACATGGACCTTTTATTTCAGCAAATCTCAGGTGTAGCAGATACAACCACAGCCACCCAGCACCCATGAGTGGGACACACAAACACACTCACACACACACACACAAGTGTTTACACGCAAGCATACACACAGCCCCAAACAGGCGGCCAGGGTGTTGTTGCCAGGGGCATCATTTCCCCCCCCCCCCATCCATCCTCCTCTCTCTGCTGAGCCTCTGTTCACAGTAGCAGGAATGACTGCCATCCATCTGGCGCAAGAAACAGTCTTTTCATTGTTTATTTTTTATTTGTTTTTGTTTTTTTATTTTTCTCTTATTTTTTTTTCTTTATTTCCCAACAAACATAAGTCCTCAAAAACGTGTTTGCAAACCATCAAAGTTCTTATCTAAAGTGATTTAAAGTTGGTGGATACACAGGACTCCCCCTAGAGGAGAGGCAGAGGAATGCAGGAAGGAAGACAAAAAAAAAAAAAAAAAAAAAGTGGAATTTTGGAGGAATATTCTCCACAGAGGAAAGAAAAACAGAGGAAGGATTTGGTCGATGAAGTTGATTTTTTTTTCTTTTTTTCCCAAAACAGTTCAGCACAGAAACAGAACAGTTGCAGAGAGAGTAAACTCTTAGAGTGTGAGGGAGAAAGACGTATCCGTACACATTAATATAACAAACAAACAAAAACAAAACCCCTCCCAACTGGAGATCAACTGTTCCACATACGTACAGCTCAGGTCTTCCGATATAGACCTCAAGAGCCAAATAATGTAATCAACATCCAATAGCCATATCTCTTATCGCTAGACCCTGGACATTAAGTCCGGCCACTTACAAGTACAGAGAAGTTTTCGTATTAAGTGCTCCATCTCTCCCAGGTTACCTAGACGCGACCACGGTGCAAGAACTATGGCATTTAAGAGCGATAACAAAAAAAGGAATGAAATTCCGGTTGGGGGGTGGGGGTGAGGTTATCAGGAAAACCGTAAGTCCCTGTTGCCATCATGTCCCACACCTTCTGTTCGACTGCAAACTTTTGTACAACATTGCTGAAAAACAATTCACTGACTCGCTCACGCTTCCTTGCTTGAAACACCCACACCCACACACACTCACTCTCTGCTTGGAGCATATTACCCTGACGGCAAGGCAAATGGAATCAATACGACAAGTGGGTGACAATGCAAAAAAAAAAAAAAAAAAAAAAAAGACTTAAGTCACTAAAGCTATCTGTTCTGGCATAAATCATTGCGACAAACAAACAAAAACAAAACAACAAAATGAAACCAATCAATAGATCAAGGTGGTCCTTGTGGCATTGAACTTAGAAAGGAACAGAGATGGTGCAAGGTGTTAAGAAACAAAAACACACCCATACACCCACATGAGCATGCACACACACACACACACACACACACACACACGCGCACACACACACACACACACGCGCACACACACACACACACACACACACACACACACACACACACACACACACACACATATGGTCCTGCTGTCTTGGTGCTTGGAAATGAACAAACGTGAATGAGGTCTCCCAAGTCTGGTCTGAACCCACATAGCTGAAGCCTATTTCCCCATCCAAAAGGCACCAACTGGGCCTCGATCTCCATCTACCATCCCTCTACCTCCAGGGTACCTACAACCAGCCCCAGTCTAAAACAAGCTCCCCCAACACCCACCACTCCATACTCGGGAAAGGAGAGGGGAGGGGACTTCTTGGTCCTTTTTCTTTTTTGGAAGTTACTGGTCACAGGAGAGGAGAAAAATGGACCCAAAGAGCTGGAAAAATGAGTAAAAAGGGAAAATGGAAGAATTGAAAAAGAACAATGAACAACCAAGTTGTTTGTGGGTTTTCTTCCACAGATCACAAAGCAACAAGAAAAAAAATATATAACAAAGGCTTTGTGAAACTGAAACTCAGTGAGGAGCTTTTTTTTCAAGCTACAGATTTTTTTTTTTTTTCTCTTTTCGGGTGCTTTGTTTATGTTTTTAGTCTTTTTTTTCTCACTTTTAATTTTTTTTTTTTCCTCTTGTTTTTGTTGTTTCCTCCTATAACGGGCTGAATCAGTGCAATGCATGGAACAATAAAAGGCGTCTCCTGTCAGGGAGGTTGTATTCTTTCGATTGTTTTCATAGTTTCGTTTCCTTATGTTTTTTGCTTTTTTTTTTTTTTTTAGTCTCTTCAAAGCGGCTTACTCTTGTGGGGAAAAACGATGAGGACGACGAAGAAGAAGAAAAAAAGAAGAGCGCATCGTTGTCGGGGGGATGGGGCAAAGGGAAGAGGGGGAAGATTTCATTTAATTTAATACAAGTCAGTTTTTAATCGTTGCCACCATCATCACCGCCGCCTCCTCCGCCTCGTGTCTAACGTGAATGGTGTGGTATTTTCTTTACTTCCTTTCTTTTTTTTCTCTTCTTTTCTCCGTTTTGTGTTTTTGTTTTTTTTGGGGTGCTTAGCTGGTGTCCATGGACTCCATGTTGGCGGAGGTGGAGTCGCGCTGGATGCTGTCGAAGATGGCGGCGAGCTCGGGGTTGGCGCTGATCTGCGACTGGAACTCGCTCATCAGCGGGCTCTTCTCCGCCTCGGGGATGGTCAGCAGCGCCGCCACCGCCCGCATCGCCGAACGCTTCAGCTCGTCCTGCTTCTCGAACTCCTGCTTCACCGAGTTTGCCTTCACCTGGAGACGGACAAAGGGTGGCATTTTGAGTGATGAGAATTGTTTGTTTTTTAATATCTCTGTCTCTCTCTCTGTAGGTGTGCGTATATAAGTATATTATACATGTATGTGTATGTATGTATATGTAAATACAAACACACACACACAAAGTATATATATGTAATGTCTGTGCATATTCATTATGGCTCTCTGCTGACAATGTCATTTGGAACAAATTTTGCTTGTTGTGCCGTGTGTGTGTGTGTGTGTGTGTGTGTGTGTGTGTGTGTGTGTGTGTGTGTGTGTGTGTGTACCTTGGTGGTGCAGGTGGCTCGGAGTGGTTCCACCAGTCTGTCGAGCCTCTGCAGCACAGCACTGGGACACAGGCTGGACAGCCTTGCCAGCATCAGGAACGTCAGCATCTGGAGAGGGAGGGAAGGGGAGAGAGAGAGAGCGCGCGCACACACACACACACACATAGTTGAATACGATGCAATCAAAACAGAGTGACCACGCTCATTAACAGAAATATCCACATCTACACACATGCGGCACACAAACCATACCATACCATACCTCCCTCCCTCACACACGCTCACACACTCTCACACACACATACACAGTCATGCGGAAAGGGGTGTGGTGTCTGTCCCGTCAGTTCCGAACCTTGATGTCATAATGGTCCTTGAGTCCGTCCTCCACATGGTTGAGGAACTCGAAGATGTCCAGCCGGTCCAGGCAGCTGTCCAGCAGAGTGTACATGCACTCAAAGGCCGCCTTCCTGATGTCCAGCCCGTCGTCCACTGTATGCTTGAACGGGCCCATCTCCACCTGAGTCACAATGTGCAAATGTCACTAAAAATAAACTTCACAGCAGTTAGAAAGCCTGCACACCTTAGGGTAGGGTATACTGCATGTGCTGTTATCTCGATCCAAGAAGCATGTACAGATGAAGGTCGGATGACCGAAACATCAGATTTTTTACATGACAAAAGTTGTCCGTGAAGGCAGGGTTGCGCTTCTCTACTTGCTTGTACTTAAAATAAACTTAAAAATAGCTGCCAATCCTGATTTTTTCGTTTTTCTTTTTGAGTAGCACCTTGTGGGCGGCCTAAAAAGTAGCCTAGCTCAGCAACCAAATAGGCTATCGGTGTAAGCAACGATAATGTAGGTCTGTCTTCATGCAAATAAAATAATGGTTTCTAATTATTGTGTTGCTATTCCGCTTTTATCGCTCATATTGGAGCAATATTGATTGTATATGTCGTTGTATATGGTCAGCGTTTTTGGTGTGAACGCTCCTTTAATCCAGACTCCAGGCTGCTGTGGCGCTGCTTTAAACGCAGACGCTTGTTGTGGGTGTGTTCAGCATTACCTCTCTGATGAGCTCCTTGCGCACTTTGGTTTCATTGTACAGGTGGGGCAGCACTGTGTCCAACAGGTCTCGGATCAGTGACGGCTTGTTGTGAGCCGCCGAGTTGAAGGTCACCAGAGCAACCCTTCGCACGTTAAGGTCTGGGTCTTCCAACGTCTTCAAGAAGTCGCCTTCAAGACAATAAAATCTATCCTTAAGTGGTGCTCAAAGCTGTACTCAGATTTGGGAGTTTGTTTGGTTATTTTATTTGAATGGCATATAAACAACTGTGGCTAATGACTAAAAGAGGTATGAGAAAATAAAAAAATAAACAATAAAATAAACACTTTTTTCACATCTGGTAGTAAATAAATTGAGAATAAAAAATAAGACTTACCTATGCAGTTTTTCAGTAGAGGATCAATGGTCTGTGGGTGGTCGGAAATGGTGAACTTGACAGCGGTCACGACAGAACTTCTAGCATATGAGGATCCTGAAAGAGGAATATACCATCACACGCTGTTTCATAGCAACAGCCTCAGAAGAGCAAAGAAAAGCACATTTATAGGTTAAAAGGTTAGGTTTGAGTTAGGTAGGAGTTTTGTTGCGAATAAATGATGGTATATATTATAGTACATATTTATTTCCATGTGATAAATTGTAATGCTTTAAAAAGCTTTCAGAATTTTGCATATTTTGAATTTCTTTGGGAGGCCAAAAAGGAGTTTGGAGTGCTGATAATTGGAGGTTTAAAACAAGAGTGAAAATCACAAGAATTCCACATTCCAACAAAAGAATGTCGGCTATCTTGGCCAGGACTCCCTGGTGAATGAGAAGATATTGCAATGGGACCTTCCAGGTAAAAACGGTTAAATCAAAAAAGAAACAAAACCTGTGCGTGTATGATAATGACGCTAGTGTGTAGCTGCATGTGTGTGTGTGTGTGTCTCACCAGAGAGCAGGTAGCCCTTAAGGCGTGGCAGCAGTGTTTCGGGGTCGATGAGCGTGAGCTTGCCCAAGCACTCAGCCACCACGTTGCGCGTCCCCTCCTCTGTGCACTCGCAGTGCGTGAGCAGCAGCGACCACACGCTCTCCACGTACGGCCTGAGCCCAGCCACCGACGCCGAGCTGATGATCTCCTTCAGCGAGTGCAGCAGCAGGTACTGCCTCTTGGGCTGGCCCGTGATCTCCTGCAGCACGAAGGGCAGGTACTCGGGAAGGTTACCCACGGCGATGCTGCCCAGGGCGTAAGACGCCGCCGACTTCACCTCCTCGCTGGCCGAGCCGAACGCGTCCAGGATGACTGCTTTGAGCTCGGGCTGGCCGCTCAGGTCGAGATGGTGGCCTACCTCGCCGAGAGCGAGCAGCGCCAGAAGACGGATCGAGTCGGTTGAGCGGGAGTTTTTGACGTCTTGGATGAACTGGCCGACTACGGCGGGGCCTTCCTTGGGGCAGGCGCGGGTGAGCGCCGCCACGCACTTGGCGATGGAGTAGTAGGACTGCTTGTGGGCGAGAGCGGCACTCTGGGCGTAGACGGGGCCCGTGAGCATGCGCAGGAGGTCCATGTAGCCCAGGCTGGCCGTGCCGGTGGCCACCAGGGCCTGGAAGAAGTCCAACATGGCGGCTAGAGCGCCGCCCTGGAGGAGGGGAGAGCGCACCAGCGCCATGAGCTCGGCTAGGATTGCGCCGCTGATCTTGGCCAACGCCTCGGGGTGCACGCGGGCCAGCGTGGTCAGGAAGCTGATGGCCATTTGCGACACGTGCATGTCGCTCTCGCTGATGAGCGCCGGTAGCTCGGCCAACACTGCGTCGATCATGGCCGGCGTCACGCTGTCGCTGTAGCTCTGGACTAGGATGTCCAGTGCGGCCAGGGTGCCCAGCTTGAGTGCCCTCTGGTTCTTACGCAGGAACGAAGCCAGGATGGGCACGGCCTCGGCCAGCACGGGCCGCAGGTCGATGCGGAGCGGCGAACCGGCGATGAGCGTCAGAGCCTTGACCGTGGTCAGCCGTGTGATCTCGTTCTTCAGACGCTCGAGGAAGATGAGCAGCGTGCCGGGCAGGTCGGGGCCAAGGCTGTCGCCAAGGTTACAGATGATCTGACCCATGCATGCGATGGCGCGCTCCTTCACCTCCTGGTCGATGTCGGCTGCCTTCAGACGCTTGATGGTGCAGGCGAACAGGTCACCGATGTACGGCGAGGCGTCGAAGGCGTCTGGCGTTTCCAGTGGCCGGATGACTTTGACCAGCTGCTGGGTGACTAACAGGGCCTCGGAGGTGATCTTGTAGAAGGGGTCTCCCACGCACGCCACCACGGGCGGCACCAACGCCTGCACGTGCGGGTGGAAGACGTGCGGCTGGTGGTTGCACAGGATCACGTACAGGCAGGAGAGCGCGTCGATCTTCAGGTTGGACGAGCTGGACTTGTCGTTAAGGGAGAAGATGATTCCTGTGAAGGAGGCAATTAGGTACAGATTTATTTCAGAGGCACACACCAAACCAAAGTGTAAACTAAAGTAGACATAATCTAATTCTAAAGAAGAAAGAAAAACGCAATAGCATGGCTAAGCATTCACTAAAGGATTAGACTCCTACGAGTGAGTAAGTATGTGAAATTTACATGATCTATATGTTCATAAAGTTATGAAAGCACATTAATATTAATAATTGTGTTGCCATAATAAAAAAGGGCGATCACAGAGGACAGTCAAAGACAGTAAAGTCAAAGAGAAGTCAGGGTGTTGGAGAAGTTTGAGCGCATTATTAACTATTAACAGTTGTGTGTTTTGAGGATAACATTTAGGGGGCTGCACAGCGATAAGAAAATCAAATTAAAAATACCAAGGATTAAAGGCTGTTATCAATATTCAAGATTACTACTAATCGTTATTCAGGACAGACACAGGAGGTTAAGAACAGGCTCCTCAAGAGTATAGGTTCCACATAAACAAAATGTACAAACATGAAATGAATGCAGTATGAAAAAACAAACAGGGTGTGTTGAAATATATATAGCCATTATATCTCTCTTTGGCTATTCTGTATGCGTAGTGAGGTCCCCCTTCCATTGTAAAGCACTTTGGGTGTCTAAAAGCGCTATAGAAATGTAAGTAGTTGTAGTGAACAGTTTCAACCTCGACAGAGGTGACTTCTTGTGATATTTATCCATTAAATAACTCTCCTGTTCTTTTGAGCAAACACAGTTTGCAACTTGACTATCAGAGTCGGATAACTACTATATCTCTCTTCTGTTCTTCCGAGCAAATACAGTTTGCCACTTGACAATCAGTCATATGATATATTTAACTATTATATCTGACTCCTGTTCTTCTGAGCAAATACAGTTTGCAGCTTGATTACCAGAGGGGTCTTGCAACACATTTAGCTATTAAGTCTCTCTCCTGTTCTTCTGAGCAAATACATCTACCAACTTGGCAATCAGAGGGGGGTTTATTTAACTACTATATCTCTCTTCTGTTCTTTTGAGCAAATACAGTTTGCCACTTGACAATCAGAGGGGCCTTATGACAAATATCTCTCTCTATACTGTTCTTCTAATCAAACAGTTTTCAACTTGACAATGAGAGCAGCCTTATGATATATTTAACTAGTACATGTCTCCTGTTCTTCTGAGCAAATACAGTTTGCAACTTGACAATCAGGGCTGTCTCATAACTGTTAACTATAATATCTCTCTCCTGTTCTTCTGAGCAAACTTGACAATCCCAATGAGAGCTGCCAGTCGGCTCGAGTGTGTGTGTGTATGTGTGTGTGTGTGTGTGTCTCTCCTGTTCTTCTGAGCAAACTTGACAATCCCAATGAGAGCTGCCAGTCGGCTCGAGTGTGTGTGTATGTGTGTGTGTGTATGAATGAATGCCTTTGGACTGCCGTAGCGGCGCCGGAGCCCCAGCCCGAGCCTGTCAGGACCTGTTCCACGTGGGGAGTCTCCCAGGCCGTGATCAGAGACAGCTTATGTAAGTGCAGCCCCGCGCTTCAGGCCCACGGTGGGAGGGCTCTTTTTAAAGGTCACTGCTTCTGCTCCTGCTTGCGGGGATTTAAGGCATTTTTTTGACAGGCTCTCACTGGCTGATTTGACTTGACTGACTGGCTGGCTGAGGAGGAGATTTGCATGCTGAGCAAAAACCAGAAGACCTCGCTTTTTTTCCTCTTTTTTTTTTTATATTCTTTCGCTCAGCGAAGATGAAAAGGATTGATGGAATAGACATGAAGAGTAGGCCCGAGAGAGAGAGAGAGAGAGAGAGAGAGAGAGAGAGAGAGAGAGAGAGAGAGAGAGAGAGAGAGAGAGAGAGAGAGAGAGAGAGAGAGAGAATACCCTGAAGCAGTAGCCATGTTCTCGTTGAAAGCTGCAGGCAACTCTGTCAACTGACAAGCTCATTGGAGAATGTCAGTGAGTGTGTGAGAGACACAGTGAGCAAGGTAGGGGTGTGGGGGTGTGTGTACCTGGGACCAGCACAGGGATGTGTTGTGTGAGCGCTCCGGGCAGCACGTTGACAAGCTCAGTCAGCATGTTGAAGCAACACTGGCGAGTTTTCACACTCTTCTCCTTCAGCTGTTTGTGCAAGGCCTTCACAATCATGGGCACCTACACACACACACACACACACTTACATATTACAGACAGCCTATCAAACAAAAAGCACAAGCCTCCTGTGAAATAACTTGAGTGGGTCTCTCTCTCTCTCTCTCACACACACGCACTAATATTACAGATAGCCTATCTGACAAAGATACTTTTTCAATAGGTGAGCCTTTAGGGTAAACTGGTGCACAGAACTCTGTGGTTTGTGGCTATTTGTGTGTGTGTGTGTGTGTGTGTGTGTGTGTGTGTGTGTGTGTGAGAGAGAGAGAGAGAGAGAAGAGACAAAGTTAAAAATAGCCAGTGCATAGTGGCAGATATGAGTGTTGTCATTTCCGTTCCAACAAAGTTGAAAAACCTCTGTGCTTGCATGCCTCTCTAACCCCCCCCCCCCCAATGCTGAGCAGGGTCTTACTCTAGCATTAAGGTTGCACAACCAACTGTGGGCAGGCCTTTTGTCTCTCTCTATTACTATATGTGTGTGTGTGGCACCCTCACCTGGCTCTGCAGCATAGTGAGCGGGGTCTCGCCCTGCTCCATGGCGTCGGGGTCGCACAGCCAGCTCTGAGCGGGCCGCGTCTGCTTGAGCAGCGACAGGTAGGCGTGGAACACGTCGGCCTTCACGTTCTCCTCGCGCTCCTTGAAGCGGGCGATGAGCGCCGGCGACACCGAGCGGTAGAACTCGGGAAGCATCTCATGCCGTGTGCTTACGACTGCGTCCAGGCACTTGGCCGCCGCCCGTCGCACCTTCCAGCTCATGTCATCGTCGTCGCTGTATTCGTCATCACTTCCTGTGTAGAAGAGTGGAAGAGGAAGGAGGAAGCACATGGTTAAGGGCCGTACAGATACGTTGTTACTAGTTCATCGCTTCTAGCTAGCTCGATGGTAAACACTCTCTCGTTACCAAGGTATCTATTTGTTTATTGGTCACAGCTGAAGTATCGGAGAGCAGCATATTAAAAGTTGTAATCACACGCCTGTGCATACCGTTACGTTTACATTGCTTACAGTTCACTCATTTAATTTGTTTTACATATAATATGAACCACAGTTTGCAAAACCAAGAGATATTTTGTCTACAAATGTAAGTTTCCCATGTAACTCGCTGCTTCAGGTAACGGTCAATCAATGGAATCTTCCGTTCCCATTGGTACTCGCATCGCTGAAAGTTAAAATAATTTTATCTCCGTACCCGCCCACATCGCCTCGCCAGTAGCTACTCGCCTGTCTTTTTACTCGCATCGCTCAAACTCATTGACAATACGTTGTCCCTCCTGGCTTAGCGACGAGCGAGTAACAATGTATGTGTTCGCGGCTTTAGTATAGGCAGCAACACTCACATATTTCCGGTTACATTGGCCACAAAACAATCACGATAAAAGAAAACTCAAACTAACTTTCATTTAGACCTTCCGTCAATCATGGCAAAGTCCTCTCTGGTCATAGTGAAACAAAACCGCAAACTTTAAAAGGCAACAATTTTATTGTTAATTCAAAAGTACGTTAGCTGCTAGCTGCTGACATACTAACGTGACTACCAGTGTTCTATCTCAGTCCAGTCAATGTGTAACCAGAAATCTAAGAGACTTCTAGCATTTTATGTGCATAGACCTTGACTGACAGACACACACACACACACGCACGCACACAAAGAGTCCCATGTCCACATCCACCAACCCCCACACACACATACGCCGTTTGTTTCCATCCATACACATCCTTAAACGTGCCAATCTATCCCTCTATCAATGCTTGAAGTCCTGTTAATGGAAGAGGCTTTTGAAAGCAAGCAAATGGTAGAATAACAAAGGTAGAAACACAGGGCGCGTTCCCCGGCTCTTTCCCCAGCTCCAGCCTCAACGGCAGCGGCACGGAGCAGTCAATAACCACTCTCTCGGGGATAAATACGGATGATTAGAATTCTGTTGCTTGGGCTGATGTTGATGATGATGTTGTTGTTGTTGCGGGCGCTGCGCCTGCCTTCAGGTCTAGAAATCAGTGTTTCGTGTTTCAGTCGGGGGTGGGGGTGGGGGTGGGTGTGTGTGTGTCTGAGTGAGTCTTTGATCGTTAGCTTAACATGCTACGCGCTAACGGGGCGCAACAGAGCTGGGGCCCGAATTCAGCTGGGCCAATCTGCCTTGTCCAATCCCATTGAGTTCTAATTAACAGAAGCTTTAAAATGGTAGAGCAACCAAACTCTGTGTGTGTGTGTGTGTGTGTGTGTGTGTGTGTGTGTGTGTGTGTGTGTGTGTGTGTGTGTGTGTGTGTGAACAAAATACTCCATGGGCGATGAGGATGTGGTTGTATGCTTCCCACAACGAAGACAGAGTTGTAAATACATTCTGCTCGTGGCTTGGGGGGCTGACAAAGACACATCAGTAAAGAAGAGAACCTGCCACACACACACACACACACACACACACACACACACACACACACACACACATAAAACAACTCTCCTATGTCATTCTACTTTCACCATGTTGATGCGGGTAGCTAGCTATTGGGAAACTGTCCTGCTCACGCACCTATAGGCATGTGCACACACGAACACACACAAACACACACTCTACTATGTTTGAGAAAACTCCTCGAGTGCTGGGAGATAAAGACAGCACCTCTAACACACACACACACACACACACAAACCTCTGGTGGACACATCAAAGACACAAACACACACACACAGGACACATAGGAATATATACAGACACACACAGACAAACAGACACACACAGACAGACAGACACACACACACAGACAGACAAACAGACACAGACACACACAGACACACACAGACACACACACACACGTAGAGACACGTACTGTAGAGACACACACACACACACACACACACACACACACACACACACACACAGCATCCTGTTTACACAGCGCCGTGCTGAGCGGATGAATTATTGAAGCCCAGCAGCCCTGGAAGTTGGGGTGAGATTTGGAGATGAGAACGAGGAGGATGCCAACTGTGCCTCAGATACCAGGAAGGGCACTTTAGGGATGGCACACACACACACACACAGACACACAGACACACACACGGTGCCCCTACCCTGCAAATGAGAGAGTAGCGGTGTTGTGTGGATTAGACACAGCGTGCTGTTTGGACCAAAGCGCTTGCCGTCTCTAACATCTGCCCCTTATGTTTTCAGCCCGTGGGATACAAAGAGCACGATGGCCAGGCAATTGGCACCGCCTCTCCCACCATGGGGAGGAGACTAGAGTCTTCTTCTCACAACAGAGAATAAAAGGACTGGGGTTCGGAGTGCGTGTGTGTGTGTTTGTGTGTCTGTCTGTCTATGAATGTGTGTGCGTGAATGAAGGGACAGGCGCCATAATCTAGGAGGGGGTTTTGAGTGTGAGTTAGCAAGTGTTTGTGTTTGTGTGTGTGTGTGTGTGTGTGTGTGTGTGTGTGTGTGTGTGTGAATGAAAGAATGGGCGCCATGATCTTGGAGGGGGTTTTGAGCATGTGTGTGCGTGTGTGTGTGTGTGTGTGTGTGTGTGTGTGTGTGTGTGTGTGTGTGTGTGTGTGTGTGTGTGTGTGTGTGTGTCTAAACTGTCACATCATCCACATGAGGGGAGGGAGGGGGGAAAAAAAAATCCTCCACTGTCTAATGAACTGCTTCGGTCTTAAAAGCAACAGCTACTGGCTTGTCAATCACCCTGGCCCCTCTGCTCCGGGGAGTGGAAAGACAGAAGGAAGGGAAAGAAAGAGAGAGAGAGAGAGAGAGAGAGAGAGAGAGAGAGAGAGAGAGAGAGAGAGAGAGGAGAGAGAGAGAGAGTGAAAGATAGAAAAGAGAGAGAGAGAGAGAGAGAGAGAGAGAGAGAGAGAGAAAGAGAGAAAGAGAAAGAGAAAGAGAGAGAAAGAGAAAGAGAGAGAGAAAGAAAGACACACACAGTGTATGTGGAGTCCATTAGTGTGCACTACACGAGACACCAAGACACTGCACTAGACACCAGGAGAGGCTCATTGAAGAGCCGAGGCGTCTTAAGCACAACACAGCCGGCCACAGAGACCAACCATAGCAATTAGCCCATGCCTGTGACAGCACCGCAACAGCAAAATCAATCCCAGAGAGAGAGAGAGAGAGAGAGAGAGAGAGAGAGAGAGAGAGAGAGAGAGAGAGAGAGAGAGAGAAAGAGAGATGGGGGGGGGGCATGAGAGAGATATTAAATGTCAGGGAAATGCCCTGAGCAGGTGAAATGAAGAGGACACTGAGCACTCAGGTGGAGAACAAACAAGGTCAAGCAGGCAGGCAGGCAGGCAGTCGTGACTATATATGTGCCCACTGGATCTCCCTCAGCCCTGACCCATCAGCTCCCTGGGACACACCACACAATGCATAGGATACACAGCACTGCCCACACACCCGGCTCCTCTGTGCTGTTGTAGCGTTTGTGTGTGTATGCATGCGTGTGTGTGTGTGTGTGTTGAGACTTGCACTTGCTTTAGTAACTCACTCAAGTTATTTTACAGGAGGTGAGGACTTTCACTGGAGACTTGAGCTCTAGCAAAGGGCTATTACAACCTGTGGCCATCTACACAGTCATCTCAGCTAGTACAGTATAGTCACATTTAATTCATCTAAAGGCAAAACACACTGCTAGCACTATTTGAATGCCCCCTTTAAAGAGGAATCAGATTCCCAGCTGCATAGCTGCTAACCAGTTAGCAACCTAGTTGTGTGCTAATGGGCCATTGCTTTGCAAACAACAAAAGTTGCTAACTGATAGTTAGCGACTATGCTTCTGGGAAACGTAGTAAGATGTCCATACCTTGATAGTCTTTGTTGTATAATAGTTAGCGACTATGCTTATGGGAAAAGTAGCAAGATGTCCATACCTTGATAGTCTTCGTCGTTTCCATCTGCGTCCATGGCATTCTCGTCCTCATCCTCGTCGTCATAGTTATAGTTGGGGTCGTAGGTCAGATATTTGAGACAGATGCTGATAATCGTGGGCACGTGAGGGTACACCTCCTTTGGACACCTGAGAAAGAAAGAAAGACAGAAAGAAAGACAGAAAGACAGAAAGAAAGAAAGAAAGAAAGAAAGAGAGAGAGAGAGAGAAATGTGAAGGGTTGAAGAGAGAGAGGGGAGAAGGGTGAAGGAGAAAGAACAAAATGAACACAAAAAAGCTTATCTTAACAATATTGATTTCCACTCCTGTTCACATTCTTATAATTACGCCCACAATTATTTGCAAATGACTTGTTTACAAAAGCACTTTGTTTGGGACCTCTTTGCACGCTAATCTCCAGCGGCTCATGCAATTGTATTGCGCCCCAGTAAAGCTAATAACTTATGTTTGAACTGAAAATGAGATGCCTAGGCGAGGGAGAGAGAGAGAGAATATACAAAGCCATTACAATGTGTGTATAACAGAGAGAGGGATACAAGATTGGTGTGTGTGTGTGTGTGTGTGTGTCCTCATCTCTGCCTCTCCCCAAACTGCACCAAAAATCCATAAATGCTCATAATCTTCAAGCTGTGATGCACTCTCTTCCTCCCCATCCTCCCATCCCTCCCTCCTCCTCCTCATCCCCCCATTTTCTGGCAGAGAAGCCTGCACTTATTTGATTAAATGTGCAAATAAAAGATTCAGAGATTAAAGAATTCATTTATAAATACTCTGCATGATCGAGGCGCCCGACAATTTCTCAAGAGAAGACCACTTTGTTTGTGTGTTTGTGTGTGTGTATGTGTTTTTTTTTGTGTGTGTGCTTGTTTAAGGTTTCTTAAAATATACTCAAGGTTACCTCCACAGAACCGTATTGTGCTTGTACTTGTGGTGTGTGTGTGTGTGTGTGTGTGTGTGTGTGTGTGT
Source organism: Sardinella longiceps (assembly GCA_027497455.2). Classification (NCBI taxonomy): domain Eukaryota; kingdom Metazoa; phylum Chordata; class Actinopteri; order Clupeiformes; family Clupeidae; genus Sardinella; species Sardinella longiceps. Next base: position 6,994,298 of record JAODXP020000031.1, read on the forward strand.
GTGTGTGTGTGTGTGTGTGTGTGCGCGCATGTAGAGGGATCCCACTCCTGCTCTGAAGTCCCTAGTGTGTGTGTGTGTGTGTGTGTGTGTGTGTGTGTGTGTGTGTGTGTGTGTGTGTGTGTGTGTGTGTGTGTGTGCGCGCGCAAGGCCATGTGGTTCAGTTGGTCTCCGGGCTGGCAGCGGAAAGCTCCAGGGCCAGGGGGGCACTCTCAGCATATGGTGACCCATCACCAGGACAACACCACATAAACACAACACAAACATTCCATACGCCCGCCCCGTACTCCTGCTAAGTTGCCATGGGGAATGACTACTGAAGAAATCGGGCGACCGGGTCCCTTTGAAGTCATTCAACAACCTAGAGTGTGTATATTACTGGAGGTAGCCATCTCAGGGCATGGAACACATAATCATAAAACCCATTCAAAGAAATATGTCTTTCATAACACCGGAGCTAGTGCTTCTGCAAGATGACTTTCAGAGGAACTGTATCATTTTTTTAAGAAATAAAAAGTTACTTGAGGACAAAATGCCACCGGTTCACCGCCGTAAAGGCCATCAGCAGCTTTCAGGACGTTTATCTTTATTCATTTATTTAACAAATTTTGTTTAGTGGTTGCCTGACTATAACATAAAATCTATTGTCTGGCCACAATGGATAGATTATTGGGGCGGAATCTTTCAAATTGCGAAAGAACAGCGGTGAACAGCGGTGCGGCTCCAACCAATCAGACAAACAAGCCGATTCAACACAAACACCACAAAGCCCACCCAACAACTCCCTGTCTACATAAAGCGCTGTGATACCACCACCAATGTCTCAAAACAACAGTTCTGTATGGCTCATGGCTAGACTACGGTACGTCTAGAGTCCTTTTCTCCATCAAAGATCCTTTAAACTAACATTCCATCTATAGAGGACTTATCAATCTACTTTGCAAAGGACTTTCATCACAAGTATGGCCAAATCACAAATTTAACGTTTAACGGTGATGTGTAGATCACTCACTGATTCATTATCCATTCTTGGAAATAGAATTGTTCTTTTAAAAACCCACTTCTATTGCAGTTTTGCAAAATTGCACACATCAATACGGGACTCTAAATGGGCTTTTAAAAATAAAACTGAAATAATATTGAGAAATTCTTTTGAAGGCATTGCTGGATGTGACCCATTGTGTTACATTCCCAGTGCAAAGAAGCAAGCTGTAACAGGGCAGCCAAGAAGAGGAGGAAGAAGAGGGAGAGGAGGAAGATGAGAAGGAGGAGGAAGACGAGGAAGAGGAGGAAGAGGAGGATAAGGAGGATAAAGAAGAGGATGAAGATGAAGAGGAGGAGAAAAGAGGAGGACCAGAATGTGGAAGAAGAGGAGGAAGAGAAGGAGGAAGAGGGGGATGATTGAGTAAATGGAGGGGCCGTACAGTACCTTCTGACAAACGACTCAAAGGCCTGGATGCAGTACTCCCGCAGCTCATCATCATCCACGTTACAGAACTTCACCACCAGCGGGATGATCTTCTCAAGGTACTCACCTGCAAGTAAACACACACACACACACACACGTCACACACACAGAGATAAGTATTAGCTCCTAGTACACATGCATACACACTCTGTACTCAGTGAGTGTGCAACTGTGATGGCATACTAGTGTTTTGCATACACATGCATTTAAATACAAACCACACACACACACACACACACACACACGATGGTTATATAGGAGGCTATAGGACGGTGCCAGAGGAGGTGGAAGCGTTTAACCTTAAAAAGGAGAGCTCAGCAACTCTGGCGGAATAACAAATGGCTGCGGAGCACGACTCAATTTAAAAGACAGCGTTCTGCTTCATCATGAAAGAGATTTTAGAAGATGACAAAAAAGCTCTTAATTAAAGCGGTAGAAGGGATGGAGAGAGAGAGAGGGAGGAGTGCGAGAGAGAGAACGAGAGAGAGAGAGAGAGAGAGAGAGAGAGAGAGAGGGGGGAGATAAGTAGAGAACTGAAGTAATCTCTCACATCTTAATCATCGCTGTCTTCGGGAGCATCAAAAGCAGGCAGTAATTGCCTGATGGTGTGGATATGTATATAAAAGTGCCTCTCTCTCCCTCTCTGTGTGTGTGTGTGTGTGTGTGTGAGAGTGTGTGTTTTCCATTGTCTCTGAACTACTTTGAGTATCTGCCTCTCACTGCACAGCACTCAGGCCCGGTTACCAGTGACCTAGCAGATGACACCGTGACAGGTAATGACAGCATCCAGATACCACCCCATTTACTGGCTCTCCCTCTCTCTCTCATACATACACACACACAGAGAGAGAGAGACAGAGAGAGAGAGAGAGAGAGAGAGAGAGAGAGAGAGACAGACACACACACACACACAAAAAAACACAGAGAGAGAGAGAGAGAGAGAGAGAGAGTGTGCAGTGAATGGGAGTAGTCCAGGCCTAATGGTATGGGTCAGTATTTTACTCTTAAAAGCCCCAAAGGACATATTACGGTGTGGTGACAATGAACACTGGTGACAGCATCGATCTTATAGGCCATCACTACACACAGACGAGCAGGCAAGGAGCTCTGACTGTATTTTAAAATTGAGGGAAAACAACTAGGAGAAATGAATGACATACACACACACACACACACACACACACACACACACACACACACACACACACACTTTTACACAGATATAAAAGACATTATGTCTGTGCAAATCTCACACACATTCATGTAATCAAGATTCACTCTGACCCTCTGTCACCCCAATTTGAACACAGAAATGAAAAGGATTCCAGATTGAACCATTCGCGCATCTAACAAGGGGTGCCGGATGTTAAGGGCCGAACCATTATCTTAAGAAGCGCTTGCAAAGTTGTTTTGGCAGCCCCCCTCTCATGACTGGCAAAATGACCCCATCCCAACTTGGTGATAAATTAGATCACGACGGAGTCGTCCAAGCGAGATGACAGACATTTTACAGCCGGGAGCCAGTAATTGTGATTTGCTTGCTTTGTATGGCTCGGCACGGCTGGGAGAATTTCTTGGGGTACCGGGGGGGCATCGCTAGACCCCAATTACATGCCGAGACTATTTGCATTTCTCCAAAACCTCCTCTCCCTGCCACACACACACACACACACACACACACACACACACACACACTTCCACTGTCTCGGAATATAAACAGGACCAAGAGGTGGAACTAAAATGAAAAAAAAAAAAAAGGATTGGTGACTTTCTTTCCCCCCTACTGCATATTTTAGTGTGACACCGCTCCAGGAGGCGTAGAGCAGGCCATAGATCACCCAGTGTTGTCTTAATAGGGCCCTGCTGGGCAATAGCACAGAGAGGCATTCAGCACAGCGTGCGCAGAGAGACTGAGAGTCAGAGAAATATGGAGGGAAGGAGAAAGGGATGCAAAGAGACAGACGAATAGATAGAATGCTACTAGACTGTGAAAGGGGAAACACAAGCCATAAGCACAAATTGTAGATTTTATACATATGGAGGTAGATCACCTGTCATAGCGAGGTAGAGGTGTGTGTGTGTGTGTGTGTGTGTGTGTGTGTGTGTGTGTGTGTGTGTCTCTCCTCACCGATCCTGTGCCCTGCCTGGCGGCTGATGGCGGCGATGCACTGGATGTAGGTGCGTGTGGTGGACATGGATTCGTTGCGCGAGAGCTCGGACAGCAGGTGCTCGATGAGGTCCACGAACACCAGGTTGCCGCAGCTCATCACCAGGTGGCCCAGAGCGATGATGGTGCGCTTGCGGACGGCCAGCCGCGGACTGGTCAGCTGGGGCAGAAGACAGCTCAGGATGGACGGGTGGAAGTTCACTAACAGACCCCCCTGCCTGGGGATCCAGAGAGAGAGAGAGAGAGAGAGAGAGAGAGAGAGAGAGAGAGAGAGAGAGAGAGAGAGAGAGAGAGAGAGAGAGAGAGAGGGGGGGGGGGGGGGCGAGGCAGAGTGAAAGAAAGGGAGGAAGAAAAAGAGTGGAGAGGGAGAGATAAAGAGGAGAGAGAGGGGAGAGAGAGAGGAGGGGAGGGAGAAAGAGAGGGAGAGAGAGAGAGAGAGAGAGAGAGAGAGAGAGAGAGAGAGAGAGAGAGAGAGAGAGAGAGAGAGAGAGAGAGAGAGAGAGAGCAAGCACATCAATCACTACCACATGTATTACAGCAAATTCTCATTCTCCTACCTTAATCCACAGACACTGCTTTCTTTGCGTGCCTCATCAGAAAGGTCATCTTCCCAGCTCACAGACGATTGCACTCCAATTCTAAATTGCCTTACTTTTATTTTTGCCTTCACATAGGCATGGACAAACAACAAACATTTTGGCAACTCGCCTTCGTCAGCCTCACACGTTCTACTACAAATTTGCTTTTTCACTGGCTCTGATCATTTTGTTCCACAATAAAACACAGACACACGTTTAGCCTAGTCAAAGAGCTCACCGCCGCACAGTGGGTTGTTTAACATGCCTATTCGCTCTCCATTGGCCACATGCTGTAGAACAGAGTGGCGTTGTGGTGTTGTTGTCGCTGCAGGAAAGCTCTCCGTGTTTATTTTCTCCAGTGGCTTCGACAGGCACTGCATGCTGGGTGACATTTTAAGCAGTGTGTGTTTGTGTCGGCCCCGTACGCCTCCGACAACAGCACCACTACTACTACGGGGGATGCCTCTCCTGTTCCACGCTCTGGGATGTATGATGTATAAGTATGCCCCTGATATTGGCTGCTGCCATGTTAAGAGACCCTCCTGGTCAGACACTGCAGAAGGTGTGTGTGTGTGTGTGTGTGTGTGTGTGTGTGTGTGTGTGTCTCACCTCACAGGGCTTGAGTTAAGAGGTAGTGTATGTGTCTGGGTGTGCTATTCTGGCAGATCCTATCTCTCTCGCTCACTATCACCACACACACTGACACACACACACACACACACACACACACACACAGACACAGACACAGACTAACACACACAGACACAGACACACACACACAGACACACACACACAGACACACACACACAGACACACACACAGACACACACACACACACACTGACACACACACTGACACACACACTGACACACACACTGACACACACACTGACACACACACTGACACACACACACCTCTTAAAAGCCCAGCAGGATGAGGGCTGGAGGAGCCGCTTAGAATTCAGAGTGCCACACCGTGCTGCGTGGATACACACCATTGGATGGGAGTGGAGGAGCGGTCAGCACACACACGGACACACACACACACACTTTTCTACCCACAACCTCCTATTTCATACAGATAGTACCTTTTTGCCTTTTAAGCTGCAGACATTCATATCTTCTGATTCCATCATACCAGCCCAACACACACACACACACACACACACACACCATTCTCACACAACTATCTTAGTCCCTCAGAAAACACACATACACACAAACACCACAACCTTGAAGGACACGGGACACAAACCTAAATGGAAACGAGTCTACCAGGGAGGAACAGTTTGGCATAGTCCATCAAGAGACCATCTCACACAATGAAAGGCAGCAAAATAGACTTGAGCATTTCCAAGCTTTCAGTTTTCTTTACACCTGCTATAGCACCTTGGTGAGTCTGTTTGCAAACATTGCCCTTCATATATTCACACCCAGGCTGCAAACACACACACACACTCACACAAACTCTTAATTCCTTCTCACTTGGATATTCCACATTCTCAACAACAACAAGCAAACACAACCAAATTATAACCTTGAAGTGAGCCCTCACCCACCCTTCGCACACACAGACACACACACACACACACACACACACACACACGATGCAGTACCTGCTCAGCATGTCTGCCATGATGTCCAAAGCCTCCAGCTGCACTGACACATCCTCCTGTTTGGCGATGGCACTTGTGAGACGCCCTGTGATCTTTTTACACACACTCGCCGCCAGCGCTGAGCCTAAGAGACAGGCCGACACAGACACACACACAGACACACACACACACACACACACAGCAAAGGGAGAGAAGTTAAGAATCACGCTGGTGGAGAAGACACACACACATAAATATGTAAAGGTAGATGGCATGCATGAAAAGGACAAGAGCACTGCAGTGTGCATTCAAGAATGACAAGACCCATGTTTCCATGGTGGACTGTCATAGTGCATTTTAAGAGCAACTCTTGAGTGATGCATATGTGTGCGTCTCTCTCTGTATCTCTGTATCTCTGTGTGTGTGTGTGTGTGTGTGTGTGTGTGTGTGTGTGTCTGTCTCTCTCTCTCCCTCTGTGTGTGTCTCTCTCTCTGTCTTTCTCTCGGTGTGTGTCCATATGAATGGGCTCTCTGTTCTCCGGCCGCCAGTCATCAGACAGCTAGCGGGAGCGCCTGAGCAGACTTTAGAGCCATTGTGAGCCACAGAGCAGCACACTCCAGAGCACTCGGCCGACACACAGCATCACTCAAGAGCCGTCCCTCTCGTGTGCACGCACGCACACGCACAGCACAGCACAGCACAGCACACGACACACGCACGACACACACACACACAAACACACACACAAACACACACACAAACACACACACAAACACACACACAAACACACACACAAACACACACACACAAACACACACACACACACACACACACCATCGCCCAAGAGCTACCCTTTACACGCACCACTCGTAAACCTAGACACCAGTCTCAACTTCTCAAGAGCCCCTTAAACATCAAAGCCCTTCTCTTGGAAACAAAGGTGAAACTGTGACTGCAGGAAGAGTTTAGAACAGGCAAGCTACACTGGATGGATTAAGTTAAAATCGCGTCTACTGTCACAATTACTGTAGCTTACACTAATCAATGGGACTGACTACAGCAGACATGGTAGATACATTTGCCCATTCATTTCAATGTACTGTTGATGGAACTGTTGACTGGCATACACCTGTAATGTGCAACCATTTTATTTATTTTTTTACCACTACACCTGTCTGAAGTACTTCACATATGCTGTATCTTAATTACATATGAATATAAAATATGCTAACTTTTTTATTGTCTTACTGGATTATTATTAATATAGAATTTTTTTACATACACATTGCATTTCATGGCTTAATATTACTTATAAACTCATGCTTGAACCAAAGATCTTTCATATTGCTCCACTTCAACCCTCACTGCTTAAACTGCTTGGGATGAGAAAATGAGCCAGGAGGCAGGATGGGGACAGGTGAAAGGTGAAAGGTCATAGGTCATGCTCTGAGGCTGAGGTTGTCCTCACCACTGGAGGCGGGCGGCAGCTCCCCGATGACTGTCTTGAGGCCGATGCTGGAGATGTCTCTGAGCTGCTCCTTGTCTGACAGCATGTTGGTGCACAGCGTGTCCACGATCGTCTCCACCTGGTACTCCTTCACCTTACTGACCAGCGGGCCCAGGCTAGACACACACACACACACACACATTACCAAGAGTGCAGGCATTATGCAACACCACAACTACCTGTCAGAGGTCAAGTTTGTACACACACACAAACAAACACACACAAAAAAAATCACACACACACACACAAACAGTCACACACACATTACCAAGAGTGCAATGTTTCTCACCGTGACGCATACGCAAACATCACGCAACACCACAACTACACATTTTTGAGGTCAAGTTTGTACACATAAAAACACACACACACACACACACACACACACACACACACACACACACACACACGGTCATCTTCTGAACAAAGCTGAATGAGACTAATAGACATCACAGCCCACTAAATCCTCCCTCTGTTTAAACAAAGAGAGAAGTCTCCTGTGGCCTGACGGCCTGACAATAAAAGAGAAAAAGCCCGTCTCTCTCTACAAACAACCTGGCTAAAAGTGATGCGACATTTAAGAGCGCCGTCCATCATTTTCATGGGCCCCTTCGCACAGTGGCACGGGCCAGCCGAGAGGACGAGAGACTCTGGGCGGGGCGTTTAAGGGGGCGCTACGGAGTCATCACTCTCCATAAACGACAAAATCCAATCCGTCAAAACCCAGAGGCACCACAAGCGGAGAGGGCGAGAGAGGCTCATAACCTCAGCCTGACTATTGCAGAGAACTAGTCTACGCTTGAAATGGAGCAGGATTTGTCAACTTTGTCAGGTTTAAAAACCTTGCTATGATGGTCTTTAACCGTGGAGACTTTTATCAGAAATTTTCCAATAATGATCTAGCCTGGTCATAACCATTCACTCAGTCTACCCTCTCTCTTCGTGGGATCTTGGCTATTGAGAAATGATTACTTGCCGGAGATATTTAAATTCAAAAGGTTGGATCATCCCTTGACTGATAGCCAATCATATCCTAGCGCTGCAATCTTAAAGTTTGATGATTGGCTAGGGCTCGAGTCCCAGATGGAGTGGTGGAGGGAGATAAATATCGAGCAGAAGTATAAAGGAAGGCAATGGCTTGGCTAATCTATTTTCTCAGATTTCCTTCTATTCTCTCAGATGTAGTGGGTTAGACCTTGTTAGCTCCTAAAAAACTTTCATCCTTAAAGCAAAAGTTTGGTGTAATTGACCTATGGCTAAACCACGCCCCCCGAACGCGATGAGCCAATCACAGTGCGCATAGCTCCCAATACACTCGGACATTCTCTGCTTGCGCGTCCATTGAAATACATTGCAGTTGGCCAGTTTTTGTTCGGTTTTATATGTTTTTTCATGTTAAGTTTTAAATGGTCAAACGGTATGCAAGGGCCACAAGCAACTCAGACACTAGGTATCCTGAGAGGCTGGGCGACAGGGTGTGTTTTTTGCCTTTTCCCAAGCCTCATCTAAACCGAGATAAGGGTCTGCTTTGGATAAAGTTATGCAGCAGACAGACCACAACATGTAGTGCAGTCATCAGGTTACAGGCAACAGGGCTATGTCTGAATTACACTGAACTTTTGCTTTATCTAGGGAAACTTTCTGCCTTCTCTTCTCAATCTCTTTTCAGTCACTGAACTGAATTCAGTTCTGCTGATCTGCTCCAGGCAAAGAATGGAAACTTCTGAACACCAATGCTTTGGGGAGGTGCTGGGAGCTTTTCAAGATGCTTGGTGTGTTTATTGGTTTCTTTTAATAAGAAATGAGCATCTAAACAACCTGCAGTCATACCTACTGCCACGGGGATAGAAAACTTCATGACCTTTTGCAGAAGAAAAAAAAATGCAAAAGTAAGCGTAGAGCTACCAACTTTTTGGCCCCCCAAAAAATGCACAGAAGGAGCCCTACCTGAGGCAGAGAGGGATCGGTTTCATCGATTTCCCATGGCGGATACCAGCGGAGGAGGAGGAAAATATCAATACTGCAGTTGACTTGACCAGAGGCCAACAGCCTTTAAGAGCTTCCACACGTAAGCAATGCAATACATCCTGCGCTGGTTAAGCCATGCAGAGTTTTAATAAAGCAACAAAAACAAACAAAAATCAATCCCTGCAACACAGATAAAAATCGAGAACATCTTAAGGTGTCAGATCGGGGCGTGTAAACGCTCAGTCCTCGCAAGCATTGGCCAAATTATTTTAATGCCTCACAGAGAGAGGTACCTATGCCGTACTGATAGGTGGGGAAAGAACAGCACTGGCCATGCCCCCTTCGAAGGAGATAATCACAGGGATTTATGGGAAATGTAGTCTCAGATCAGAGCAAAGAAATGGACTGCTGGGTGAACTTGTATGGACCCGTCCAGGAGTGCGAGAACTCAAGAGCCCTTTTTTTAAAGTCAAAGGTCTCTGTTAATCATGTGGAATAGGCTGTTTGTGCAGACAGACTACCTAGGACACAAGACACCTGTCAGATCACCACCCCCACAGGACACATTCAGGACATTTTACAATCACTTCAAACTTTCCCCTCCAAGGATCACACACTAAGAAGACCCTGATGACTGTGATGACCAACTCAGTGGAGAAGCGATAAAACACTAAGCAAAGCAGTGGAACAACTAGCAGTGACAAATACACATTCTGCAGATGATTGATGCATTTTCCTAGTCTGTCCGTTGCCTTTCTACGTAATATCACTTGATTTCCAGTACTCCAGAACTCTGTCTAGCCATTGTCCTTGTTCGCATTCCTTTCTGATCCAGTCAGCGAACTTTAAGAATGTAGTGGGAGAATATGAAAGGCAATTAGTCAAGGGCTTATCCAATCTTTTTGAAATTAAACATCTCCAGCAATCAATCGTTTCTCAACAGCCGAGATCCCGGGCACGTGTACGAAGAGAGGCGTCAAAATCCCACACACCCGTATGAAGAGAAGCGTAGACTGAAGGGCTAGCATTTTCAAGACCTAACAAAGAAATCAGCATTTTTGCTCCGGTCGGATTGTGCAAAAAGTAGCTTGTTGGGTTGTTGGGCTCTCACCATTTGACAGCAAGGTTCTGCACTTCTCCATTCTTGTCCTCCAACAGTTTAAGGATCATCTTGACCACCTTCCGTTCACTGTCGTCGTCCAGCTTGATTGAGTCTTTCTGAAGCTCCGACATCAGGTCGTTAGTGGCCATAAACCTGGAAGTGAGACACATTGCAGCATGGTTAAGACACACGAAACCACACACACAAACACACACACACACACACACACACACACACACACACACACACACACACACACACACACACACACACACACACACACACACACACACACAGGGCTGTCCACATCAAGAACTTGCACACACATCCTGACAACAAAATGAAAAAAGGATCCTCCATTAACTTGAAGTGAAATGAGTGCTTTTTACACCAAGGTTTTGCCGCCCAGGCAATGCCACTAACATTAGGCCTAAGTCTGAACTGGAAATGGTCATTCTGGTCTTCTCTGGTGCCAGTGTTTTCAATGACGGCACCATCCCATTCAATCTACTAAACATGACCACTTTAAATAGCTGTGCTAAACAAAGCTTCAGCATATAGCTGTGCTACACAAAGCTTCAGCAATAATGACTAAACTAACGCACTGTGAACACAACACAAACTAGAAAATAACAGATGCTCAAAGCAGTGTTTCCTGCAGGACATTAGCTAGTCAAGGTGGGGTGGGGTCATGGGAGGTGGGGGTTAGTCGGTATCAGAGACTAATGACTGTTATCATCTGAAAAGTTGTGCAGTTTCATACGATACAAATTAAAATAAATATATAGCATATTTACAACTTTTAAAATATATAGCATATACAGTATATAGCCTACAACTTTTGTTAAAGTTATATCTTGTATCGCAAAATGTAGCCTCTCTTTTCAGGGGCCTTAGTCAAGGTGGCAGGTGTTTGTTGTTGGGGGGAAAACTCTGCAAAGGACACATGCCAAAACTATTCACTAATAACCTGTGACACCCAGTGCACCTCCCTAATGCCAAATAGTCCACACATGGAGTGGAGGGCGCTCAATGCTTCTTTTCCCCACACATGGGCAGAGTAAAGAGGACAAGGGTCTCTCGGGAGGCCTTACTTCTGCTGCACACTGTTCGGGCAGCCTGAGATTGGGCCTACATGAGGGAGTCAGTCACTTAGTCGGTCAGCGAGAAGGGTGGCGACCATCATGAGCTGCCAGGGGCTGGCATACTGGGACAGGCTACTGGAACACGTTTCAAGGCCCCCCTCATCACCCCTCCTCCAGCCATTTGGGCAGTAGCTGTGGTATCTGTCACCAATACTAATCAAAGAAGCTTCCAGATGGCAAGTGCTTCAGACAACACACACACACATTACCAAGAGTGCAGGCATTATGCAACACCACAACTACCTGTCACACACACACACACACACACACACACACACACACACACACACACACACACACACACACAGAGAGAGAGAGAGAGAGAGAGAGAGAGAGAGAGAGAGAGAGAGTATGGAAACCAATGAGTAAATCCAGGAAAAACTGTCATCATCATCATAAGTTGGCCAACCTACTCTGCTTCATGCTGACTGGACAATCTACAACTGTGCAAATCCTCAATATCAATGCAGTCTGTGAATAACAGCGAACGTCTGTGCCAAATGCAAGCGAGGCAAATGTTATCTGAAGCCGACTGACTATGAAAGAAAGAGAAAGGAGAAAGAGAGGGCGGGTGCCTAAGCCAAAGTGTAGGAGTACAGGCCGGGAGAATCACTGCCTCAATAATTCCACCAATCGAGATGCGTGGTACCAGTCAAGATGTACGGTGCGATCTGACTTGACACAATCCATTTATAACAGTGAGAGTTTAAAAATAATAATAACAACAAAAACAACAACAATAACAGCAAACCAAACCTCCTGTTTTGTGGGTATGAAAACTTCAAAATTATTGTGTGCAATTCAGAATTTAATCCATCATGCCCTGCAGTGTTCATCGCATGCTTTTTGGCAGGAACTTACACTAAATCAAAACACCTCGCTTTCTAACTAAATACTGCAGCTTCGCAAAACTCCGGAGCCAGGGCATCAAGGCATCTTTGATGCGAGTGCTGGCTCATGGCTAATGCATAATGCATGGTGGATCTCGCTCGTACGCGCATGCACACACACACACACACACACACACACACACACGACAACTGAGCTGGTGTGTGGGCAAATTGTTCCCAGAGGGTAATCGAAGGAGATGTGTCTGCTCTCTCTCTCACTCTCTCCCTGTCTCACACATACACAGTTCTATAATGAGGGCTGTCAGACAGGGATAAGGCAGGCTGGCCACCAGTAAGGAGATGATTCAGTGCTATTAACATTATTTCAGCTGACCCAGATCACACTCTGGCTGGACACTTAACAAAGACTGAGTGGGACGAGGGCGGAGAAAAGAGGAGAACTGTGCAGGAGACACAGAGTCATCATCAGTGTTTATAGACCTGCCATCGTCATCATTATTTCTTGTCAGGCAACTATTGAGATACACATATGCCACTTTCATCATGGCATCTAAGCACACAGGTCAGGGCAGTGGCCTACATTCAGAATGGGAGGATGTCAATGCTGATGGTAACAGAGTGAGTTCCATTAGATAGAGGCTGAGAGGTTGATTTCATCATAAAGCCTAGCCACTGGAAGCAGACTGCAACCTTGTGCTGCCATCTACAATAGCCTACATCTTATGCTATCCTCATAATGACACTGCAACTGCTAGTATCATCAAGTGCCTGCAAGTAAACATCATCTAAATAAATATTTGCACCTGGCCTGGGAGTCAAGTTCTTTGTCAGTGCTGTTTGTTACAGAGTCATGTCTATCAATAAAGTTGATGTAATCAAGTGATGAGGTAGCCATCTTAAATGGGTGGTGATTGAACTTCTATATTTAAAAGTACAATAATGTAATGTTTATACAACTATTTTTTTTAAAAAAACGTCCTTTATCCAAGGATTGAATGTGTTCCACATGAATCATTACCACATGATAGATTACACATTCCTTTACAAAGCAACTTGAATATATAAGGTAACGAAAACAACTGTCTTCCTACAATCATATTCCATTACTAGCCCAAGTTGCAAAGCAGTTGCCAACTTCGACGTTCAGCCACAAGGCAAGTTAGCTGTGTGATACGTTAGCTAGCCTCCGCAACTAATCCAAACTTAGAAAACCTTCTTAGCTAGCAAGCTAAATGGCTAATATGGTGGTTAGTTAGCTTCATCAACCATTAGCCAAAAACCGTGCGATTATGACTCCATGAATTTAATAGGTCGTTTGCTGCAATGTCTAACATAAGCAAGTGTATAACTGAGAATGATTAATGATAACACAAGTAAACTGTTCCATCACTTTCGCTGCAAGACTCCCAACTCATTGATCTCTTGCAGCTGGCCAGCAAGTTCAAATTGGTAACTTAGCAAGCTAGCCTCTCAGGCAGCGAATGCCAACTGAAGCTAGTTCGTTGACAGCCTAACCATGACTACGAAGAAGAGATGTGTCATTTTGCTACGACATCAACAAAAAACATTTCTCCATACTATGCATTAACAAAATGGCAGTCACCAAGTTACGTGACAACAAGCGTAAAATTGTTATTTCGGTTACGGTCTCCATCAGCTAGACAGCTAACGTTAGCTAGCTAAACAAAACAGCGAATGGTTTGAGGCCTAACGTTAGCTAGAACGTTAACTCATTTATGCGGCGTTTCCACCATACCATGAGATCGCATGTTCAGCTTACAGTATAACGCTAACTGCCATGTGCACAGACTTGGAGCATGCATACCTCTATGCATTTATTCTTCATTATGGGAGAATAAATCTTACCTGAAATCCTTATCGCTAGATGTCATTTTTTCCAAAAGATTAGAGATATGGTATGAGGCGCTCGCCATGTTTGCAGTCTGTTGGAATAGCTTGCTAGCAACCACTTGTGTGTATCGCGGGCCAGAACTAACTGTCCAATAGTTTCAGTTGTGTGAACGTCAAATGCTACTGTTTCTCCAAAATTACTTTCCTTATACTTGTGGCGAAGAGGTGATCAGTTGCTAGTAAGTGTACAATTGATTCTCATCCCGCGGAGTTTGGATGTGTTTGAATGGAGATCCTACTTCGCTCTGCAGAGGGAGGAGCTGCTAGGACCAGACGCTGTCGTTGAGGTCAAAGTTGAAAGAGCTCGTTGAAAGAGGCGGGATTAAGGACCAATGTAAGAAATGAATGGTTGCATTGTTTGTCAATCAAATTTAGACAGGAAAATAGGCTGCATCATTTTCTTCTACTGAAGGCTACTATCTATCTATGATATGACTGCATCTTGAGTTACCAAAAATAATTTCATAGCCAGTTTAACCATAGATTGACATAAATAATCTATGGTAGGCTAGTTTTTAGTTCTTATTTAATTGAAATGAATAAAATAATATAGGCTGTATTTAAGGAGCTATTGAAATATGTAATTTGAAATGATGGCAAAGTGTGCTCTGTCCCGGGGTAGCCTAACTAACTTTAAAAGCCTGTAGTTACACATTCAAAGTAGCCTAAGTAGTCACTGTAGCTTACATGTAGAATACATTCTAATATTTCTAATTATGACATTTATTTCCTGAATCAAAGTGTGGAAGTCACACTATCAGACCTGACTGAATGTGTTACTTATGGGATGCTTTATAGCAGGGGTGTCAAACATAAGGCCTGGGGGCCGGATGCGGCCCCTTTACATCATTTCATGTGGCCCGCCTAGTCCTTGAAAAAAATTGTAGATGTATGCTGCCTCTTTACAATTATAGATGCACTTTCTGCAACACAAACTCCCTATGAGGCGCATCTTAGACCTGCTTACCAACAGGAAAGGGATACAAAATCAAGTGGTGGCACATTGGGACTGTAGTATAGGGATAGAAATACTACTAAACACTTTCCTTGGGCATTTTTAAAACAGTAGGCCTATAGAAAACCACTGCATTAGTGTCAGATACCTGCCTATTAAAAACTGTTGCATGTGAAAGGACAAATAGCTATAAATTGTTTTGCAATCAATCAAGAGGGGTCTTTAAAAAAAATGTTGCCTCAGTGAGGGGTCCCGAGCCCAATAAAGTCTGAGAACCTCTGCTTTATACAATACACCTGAGGAAGACCTATACAGGTCGAAACGTTGCGTGAAATAAACTGGAAGCAACAGTGTGCGGAGCGTCTGAACCTAAACCAGAGGTCAGTGACAGGATACAGAGTGATTTAAAATATTTCTACTTAAAATGTAGCCTAGGTAATTATGACGGCAACAATAGCCGACAACTCTTTTATTTCAGCCAATTAAGTAATCTGTGAGAATCAATGAGAACAACTGGCCTAAACATTGTTTTTGTCTTCAGTTGTCAAACTATGTCAAAATCATACAATGCAGCACATTGCCAACATGAGAATCTTGGGCAATGCAAGTAATATTTTTCTTCTGCAACTTGCTTTACTAAAAGTATGGGGTAGTCTACATTCAGTGCTATAAAATCTTCAAGTTAGTTACTGTGTATTTCATAAATCATTATAAGCTACCAAAATGAAATAATTCACAGTTTGACACTCCATGTTCTCTTTTACTACAGTGGCAAACAGGACATCAAGTGAAATTAACTTAACAAAGTACTCAGAATTATATGCTAGGAGCTGCATAGCCTTTGTGTAAGCCTATTCACTCTTGCCTGCTAACTGTGTACTTAAACTATATTAATCTCAACCTGTTGGCATAAATAGTGTTACAATAAATAGGAGGCCTATTTATAGACAAAATATTCCTAATTCTGCAGCAACCTTGAGTTTACCAATTTGAGATACTGACTGGCGGCTTATGCAGGAAATGGACGCCGTCTTTGAGTCAGGGTTACCTGAGCCTACCTTTGTGGCAGGGGTGAAAGTAGTTTCAATTTCTTACCGGTACTATCGACACTCCTCTGGGGAAAAAAAAACTACAAAAAATTTAGTGGGCCTATGTGTTATGTATGCTAGGCCTACAGTATATGAATGTAGCCTACTGTATATGGATGATGGTTAGCAGCAGACTCCACTCCCCAGCCATCCCAACCTCCTCATCGCTCATTTCCCATGCCACATTGTTGCTATATGTCAGTGGTTCTCAAACTTTTTCAGTCATTCCCCACTTTGGAAGGCAGAGAATGTTTACGCCCCACCTGACCTGCATTGAAGGCAGGGAAATTGGTACGTTCTCCTGTTTATGTGGTATACCCTATTTGACTGAGGAGATCATGAGATGTCTATTTCACTGAGAGAAATGGGTCTAGAGGACACATAACCACATAAACCACATAATATTTCTATATAAAGTCAAAGCTAAATGTATCTCGAATGGTCCTCACAGCAACCAGTGAAAAACACAGTTGGAAGGTTCCATTTGCGCACAATATCTTTCATGATTTTTCATGTTACCAATTCAAAGCCAAATTTCTCTTGAACCGCTCCACAAAGTGACTAGCAAATAACACCATTGGAAAGCTCAATTTACTTTCATATGTACACATATCTGATGAATGCTCCGCGAATAATCTGACAGATAGAATAGGTGAATTCGGGGACATGGTGCGGCCGTCGGTCGATCGCAAAGAGATGTCTCGCGCCCCACCTGTCATGTGTCTGTGCCCCACTAGTGGGGCCCACCCCACAGTTTGAGAAACACTTCTATGTGTGTTTTTACTTAATAAGTGCATGTGACTTATTTTTAATATGAGTTTTGGTAGGCAGAAACCCTCTTCTTTTACCACTACTACATACCTGTCAATTTTATACCTATACTTAGTATAGGTGCATATGGGCTTACTTTCACCCCTGCTTAGTAGTCTAAAAGCTTGAGTTAGCCCACTGTGAACTACTAAAGTAGGAGAATGTGCCATACAATTGTCTTGTTTTGGAACAGCAATTGGACTTAAAAGAATTAGAGGTCACCTAATCGTGTTCAATTAGCCTTTACCTTAATATGACCATAATGCATGAGGGCTTTGGCGGATTTAAAACTCCCTCTAGTGCGCACACTTGCCCATGCCTGTTTATTTACTCCTCTTTCAAGAAACTAATTTGCCGTGAAATCTGTTGTGATTTCCGTGAATCCCCTGAACAGCTGCGGTTGAAATGACTTTTGGATGGACACCAGGTGGCTAAAACAGGACGACAACAAAAACTCAAAAGAACGCAGGTTGACAAGTCGGAATGTAATTTTTTAAGAGGGCAGGAGAGGAGGACAACCCCTGAGCAGAGCCTTTGTGCAAAAAGGATGGAGAAACCTGTCTCACAGGTGTCTTAGGGCCTTGAAATTGGCAGACCACTACACTAAAAATGATGCTAAAGCCTGCTTACTTCCCACAACACTCCAGTAGAAGAGCTTATGGGTAGACCATTGAATACTGCTCAGCATTTAGTTAGACACTTTCTTCCCAGGCTGGCCACCAAATTGAGCTTACCTCCACCCCTCTAACCTGGCAAGCCATCCTATAATATTAAAATGTATACTCTGGCATTGAGAGATAGACCATACTCAATCGTGGGCGGAACAAGGCTGTTATCTTTCAAACTACTTCAGCACGCAATAGAGATTGCTCACATATGAGAAAAATTGGGCCGCTCAGTTCTGCACATTCTCTGCCCTGTGTGTGTGTGTGTGTGTGTGTGTGTGAGACAGTAGGCCTATCATTTCAAACCAGTAACCCTTCGCTTAATAGCACCATCTACAGGTCGATGGTTGTACAGTCATTAAATGTATAAATTAATTTATTTTATAGCCCCCCAATGGATGAAATTCTACAAAACTTGCCTTATTCCCACAAGATGTCAGGTTCATCATATACATTACATTTGGTGCAGTTCATAACATCTGATCTAAAGATAGGGACAATTACAGCAGTATAATATTGCATTTTCATTTATTACCATGGGGGTGCAGATCACAAATGACTGGATATAAGGTATGTTGATGTGGGTGCAAATATGGAGTGGTCCCTGGGGACCAAACAAAATCTTTCCGTAAAAGTCTACTAGGGCTACATGCCCATCAAGTTTCAAGTGCCCCTTGCGGCGGTCATAATTATGGGTACGTCAGGCAAATGAACTTGGGCTGGCATAGCTGGCCACTATACTATGAACCAAAAGTCACATCCGAAGGATTGTTACTGTTTTTCAGGCTGCAAAAAGACAGAACGTGGGTTTCCAACTATAATCTACAAGGTGGTAAAGATGACAGTTGAACTAGTCGCGCGTATTTATTTTAACAAAAAGTGTGTACACAGAATGATGTTTAGCTGAACACTATAAGACCAAGAAGCTTGTAGAGGACATCATGGCAGTAAATAGGAACCTCCATCCTCTCAGCATTACAAAATACCTCTACATTGTCCACCTGCCATGCATGGTACCACATACACACAACCAAGTTTGGAAACCTATGCATCTAAGACGACAAAGGGACTTTGTTTTTTGATTTTGTATTGTACTTTTCTACACATTCAAAGTCGCTTTACAATACCAGTATATTATCTTTAAGCTCCAACTAAGGATGCTCAGGACTGTGTACACCTGCACCACAGAGAGAAAGC
>JAODXP020000031.1:7018300-7025800 GCA_027497455.2 Sardinella longiceps
CAGCTGATTATAATGCTGTAGAATTCTCCATTCACTTCAATGAGTGATCCCTTTCTTAGGCCATATTCCTTATTCGACCATATTTGTTATCAATTACTTAGTCCAAATCCCCCTCTTTCTTACAGTGAATTCCATTCTATCTCTTTCTTTCACACACATTCTCTCACCAGCCCCACAGTTAGTGCTTGAGGATTGGGTTGTGTTTACAGAAAAGCACAGCATCATCTCTCCAGAGACTTGACTTGTTGTTGGGGGATGCGGTAGGCTGATAGTCTGCTGGATTATATACACTATATAGGGATCAACTCAATCATGTTCTTACTAAATAATACATGTCAGATGTCATGGACATGGTGCTCCCTTTATATATGGTTATGTCTTTGTGTGTGTGTGTGTGTGTGTGTGTGTGTGTGTGTGTGTGTGTGTGTGTGTGTGTGTGTGTGTGTGTGTGTGTGTGTGTTTGTTTGTCTGGAGAAAGAGAGAGAGAGCAAGAAAGAGTGTTTGTGAGAGTATGATATTGTAGTAGGTCTTTATCTGTCCAAGTTACATTCTCTCCGTGGGTCCCTGAAAAATTCGATCAGATTCAACAGTCAGACAGGTCCAGATCTAAACCAAAGTGAATGCAAGATCAGAACTACAGTACGTGTCAGAACTAGAACTATATGTCAGAACTAGTTCTGATCTGATAAATTCCACATCACCAATCTCTACACCTCTGCTAAAAGGCATGAATGTGAAAGCAAAAGTCTGATATTTTTTTCAAGCGCTTTTGTACATGAATCATGACTGTGCAATATGGCAATACTTTTCTGTTTTGTTTAGTGTTCTGTATCAATGCATGATTCATTGTTATTGCCTCTTGTATTTGCTATTGTTTTCTTGCTACACTACTTGTGTTGTTGTTGTTATCTTATATTTTACAGTATTTGCAGTACAGAGTCTTCTTTTCTGTTATTGTATTTGTATTGCTGTTGAATCATATTTACATTCACATTTCTATTCAAGCTACTCTGGTGATGATAGTGAAGAAATTGCAAGATGATATTGCTCTATCTTGTGTAAGAGCCCTTTCCTGTTTGTTTTTTGGGAGTTAATCTTCATACGAGCAAACATTATGACATTCAAAACAATTCCTTCAATAAACATAAAATATATTTTTAAAAAATTGTTTGTTTTTGTTTTCTTTTTGCCCTGTGTATTCCCTGCACTCACTGTATGATAGCAATAGCATCCAAATCTTCAGCTGAAAAGGGCTATCCAGAACCATTTGGCCCTGAAGGCAGAATTTCATCCCCCCTAACACCACCTCAGCAACAGATGTTTAGTTATTCCATTGGCTACACTGTGTGTGTGTAACCTGCCCACTATCGTTAGCATGATTTTCAATTAACTTACATCATGCGGGTTTCATGCTGGGCTATTGTTTTTAACCTTACGGGGTTGCTAACTCACAAAAATATTCTAATTAACTTTTAAATAAATATATTCTAATTAACTTTTAAATAAATCGATTAACCTTATATTGGTGTTCCAACTATGAAAATTATATCACAATGTGTGTTTTTGTGTGTGTTTTCTTATTTATCATGATATCTCAGGGCCCTCGGGGGGCCCCTTGTGGTGTGAGGGCCCTATGCATCCATGTACAGAGTAGGCCAATGCCTTGAACTGGTAGCCTGGGTGTTCCCATGCTCCTTTGCGCGCTTATTTCATTCCACTCTGCAAAGCAGCATGGTGACCATGGCCGTTTTTCTCGCTTACTTTCGGTATCCAATCGCAGAACAAAAAGGGATTTGTACAGCCCTCGATTGCATTTTACGTCACGTGGTGGCTCTGGTATTGGCTCCGAGGTATGTACAGACGCTATGATAGACATTCGTAGCGCCCAATAAACGGCTCTGGACAATCGTAAACGATGCTTCTGCTACGAGAAATGAATATGGCATTCCTGCGATGCTGCATCCAATCTATCCGAGCTTTCTGGAATGGAGAGTTTAATCAATCATAATACACCCTGGTACATTGACCTCCATGGCTGAGCAAGACCATGAACACAGAGACACCAGTGCTGTTGCCAGAATGGCACCATGAGGTGAGAAGAGTGGGTAGAGATTTCTGCTAAGTCATGGTGGCTTTGGAGCCAGCAGAGTTGTTCTTCAATGTTCATGTGTTTTTTCTTTCCTCCCGGGTATTTTCAGTGCCAGCTTGCTTCCAAGAGAGTTCTACTGTAAGCGTTCTCTGCATCCTCAAACTGAAATACCTTTGGGATGAAGTAGAGGACAGACAGACTCTCTCTCTCTTTACTTCCTTTAGCCTACCTCTTCCTCCTTCCTCTCACTGTCTCCAAGGAATGGAATTTACTCAGCAAGTACGTCTAGCCATCAAGATTCAAGATTCAAGATTCAAGTGTTTATTTGTCACATACATAGTCTACTATTGTAGGCTAGTAGTGAAATGGCATAGAAAAAGATAGATTAGGATACAGGAATAGATAAGCAAAATAAAATAAAGCAAAAATAAATAAATAAATAAATAAATAAATAAAAATAAAGATAATAAGATCATATTAATATTGTGGAGAAGACATAGGCTACATAAAGTTCATCAGGATCATAGGCTTATCAAGATCCGCCTTCGATGATCACAGGATGGAGGAGAGCCATCAGCCATAGGTTGTACTTGGCTTGTTACTTGCTCTGAGCTTTTAGCTGTCACCCGAGGGTCTATCACTCGTGGCCACACTATACATTTTGTGATAGTCTGGCTTGTCAGGCTAGGATGAGACACTATTTCAATGGACAATTTCAACATATTTTGGAATTGGTTTGAATAATTCTGACCACTGAAGACCATAGAATAGTTGGCTTATTGATTGCAATGTTATGCAGTTCATCATGCAGTGGCTTTGACATCACTTACTGTAAACGGTTTGAGTAAACAATGAACTGGAGGAACGAGGAAGTTCGGAGTAGCTCAGCTTTTTTGCTTTTCATTAGCTTAATTATTTTTGGCCATGTAGTATGGTAGATCACAGCAGCATATCTTCCACTCCTCAGCACTCACTCACACTCTCTCTCTCACACACACACACACACACACACACACACACACACACACACACACACACACACACACACAATCATACTTGACCTTTAACACTTCTTAATAACACACTGCCTTACAAACTCATACTGTGTACACACACACACACACACACACACACACACACACACACACACACACACACACACACACACCTGATACCCATGGGAGGGCAAAAAATATTTGTGTCAAATTCCTCTCTTCTCCATTTTTCTGACCCTAAGCATTTGAAAGAAAGGAAAGGTGAAAGGAAAAGATCTTTACACAAAGAGAATCTTAATACCTGTACCGCTTTCTTTTTTCTTTTTCTTTTTTTTTAGAAAGCGTGTGCATGTGTGCAAACAACATACTGGAGGTTCTAGTAGCCCTCA
This sequence comes from Sardinella longiceps, assembly GCA_027497455.2. Taxonomy (NCBI): domain Eukaryota; kingdom Metazoa; phylum Chordata; class Actinopteri; order Clupeiformes; family Clupeidae; genus Sardinella; species Sardinella longiceps. Next base: position 7,021,774 of record JAODXP020000031.1, read on the forward strand.
GTAGCAGTTATTGTCCATTATCAAAGGCTATTGCTCAACTTCTGATTAGCGACTCAAGATCAACTGTTTTTTAATGACTCCACTTATTTATACTTTTCAATTGTTTTTTTTTTTTAGTTTCTAAATTGCCCCACTTACACACTTGTTTATTGTCATAATGTATTAAATGTATTGTAATAATTAACAAATAAAATAAAATAAAATAAATAAAGAATTGTTTATGATCATTATTACTTTAGAAGAAATATCTTAAAACAATTTTATCACTCAACCAGTCCAACTAGTGCTGCACCCACTTAGTAAACTGTGTCACTATGGCTACAATCTTAAAAGACTGATAGATGACCTTGGCTTAAAGGGGTCATTTTTTTCTGTTTTCCTTTCTGAATGGATTAAAATACATTTTTGAATGATTCTAAAGTAGGACAATATTTGCTTGGCGAAGCAAATTCAAAGGTACAGTACAGTCATTTACAACAGGGTGTGTTTTATTGGGGAGGTGGTGTGACTATACAGCACATTTCTGGATTTAATGTTACAGACAGTATAGGAACCTGCATGGGAAGTGGATATATATTTGTACTGTATGTGTTTCCTCTACTGTGGTTGCTGAAATATAAATGAAAGACAGGCCGGGTTTTTCACCATTCCCAATCCGTTGTGGACAATTAAAGAGCGAAACGTAGTGAAGAAAAGAGCGACACAGGGCATGACAGACCTTATTCACAATGAAGTCCTCATCACGGTAAAGACCTTGTTTTGCCTGAGCATTTTCAAATCTTTATTTCTGTTGTCACTATAGATAGGTAGATAGATAGATAGCCTTCTGCTGCATTAGCAGGCCAATATGTCTTAAAGTGTCATGACCTGAGGGACTCGACATGAATTAAATGCTGTCCATATAAGAAACCTAGTATGTTCGATGCCTATGTCAATAGAGATGAAACATATGCCTACACATGCATGCTTATTCTCTCTCACACACATACAGACAAACACACACACACACACACCCTAACACTTTTTCTTTTTTTTTACCACATTACTGTACTATTCTGTACTACTACGGATGTATTGGAACTTGTATGTTATTTGTATGTAATGTTATTGTATTTGTCTTATCACTGCTTTGGTAACACTGTATCCACACGCAGTCATGCTAATAAAGACCCATTTGAATTTGAATTTCGATAGATAGATAGATAGATAGATAGATAGATAGATAGATAGATAGATAGATAGATAGATAGATACTTTATTGATCACCAAGGGGAAATTCAAGATTCACTGCCATCTATTGCTCACACAAAATGCAATCGTCATACAAAATGAAACATTGTGTTCAAAATATGATGAATATGGGCCTATTTAGGCCTATATATTGTATTCATTTGTGTATGTACAGTAAACCTAAAGATTCCACACTCAAAAGGTCATGTCAGATTCACCTATATTGTTTTATTGAGCATGAACCAGTCCTTACCTATGCATTAGCTAACTATCATTAAGTATACATTAAGTATAGGACTTGGCCAAAGGCAAAAATGTCCAGCTGCAAAATAAAGAACTGTTTGAGGGTTAATTCCAAAAGGGAACATGATGCCAAGGACGCTATGATGCGTACTTGCGTTGCAAAGTGTGTAGTGAAAACTTTCGTGACGTGGCATTAGCATTGCATACAGACTTCTTTATGGCAGGGAGTTACTTACAGTTCATGGTATCGTGACATGAGAGAATCATGAGAGAGTCATGGAAATGTCTAAATGTCTAAATGTCAGCGAACAATTACCAGAGCGGAACAGTTAGCAGAATGGAAAATTGGATGTGTTTGCAATATGACTTCAGTGCTAATTGCATATCATAGGTGACCCAGTAGTGCAAACAGCAAGGTGAACGCTCACAGCCGCTAATACTGTATTGTGTACTGTGTACTGTTTGAATATTTCACTAGGAGTTTTCACTTTGTCAAAGATTTCTGCACTTTGACCTTCTCTGTCTATGGGCAATGCTATCTCTATATGGGCTGTGTGTGTGTGTGTGTGTGTGTGTGTGTGTGTGTGTGTGTGTGTGTGTGTGTGTGTGTGTGTGTACATGACTGTATGTACAGTATATGACTTAGTTTCTGTGGGTATGTAGGCTATGCAAAAGGGTAAATGTAGTAAATCATTATGGGATGGAATTCAGCTCCTGACTTTGACTGTGATGTTGAGGCTGCAAGTCACTACTTCCCCATTTCAGACACAGCCAGTATGTAAGGGATAACAGCTGCGACTTGTCAATCAACCCATAATTAGGCTATGGAAAGGTGTTGTGTTTTTGTTATTTTTTTCCATCTACAGTACTTCAAAGGTAGGCAGTTATTCAATACAATGTTAATAGCCACCCCATCACCCAATCAGAGAAGAGAATCCCATTGTTAAGAGAGATAACAGACTATATAGTTCATGCTGAGGGGCTGAGGAGGGTGTTTCCATCACTGCAGGACAGATCTGATTCCAGGAGGCTACAACTTTTGTCCAGTCCTAGAGTCCTATACTCCTGTCATAGATTCTCTGATGACTGCTGGTGTGGGGTGTACCACTGGGGGACAAGAAACTGGGTGCAGGGATTGTATGGACACATAGACCCTAGAAGCCTAGCAAAATAGTTTTGCTCAGCCTGTAGAAACAAACCATGGGGACTTTTGATTGGTCAGACAAAGTCCTTGAATCTATGCACCAATTTTGTTTCAAGTGCAGTTTTGTTCATGGATGTCTGCTTGGGCTGTTATCAGAGTCAGTGAGTCAGTGATATTAAAGGCAGCTACAGACCGATGATCTACATCGAGTCTGACTGCAACGCTCGAATAACCAACAACATTTAAAAAATAAAATTGCGATTTGACATGTTATATTCAACATGTTGAATCCAGGTTGAGGTCTAAATTGGCTTAAAGACACATCGGTAAAGTAAGTAAGCTCTTTTGGCGGGGACTGAGTGAGAGGGATTTTTTAAATTCTGAGGATAGGCACAGAAAGTGTTGCATACGTTACTTTGACTGCAGGCAAAATACATTTTTAGACAAAGTTGTATAGAGTTTATATGTGATGTATATGTAGTTGCTTGTACAGTGTTTTTTTTTCTTGCATACTTGGATGAATATGATGTGAAGATTGTGTGAACTCTGTGTGTGTGTGTGTGTGTGTGTGTGTGTGTGTGTGTGTGTGTGTGTGTGTGTGTGTGTGTGTGTGTGTGTGTGTGTGTGTGTGTCTGAGCTGGAATCTTCTTTATAGGAACCAAATAATGAAATATTCTAACATCTAAGCTGCATGCCTGTAAAAAAAAGACCATCAATCATTCACTTCCTCTTGCCTCCTGTCACGCTTCACAATCTTAAGTCAGTAAAAGTAAAAAGCTGCAAATACTCTCAAAAAAGGTTGACAGTGTCTGGTAAATACTGACATTTTGTTTTGTTTTCTTTTATGTTTCAGCCATGAGAACACTGGCATCCCATCTCTCACAGTTTTCCAAAGGATGTTTTTGGGTCTTCTCCTACTGTGTGTCATTTTGGCCTCTTACAACATTCAGCAGTTATACACGAGTCGCAGCAAAACTATCCCTACAACTGTTCTAATTTGGCACTGGCCCTTTGGCCAATCCATTCAATTAAACCCCAACACCTGTGAGACCTACGGCATTTCCAACTGTCTCTTGGTGGACAATCGTTCCTGGTTCCCCACGGCCGACTTTGTGGTCTTCCACAACCGAGAGCTGGTCATGGGCACTGAGATGCTACCGATTGATCTCCCCCGGCCCCGGAACCAGCGCTGGGTCTGGTTCTCCCTAGAAAGCCCTGTACACAATGGGAACCTCCGGCGCTTTGAGGGTTACTTCAACTACACCATGTCCTACAGCCGTAAGGCTGATTTCTACAGCCCATATGGAAGACTGGTGCCAAAGAGCCCTGTGAAGGGGAAGACTGTTTATGATTTCATACCAAAGCGCAAGTCTTCATTGGCCTGTTGGGTGGTAAGCAACTATTTACCCC
>JAODXP020000031.1:7038300-7043300 GCA_027497455.2 Sardinella longiceps
GCTGCTAGCAGCCTAGGTCTAGCTACATGAATAACCTGTCAGGTAGCATGCTAACGTTACGTCTTGCAGTTTTGCACGACTTTGAGTGGATGAAGTAATTTGGTCAAAAATACGAGAAGTAACGGTAAATAAAAACAGAATGAAGGCTGTGATGAAACGCATATTGTTGCTTGTAACGTTAATTTACTGTGCTTTGATTGGGTTGCTAAACGAGCAGGGAACGGCTCTCTTGAACATGCTAACGCTGAATTTTGGAGGATAACGTTAATAAAGTGACAGTGGATAACCACAACAGCGAGTGAGTAAACGTACTGTGCATTGCTCGTTTACATGCGGTTTCATGTTGCAGTACAATATGTCTGACATGTCCGTAGGTTAGTTGAACATGAGAAATAAACCCACTCGCATAATGGTCAGCAACTGTATCATAACTGTACAGGCTAATCAGGGGCGAGGTTGAGCACAGCAGTTGTCAGATCAATTACGTTATAACCTAATATTTTGTATGGTCATAAAGAAATGAACAAAACCCTCCTGCCAATTAGAAAGTTACTTGGTTACTTACTTACATTGCACCCGGATTTCCACATGATTTAAACTGACGATGACAAAGTTGGTATTGAATGAAGGCTGTATCAGAGCTCAGTATCCTTTGATAGCGAGACTTGCGTACAATTTCGGTTGCTCCTCTTCCTTAAAACCCTTATTCCAGTTATTGGCATTACTGATTTGGTTGACTGATTTGAAAATGCGTTTACATACGGTATCTTAACGAATTAGCCCTGCATGTGTTTTACTGAACATCCTTCGTTGTGGGTAAAAACGTGGGCAGAGGTAACGTTAACACCGTCGCTCTGCTCAGCGAGGCTTCATAAAGAAATGAACAAGCGAGATTAATTTTTATTTCAAAAACTATAAATTGTAACCAACTGTTGCTTCCAGTAGTTACACCGAATATAACGTTATTGCCTTTAGGCCGACATGTTTTCTTGTCTGTTGACATGTTTGTCGCCCATCAAGTCATGAGCAGTGATACTGAGCTAATGTAAACTTCCATACAATTATTTTAGAACCTCAAAGACAACCAACCCGGCTACGTAACGTTCTATTCTTTTTCAATATGGCACTACACATGTTTTGAAAATGTTACATTAGACTATGTGTTAATCATAAACCAGTAGTCCTGACAGCATTGGACCCTTACGATATATTTGAGTGGGGGTCCAATCTTGTAAATTAAGGTAACTTCATCTAGTGTTTCATGTCCTCTTTAAGGGGCACGCTGATGTGTCATTAACGGTGCTGAAAGTGTTACTGTTGAAAATGAGCATATGGTACGGCAATGACTTAGCCCAGTGCCTGAGGCTGCCTACAGGTTAATGAGGAGCCTTTGCTGCCTGAGGAGCCTTTGCTAGACCCACTGAGCCTCAGCCATGTTCACAAAACAGCACCTTTGGCTTCCACTTTGGGCTCAGCATCCCCCTTTTTTGCATGACTACTAACAGGGGTGCAGTGGTGGCTAAATGTAACGTAATGTAATGTAAGGTTAAAGTGGGGGGGGGGGCGCGGGGGTACGCAGTACCGACACCTCAGATAAATGCACAATATCATCCCATTCTTCTTCTATATATTTTTCTTTGTTTGTGCCGACACAAAATATGAGAGTTCCTCCTCCTGCCAAATCCCACTTTAACCACTGAATGTAAGTAACCACAGATGACCGACCTACCCACCCACTCAAATTTTGGAAACAGAATTTATTAACCTCTTAATGCACCAAATATAACTTTTAACATTGACAAATCTCACTACATTATCCTAATTCAAATGTAATAGCACTGCAATAATCTACTATCATCAAACATGTAAAACATCTGATTTTATATATCTGATTCTGCATATTTGCAGTGATCACAAAGTCATAGTTTACCCACCTCTGACCTTATGACTACAACTCTGTCTAAAACCTATGTGAGTCCTATATCCTGTTCCATGAATTATAAATGTCTGTATGTGCAGTTTAAGAACTTGGCTGAATAGTATGTGTTTGGTATCATAAGCGATGTTGTGATGCATTTATGTGTTTGTGAATACTTGTTTTTTTTCTTTTTAAAAAGAGCACTTTGGAGCAACTCTGTTGTATGAAACGTGCTTATAAATGTGACTTGACTTGACTTTGTTGCAACATTCTCTGTTAATTGTCAGGGTAGTAATTCACTGTTGTTTGTCTTATTATTTAGTTTGTCTTATGAATTGTTGTGCTATTCCGTAACATTAGCATTGTAACAAGGCATTTTATGGGTCTTTAAGCATTCAATCAGTTGAATGCTTGCGCTGACAAACACAATCTACCTACAGCAATGCAGGAGAAGCTGGTATTATGATGAGACAATGGATGTAGTGGGCTGTAAACGTGCAATTTCGAGGATCCCACGGCTGGCAAACGCTCAGTCACCTCAACATCATACCTCTGTACATGTCTCTACACGCTCCTTCTTCAAACCGGAACATCTGTGTGTACAGATGCTTCTTTTTGCAACTCCCATTCAGCCGTTCACACAAACTGCCTCCTCAAGTGTCAGTTTCACACATGCATCTAACCCATGCACTATCTATAGATAAGATGGGGGTGGAGTCAGGGATAGTGACAGGAAGTCAAGAGAATAGCAGTGGAATGCTGATGTAATAACCCACCTGACCAAACATCTGTCAAGAGCCTGCCAAGAATGTTCAAGTATGAGGCAGCATGTACTGTATAGCCTAGGCTATGGATTTACAGTTACACATTAAAATAATGAATATGAGTGCCCCAACTGCTTTCTACTTAGACATACTCTCAAATGAGTATTTCTGAGAACCATCCAAACTCCAATTTAGTCACAGTAGCCTACTGTCACTGTGTTGCGTAACACACTTTTCAAATAAGGGGGGCTTCGTAACAATTTACCGGTAGGGGGGCCTTGTTATTGGGAACTTTGGGATCCCCTGCCCTAGTGTGTGTGTGATAACACTTTATTACACAGATGTGGAATGCTTCCTTTATAGATTTATATGGAATAGCTACAGCATTGGGCTGTGTAGCATCACTTTAGCGGGAGATATTCAGCGATAATGACCCCTCACAGAACATTATCCTTTACTTAATTGAACATGTCGACAGTAGCGTAATTTGAACCTTGAGTCGTACACACATGTACAAAAATTATGTTCAATACTGTTGCCAGACCTTGTCTATCTTACTTGTAATATATGTTTAATTGATGTAAATAACAAATCTTCAGATGGGTTACAACCGCAAATTTGCATGTTTGCACTAATGTGAATATAAATCTAATTTGCTTGAGAGGGGTGGATTAACCTCATGCAATAAGGCTGACATACTGTAATGCAAGTTGGAAGACAATAGTTTAACATGTATTCATATTAGCATTTATGGCATTTCTGTCCATAAATACGTAACATTTAATCCCACAGTTGGTTGGAACACGTTGAGCCTAGGGTTAGGGTTAGGATTAAACTTTTGTCAACATGAATAAGTTGGATGGAAACCCATCAAGTGTCATTCAGTTTTTGTAACATCTGCATTCCAAACAGTGTCAACATTACAGTACATAAACCTGTACACCAGTTTTATTGTGTTTGTATTGTATTGTTTGTATTGTTCATGTGTAGAAATGTGTCATTAATGTCATTAATGTCTCACGTTACATGCAGATACCCTCAAATAAAAGTGTAAACGTGTTTATGTACCCTGTGATGGCCTTTGGGTTGAGTTGGATAATAATGGGGGTGGATTGTGAAATGTTTCTATAGTGCTGGATCAACTTGTTCTTATTCTCTGTGTTCTGTGTGCCCTGTGCTTTGCTGTGCTGTGCTGAAGCTATATGCTACGCTGTAATTTTTTATGGCTCTCCTCCTCGTGCCAAAAAGACACTGAATCATTCATGTGAAACAAGAGTTGACAGCCGACTCTGAAGATGGAAGTAACAACAATCAAACAAAAGTCCCGGAGCCATGAAAGACAGAAAGAGGAAAGAGAGAGATAGAGAGAGAGAGAGGGAGAGGGGGGAGCAAATCGGATCTGCTGCCCTACTGCCTCATTCGCTTCGACAACCACAGAGAAAAAATGTTCACCGTGGCAATTTATGACACTTGGGCGTCAAGGAGACAACAGGTTGTATTAATATCCATCAAAAAGTGACAATAATTGCTAGACTATCAGCTGCCGCCTTCACAGGACTGCCAGCCTGGTGCACAAGGTAAACGACAAGCTCAATTATCTACAAGGTAAATGGGCATCTGTTGAAAAGGGAGAGGGCATTCAAGGATACCACCGCCACATGATGACAGACCAAAAATGCCACTGTTAGGCCCTCTTTTCCGGAATTTTCTTTTCTTTTTTCTTACTTTCTTTTTTTTTGATAAAAATCCACTCTGCCACAAGAACCACAATGTTTTTTTCCCCCCTCCTTTACAGTCATGACTGGTATCATTATATCAGGCAAGTTGTTATCATTTTTGATAAAGTTCCATTTTTTTCCCTTTTTCTCTATTTTTCTCCCTCCTGCTCTCCTCCCAACCCCCTCACCCCACTTCCCTTCATCTGCTCTGATATGAAGCACACAAGCCTGTCTCCTGAAAAAAAAAAAAAAAAAAAACTCGTCTTGCTCTCACCACAGCCATTAACAAGCTGCTAAATTTCACTGTTCTGGAATTCTCTACCCTCAAAAAAGGGATAGTAAAATGGGAAAAACGCAGCTGCTGTGAGAAGCTCTAATGGGTCTCTCTCTCTCTCTCTCTCTCTCTCTCTCTCTCTCTCTCTCTCTCTCCCTCCTGCTCATCCCCTCTGCCTTCAGAAATTATTCTTGATGTTACTTCTGACTGCCTCTCAGAAACCCACTTAGCAGCTTGGTGGTGTACATTAATTGTGCGTCAAGAGGAAATATTGCACACTTAAATCATCCCCAAGCCTTTCCCAATGCATGCATCAACTGCTGTAG
>JAODXP020000031.1:7048300-7053300 GCA_027497455.2 Sardinella longiceps
GCGCACGGCTTCGCCTCTGCGTGGAATAGACCATTTCCTTCAGCCGCACCAAGACCCCGCCGTGAGCTACACGCTACGCGGAGGGAACAACCGCACGTTTCGAGATAGCCTTTATTCTCCAACATAAGGGTTATAGGCTATTCAGAAATCGTTTGAAGCTCGAGAAGTGCAGCGAAAGCCTTTGTAACAGGCTGGAGCTGCAGTACCTTTACGTTCTCTTCTCTTCGTCTACCCGCCCGGTCCTGTAAGTTCACTCCACAACGAGGCTGTGGAGACACGGCATTGAATTACACCGGCCGCCGAAAAAAGAGAGAGCCAGCGGGATATGCATGCGGAGGAAATCCGCGCCGTGACTGAAATGCGTTCAAAAATTATCTTTGCCACCTTCTGAATGCACACAACATTACCGAAATGCCCGGTTGGAAGAAGAATATCCCTGCCTGCCTCCAGGCTGACCAAGAAGGAGGTAGGAGTCATGGTTTGCTCTTTATTTTTTTTGCGCGTAGCACAGGTTCTCCAGCGGTAATGTTACTGTTAAAGCAAAGCCTAGCGCCACGGCTCCACCACAACCAATGTGCGAGAGAGTGAAAGTTATAGCAAGCTATGGTCATTAATTTACGCTTTGTTTCTATTTGCATTCTAGAGTTGACTAATTGTAACGTCGGTTTTGTACTGGCGTTACAGGCGCGCACCGGTCACCTAAACATCTTTAGTGTCAACTTTGAAATTGTGTAACAATTTGTAGCAACATAGAATTTGTAAATGTAGCAAGTGGCAGTGGGGGAACAAGGGGGAAGGTTACGTTTCCCGGGCCCGCCTTGAGGAATGGTCTCTGGTTGGTTATGCACTTGTTCGTCCGGTGTCCTACCGAAAACGGCCATCGGAGCACACGCTCGTGTCAATTCTTGTCTTGTGCAAGCGAACTAAACGATCCATAATGTTACTCTTAAGTAAAGGGGAAGCAAGAGGAGACTACTGCCCAAGTTATTTTCTAACGTTAGCACATGGACAGGATTGCAAGCTAACGTTAATAGGCGAGATCACCGCCTTATCGTGTGTGCTGCTGTTTCGTGCTTTTCACTTGTCTTGTTCATGGTAGCCCTTTAACGTTGTCATGACATTTCGAGCATTCCCCATTGCTCTGAAAAGCATGGAGGAAGCATGCGTGCAACATAAATCATGACGAGGCGATTGACCACCTTATTCATCCAAACGTCACCTCACCACCATCGACACCGCCTATCACAAAGACTATGGTTACACTTCGGAATAGCTACTGAACTGGCTTTGATTGTATAGCCTACTCCTCATGTGCCTATTACATGCCCGTGAGCTCTTGCATATCTATTCTACTAACGTTACCATCACGCCGATACTTATGATTTGAGATCCGGTAGTAGCATACAATAACATGGGGTCATAATTCACGTTAAACACACCGCAGCTTTAATTCATAATGATCATAATGTCGTACACCTTGCTGCGGAGAATGAGGAGCCATCCGGGCAGTAGGTTTATGGCCAGGTTCAGTCAGTCAGTATACATCACCGCATGGCTGTCAGGCTGCTCCTACAATTGCCCCCCGAGTCACCTCGCAGTTGAACGCAAATGTTGTTTACTCAATACATATCCTACACAATGACAATAGGAGAAATAGACCTAAATAAAGGTGCCTCTCTTAATTCGTTCTGCTGTCTGGAATTTGACAGATGTCGAGTTATCCGTGTGGGCCTAACTCTTGATAAAACTGAGTCTGCCCAGGAGACGTGGTCTGATAGAGATAGATGTACCGGTGTTATTTGGGTTGCCAGTACCGAGACCCTAATGGATACGGCTGAGTTGATGAAAAAGGCAGTGAACTGTGAAATGATAAAGATGAAGTCTCAGCACGTGTGTCTTGATGATGGCAGGCAGACAGGCAAGGCAGGCAGCCTTGTTCCCATGACTTGGGTGAATCTTATTAATACCATTCAGAGGCATAGAAATGGATCATGTGGTTTTGTGTATTGACTGAATGTCTGATGATTACTGGGGAGGGGGGAAGGGGGAGGGGGGGGTGATGGTGATGCCATTTCTCCTCAAAATGAGTGGATAAGTGTGTGTGTGTGTGTGTGTGTGTGTGTGTGTGTATTTGTGTGAGTGTGTGATGACTTTGCTCTTCATGAAGACGAGTGTGTGTATCTTTTTGCAACAGTTCAATGGGATTATATGTCTGTGAGAGTCCATGTTCCATGACAAGGAGAGGATGTATAATTGACTATGATACTTTAAAATAATGTTTTTCCCACCATACTCTACTCCTTCACATGGCTTGCACACCCTGTACAATCTGTAATTTCTCTCACACAAGCAGGGCGACGAGACACACCCAATATGCATCCAATATTCATGTCCTCAAAATGTCCAAAGCAATGTCTAACGTGTGTGTGTTTGTGTGTTTGGAAAGAGAGAGAGAGAGAGAGAGAGAGAGAGAGAGAGAGAGAGAGAGAGAGAGAGAGAGAGAGAGAGAGAGAGAGAGAGAGATAACCTAGTCTGTGCAGTCCAGTATAATTGGTTATGGCTGAGAGACCTCACCGTTTTCATTGTTACTCTTACTAACCAGGCAGGCAGTCAGTAAGTGAACAACAGTAGGCTTAGGCTATGCCTCGATGACTCCCCAACAAATAAAGGTCGCTCCCGTCTTAATTCAGAGAAGCAGAGAAGCTTGTCAGACCCTGAGAGAATTGAGCACTAAGTGTGAAGCTCGCGAGCCTGCGCTAGAGTATGTCACACCACCACCACCCTTGTTTCGAATGAAATAGCCTATACCTGAGATACCATGAGCTACTGCTACCCAATGCATGTGGCAGATGAATGTATAGTCTTTGTTATCAAAACACTGTTGTAATCCTGGATTGTAATCTCCATAATCCTCAGGGTAATCTTACTGGCTAGCTATCTCTCCCATCGTCGCGCCACGCTCTTGAAAAGTCACATCTGTGATGGATTGTGGGAAATTATTGGGAGGGTCCCCCAATAATTGTCCATTCAGAATCTCCCAGAATTCCCCTGGTATCGGAAAGTGATGTTGATGGTCAGATCACCGTCATGCATCACTGCCATCATCTTCGTCTAGTCCTAGTGGGAAAATAAATGGCACTTTGAACTACGGGGAGACAAGGAGGGTTGACCTGTGTTATGTCTGTCAAAGAGCACCAGGCAATTTCCCCCCACTGTTTGAGGTATCCTTTTTATCAGACAATTTGTTTGAGTACCATCTCCAAATTAATTTGGATGACATTTAGTCATAAGAAGGGTGGATAAAGGCAAGTTTTATTCCCACCAGTCATTCAGGATATATACACTGTACAGTTCTGAGTGTGGGGTTGAAAACAGCCACCTCAGATTAAAAGTAAACCTACAGTAGTTACAGCATGACATCCAAATTGTTTTGCTGTGAGACATCATCATCAGGCATGTTCTAGCTGTAAGACACTTAAAATGTCTGGAAGGTTTTGTATGCCTTTTAAGTAGCTAGATTCCTAGCTTTAAGGCAAAAAGTTGTTCCTGTTCCTTACACAGTATAACAGATGTCATCTGTTTGGGTGGCTAGCGCATGACATTGCTAATCCCTGTATTATCTGCCGAGACTGCACTTCTATGTGGGCACCACCAGCCTCTTGTTAAATTTCAGATTATTTTTGGGGTGTGTGTTCCTCAAGATCCCACAGAAATGGTTTTAATTAAAAAAAAAAGATCTGATTTGAACACTGGGCACTTTTTGAAGAACAGATTGTAAGCTGAATGTAATCAGGTCAGCGTATGTAATTTTCAACAAAAAGGAGAAAAGCGTGGGAGAACACAATAAAAGGCAGAAAGAGAATAAATGAGTGAGTGAATAAAGATTTAAGTGATTAAGAATTGAATTAATTACAGTTGTTAATCAGGATTCTCTTTAGCTGTACCTGATAAAGAGTAGGGTTTACAATGCAATTAAGGGTCCAGTCATTTGCCATGCTGAGAGATTGTTGGCAGTCAGTCAGATGAACCCCTGGTCAGGATTTGTGTAAAGATAAGTCTGGTCATTGGTTTCCCTTTTGCAGACTCAGTGAGCTCTACAAACCATGATGGAGGCATCATAAGAAGTGGAGAGAGTGAGGAAGGTCTACTAGCATGGAGAGCAGTGGTTCTCAAAGTGTGGTCCGGGGACCACTGGTGGTCTGCGAGAAAGCTCAAGTGGTCCGCGAGTTGATTACCATATAATTGGCTAAAGCTAACATTCCTGATCTGAAACTTCTGGTATAAACACTGCTGTGTGTGTGTGTGTGTGTGTGTGTGTGTGTGTGTGTGTGTGTGTGTGTGTGTGTGTATGTGCGTGCGTGCGTACAGCATCTCCACTTCCCACCTTATCTAGGGGTGGGCAGTACCGATGCAGAGGTCTGTTACCATTTAAATTTAAGACTTGTGTCTGGACTTAACTTTGCTGTCTTTCCACAAGAAAGCTCTGACACTTGGAACGGACAGTCACACATCACTGGGACGTGTGTGTGTGTGTGCGTGCCTTTAGGTTTGTCTGATAGATTAAGGAAGTTTGATTGATGTGTCCTCCACTTTTGTGTCTGGGTGATAACGCCTGTGATTGATTCAGGTCATAGCTCATCATCGCATATTTGGTAATCGAACCTCATTTCGCTCCGCCACCATTTCTTCATCTCTTTTTTTCCCCTCATCCCTCTTTTTTCACTCATCCCTGTCCTCATTATGCGCAGGGAGTGTCTGACTTAACTGTCAATCACTGGCTTTCCGTTAGCTTTTTATTTGCTCACAGTGCACAGCCTTAATTCAGAGTGCATTGTTGTACCTACAGTATGCTACATTCAGCGGCACTGCTAATGAAAGGCTCTGTTGTAGGGCCTTCATTCAACCATGCTAGTGCGAGCTTAGCTTTTTTTCATGCTAAATTAATTAATTAGCTTCAGCCACAGCCACTTTGAGCTGGGAAAGAGTGCCTAGAGAGTCAG
>JAODXP020000031.1:7068300-7078300 GCA_027497455.2 Sardinella longiceps
TCATGGCAATTCCTCTCTCTTTCTCTCTCCATCTCTCTCCATCTCTCTCTCTCTCTCTCTCTCTCTCTCTCTCTCTCTCTCTCTGTGTGTGTGTGTGTGTGTGTGTGTGTGTGTGTGTGTGTGTGTGTGCGTGTGTGCGCATGTGTGTGTCTGTGAGCACTCACAGAGGTTCTACAGTATATGTGTGTAACATTTTTTTTCAGATGATAATTGGAACAGACAGTCTGTGACCCTGAGGACTTTATATGAGAGAGAGAGAGAGAGAGAGAGAGAGAGAGAGAGAGAGAGAGAGAGAGAGAGAGCAAGCACGACATGAGGAGTCAAGTGACTAGAACAACACACAGATTTCCATTAACCCACTATTTATGCAGCAGCACTGCAGATCCCCCCCTGCTCTCTCTCTCTCTCTCTCTCTCTCTCTCTCTCTCTCTCTCTCTCTCTCTCTCTCTCTCTCTCTCTCTCTGTGCTCTCTCTGCTCTTTGGGCTCTAGTAAAGCACATGAGCCAGTACTCGCTCAACACTCTACAGCAGCGCTGCCTTTGCACCATAAATAATCCAGGGCCACACACACACACACACACACATACACATACACACACACACACACACACACACACACACACACACACACACACACACACACACATACATTGTGCTCGCTCACTTACTGTACTCACTCACTCACACATGCATACTCACATGCACACACGCACTCAAACACACACAACTTCACTCACACACACATCGTACACACACACACACACACACACATGCACACAACTCCCTCACACACACACACACACACACACACACACACACACACACACACACACACACACACACACACACACACATACACATGATATACACACATACACACACACACACACACACACACACACATACACACATACAGACAGTACATACACATACAGACACACACACTCTCATACTCACTCACTCTCAGCAAGTCAACATGGTGGACGGATGATTGCATGGATGTCTGCACATATACACTCAGTCACACACACTCACTGTGAAGTCAGTGTGTCGGTGTCTGCGAGAGCCACTGCAGTGTCTCCAGAGTGTCAGAGTAATCATTATGGGATGTCCCCATGGAGATGAATGGGCTTTGGTAGCGAGGCAGGATAAACCTGAAGGTGATCTAAAAGCCATTGTGTGAAGACTTTGTGATATTGTGTGCAGAATTAGACTAAAAGATATAGCCTGGGTGCTGTAGGGGAAGATCACTTCAATGACGCTCGTAAGGGGTACACATGCACACTCACGCACACGCACACCCACACGCACACACACACACACACACACACACACACACTACACTACTTTTGCCCGCACATGCTGCCCTCAGGTTAATACATTTCATGTATGGAATATCGGGACAGCACTTCAACTTTAAGAGATGACATCACCTTCTTAGTGAATAGGCATGAGTTACTAAAAAAAAGTGAAAAATTCAACTTTAAGAAATATTCCACCTTTTTATGAAAATGAGTTATTCACCGTCTTACCTGGACTTACACTGCTCTCAGTGTATGCGTTATCCTAGTCTTGCAACCCAAATTTACTTTAGCTTTAGCTTAGCATAGGCGCTGGAAAGTAAAGTAGCCAGAGTTGCTAAATATTCCTTTAAGAGTTCATTTGCTGGAATATCTGATGGAAAAGTGTGGGCTTGTGGGAACAGTTGCACATTCATGACCTGAGTATCTCTGAAATCGGGTACCTGCGTCAAACTAGAAGCCCTGGCTTAGAATATCTCTCTCTACTTCAAGCCAAAGGTGTTCCATCAGGAGTTGAAGTCAGGACTCTGTGCGATAGCCAGGATGTTTCTTACCGAACTCACCCAGCCATGTCTTCATGGAGCTTGCATTGGGCACAGGGGCACTGTCATCTTGGATCATTCAAGGACAGGCTGTCTATAGACAAATCCAACGGGAAATTTCGTTGCACCGCCATCGCTGCTGTGCAACCACTGAGCAATCTGCAGTCACTTACGTATTTCGACAGATTTTATGTACGGTATACTAAGTTTGGAGCACAAACTCCTCCGAATAGTCTTGGCTAAAGATTTCAACAGAAAATGGCTTAGTAGACCCATAACCACCCAATGAATTCACACACATACATACACACACACGCACACACACACACACACACACACACACACACACACACACACACACACACACACACACACACACACACACACACACACACACTACACACACACACACACACTCACTCTCACACACACACACACACACACACACACACACACACACACACACACACACACACACCCTCACCCACACACATAGAGGCCGGATACGGATGTCCTTAATGATGGACTGTCGTGCAGGGTGCTAGCCGGCGCGATGTCATCTGTCAGATGGACGCTAAAGCGGAGTGTCAGAATAGGGTCAAGCGATGACGACACGTCATGGCAACAAGCCTCGCCTCCTGACATGGCCGCCTCACAGAGCGTGTCCATCTCTCACTGTCATCATTCCGTGTGTGTGTGTGTGTGTGTGTGTGTGTGTGTGAGCAAGTCTGGAGAAGAATGTATGAGTAGAGTAATGTGATGACATGGGTGGCATGTTGAAATCTCCATTATTGCGGATGTAGTCAGACGTCTGCTGAACTGAGAGAATTTAGTCATAGCATTCAAGATATGTGAAATCGTGTGCGTGTGCGTGTGCGTGTGCGTGTGTGTGTGTGTGTGTGTGAGAGTGAGTGTGAGTGTGAGTGTAAGTGTGCCTGGGTTGTGTGTGTTTGTGTGTCTGAGAAAACCCAGACCTAACACCCTAGTCTTTAGAGCAGTTATCTTGCCTGTGTTTATACAGAGCTCAGAGATGGTTTGTGTGTGTGTGTGTGTGTGCTAGAGCTAGCAACACAACAAGACCAGCAGTGCAGAAGTGTAAGTGAACCCAAAAGCATTAAAAACCCAAACCCCTGGCTGGTCTTATCTGCTAACGGGCCACTCTGGACATGGGCTTTTGTTCTGTCCACCAGTCAGACTGAGGATGCTAACCTGATACTATTCAATAGATCAATGAGGACGACTGAGACTAGAGATCACAGGCCTCTGAAAGGGAGTCAGGTGCACCTCACTGCAGTCAATGAAAGCAGAGAGGGTTGAAGCGGAGCGAGAGGTCTAAACGTGAAGTTCCTGGTTCTATTTTTGCAAGGGGGAGGGGGGCAAAATCCCCCTCTATGTAGACTAAGCCGAGCTCTCATTGGCTGATACAACCTTAAAGAATCTCTTCTTGTTATGATGTAATGCATTTATGCAGACAAGAAGTGTTATATTTTGCTCTCATTGAAATGTATTATGATTCCATATCTTGATCAGTATTCTATTATCTTTACATACAGCATATGGCTCACAGGCAGCCTAGCTAGCCTTCTTTACTGCCATACTGGTGTGTGTGTGTGTGTGTGTGTGTGTGTGTGCGTGTGCGTGCGCGTGCGCGCGTGCGTGTGCGTGTGTATAAATATAGTCTAGTTTTGTGATCCGCTTCATGTTTGAAAACACAACTGGGAATGTGACCAAATGGCACAGCTGGGAAAGCACTGTGCCTGTGCACACAGCTGAAGTGGTGGTGACATTGTGTAAATGGACACACATTAGAATGATCAAGTGTTGGCTAATGGTCCTTCCTACAGCCTGTGTTTGTGTGTGTGTGTGTGTGTGTGTGTGTGTGTGTGTGTGTGTGTGTGTGTGTGTGTGTGAGCATACAGTAGGTGATGGTCTGACGAAAGTGAAGAAAAAAATGTCACGTTTTTGCCGCTGATGTCATACACCAAGTGTGTGAGTGAGTGACTCATCGCTTTACTCCTCCTGACTCAGGTGGGCATATCTCTCCAGGGTTCCCTGAAGCGCCTTGGATGATGGCTTCTGTTCCGCAGGGACAGAGAGTACCAGAGCGGAGTTGCCCGAGAGAGCGCTCTCTCTCTCTCTCTCTCTCTCTCTCTCTCTCTCTCTCTCTCTCTCTCTCTCTCTCTCTCTCTCTCGCTCAAGCCTTGGAGAGTGCTTGCTCTCTTTCTTTCTGTGTCTCTCTGCCTCTCTCTCTCCCTCTCTCTAGCCTTAGGAGTGGAGGATGAGAAAGTGCTTGCTCTCTTTCTTTCTCTGTCTCTCTGCCTCTGCCTCTCTCTCTGCCTCTGCCTCTCTCTCTCTCTCTCTCTCTCTCTTTCTCTCTCTCGTTAGGATGGGGTTGCCAGAGGGCTCTGCTCTTACCTACTCAGAGTGTGTTCTCCCCAGGGCAGGACGCCCACACAGGCATTAGGGTGTAGGGTGTAGGGTGTAGGGCATACATTAGGACAGCGGTGGTGAGGCGCTAAAGAACAGGCTCCAGGATGACGTCACTCCTACCTGCCTGCAGCGCTGTAGTCTGCAGCTTTGAGGGTCTGTCATGCAACACATAAATTGCAGATTTCTAAAGCCTAAAGGTGGTGTCTTCATGACTGAACGCATGGTGGTCTTGGCTGCCGCTTGGTCAGCGCTATATATGTGTGTGTGTGTGTGTGTGTGTGTTTGTGTGTGTGAGAGAGAGACTGAGACACGCAACACACCAAATTGCAAATTTCTAAAGCCTAAAGGTGGTGTCTCATGACTGAATGCCTACAGTAGCGGTCTTGCATGGAATGCATGGTGGTGTTGGTGTGTGTGTGTGATGGAGAATGACGGCGACTGATGTGGAGGAGGGAGGGTGGGAGGGAGGGAGGGAAGGAGGGAGGGAGGGAGTGTGTCTTGAGAAGGCCCTGGCACTGCGACACTAATTAGGTATTAGAGTGAAAGTGCTGAGTGGGCCGCTGCTGCTGCTGCTGCGTTGTCTCCACCCTCAGTGATAAATGCACAAATGCACTGGCAAGAAAAAGGGGCGAAAAGTTGTTTAGTAGCCAAATGGAAATAAACTGCCATTTTATAGTCATCTCTCTCTCTCTCTCACTCCCCCTCTCTCTCTCTCTCTTTCTCTTTCCCTCCCTCCATGTCTCTCTCTTCTCTAAACCCTCTCTCTCTCTTTATTCTTTTTGATTAATTTCTGCCCCCCCCCCACACACACACACACACACACAACACAAACACACATATACACACACACACACACACACACACACACACACACACACACACACACACGCAGGGCTGTTTTTGGAGCATGTGTATTACATCATGAACGTTAATTTAACATTTTTTTTTAATGCCAAGCCAAATTAAACTTGAGATGCCCTCCACTCATGTAAACAAATGCTTAATTTTCTGCTCAAAAAAAGAAGAAATAATTGGTTTGTAGCATTGGGGTCTCTGAAACATGGCAGGACTGTAGAGAAGACACTTCGGTTCTGTTAGCGGTAGTGCTAATGCTAATGCTTTAGTCCATAGTGTGCACTGAGAAGTTACTGTCATAATGTGCATTTTCGACGTTCAGTGTCGCTCCAAATTGATCACTGCTTTGCAATTTTAGGTGGAGATGACGGACGTAACCGCCATTTAAATCGGTGACTCACATTCATTCAGACTGATGACTGTAGTTTCTCAGTGTGTGAGTGTGAATGCACTATACACTGAAACATAGTGCTTGAAGTGTTCAAGTGTGGAATTGTGGAGTGTGGATGCCTTTTTTGTACTCATTTGTTTTTATTAGGTTCTAAGAGTGTATACATGAAGTATAGCCTCATGAGACCAAACCGTTCTCGCGAGCTTCACTCGCAGCTCTGTCTGGCTCCTCTCCATTGACTAGAATTTGGAGCAGGTTTCCCAACAAACGAACCAATCAGCGGTGGCTTTGAGGTGGGTTGAGGTGTGGTGCAACGAGAAGCGGGTCTAAAGAACATGTACGTATGTTAGTACGTCATATGCTTTGTTGGTCTGATTGGTTGATTTGGCCCGTCTATCACCAACATAGGTCACCAACATAGGTGGTGATAGACAGATGCCTTATCCAATCAGCCAAAACTAAACTAACGAAAACGAAACTAACAAACCAAAACTACTTCAATGGAGGGTTCCCAGATGGCGGACTCAGGTTACATGAGGTATACATCATACAAAGGAACATAATGATTGGCTTTCTTTCCATCCCTCCCGCCAAATTTTCCCCTCCAACCCCCATCCCCCCACCCCTCCACATGGGATTCACAAGTAGTCAAATACAGTCAATTTAATATACAGTTATTACACATCTAATTCCATTAGTTGTTTTCTAGTAAACAGTACCTGGCTGCTTTAATGGTGTGGTAGAGACACAGGGACGAGCGCCTGGAGGCCGGTGGTGCTGGAGGGGGTGTTGAAGTGAATGAGAGAGGTAGAGGAAATGGATGAAGGAAAACAGCAAACAGAAAGAGACCTTCTGACGTCCATTCGTGCCTAATTTTGCATGTTTGGGCCATTAATTTGATTTGTGTTTTGAGTTCTCGGCTTGCCTGAGGGGCTGCTGCTGTCAAAGTGTGTGTCTGTCTGAGAGAGAGAGAGAGAGAGTGCTTGAAGTGTTGAAACAGACCAACGCGAGAACGGTTTGGTCTCAGAGAGAGAGAGAGAGAGAGAGAGAGAGAGAGAGTGCTGTTTGAGAGCGAGAATGTGTGTGTGTGTGTCTGTGTCTCTGTGTGTGTGTGTGAGCGAGAGAGAGAGAAAGAGAGAGTGCTGTTTGTGGGTGTGTGTGTGGGTGAGAATGAGTGAGTGTGTGTGTGTTTGCGAAGAGAGCCCCAGATGTTTGGCGGCATTCAGAAGAGGGCTGTGATGGATGTGATGTAATGTGCCTGTGAGTCCAGCCTCTCCATTTCCTGTCTGTGCCACAGGTGACCTTTACAAGAAGGATGGGACCAGTCCTCTAGATGACGGAGGACATTTGCCACAAAGGAACACCTGTTTACAAACTGCTTCCAGTCACATTTGTGCTCCTGTGTAACGAGTCTGTTTGGTTTTTGGAAACAACACATATTCCACTGCTCAAACCAAATATTCATATTTTGTTTTTCTTGTAATTGCTCGTAATTAATCTAATTTTGCTCATTTCACGGCTGTTTTACTACAAGCTTTTGTCAGACCTGGAAATAACCTTCATCTGGTTTTACCCTCTGTCTCATGCCATGTGTATAATCGTTGCCATGGTAAAATTTCAGTGCCCATTACCCCTGACAACAGTTGTGCTTACCATGGTGCCTTGCAACACCACTGTTACTGGGTTAATTCCGAGGGATGCAAATGTGCTTGAAATAAGCATTGGGATTGCATTTATTTTGGCCATTTTGGACTCAGTGGACTCAATCTAAACGTAAAATGCATGTAAAATTAGTGTTTAAAGTAAAATGTGGCTGTGTTGTTGGCTGATAGAGGTAGTTGAGATGCATCTGGTATTGTTACTGAAATATTACACCTTGAATTGTATTTGATCACACTCTGGTATTGAACATTCTGGTGTAGAACATTCTGGTGTAAAACCGCTCTGAAAGGGCTTCACATGAAGAGCCAAATGAGCTCACAGAAGCATTGCCATGTCTGTTGGTGTTTTAGATGTCAAATTTATACGCAGCGTGACACTCTCTTTAATATTAATAGCTGCAGGTTGCCTTTTCACCTGTAATGGCCACAGGCGGGAAAGAGTTTGTCTCTCTCTGTCACACACACACACACACACACACACACACACACACACACACACACACACACACACACACACACACACACACACAGCGCTGTCTGGGTTTTATGTACCTTTGTAATTGAATAAGTTTCACAGTGCAGAATTCAGAACGATGCGCTACGGTGTTGTATGGGGGTTTGTAAACACACAGGGCTCACTGTCTGGGGCCTTCAGGGCTAGTATAACCCACACACACACACACACAAGCGCGCGCACACACACACAGATGCACACACGCACAGTGTGACAGGGAGTGTATATATTTTAACACCTGATTCACACAGCGTTACGCTTTCAAAGGATTCCAGATTGACAGAGCATGCAGTCATGACCAACACAGACAGAAGTATATTTTAAGGCCTGACTCACACATCTTCCCAATTCTCTGGGTCAGCCAGCACAATTTGACCCCAGACACACACACACACACACACACACACACACACACACACACACACACTACATGTTGCACCACTACATAGCATGCATTGCAATGGTATTTTCTCCATTCCCAAGGCAGTCTAAACAGTCGACACAGACATGTTGCAGTGGCTTTGGGAAATCAAACTCTGGATGAATGGTCATCAGTCTGTGATGTCACCTTTACCTTTGCTCCGCCACAACGCCTACAACTAGGTCTGTGTGTGTCTTCAGAGGCATGACGGCTCCTAGGTTAGCCCCATCAGATAGTAATCTTTCATATCCTCTTCCTTCTCCAGACATGTGTGTACACATACACACTCTCCAGACGTGTGTGGACACACACACACACACACACACACACACACACACACACACACACACACACACACACACACTCTATTCACTCCCATCCTCCAGTCAACTGAAGCAGACCTGACTTGACAGCCCCATTCCACCGGTCCTATGATGTCATACACATCCCCCCCTTCTCTCCCCTCCCCTCCCCTCCATTCCATTTCATTCCCCTCCAGTGTTGTGTATGTGTGACTTCATCGTGCATCAAATATTCATGCGTTAGGTCATCCCCGTGAGTGCCTGGTGAGCAGGCCTCGCCAAAACATAGCAAAAAATCCTAGGTTGACTCAGATTGGTTGAAAAGGCTTTTTGTTATCTCATCCTCACAAAAAAAGCTAATTGGCTTTTGAATTAGCTATGAGGATGTAGCTAACTGGTGACTAACATCTTGATCAAACATTTATGTAGTTGTCTGAACATCCATCTGTCCGGATGCCTGTGTGTCATCAGTAGGCTATGCTGATGGTCTTCTTTAATGGAGTTGTTTTGCCCAAGGCTCACGGATCCTCCCTCCCCTTCAACTAACCCCCTTACCCTCGGCAAACTGAATTAGCTCATGCCAATGGAGGCGGTTTCAGTGTGGTTCATAGTGATTACTCGATTACTGACAGGCAAGTGCTCGATTGTATTGATCGTCTCCTGTGAAATGGAACATCTCGGAGGAAACTGGCAGAACTGCTAACCATGGTAGCTGACGCCCGTCTACCCCCATACATAAGCACACACACACACACACACACACACACACACACACACACACACACACACACACACACACTGCTCTTCAAACAGAATAATAAGCTGTAACCACCCATGCATTAATAGTGAATGTATGCATTCATGTATAATACAACCATACATTATCAATAGCCCTGGAACAAGACTACAATGAGGCGTAGAAAATGATAGACATACTGTACAGTAGATGGAGAGAAAGACACTGTAGATGGAATGGGAGCGATAGATGTGAATGAGAACTCAAGTTTGAACGTGATTATTATATTATTATTTCCTATATATAATAGCCCATTGTGCACTTTTCCTACATAATATACACTTCAGAGAGTTGTTATTTTAACGAAAGTTTAGTTTTAGAACATTGGGTAACCTAATTTCCATAGAGAAACTAAAAAAAGAATGATTCAAAAAAGAAAAAAAGCTAATAGGCTAGTGCGTGGCTGTGACCTAAGAACATGTGTGTGTGTGTCTTGGCTCTGAAGCTCTGTTAGCCCACTTAACCATGTGACATTAACACAATAAATAATCTCACAATAATAATTTCCTGGGTTATTAACGAGCTCAGAGAGCGGGCCCCCACGTTGGCTCTAGCGCCTGCCTGTGTTAACATAGCGCGAATGCTAGTTTAACTCCGCTGCTCTCAGCCCCCTCCGAGTCTTTTTGAAGTTAACAGGAGGAGTCACACTGCCTGTGGGGGTTACCGAAAATATATGCTTCTTCTTACGCCTACGTGTATTTCTTTCTTTCCTCACTCGCTCTCTCCTTCTCCCTCTTTTTTTTCTCTCTCTCTCTCTCTCTCTCTCTCCTTTTTGCTCGCTTGTCCA
>JAODXP020000031.1:7083300-7088300 GCA_027497455.2 Sardinella longiceps
ACCGTGGGAACATAGACACGCTCCCAATTTATATTAATAGATAGAAATGTATTTGTCCTTGCAGAAGATTGCCCTGCGACATACAGAGTATCTGATACAGTTGCTACCATTAGACAGAAGTAGACAGTAAACCCCTGTACACATGATGGATAGATAAATAGAATGGAGTAGAAAAGTGTAATGTTACATCTTATGGCATCAAATTGAGAGAATTAAAGTGCAGAGCACAACCTATGGGGGCCTTGTCACATAATGCCTCATATGTTAACTGCTAAATTTTTTAACTGTAGGCCTAGCATTTCCCTTCTCTGTATGAGCTTCTTTGCTAAAGCTGTGCAGGCCTAGGCTAGGCTAAATTTATACCTGAGCACTAGCGTTAGCTTCTCCACAGAGCTGGACTTTGAGGGATGATTAGACTGGGAGGGCGCAATAAATTAGCATGGCTATTTATCACAGTGGCAGGTGCTCAGCTGGAATCCGTGCCCCTGAAATCATACCAACTAGGTCCTGTCATCTTTGTGTCACGGGGACTTTAGTTCCAGTAAACCTTATTTTGAGCCAATGATCCCTCACAAGCATAGCATGCAGCGGGGGAAGCAAATGTTAACTCCCATTTAGGACACATGATTGGCAGTGTGACAGAGAGACCTGTCCTCAGGATTTTACTTTCAATCGTTCTACATTATTTATTACCAAATGGCCATATCTCTCCCTTTTGGAGCCATTTAACTGCCACCTCTAAGACACGTCATTTCTGAAAGCTGTGTGTCATATTTTCCATTAAACGACACCGAATTAAAGTAATTAGCAGCTATTCTTCGAAGGCTTTTGTGTGAGTGCTGCGGGGCTCTGAAGAGCTAGCCTAATGTGATGGGTCACTCAGACGTGAGTGCACTGAAGCCGCGGAGGACGAGTAGCCTGTTCACTTGAGTGCTAAATTGGGTGCTCAACCTGTCTGGTCCCTGCGGTGCTGCCTTATGCTAACATTAGCGCTTCCAAAGATGCTTAGGCTACTCCCAGTGGCTGCTTATCCTCAGCTGGTCACCGGCGCACACTCAAGGGTGTATGTGTGTGTGTGTGTGTGTGTGTGTGTGTGTGTGTGTGTCTCACTAATCTCACCACTGGTCCAGAGCCAAACATGCAAAAGCGGCTCCAACTTCATCCCTGTCTATCGTAGCGGTTAGAGGAACCAGCCAACTTAACGTCAAAATGTGACATTTTTTAAAAGCTGAAAGACTTGATTATTTCCCTTGGCGGATGCTAATCAGCTGAGAGAGCTGTCACTGTAGATGTTGACTTTTGTCACTTCTTTGATTTAAATTGACCATAGCTTGTGTGGCAGTAACCGCGCTGTATCAGGGCCAACTTGGGCCTGTGTCAAGGCTGTGTGTGTGTGTGTGTCTGTATATGTGTGTGAGACTGTCTCTATGTATGTGTGTGTGTGTGTGTGTGTGTGTGTGTGTGTGTGTGTGTGTGTGTGTGTGTGTGTGTCAGAGTTTGGATTAGGGTGGTTTGGGACTAAGGGATGTTTGTGCATAATGCTGACACACACAATTTTATTTCTCCCATTGATTTTTACTTTCTTGTGTGCAAGAGTACATGGGTACCTTGCTAATGTATTCAGCTGAAGCAAATCTAAAGCCTAGATCTGCTCCAGAAGTTGCTGAGATCAAACTTAGATTAACCATGCTGGGGCAGAGAGGAGCAAACTGTATGAAAATTTTGTACAAACATAGGTGAACTTGTTTGAGTTTTTTTTTTCTTCGTTACAGCAACTCAGAAATTCAATTAGCTCATTATCGTTTCTGTTGATTATGTAATTAATCTGCCTTCTTGCTCTGTCTTGTTTGTCCAGGAAATGATGTTTGGAATCAAGGTTTCATTTTCATAACCTTGATACTGATCATTTTGTGAGTTTACAGAATGTATGTGTGTGTGTGTGTGTGTGTGTGTGTGTGTGTGTGTGTGTGTGTGTGTGTGTGTGTGTGTGTGTGTGTGTGTGTGTGCACTTGTGCTAGTATAAGTGTTTATTTGTGTGGCTTTGTGTGTGATCACACACACACACACACACACACACACACACACACACACACACACACACACACACTTCCCATCTCTTTTCAGGCTCTCTTATTTACCTCATTAGAGGAAGTGTGTAAATGTAATTCTAATGGAGTGCAATTAGCGCTTTCATTTAGCAAACATAACAGAATCAATGTTGGCTCAGCTCTCTTGGGCTCACGGAGAAGAACACTCACTCCACTGCTCCACTCCGGCACCAGCACTGGGCCAAGCAAGCAGTTGGCTGGAGACGCATGGAACAAGCTCACGCTGTGACTTATATAGGACAATATAGGACACTCAGGATACACACACACACACACACACACACACACACACACACACACACACACACACACACACACACACACACACACACACATTGTGTTGATAAAGGCTAATTTGGATACAAAGGCGAGCGTGCACTTTCACACATGCGCAGGTGGAGCAGAAACACACACACACACACACACACACACACACACACACACACACACACACACACACACACTAATAAAAACAGCAATCAGGTGGAGTAATAATGTAATGGGATTGAACTGTAGTCATTTCTATTAGGCACAGAGTGTGATGCGCACACACACACACACACACACACACACACACAGGAGACATGTCATTGTGTTGTCGCAGTCCGGGCTTAAAGCCCACAGATGTACTGTATTTGTGGCCGCTGTGCTGAAGTAATACAGTGTGGTCTTGGTCTTGTTCATGCACAATGAGCTGTTTATATAAATCACACAGACTTTTGGCTCCATTCTCCCTGCCTTCATTCTCCACAGACATGCCAGAGAAAAAGGATGAGTCATACACGTGTGTGTGTGTGTGTGTGTGTGTGTGTGTGTGTGTGTGTGTGTGTGTGTGTGTGTGCGAATGGGAGATAACATTGATTTTTAATTGTTGACCTGGATTTGACGGGCACAAGGCGCTGTCAATTAGCCCGATCTGCTTCCGAAACAGAACCTTGAGTGAGTAAGATTGGCACTAGCAGACAGGCAGACTGATGTACACAAGAATAAATGAAGTCTGGATGAATGGGAGATGACGACACACACACACACACACATGCACACACAGTGCAGATAACTCTGTGGATAACAATGAGACAGTTCAATAAAATAAAATAAAAGAATTAAATTAAATTAAAAATTGAGTTAAACAATTAAATAGGCAACCCATTAGAAAGAACACTTAAGGCATAAAATCTTCCTCTTTGGCCTACGTGAGGAATACTCAACTATGTATTTCTCTGCAACTCAGTCATCTCATTAGATTTTGCTAAAGCGTACCTGTGCTTGACGATATCCCATAATTAACCAGGTTGCTATCAGTGTTGGGTAAGTTACTTTAGAAACGTAATGCGTTACAGTTACAAGTTACCCCTTCGAAAAGGTAATTGTAGTGTAACTATTTTGATTACTTTAATAAAGTAATGTAACTAATTACATTTGATTACTTTTTGATTACATTTCAACATTTTTAACCTTTTTTTTTCAATTGTCAAGCAATTTTGAGTTTTTGAATCCTGGCAATGTTAACTGTCACATAGGCCTATTATTCACCATTGACATTGCCAAAATCCTTTTTAACTCCCACAGAAGTGTCAGAGTTCACCATGAGCAAATAGTTAAAATACTAGGTGAACATCACTAAGCAGATTTTTGTTTGTCTGAGATTTCTCTTACAGTATGTGTGCACCTATCAATAGAGCTCATTTTATATACAGCAATGGGCTACAGGCCTATGTTGTAGTTTCTGTCTGACAGTCAGGTCTTCTTGCTACTTTTAGACCGCTGTAACAAGTGAGTGGTGTTGCCAACATGACGGTAGAAACAATTATATTAGAATAGTGTATTTTGGCTGTAGTAGTGACATTTAGTTGTAAATAGAGGATGTTGTATGTACATGAAATACACTTAGCCAATGTTTCTGCAGATGATATTGGGATCATGTAACTAAAATTGTAATTCTGAATATTTCTTGAAGTAACTGTAATTCAATTACACATTTTTTCAAAGTAACTGTAATTGACTACTGTTACTTTTATTTTGTAATTAAATTACGTAATTTCGTTACATGTAACTCGTTACTCCCCAACACTGGTTGCTATTGGCTGATTGGGAGCCCGATCCTTGCAGCCAAAGAGATGATGTGATGTGAGATGTGACATGAATGAGTGGATTGCTTTCGTTCCTCTCTTTCGAATGCTGAGAGAAGAATAGAAGCAGCTGCTGTAGCTGTAGTCTCTGTCACACGCCATTAATGGAGTACCGCGTCTGGCTTCATTAATACTGTATTGGAGATTCATCTAATTGTAACGGCTGGCTGGCGGTAGTATGTGTAAATCCTCACATAGCCCATGCAGTGGGTTTGTTGTAGGGTGGCATAAGGTGGTAGGGTGGCGGGTTCGACACCCGTGTGCGGTGCGACACCAGCTACATTGGTGCCGTGACCCGGATGGGAGTGAGGATTTAGGGGGCTGAGTGTAACGGGTGCCAGCTAGCCTGGGCTAACTTGTGGCAGTATGTGTAAATCCTCATATCCCCTATCCTTCAAGAACGCTTCTAACTGCTCAGTTGGAAGCCTGGGCTTTTCAGCTCAGTGGTTAGATTTTTCAACTCACATGCCGTGGGTTTGATGTAGTTGACGGGGTGGCGGGTTCGAGACCCGTGTGCGGTGCTGAGTGCGGTAACCGACCCTGGGCGCAAAATCACAAGTACTATGAGGGTTTCTGTTACGAGACCACAGTATACTGTATAAAAGGACGGTCAACATAACATAACAAGGCAAGAGAAAGTTGTCGTGATTTCAACAGTTTAATAATCAAAACTCAAATCAACTCAAATCAACGTTTGACGTAAATAATAAAAATGTGGATGGAGCAGGGTGGTGCTGAGACAGACGCGCTTACAGCGCACAGA
>JAODXP020000031.1:7100800-7105800 GCA_027497455.2 Sardinella longiceps
CCATTTTCATAAAAATGTGTGGAGTATTCCTTTAATGTTTTGGGGTTTTGTTTTGTTTTTTTTTTGTTTTTGTTTTTTCACCTGGTTTCTCTGTGAGTTTCTCTCCACTGCGTCATGGCCACCGCTGCTGCAAAAGCTCTCTGGAAGGTTCCTCCTCATGCTGTGCAGTGTGGGAGACGAGAGGAGGGGAAGGTGGTGGTGGTGGTGGTGTGTAGGTGCCTAACTGCACTTTTTCCCTGCAGAATGAAGAACAGCTTAGAGCTAATCCTCCTGAAGCAGAGAGAGAGAGAGAGAGAGAGAGAGAGAGAGAGAGAGAGAGAGAGAGAGAGAGAGAGTGGGGGGAATGTCTGTGTGTGTATGATAGAGAGGGAGGGAAAATGTGTGTGTGTGTGTGTGTGTGAGTGAGAGTGAGAGAGAGAGAGAGAGAGGGAGAGGGAGGAAGGAAGGAAGAAGGTGATGTGGAGGAATAAGATTGGAGAGAGAGAGAGAGTGACACAGACAAAGTGTGTGTAAGAGCGAGAGAGGAAGGGAGAGGTGGGATAGGGAGTGATAGAGAGATGGGAAGCGAGGGATGATGAAGATGAAGGATGAAGGGATAAGTTAAAGTAGAGAAAAAGAGGAAAAAATGGACAGGAAAGGAGAGAGTGCAAAAGTGTGGTGAGGAGGGGGCGTATAGAAATATAGCAGACTATGAATGTAGGAGAGAAAAAGATGGATGGGATATAGAAGACGAGAAAGAAAGAGGACAAGAGGAAGAGAGAGAGAAAGAGAGGGCTGGTGAGAATGAGTGTGACAGAGAGATAATGAGAGAGAAGAGAAGAGAAGAGTGTGAGATGGAGTGAGAGAGCAAGAGTGAGTGTGTGTGTGTGTGTGTGTGTGTGTGTGTGTGTGTGTGTATATGTGTGTGCATACAGGTATATGTGTGTGCGTGCGTGCGTGTGCGTGTGTGTGTGTGTGTGTGTGTGTGTGTGTGTGTGTGTTCAGCTCATGGGCATGAAAGGCCTCCTACTCATGGGAATCTGCTCAAGCGACAAGGCTGATAATTAGGTTAACTAACGCCAGATCACCCACTCTTATGCCTTTCATGATACACACACACACACACACACACACACCTTAGATTGAGACTAAAGCCAGAGGCGAATGAATAAATGGCCACAGGAATCAATACAGTCATAGTTTGGTGTGTCTGTGTGTGTGTGTGTGTGTGTGTGTGTGTGTGTGTGTGTGTGTGTGTGTGTGTTAGAGAATGCCTGGGAAGTCTTATTACATATTGATTTCATCTGTGCATGTTTGAATAGGTGTGTGTGTGTGTGTGTGTGTGTGTGTGTGTGTGTGTGTGTGTGGTTGAATGAATGAACCTAGTGGGAACTCTCTTGTCGATGGCGTTGTGAAAATCAAATCACTGCAGATCTTGCCTTGTGGTTGGTGATGGTGCTCAAGCAAAGCTCATCCATGTGGCACTGCTGGAACAGGAGGTAAAGGAAGACGAGGGGGGAATGTGTGTGCGTGCGTGCTTGTGTGCGTGCGTGCGTGAGTGTGTGTGTGTGTGTGTTGTCGCTTCTCCCATCCCAGGGGCTAGACAAGACACCTTATGAAATCAGATGAAAAACAACATGTTTAGTTTGCGGCAGTGGGAGGGAGAAGGACGGAACAAGACACAGAGAGATGAATGAATACATGAAGAAAGAAAGAAAGAAAGGATGGAGTCCATTTAGGAAACTGATAGAAAAACAGAAGAACAGAGGTAGAGACAGACAGTGATGGAAGAGAGAGAGAGTATTAAGGACTGAAGGAAGAGTATTGAGACTGAGGAGGAGAAAGAGAGGAAAGATTTAAGGAGAGAGAGAGAGAGAGAGAGAGAGAGAGAGAGAGGGAATTGGAGCGGGGCGTGGGAATCCTATTAAAGCTTTGGAGACTGACAGGCAGCATGAGCGAGAGAGAGTGAGAAGATCGGCATGAGCCTCCAGGTTTGTTTTTCTCCTCTCTCTTTCTCTCACTCTCTGTCTTCCTTCCTTCCAAAAAAAGAGAGTGAAAGAGAGATGCTGCAGGAACGAGTGCTGCAGAGATGATTAGCTGAAGAGCAATAGTGAAGTGAGGGATTTAAATTAAAAGATGGAGAGAAGGAGGGAGAGAGAGAGAGAGAGAGAGAGAGAGAGAGAGAGAGAGAGAGAGAGAGGAATGATTGAGCAGCCATCATATCCATAGTTTCTTGTGTCAGTTTAGTAGTCTGAGTTTGGATGATGAAGCAGTTTCTTAGCATAAGTCTTAGCGCAAACCCCTGACGGTGTAACTTAGTGTGTGTGTGTGTGTGTGTGTGTGTGTGTGTGTGTGTGTATGCATCCGTATCAGCTTTAGGACTGTGCTGTAGTTCAGTGGCAGTAATCCTGAATATCTGAAGTCTGGTGTCCCAGAAGGATTTCCACGACTTGGTCTTCCAACTGAGTAGAGCAGCCAACATCTTCCAGTCGTCATACACACACACACACACACATACACACACACACACAAACACACACACAAACACACACACAACTCCTTTTTTTACTTAGCTTTAGCTTAGCATAGGAGCTGGAATGTAAAGTAGCCAGATAGCAACTCTTTGGAAACAATTGATGTTCTGCAAGTGACGTATTAATAGTTCCCGCCACAGCTGTGGACGGCAAACTTGCTATTGACTAAGTGAGTTTCAATGAGACGCCTCCAGCAGTTCACTGATTTCAGTAGGATATATGCCTTTTTAAGTCTATTGCTTACATTTCTTGAATAAATGAACTTCTTGAAGATTCATATAAATATCCTTCAATTCATTACCTAAAAGTTTAGTAGTATTTTTGCGATCGTTTTGACATGCACACACCCGATTTTTCCCATAGCAACGCCAGTTGCTACAGACTCAAATGCGTTAATCAGTCGTTTTTATCGTCTTTTATTCATAACTTGCCTTCTGACCATCGACAAATCACTTTGACGACATCACAGACGGTATACTGTTACTACCATATTGAAATTGTTGCAACAGATAAAATAACAAAGCCACAGGAGAATATTTTATACTTCGCTGCACAGGTTGTAAATGTACTTCCGCCGTCCAAGATGATAGATCACGTGGTATGACGTGCTTGCAAAAGGTCAATACATTTGAGCGCCAATGCTAAGCTTAAAATTGGGGTTGCTTTTACCCACACATGTAATTCCAGGTAAGACTGAATAGCCCAATTTCATAAAAAAGGTGAAATATTCCTTTAAGAGCATAGCATTTGATTTGGAATGCTTAATTCAGCCACTCACTCTTGAGTTTGATTAAGGGGGCATCCAAGGTTGAGTGGGTGGCAGCATAAGAGCTTCACCTGCTGCATCACTTGTTTTCTGTAGCACTGCCCATATCCATTAGCACATGGCCATTTCTAACTGACTCTAATCCAGAGCCAAGATTGCAGAAAGGTAGTCAGTGCCCAGTCCACACATCTGTTGTTGTTGTTGTTGTTGTTGTTGTTGTTTTTGTTTTTTTTTTTTTTTTTTTAATATATATCTTTTGAACTGTAGTAGGCGTCTGTTTCCCAAAAGCATAGTTGCTAGCTATATAGCAACTTAGCTAGTTCGCTATAGGGAATTGCATTGCAACCAACAACGTTGCTAACTAAGTCGTATCATTTGGTCTGTTGGTCGCTGCAGTGGTTGCATCGCTTGACTGAGAATCTGACGACCCAGGCATCGGTTTCCCAAAGTATAATTGCTAACCAGTTAGCAACTTAGTTAGTTGGCTATAGGAGATTGCATTGTTCCCAACAATGTTGCTAATTTAGTTAGCATCTATGCTTTTGGGAAATGGACCCTAGACTTGATTCCCAAACTTCACATTGTGAGATGTACTGTAGACTACAGTCTGTGAGTGAATAAAAGCGTCTAAATACAAGTCAACTTCACTTTCATATCAATCCTGATTGGTTAAGAAACTACCTGACCTGGCCTTTTGATTGGCTGGTATAGAACATGATGGTCACAGTGTGCAGTTGTAGTTGAAATGATGTGTCCTTAAAATTATTATGGTGATTCAACAAGATGACAGAACAGATACATATGCACACACACACACACACACACACACACACACACACACACACACACACACACACACACACACACACACACACACACACACACCCTACCTCTTCACCCTCTACTTGAGGCTAATGGTTCTATTTTTTATGTATTTATTTATTTATGCTTTTATTTGTGCCCTTTTTGTTGCATCTCTCAATTTAGTTCCCCTGAGGACAGATCCAATCCCCTCGTGGATGGGCATTACTGTGTGTGTGTGTGTGTGTGTGTGTGTGTGTGTGTGTGTGTGTGTGTGTGTGTGTGTGTGTAGCTTGATCGTCTATTTTTATCGGTGGTGACAGTACTTTATCATGACGTGAGCATCTATCTGCCAGAGGCACTTGTGAGAATCCGTTCTCTTCTCAGACATGACTCACATGCCGAGTGTACCTAATCAAACCTACATCCCCACTGTCTGTTCACCATAACACACACACGCACACGCATACACACACGTACCTAGCCACACACCTTGGAAGAGCCACACATCCTTTTTAAAATGGAAGACACACTTTTTCCTGTCAAAGACTGGTACGCCAGTAGCTTCCTGATTTTCTTACACACACACACACACACACACACACACACACACACACACACACACACACACACACACACACACACACACAGGGTTTCGGTTGGGTAGTGCGGGTCTGTAGGGAGAAGGATGTTATTTGAATAGGAGGCGTTCTTCTGTTGAAGCCCAACATGGCACCCCTGGGAGGGCGGTGCAGAATCATGGGACATCGTGTCTGCCTTCTCTCTCTCTCTCTCTCTCTCTCTCTCTCTCTCTCTCTCTCTCTCTCTCTCTCTCTCTCTCAGACTTGTCTCTTTTATTTCATGGGACATTGTGTCTGTCTCTTTCATTCATTCATTCACACATGCTCTTTCTCTCTTTC
>JAODXP020000031.1:7130800-7142829 GCA_027497455.2 Sardinella longiceps
AAACTATTTAACATGTCACATCGCAGTTTCGGAGTTTTAGAATGTTGCTTTTAGAACGTCACAGCCCACCTCCTTGCCTCCTTCTTTGGTCTGTAGGCACCTTAACACACACAGAGTGTTTCTCAAAGTCAAGGAAGCATGCATGCTTGGAAGGCTGCTTTTTCGAGCATTCCACATCATTATCTGTCCGTTCAATTCCCCAACCCCATATTGCTCGTCTCCATAGCTCTGGACAAAAGTGCCATCTGAATACCATTCAACTTTACGCCACTTTTAATTATGTATTGAATAAGCAATTATGATATGTATATTTTTTTTCCCTACAATAATCAAATCGCCATGCTACAGCCGTAGCAGCACGACCAAGACGACAATCTGTTAAGTGCAGTGAGTTTTGAAAGTGCACTTCAGCAAATCCCTCCCCTAGTGTATTGGAGTGTAGTGTAGTCTAGTGTAGTCTATGGCCCTGATGGCTGGGGCCCAGTAATAAATACACAGCCATAATGAAACGCCTCTCATCAGCACATTCCTTGTGTAAGTGGACAAGTGCGCGCTACAGTGATGCATTGCACTATTTGTCAGCACAAAGTGCGTTTGATTAACGTTATTAAAGAAACACTGCAATGCATTAGAATGTTGAAAATGCGAGCGAGGGCGTTGCTGAAGTTTGGGTGCAGATGAAGGGGAAGTAAAGTGGAGTAGTGTGGACAGCGTCCAGCTGGACGTGTGTGTGTCTGTGTGTGTGTTGGGGGGGGGGGGACTCTGAGCACACAATTTAGTCAATACAGCTCCTGCTCCATCACACACTGCATTGAGAGGACACCTACAGTATGGTGTGTGTGTGTGTGTGTGTGTGTGTGTGTGTGTGTGTGTGTGTGTGTGTGTGTGTGTGTGTGTGTGTGTGAGAGAGTGTGAGAGAGAGATCGTAAATGCCGACATATGGATGTATGCGTATATAAAGGATATAATGGTATTTGCTGAAAAGGACCGTCTCTCTCACACACTCACACACACACACACACACACACACACACACACACACACACACTAACACTCACTCACTTGCTCACTCACTCACTCGCGCGCGCACACACACACTCACACACACTCACACACCTTGTTGGCTGAGCTGTCAAATTTACAGTGGCTTTCAGGGTGTAAATGGCAAACTGTAATTAAAAGAGGTTAATGAGTCTCCTGAAGGACACACACACACACACACACACACACACACACACACACACACACACACACACACACACACACACACAGGTAGAGGAGATCAAATTAGCTGATCTCTGTGCGGGGGGAAAGTGCTATGTAAGCGCCCGAGGCCCTTTGTCATCCTTAACAGCAAACTGATATAGATCACCCCCCCCCCCCTCCATCTCATTCTCCTTATCTCTACTTTACCTGCCCTCGCAAAGTTCCCCTGCTTTTCCACCACGTCTTTCACTCTTCTAGGACTCTCTCTCTCCTTTTCCCACTCTCTCTCCCCCCCTCTGTCTCTCTCTCTCTCTCTCTCTCTCTCTTTCTATATCTCATTTCCTCTTTTTTGTGCTATTGTTCTTTCTCTCTCTTTCTTTCTCTCTCATTTTCTTCTCTTTCTTTTTCTCTCTCTGCCTCTCTTTCATTCTTTCTTTCTCTTTTTTTCTCCTCCCCTTGCTCTCTCTCTCTCTCTCTCTCTCTCTCTCTCTCTCTCTCTCTCTCTACTTTCTCTTTCTGAGCCACACTGATAACTAATAAAAAAAAAAGAAGAAAAAAAAAAAGATTTCTTTTTCTTTTTTTCTGCTTCTCTGAGCCAACATTTTTTATTCTATACAAGTGATGACAAACTCCCTCGGGCCTGGATTGAATTAAGCGGACAATTTCATTTCAGCACCCAGCTAGAGCTACTGCATGTTAGCGCCACTCTCTCTCCATGCAAAAGAGTGTAGGAACAAACAGTATGTGGGAATGTAGGAAGAGAGCATAATCAAGTAAAAGGAGGTGTGTGTGTGTGTGTGTGTGTGTGTGTGTGTGTGTGTGTGTGTGTGTGTGTGTGTGTGTGTGTGTGATTCAATTGAATCAATTCAGTTGAAGAATTGAATCACCTACACATGAAGCCTTAAACACATGAAAGACTGCCTATACTCCATGTGAATCCAGCTGCTCAAGGACTGCAGTAGTGTTCCAGGCCTAAAGATTCAATGGCAAAAAGCATCTGTTGACGTGCTACTTGTATGAGTTCCTGCTTAAAGCAGAAGCTAGCTAATGGCTGGGAATGTCATTTTGCTTTTATGTCATTAGCGAATATAGCTAATATAATTAATTAGCTCTGTTTTGTTAATGCACTTGATTTTAAAGTTTAGTAATTAAATTAATGCTTCAGTCTATGGTATGGTACAGGATGAGTGGATCTTAAAGAGCTAGCCGCACAGTCGTGAAGCTAATTCTGCTGCTTCAGTTTTGAGCCAACTGGATCACACGGCATGCAAATCGGGATTTAGTCGTCGTAATCATCTTCCGGAAAACAATCCTTTCCACGCCACATAAATATGCAGCATCCATGCCGAGGTTGGAGCCTCAGTTTCCTGCTCATCCGTAGCCCTGATTGCAGTAATTGCTTTGACGTTTCCTGTCTGTTAATAAACGCTCAAGGCCGCTGGCAGGAGTGATGATGACACAAAAGAACAGAATGCTTGACTCTGCTACTCACCGCTCTCCTCTCATCCCTTCTCTTCTCTTCTCTTCTCTTCTCTTTTCTGAAGGGAGGAAGTAGTGTGGTTACTCGCCTTTGGTTGGAGAATTTTTGGCTTCACGTTGTCTCAGAGAATGCTGTTGGTTCTGAATCTTGGGGGATTAATATGACAGAACTTCACTCTGGAGGGTGGGGCCTGGGCTTGTGATTTGATGGGTCAGGGGAGGGTGGTGATTACGTATTGTGTCTGTTATGCTTTATATTTTATTTTTTATTTATTTTATTTTTTTGTCGTGTTCATTGGTTTTGTCTTCTAGAGAATGCATGTTGTGTCTATGCAATACTTGTAGGGATGTTTTCAATTAACATATTCGGACACTAAATATGACAAGGAACTTTAAGGTGTATGAGTTGAAGTAAACGGTTTACTTGATTTTATTCGGACACTAATCAGACAGGAGAGAGAGAGAGAGAGAGAGAGAGAGAGAGAGAGAGAGAGAGAGAGAGAGAGATGATGATCGCAGAGCAGAGAGCAAAAAGCTACTGATAGAAAAATGTCACCTTACTAGGCAATTTCCACATTCAAGTGTGTTTGCAACAATAGACAATTTCAACCAAAGTCCTTGGGTACTTGCAAACTAGTGCCATATTACAAGCCATATTCCCATAGCAACCCAGTCAAAATCGAAGCCTCAGACAGTTGTCTGTTTGCCTTTGGAGTTCTCCACAAATGTTGTACATGAATAAAGAATCTTCACAAGCAGTTTGCGGTGGTATAGGCTACGTCTCCATGAGCACACAGGAGAACTGGGGGAAGGATTGAAGTAAGTCAGGTGGGTGGTTTTACAGTACACAAAATCATCCCAATTAAATTGTTTAGGGAAAACATTTTATTTTAGTTTATTTAGTTTATTTCCCAGTACTTGCATCTGCTGGAGGAATTTTCCAGACTCGCCTGGAAGAGTTGGATAGTGGAAGAGCCCAATGAGGTGCTACTTGGCAATGACTGATAAGGATGCCAGATTAGACTGCCGCACAAGAGGCACACAGACGGACAGTAATCCAGCGGCATACTCCCTAAACAAAATGTCACCACCAGAACAAAACAGAAAAAAAAAACAAACAAACAAAAAAAAAGAAAATCCCTGAGGCACCGTCTGCATATGTCAAATTAAAAGGCCCTCCTTCATATGCGTTGATCTTTTCAAGCTACTTCGACACGTCTCGGCCTGTTTACATTCTCTTCGCAGCAACGGAGACTAGACGAGCTCCTTTCTCTTCTCTTTCATGTGCCCCAACCTAGTAGTACATTTGCATACGCTGGCATTCAGCCCTTTTCTCTGTAGGTTATCTCTGTAGTTTGAGTGGCATGTCTGTCTACCTTGTCAACATATCAGTGTGTCAGCTTGTGTCAGTGGAGCCTTCCCCTCTTGAAATATTAAGTACTAGCTGCCGTAGCTGTAGCTGTTGTATTTTATATTTTACAGCACACTGAACTCCTTGAGGTTGTGCAGATATGATTAATGTGATTGTGGTTTCATGGGACTACTTTCAGTAAACCTAATGAGGTGTTAGCGACATAATGGGCCTCATACATCCTAAATGGTCAGTGTGTGTGTGTGTGTGTGTGTGTGTGTGTGTAGATTGCAACCTGTAGGCATTTTGCTGAGATTCCACAGCCAAATGGCACCAATGAGAGAGACATATTGCGATAGCGGCATTTTTTTATGGGTCATTCTCTCTCCTCTCCTCCCCATACCTCCCCATAAAGGCGCTCGTTCAACCCCCGATTCCTTCTACCTGTTCATCCACGTAATTCAGTGGTTCTCAAAGTGTGGTCCGGGGACCACTGGTGGTCCGCGAGCAAGCTCAAGTGGTCCGCAAGTTGATTACCATAACAATATATGAATTTAGCCAGTGTCATTATTTGAAGGCCAAATATTAGTTGTTCACTAAATATAAGATGCAGGTCTGTAATTATTAAAGCACGTAAAGTGCCTGCTCTATAAATGACTTTGTTAAAGGGTAGCACCATGTGGCTTGGCGAGGGGGCGCAATGGTAGGTGGTCCCTGAAAAAAATGTTTTGGGGCAATGTGGTCCTCGGTCTGAAAAAGTTTGAGAAACACTGACGTAATTGATCCACTTTCATTCATTCATTGTGTGTGTGTGTGTGTGTGTGTGTGTGTGTGTGTGTGTGTGTGTGTGTGTGTGTTTGGTTTTGTTTTGTTTTGTTTTTTTGTGGAACTGACTCTTGACTCTTCCAGTGAGTGTGTGAGTGAGTGAGTGAGTTGGTGATTGATCGAATGAGGCCTTCCGTGGTTGTTTCTCTGAAGTTTTGTTTCTGTTATTTTCCATCCTTCTGTGCTCAGATGTCCACCCCACAGCCCCCGACTTCTCTCTCTCTCTCTCTCTCTCTCTCTCTCTCTCTCTCTCTCTCTCTCTCTCTCTCTCTCTCTCTCTCTCAAATTCAAATTCAAATTCAAAGGTGCTTTATTGGCATGACTCTATTCAGCAGTGTTGCCAAAGCTTACAAAAAATAACATAAAAGAAACTTGAAATGAAAGGAAACCTAACTATTAAAAAACAAAAACAAAAAAAATTGATATTGTCAACATGCTACATGGATTGTGCCACATTACAAAAGGGTCACTCACTTTTTCATTTTGTGACATTTTGATACATATTGTGCCGCTAGAGCAATGCAGTCTTTTTGTTCTCCCAATAGATAAGGAAGCTTCTCTTCACATCCCAATACATTAAATTGGGGTGAAACTTCATTAAATTGGTCATAATATTGCTTTCTGAGTGAGGAATATTTGTTGCACTCAGTAAGAAAATGTAGCTCATCCTCCACTGCTCCCTCATTACACTCTTGACAGATTCTTTGCTCTCTTGGAAGCCAGGTTTGCCTGTGTCTTCCGGACTCTATGGCAAGGGAGTGATCACTTACCCTATAGGTGGTTAGTAGTTTTCTTTGTTTGAAATCTTTAATTTCTATAAGGTAGGGTGCCAATTCGTATTTACTTTTGATTTTTTTGAAACAGTTCAGTTTGTTCGAATTTTCAATTTTGTTTAGCCAATATTGGTAATATTCTTGTTTTGCTTCTTTTTCCATACTTTTAATGTTTGCCTTTGTCATGTACATTCCATTCAAATTATATTTAGTTTTCAGGTAATTAAAAGGGTCTCTCTCTGGGTGTTTTTCCCTTTCTACAAGTGCATTGTAATGGCACCTGTCTTGGTTGGATAGTAAGTGGGAGTAAAATTTGGATGTCCTTTTATTTATGTCAATTAACAGGGGGAATCGTCCTAGTTCAGCTCTGCTGGCAAGATTAGAAGCATTTCTGTGTACTCCAAGGGTATTTTTGCAGAATTCCAGGTGAAATGTTTCCGTTGGAGTTTTGTCCCAGGTGTCATAGTTTTGTTTGTACTTAATGCCCCATATTTCACTACCATATAGAAGAATCGGCTTAATAATTGAATCGAAAATTTTCAGCCACAGTCTCACTGGAGGGTTGAATTGATATAATGATCTGCGAATTGCAAAGTAAACTTTACGTGCCTTCTCAGTGAGGTCTTTAATAGCCAAATCAAAGTTGCCCGATGACGATAATGTCAGACCCAAGTAGTTATAATTTGCCACTTGACAAAGTCTATCTCCGCCAAGAGTGAAGACATATTTATTTCTTGTCAGACGATGTTTTTTCTGGAAGATCATTAATTTGGTTTTCTCCGTGTTAATTTTGAGGTTCCATGTTTCTGAGTATGCTTCGAGAATTGAAAGGCTTTCCTGCAAAGCACCTTCAGTTGGAGATAAAATTAAAAGATCATCTGCATATAGCAAACATTTGATTTCTCTCCCCTCTAAAGTCAGTCCTGGGGATTTTGAGTTTTCAATATTTACTGCTAAATCATTAATATAAAGGTTAAATAGTAGTGGGCTAAGAGTACACCCTTGCCGGACCCCTTTCTCCTGCTTAAAATAGGATGTTCTTTGATTTTTTATTTTTACACAGCATCTGTTATTGTTGTAAATGTCTTTAATTATATCATATGTCTTACCTCCAACGCGATTTTTTAAAAGTTTTAATAATAGACCATCTTGCCAAACTGAGTCAAAAGCCTTCTTGAAATCTATAAAACAAGCAAATATTTTCCCTTTGTTAGTATTATGTACATATTTATCAATTAGTGATTGTAGAGTAAAAATATGATCTGATGTTCTGTGGTTTTGCATGAATCCGATCTGGCAGTTGTTTATTGCCTTTTCCTCTTTTAAAAAATCAGCAATTCTACCATTGACAATGTTACAAAATAGTTTCCCCAAATTGCTACTGATAGCAATTCCTCTGTAATTGTTGGGATTGTATTTGTCTCCCTCTTTAAAGATTGGAACTATTTGGTTTTCTTTCCATAAGTCAGGAAAAAGCCCAACTGTATTAATCAAATTGAAAAGTTTAAGAATTGCCTGTTTTAATAATGGGGTGCTACATTTAATCATTTCATTATATATAGCATCAGGGCCGCATGCTTTTTTATTTTTTAGGCTTTTAATTTTTTTGGTTAGTTCAATTAGAGTTACAGGGGTATCTAAGCTATTTAAATTGTTTTGTTCTTCGGATTCCAGTGTTTGCAACTGTTTGATCAGTTCGGTTTGAATGGGGCTTAATTTTTCACAACTGTAGAGGTGTTCAAAATGGTTGGTCCAGATTTTTGCGTCACATATGGGAATATGTTTAGATTTCTTAGAAGATTCAAGTTTCTTCCATTCATCCCAAAAAGAATTTTGATCTATTGCGTCTTCAATATTTTGTAGCTTTTCTTTCATATATCTAGATTTTTTCTGTCTTAATGTTGATTTGTATTTGGTAAGCGTTAGTTGATATAATGACCGTGTGTTTTTGTTTGCGGGATCCCTGTGTTTTTTGTTTGATAAAAGTCTTAGTTGTTTCTTTAAGGCCTTACATTCTTCGTCAAACCACTTGTTTTTAACAATTTTTGTTGTTGCTTTCTTTGTTTTTTTAATTTTCAATGTATTTCTGGCAACTGAGGTGAAAATTTCGGTAAGCCTTTCTGTAGCCATATTTATCCCTTCCCTGTCTTCTGGGAATTTAGTGAACATAAATGTATAGACAAGATTTTCACCTTGAATACTGCTTAATTCGGCCTGATATTGTTGCCCACTGTTTTTATCCCACCGGAACTGAGTTGGTAGAGGATAGAGTTGGTTTTCTTTAGGTATTGGAGGCGTTACAGAGCCGTTCTTTTTTAAACTTAAAGTTATATGACTATGGTCTGATAGTGGAATTTGGGGCATAACCGTAAAATAGTTAATATGACTTGAGTCAATATCTGTGATGGCATAATCTACTACACTACAACCAAGCTTGGAACTGTAAGTGAATCTACCCAGAGAGTCACCCCTTATTCTACCATTTGAAATGAAGAGACCAAGGCTTTTACATAACTGTAGCAACTGTTTGCCATTTTTGTTAACAATGCTGTCACTGTTCTGACGTAATATTTCAGATGAAGTGTTTCTATTCATCTGTGCGTCAGAGACATACGTATAGCCCTGTGGTTCAATGTAATCTAATTCTCTCCCAGTTCTTGCATTCATGTCCCCCATGAGCAACACAGATCCTTCTGATTGGAATTGTATAATTTCTGATTGTAAAATTGTAAAGATTTCTTCTGAGTAATAGGGAGATTCATTTGGAGGTATATAGATGGCACAAAGATAGATGTCAAAATCTGAAGAAGTGAGCTCTTTTTTTAACTTAATCCATATGTGAGATTTCCCTTTCTTTACAGGAAAAATGTAATCTGTAAGGTTTTCTTT
Organism: Sardinella longiceps; assembly: GCA_027497455.2. Classification (NCBI taxonomy): domain Eukaryota; kingdom Metazoa; phylum Chordata; class Actinopteri; order Clupeiformes; family Clupeidae; genus Sardinella; species Sardinella longiceps. Next base: position 7,139,324 of record JAODXP020000031.1, read on the forward strand.
AAACAATACAATGATCCCCCCTGAATCTCTTCCACATTTGATATTTGAATGTTTGACAGAAGGAATGTGAAGTTCTCTGTAATGTGGGATGGACTCACATTTAAGTCCTTCTCTAGTCCATGTTTCTAGCACTATGACAATATCCGAGCTATTTACAAAATTTACAAAGTCAGCATTTGTACTCTTTTCACCAAAACAAGAGGAGTACATCCCTTGTATATTATAACTTGAGATTTTAAGTGACATTTTCTAGTCTAATGTAGGTTTTGCCATATGAAATATGTATGTTTTTTTTTCCTTCAAATAAAATTCTTCTGAACTGATTTATAGACCAAAAAAAAGGAAACTTATACTGTAGGTTATGTATTCTGTGTGGTAGTATAATAGCATACTAGATGTACGCAACTATACTCACACACAATGCCACACCCTGGATTTAAAAAATACAGGGTGTAACATTCACACACACACACACACACACACACACACACACACACACACACACACTCACTCACTCACACACACTACACACACACACACACACACACACACACACATTAAGTACATTAGAGCAGTCATTTAGACAAAATCACACACACACACACACACACACACACACACACACACACACACACACACACACATTAAAACCTACAGAAATAAAACTTAACATCTATAATAAATACACCAACACACACACTCACTCGCTCACTGTTCAGGTATGCACACACACACACACACACACACACACACACACACACACACACACACACTCAAGCAAAGGAAAAAATTGACTTAAAAAAAATGAAACTTAGTATAAATAAGAAATACTTCTCATAACACTCTCATTCACTCACTCATTCACTCTCTCACTGTATACACACAAACACACACACGTGCGCATACACACACACACACACACACACACACACACACACACACACTCAAGCAACAAAATTAAACTTTAAGAAAAGAAACTTATCATTAATAAGTTGTTGTACACTCACACTCATTTACTCACTCACTCACTCACTCACTACTCAGGTATACACACTCATTCACTCACTCACTCACTACTCACTCACTATTCAGGTATACACACACACACACACACACGCACGCACACACACACGCACGCACACACACACGCCCACTCAGGCAACAACAACAACAACAACAACAACAACAAAAAAAGACTTCAAGAAATAAAACTTAGCATTAATAAGAAATACTTGTCGTACACATTAACACTCTCTCTCACTCACTCACTCACTCACTCATTCACTCAATGTTTTTGGGTACACACACAAACAAACACACACACACACACACACACACACACTTCAGAAACACTCTCACTCACTCGCTCACTCACTATTCAGGTCTGTACACGCACGCACGCACACACACACACACACACACACACACACACACACACACACACACACCAACAAACTTAAAAAATCTCTCAATGAACAGACAGAGAGCCTGAACATGTTAAGCTAAACTGATCACAAATAAATTTTAGCATGTTTTCTATTTTGTTGAAATCAGTTATGCCTACACTAACTCTTCTACCTACTACAGCTGTTTGATTGTCAGGCTGGTTTTCATCTTGTAGTGTCTTGGTTGTATCTAGCATAGGATTTTTTCTTTGGTTCCTGTTCAAAGCTGTGTCCTTTATGACCTTGGCAAATAGTCTCATGCCACCTTCATGTATGTGTAGACAATCATACAAATGTTCTCTGGTGATTTGTCTGTGGCAGGCAATATGCACATTTCTGATGTTGATGCATCTGTTGATTATCTCCATGTTTATGTAGTCAATGTCGCACTGTGCAATGTCTTTTCGAGGTAGGAGTGTAGAGATGATGATCTTGGAACTCGGGTAAATGCTGGAAGCCTCTGTGGCCATGTTCACCACAGCCTTTGCCACATCCACTCTGTTAGAGTTCAAGTCATTTGTTCCCGTATGCATTATTATATGGGAGGGATTGTCTAGCATGCCCTCTCTCAGCAGCTTTACAGCAGACTGTGTGGTAGGACACCACAATTTGCTCACTCTCCGCCCAGGAAACAGCCGTCTTGGGTTAAGGTGTTTACCGTTTGAATCACAAAGGATAGCAATGTTGTCATTGCCACTGATGTGACTGATGTTGGTATCCCTATGTCTGCTGCTCTTGTCGATGGTGGAGGTGATGATCCTGGGTGTACTGTTGATGCTGCTACTACTGTTGATGCATGGATTTGGTCTCCTCACTCCATCTTGATGACTATCGTTGGCAGTGGAATTTTGAGGAGGTTGTGGAGCTGTAGATGAGGGTGTAGTGCTCCTCTGAGGGTGCTGTACTGCTTGCTGCTGCACTATGGTATTGCAGCTGCTAGTACAAGAGGTGTGTGATCTCAGTTCAGCCCTCAACTCCTCCAGCTGACTCTCCAGAGCCTTGGTGTGCTGATCTCTGTTGGACAGCTCTTGCTTCACAAATGTCAGCTCTTGTCTCAACTCTTGGTTGGCTTCCTCCAGTTGTCTCATAGCGTAGCAAACCTGCTGTACCTGTGTGCTGCAAGAGTTGTTGTTCAGCCGATCAATCCGCTCATGGAGCTGACAGAAGTTGTTGGTTATTTCTTCTTTGAACAAGAAGTAGTCCCGCTCCAGCAGTGAGAAGCTGTCTTGCATGGCCTTCATTTTAGGGGAGATGGGAGCCTTTTGATGGAATAATGGAGTGGAGGGGCAGGATTCATCTGGTCTGCCAACCTTGGTGCGCTGTGACTCTCCATTTACACTGTCCTTTACCTCAGGATCTTCCAGGCTCTTTTGGACCTCTTTCTTGAGTTTACCAAATTTGCCTTGGAATTCACTGAGGGCAGCCTCTGGCCCCTGGACCATAACAGTTCCGTTGTGGTAAAAGTTCACAGTCAACCTGGCCTCCTGCTCATTTTCAAGGGTCAGCTGCCTGCCTTTGCTTATTCCACCCTTTCTAACACAGTTCATATGAGCCAGGAGTGTGGAATGCCAAGCTGCTTGGTTGTTTGTAAAGAAAAGCAGATTACAACGAACTCTGTTGATCTCTGGTCCACTGTAGTCTGATAGTAGTTTCTCTGGATGTTCTCTTAAAATTGCTTCTTTCATTTTCTTCCTCTCTTTCATTGATTTATTCTCTGGTGGGTAAATTATTTCAATTTCCTCTTCATTTTTGAATGATGCCTTTGGTCTGGCCTGATTTTCCTTTAAATTATTATCCATTGTGACGTCATCAGAATTCTTAACTGCCATACTTGTTGATTAGCTTGAAAAGCACTTTAGCTTTGTTTTCTTATCCACTTTTCACTGTTTTTTCAAATTCCACAGAGGTCCTACCTTCACAGATTTGTGCCTCTGTTGTTCTTAGTCTTGTCTTCAGTCACTGAATTTTAAGTTTGATGGCAAAAACATACATTTTCTGGCAAAAACCAAATTGGATCAGGAGCTCATCTTTTTTGCTGCCTGCTGCCAGAAGAATTCTAGA
>JAODXP020000031.1:7142929-7145429 GCA_027497455.2 Sardinella longiceps
GTTCCCTTGGCTCACAGTGGCTTTACCAGCCTCTGCTGCCTGTGCCAACGATCTGGATCTCAGTCTAGTCTTTTCCCCTCTTTGTCTTCCTCTCTCTCTCTCTCTCTCTCTCTCTCTCTCTCTCTCTCTCTCTCTCTCTCTCTCTCTCTCTCTCTCTCTCCATCTCTCTCTCCATCTCTTTCTTCTCACTCACTCTCCGGATGACATTCTGTTTGATGTCTATTTATAAAGAGATTCCCCGTGTTGAGAGGAGAGGAGCTGCAGTCACTTCCAGAAGTAAAGGCCCCCCTAGAGTGAATGTCTTATTAAAGAGCACTAAAACACCCCACCCCAACACACACACACACACACACACACACACACACACACACACACACACACACACACACACACACACACACAGGTCGTCCGCATGCCACCGGGTCACAAGGCGAGCCTTTTTTTGGCCCACTTTAAATCAATGAAGCGGATCCCCTTACCACCCAGGGAGTGAGTTCCAGTAGCGGTTCACACAGGTTTTATTGACATGTCTAAGTACTGCTGCTACAAAAAAAAAAAGAAAAAGAAAAAAGAAAAAAATAAACAACATAAAGTTGATAAAGATGTGCAAACAGAGGCAGACTGTGGAATTGATTTGGACACATGAAACCGCTCTCTGTTGTCCAAACAAATAGTTTTGGACAGAGACAAATAAAAACCAAAAAGCTATATTAATGATTTTGTGGCTAATGGTTGTCTGATACGGTTGTTTACCAGATCTGTACTTTAATTGTGACACAGACTAAAAAATCCTTTCCTTTTATACTGCTCAGCAAGAGCGGTTTTAGTAGCTGAGTGTTGTGACGGTTAATAATGTTTATCTACTCTTAATGGTACAGTGTAGAAGTGGCCCTCGTTGGACAATAAAAACAGACTAGACAATAGAATACAATTTGCAGTGTGCAAAAGTGCTCACCAAGTCCCCACTAAATGAAGAGCCCCCGGTCACTGACTGGCATCAAGCTCAGTGGGGAGTACAGACTGGAGTTGGGAACGTCACACTTAGATATCGGTCTCTAGGCCGTCTCTAGGCTGCAGATATGGAGATGAAGAAATGAGTACTTGGAGGAAAGCCTCTGAGTATGAGAGAGAGAGAGAGAGAGAGAGAGAGAGAGAGAGAGAGAGAGAGAGAGAGAGAGAGAGAGAGAGAGAGAGAGATCTGAGTGAGGAGTTGGTGATCAAACACTGTGTATTCAGTCGCTTTCTTATGGGAAGAAAAAAGAAAAATGGAAGCTACTTCTTGTCTTGGCAGGACCACACTGAGGACTGGACTTCTCTGAACTCAACCGAACACGTGCTACAAACAGCCTCTTCTGAAATCTCTCTCTCTCTCTCTCTCTCTCTCTCTCTCTCTCTCTGGTTCATTTCAATGAGCACAGCTCAGAGGATCCCCTAAACAGGGATGACAGCCACAAACAGTGCTTCATGTCCTTTGTCTGCTAAACAAGTTGTACACACAGTGCCAAAAGCTCCCCAATCCACACAAGGCAGCGCCTCATCATCACACGGATAAAACTCTTTCGCTTTGCGATGGAGTTCCGCTGAGGATTTGGACTTGTTGTCTGTTTCCATTAGTTGGCTGTGTTGTTCATTACGGATGGAATGCAATTGTTGTTTTTTTGTTTTTGTTGTTGTCTCTGGCTCTATTGTCTCTAACGATATGCAATGTCTAGACTGCAATGATATGTGGTCACAGGAGGTACTGAGCACTCGGATTAATTATTTCATTTGTTTAGTTAACACTTCTGTGGGCCAGAGTGTTGGAGTTCAGGTACGCATAGGTGAAGTGTGCCGTTAAAGTGAATATCCGGGGTGACTCAATAATTAGCCCTGTTGTTCGAGGTTGCAACGTTCTGTTTGAAGGGAAAAAAGCATGAAAAAAAAGATACAACACAGACTGAATTGCAATCTGATAGCTAACTTAACTAACTGAATGAATTAACTAAAACAGGGCTATTAATTGATTCGCACCGGATTTCTCCTCTAAGTGAGGCAGCGTGGGTAGATACAAACACAGGGGCTCAGGGAAAGATACAAACACACACACACACACAGACAAAGGCCACGAGACTGAAGTGCTTGTCATCCCTGCTGCTAGTGAAAATCTGTTCCAAGTAGACCTTTGGGAAGTGCAGCCTTTTTCGACTTCGCTTCCCGCTGGAGTGAAACCGAGTGAAATGTACTGTAGGAACAGCCCAGAAATATACGTACTCTAGCGGCGGCAAGCCATAGGGAATTTGATTGGATGACGCTGTTGGTGTTATGTACATGTAATCACCACGCTCTATGTGTTTAAGGCAGACTTTGCCGAATTGGTGTGAATTAGATCTTGTTTGTTCCTCTGATTGGTCATAGGCTGTCATATTGCGTGCAGTAGTTTGAAAGATAACTGCCTTGTTCTGCCCACGATTGAGTTGGGTCTATCTATCGATGCCAGACTATACATTTTACTGTTATAGGA
>JAODXP020000031.1:7152929-7155429 GCA_027497455.2 Sardinella longiceps
AGTGAGAAGTCCGCCAATCCCCCCTCCTCCCCTACTCCCTGGAAAACAGAATGCAGACAAAACAGATGCGGGCCTTGAAGCGCACCGCGGTGATGGATTTAAAGAGCCAACTCTCCTCTCTAAACGACTTAGTGATGGGAGTTTGGCCATGCCTGACCAGGCGTTGGAAAATGACAATATCTACATCTGTACTTTATGGCTTCTTCAATAGATGGGACGCGGACGCTGCAGGAAGTTATTTCTCTCTCTCTCTTACTCTCTCTCTCTTGCTCGGTCTCTTGCGCTCTCTCTCTCTTTTTCTCTCTTATTCTCTCTCCTCCTCTCTCTCTATCTCTCTCTCTCTCTCTCTCTCTCTCTCTCTCTCTCTCTCTCTCTCTCTCTCTCTCTCTCTCTCTCTCTCTCTCTCTCTCTCTCTCTCTCTCTCCTCCCTCTTTCTCTTTCTCAATCTATCTTTCCTTTCTTGCATCCTGTCGGATGAGTCCAATCCCTGGGCGCTATGCACCATTGCCTTGTTATGGGGAAATCAATAGCACTCGTATGCGCTGCGCTGCGATGCAATGCAAGCGATGGCTGCCTACTGACTGTCACTAAATGTATTTACCTGCAGCAGAGGGTGAGCAGGAGATGAAGTGGCCGCCTGCCAGTTGTGTCTAAAGAGATGCTGCTGATGCTAGTTCAGTTAGCCAGCAGGAGAGAGAGAGAGAGAGAGAGAGAGAGAGAGAGAGAGAGAGAGAGAGAGAGAGAGAGAGAGAGAGAGAGAGAGAGAGAGACGCTGTTCAATGCAGTCTAATGGAGCCCTTAAACAGCTGCTTGGGCCTAATTAACTGATCCCAGAACAGCGGGGGGAGAGAAGAAGAGAAGGCTGGCTGAGAGGCTCGCTCTCGGTGAGGCTCCAAGCTTAGGGACGCAACACACCCTGGAATGATTGAGACGGCACAGTCGGATAATGATTCACACACACACACTGTACACACACACATTCACACACATACACACACACACACACACGTGCACACACAGACATACATGCACACACACACACACACACACACACACACACACACACTCATACAGTATGCACACAGATTCATAGACTTACTCTATATGTATTGCATACAGTATAGATGCATACATATTCATGCATATACTGTACAGACATTGCATCAGAGATGTATATACAGTACTGTATGTAGCCGACACACTTCTTTCCCCAGGCACTCCAACACACACACACACACACACACACACATACACACACAAGGCACATGCATGTTCCATGTGTGTGTGTTTCCCACCCCCTCTCTGTACCTGCACCCTCACACACTCCTAGCAAGCCTGAGCCTATAGTACACACACACACACACTTCTGCTGTTAACAACTAATCTGATGTGGTGGTGTGTTGTGCTCTCTCCCTCTTTCACTCTATTCACATCCCCCTCACATACTGTACACACACACACACACACACACACACACACACACACACACACACACACACACTCACAGATGCACAAAAGTACTGTCTCATTCAGGCAGCACATCTGACACACACATCACTACATCACACACACACACATCACATCATCATCACACACACACACACACACACACACACACACACACACACACACACACACACACACACACACAAACAAGTTTTTATGGGTTTCTTTCTTCCCAGAGAAGATTCAGACTCTGGGTGCAGGGCTTTTATGTGCTTTCTCCCCAGACCTGCACCGTACATTACTCACAGCAGAGAGAGAGAGAGAGAGAGAGAGAGAGAGAGATACAGGCTAAGCAGCCATAGCCTGGCTATAGAAAAGGGTAGACATCGACAGACCTGGCTACCCACAGAAGAAAGGCACTGCAAAAATTGTGACCAGGGCGCTGTAGAAAATGAACTTCACTTCTTAAGTGAATGCAGCCAGTGGAAAGAAATACGCAATCAATTCTTTCCTGAATTTGGAAATATACATCCTGACTTTCCAAACCTAGAAAGCAACAAGTTACTGAGAATTCTACTAGGTGAGGAACAAGACAGTGCAAGGGTTGCAGCCAGGTATGTAGATGCCTGTCACCAACTAAGGGACAGTGAGTGACTCTCCTTATTGAGTATATCATACTCACACAAGCGTACACATATGCACAGATATACCCACATAGGCACTTGAGTGCTTGCACACTCAAACACACTTGCTCTCATACACACAAACAAACAAACAAACAAACACACACAAACACACACAAACACACACACACACACACACACACACACACACACACACACACACACACACACACCATCTTACTTACAAACTGTACATGAATGCCAATGCCAGTTCAGGCATAGACTGTTTAAATACATTCTCATTACTTGTCTGTATTTGTCTTGTATACCTATATGTTTTATGTATCTAATTGCTTTGGCAATACAAGTGTATAATATTTGTCATGCCAATAAAGCATCTTTTGAATTTGAATTGAATTTGAGAGAGAGAG
>JAODXP020000031.1:7167929-7170429 GCA_027497455.2 Sardinella longiceps
GATGTACATCACTCTACAGAGAACGCTTCTGGGCTCAGAAGTGCCAGTCTCTCCTTGACAGCTGCCTTCATAAACCAACACACACACACACACACACACACACACACACACACACACACACACACACACACACACAAACACACACAAAATGCATAGTACACAAATGCACACAACTTGTACGCACAGAGATGCATAGGCAAACAAATGTGCACACACACACACACACACAAACACACACACTCAAACATATACTGCACACACACACACACGCACAATGCATAATCCGCAATTGTGCAAACCTTGTACACATACAGCTATATTGTCAAACAAATACACCCACACACACACACACACAGACACAGACACACACACACACACACACACACACACACACACACACACACACACACACACACACACTGTGATGCCATTGGTGCCCTGCTCTTCCTGTCTGTTGTTGATGGCAGGCTTGTTTACGTGGCGGTGCAGGAGATTGCTTTGGCCCTGAGGGCTTATGAAATGTAACCCTAAGGAGGCTGGTGGTCTGAAGTGGGCAAACTTGGCCATAACTTTGAGGAGTTTAATGAAAAGAGTTTAATAAGAATTCTCACACCTCGCAGATGGTGTTAGACCTCTGGTAATGACCTCTTTTTTTATGGCTTTGAGAAGGTAGCTTATTTGATAAGTCACATCCAACAGATCAAGAATTTTACTTTAACCATTTCTAATGGTCTTATGGCATACAGCTTTATTATAAATTGCTATAGTGCTTTATAATAGTTTCTTCCCTCATATTTAAACCACACACACTCTCAGATTTAATACACCAATTGCAGAGGCTGCACAAGAATTAGGAGCAGTTGGAAGAAACTGCACAAGAATTAGGAGCAGTTTGGCAGTTCCTTTAAAGCGGTATCCAGCAACTCTTGTAAAGTCAGATTTCGTAGAATTGTCACGTTATGGAGGTAGTACATGAAAAAAAGGTATTTAGGAAAAAAACCCGAATTCTTTAGCTCCATCTAAACCTTGTAATTATGATTGCAAAAATCCAATGCTCCCTGTAACTTTCCACCAATCAGGTTCGGAGGGAGGGATAGCTGCCATGTCAATCACAACTGTGAGCAAGCCGCTGACAACGTGCTACGAGGGAGGGGTTTGAGAGGCTGTTGAGGAGCGTAGTAGAAACTGGGGGAGGGACCAGAGAGTTGTGTGATTTTTATTTATTTATTTTTTCCCAAGTCTGTAGACTTGCCGAATAAAGCTTTGAGAGAGTTGGGTAAATGGAGCATATTTCCTTTAAGATAGTTGGGTTAACAGGACATTTATCCTTTAAGAGAGTTTGGTTGATGGGGCATATCTCCTTTAAAGGAATATTCCACCTGTTTATGAAATTGGGTCATTCACAGTCTTACCTAAAGTTGCATATGTGGGTAAAATTATTTTGGTCCTAGTGCATGCATTTTCCTTGTCTGGCAACCCCAATTTTAGCTTTAGCTCAGCATACGTGCAGGAATGCAATGTTGCCAATGAGTTGCTATCTGGCTACTTTATAATCCAGCACCTATGCTTAGCTAAAGCTAAGAAAAAGGTGAAATTGGGGTTCCCCGACTAGGAAAATGCATGCACTAAGACCGAAATGTTTTTGCCAACATATATGCAACTCTAGGTAAGACTGTGAATAACCCAATTTCATAAACAGGTGGAATATTCCTTTAAGAGAGTTGGGTAAATGGGGCATATCTCTGGATGCCACCTAACTTCTCTTGCCTCCTCTGCCTACTTAAGATGCTTGAGTGGCATGAATTTACCTCAAATAGAACCCTGACTGCGTTCCATATTCTAATCACATAAGAGATAAGAGATAAGATAAAATTTCCGTAAGGATTCAAGAATTACATATTTGTGTATGCATGCCCTTGCCCATAAACTGATACAGTATTCATTGAGAGATAGATATTAATATTAGGTCTCACGCTGCAAAGAAATCACAAGACTGACAATCCGTGACAAAATGGCTCATCTTAGTTCTCGTCTCGATTTTGGGGCGTCTTCAGCTGCACCCTATTAGTCTCAGTCTGTTGTTTCAATCTGTGTGTCAATCTCGCCCGATTGATCACACATAATCACAAATCCATTGGGGAGCTCAGCCGGATATATTCAGACCATTTAGCACATGCAGACAGGCGTATTTATACCACCCTTCTGAGCATGACTCAGTCAGCGTGTGTGTGTGTGTGTGTGTGTGTGTGTGTGTGTGTGTGTCTGTCTGTCTGTCTGTCTGTCTGTCTGTCTGTCTGTGTGTGTGTGTGTGTGTGTGTGTGTGTGTGTGTGTGTGTGTGTGTGTGTGACCAGACTGCAATCAGACAGCAGTCAGTGCAGGTGTTTGTTTAGTGTGGATATCTTCCGGACTGCCGCCTTGATATCCAGATTTCAGAATCATTGCAGCCCCTCTGCATCGGCAGGGCATTTCTCAAGCGGTTATAAAAGAATACGCCATCTT
>JAODXP020000031.1:7175429-7177929 GCA_027497455.2 Sardinella longiceps
GAGAGAGAGAGAGAGAGAGAGAGAGACTGGTATATTAGTGCTTACTCAAATTATATAAAGTCACTATAAGTCCCAACAGACGTATATACAATTTAGTTTAATTCAGCTCTAGCCTATTTAAATGCGTATCAAGTCTCACCATCATCCTCTCATAAGGCACATTACCAAACCCTAGCTCTAGGCCTAGCTCTAACTCCCCCCTTTATAGCTTTGGCTAAATACACTGCCACTGTTGATGTATACTACCATTGGGTATATCTCTAATATTATCCCAGCCAATGGTGATTACAACTATGGCCGCTGGATATGTCATGAGCCTTAATGCCCCACCGACCAGCGCTGTAGATTTCTCCTGCCTGATTGTCACTGACACAGGCGCTATCCACCAGATAATTAAACCACATGACATGTCATTTCAGCTGGCTGTTTCATTCCTTCAGCTCGTAATCCCCACCATCCTGCATAGATGGGGAAAGTACAACCTCACATCGGACCAAAAAAGTCCATTGTTGCACTTCCGTTTGCCATTGCTACTGTCAGGAAGTGTGAAGCCTAGACCCACTGCCCTTAGATATACTGTCTTCTTAAGCCTTTGTTTCTCATTGGGTCCTGATTTTTTTCTGGGCTTGAGAGTTGAGGAAATTGCCTCTTTGGCCATACTGACTTGATCGCAAAATTTCATGCAGCAACAGGAAGTATGGGCAGGCACAGGCTAGTTCTGTAGTGGATATGGAAAAAAAAAAAATAATAATCCTTACCAACCCCAAACGTCAATAATAATAGGACTATGAAGCTACCATCGTTTTAGATGTTGTGGACCGTTGTGGACCAACTAGCATTGATGGGTCTTGGCCTATGGATGCTGCTGGGTCAGTGAGAGAGAAAGCAGAGAACTGTGTTTACTAGTGCTGTCAAACGATAAAAAAAAAATCTGATTAATCACAAAATTTTGCAATGATTAATTGTGATTAATCACTTTTAATCGCAACTCATTTCCTCCAGTAAGAATTTGGATGCTAGAGTATGTTGGATCCTTATGTTGCCCTGTAAAAGCCCTGATACTAAATAGTTGGCTTTGTTCGTCTCAAATGGGGCAATTCACACCTGTCCACTACCCCCCATGATTCCCCAAACATGTTGTTGGGCAGTCAGGAGCTAGCCTAGAACTCTAGATGTACCCCTAGCGGTAGCAAATTTGAATTTGCACAGCAGATACGTCTAGAGGCCACTGATAGAAACCCGTTGTATCCTTCCTCTGGCGGCGGATAACCAATCACAGCGCGGTATGTGTACAGGAAATCGTAAGGCGGGCTTTGTACGATGACGACAGCCCTGCTCAAACCAGAGCAGAATCGTCTTTGGCTTTAGTTTTGGACGAATTGCACTTGTCATTTTCTTTGAAAGTGAAACAAGAAAGTGCACTGAAGTTTTTCGTTCTGAAAAAGATGTCTTTGCCGTGTTACCGACGGGCTACGGGAAAAGTTTGATATACCAGCTGGTACCACTGGCCGGAACGCTAGCCTATTACGTGGAGAGGCAGTTTGAAAGACAACGCAATCACCCGCCCCTCCATTGAGGTACAGTCTATCAGTGGTCTTCAGACTATACATTCTTATGATATAGTCTGCCGTGTCAGGCTAGTCAGGAGCTAGGCCATGATCTTTCTATAGTTTCCTTGATAGCCGAGCCATTTTCTATATGAAATTGAACATAACACATGCCAAGTGGAACCATATCCATCTGAGTTACTTATTTTAATCCGAGTTAGGATTAACCACGTGATTAATCAGTTAATTTTGCCAGCACTACTGTTTATAGATTTGTTATCAGTGTGGATATGAGGTAGTAGCAGCCATAGCAGCAGTAGCAAGTCAATGATGGATTGTGTTAAAAGAAAGATCGGTTGTGTGCAGAAGAGAGGAGGTTTTCAGTTTCGCTGACTGCACATTGTTTGACACCTGTGTCAGCGCGCGCGCACACACACACACACACACACACACACACACACACACACACACACACACACACACACACACAGCTGAATTAATTGAGTGCAACTGTCTGATGCGCCGAGTGTTGTTACCCCTGACGTGCGTGTGCGTGTGTGTGTGTGTGTGTGTGTGTGTGTGTGTGTGTGTGTGTGTGTGTGTGTGTGTGTGTGTGTGTGTATAGACAGGAGCCAGAGAGGTGTGAGAGCAGAAAAGTGTTCTGTTGTATCTGTGACTGAAATGTATACAAACACATACACATACTCTCTGCCAACACACCATGTATGCTCACACACTCACACACATGCGTCATGGCTGCTCACACACACACACACACACTGTGTCTGCTCATACATACACATGCTATGACAGCTCACAGGCCCACCGTGGCTGTTCACATACAGTGCTCACTCACACACACACACACACACACACACACACACACACACATGCCATGACTCACTGGGTTCCATTTAGCCCCCACTGAGGAGGTTCAAGACTAGGGGAGAAGG
>JAODXP020000031.1:7182929-7185429 GCA_027497455.2 Sardinella longiceps
ACCACCTGACTAGTGCTAAGATCCAGAAAAGTGTGATATGGGACACATTATCCCATTTGAAGCGGCCTAAATGCAGTACAGACAAACAAAGTTAAACATAAACAAACAAACAAAAACAAAAAACAAACAAAAGAAAACATTATAAACATGAGCATTATGCTTTTCCTCAGAGAGCTGCCGTATCCTATCTCTTTTACATGCTTGACCACTGTCAGGTTACAGGAAAAAAAGCTTGTCTCATCTTTCTGACCATCACCAGCAAAGTCTTCATGCATCTGTGCTCTGACTTCCTTGCCATTAATTCCATCTCTCGTAAGAGGCTCCATGATGTGCTTTGTCGCTGATTTCAGTAGGGATATGTCGGGCAAGCATGTGGAGCTTCCACTGTTGAGTTGGAGAAACTCTATAATACTTTTGCACATTGATGGAGTTCTTTGCAAGTAAGCCACATGGCTATAATTCTTTTTGGATCAAGCCACATGAATATAAAGGACCCAACAAACACCCAATCCCCTGCCCTACTCTTGATACCATTATACTCATTTGAATCCTGGGTCTGACTGTACTCCGATGGAATGGACCTTAAAATGGACCTGGGCTGGGGTTGCATTTCCTATAACGTTGTTTAGGAGCTATAGCATAGAATTGACAGGGAGAGAGTGTTAGGAAAGAGTGTGTTTTGCTGTGGTGTTAGTAGATAGTAGCAGAACATATATGCAGCTTTTGGGATTGTGTGGGATTGAGTCTGAGAGTTGGAGAGGGGATCAAGCACCACCCCATATTTTTCATGGAGTCCTTGAGCTGCATGGTACACTATGTTTTCTATTAGTCGGGGAAAGTGTGTGTGTGTGTGTGTGTGTGTGTGTGTGTGTGTGTGTGTGTGTGTGTGTGTGTGTGTGTGTGTGTGTGTGTGTCCAGTCTGTTCTCAGCATATGGTAACTTTGAGTAAACATCCCTGCAGGCTCTCAGTGTCTGGATGCTGTGTGTGTGTGCGCTGCAGAGGAGAATGTTTCTCAGACAGGTTTGGAGTGCATCTGTCTGCCTCTAGCAATTTTTACCATTACCAGCAACCCCCGTTATGACAGTATATGTGTGTGTGTGTGTGTGTGTGTGTGTGTGTGTGTGTGTGTGTGTGTGTGTGTGTGTGTGTGTGTGTGTGTGTGCCCCCATGTGCATGCATGAGCCTTTCAATAATGTGTGTGTGTTTGTGTATCTCTCTCTGTGTGTGTGTGTGTGTGTGTGTGTGTGTGTGTGTGTGTGTGTGTGTGTGTGTGTGTGTGTGTGTGTGTGTGTGTTTGGTTGAAACTATTTCTTTATCAAACTTTGGATCTTACTGTTTGTAGAGCAGTCCTTTGAGGGATGAAAAACTTGTAGACACAAAGTAGGAAGTGTCCTTTACTTGGAATAAGATAAGTGCTTTATCATGCTGTCCACATTGATTGGAAGGTAGACCTATTGAAACCACAAGTAAGATATTGAAAGAAACTGAATCGACATTGAGATAATTTCTTAAGCTTGTTAGAAAATTATACAGGCCAATGGAATTGAATAGATGCTATATTAAATTAATAAAACCTTGCAAAGACAGATAATTGCATTTTATAAGACGACCCCAGAAATCTGTATTTTGTATAAAAAAGAATTTAGAAATACTGTGATTCAAACTTGAGGACTTGAATCTAAACCTGCCATTGCATCCTCATTGATATGGAGACAGACATGTGTCTTTGGTCTTGCTTATCTCTGAGGAGTAAGGTTAGTTTGCTACTGCCTGGCCTGCTCACACACACACACACACACACACACACACACACACACACACACACACACACACACACACACACAAGCAATCACACAGACAGCCTGACAGCCTCTCGAAGTTCATGTTCACTTTTTATCACTTCAATCCCTCAAGTTTGTGCTCTCTCTCTCTCTGCTCTCTCTTCTCAAAACTTATCACACTATTTGATGTCACATTCTCTCTCTCTCTCTCTCTCTCTCTCTCTCTCTCTCTCTCTCTCTCTCTCTCTCTCTCTCTCTCTCTGCATCGTCTCCATGTGTTTTTATCCCCCAGTTCTGATCCTGCAATAATGTTGTTGTTGTTGTTATTTTGGCAGCGTTGGAGTTAAGCCGTCAGATAACAACCAATCACTGCTCTATCACCGCACCTCCCTGCAGAAACATAAAGCACATCATCTCTCTCTCTCTCTCTCTCTCTCTCTCTCTCTCTCTCTCTCTCTCTCTCTCTCTCTCTCTCTCTCTCTCTCTCTCTCTCTCTCTCTCTCTCTCTCTCTCTCTCTCTCTCTCTCTCTCTCTCTCTCTCTCTATCTTTCTCGCTTTTTGTTCTGATCTTTCTATCCCTCCATATCTATATCCCCAGGGAGTCCTCATCTCACCTCCCTTGTGTGTGTGCGTGTGTGTGTGTGTGTGTGCGCGCGCGTGTGTGTGTGTGTGTGTGTGTGTGTGTGTGTGTGTGTGTGTGTGTGTGTGTCTTATCACA
>JAODXP020000031.1:7202929-7205429 GCA_027497455.2 Sardinella longiceps
GTGCCTACTCGTGTAGCAGCCTCTTCATTTAGGCTTTGCTTCAGCTGGAGTTTCATTTGTTTCATTTTTGTTACCTCCGCCAAGGAGTTTATGTTTTCGCAGGCGTCTGTGTGTGTAACCCAAAAAAGTCCAGCATGGATTTGGGTGGATTTTTTCGGACAACGTTTGTATTCGGACAAGTAACAACTTATTCAATTTTGATGGTGATTGTTGATTGGTGGCTGGAATTTGTGGAATTGTGTCTGTGACCACATTGCCTTGGCATAGGCCTGCGCCCTCCGAGTGCTTTTCTAGTTATTATGGTATGTTTTGGTTTGTTTTCCTTTCTACATCAGCAGCAGAAGTGTCAATAACACCACCTAGCTATACATCATCTGTGCTCTTGGCAGGCTGAATGGGACTGTTTTATTTGTCAGTATCCAATGATGAAATGTATCATTGCATTTGAGTGACATGTTTATTTATACTTCATGCACTGTTAAATAAATATAAACAGCTGTAAGAGGTTGCGTGGTGTAGACCTGGATGTCCTTCCCCCGGCAACCGTTCTGCAGTAAAGTGGAACAAACTGTGGTGAAATGCATCATCAATCTGTCTATCACATGTCCTTGATGGGCTCCAGGGGTGTCTAACAACACAGAGAACAAACACTCCTCCGTTAAATCAAAGGTGCCAGACCATGACAGACGATGACAGGGGAGAAGAAAGCCCACACTCACACATGCACGCACACACACACACACACACACACACACACACACACACACACGGCAACAGGTTTTTATTGAATGTGTGCAAGGTCTCCCTACCAGGTAGGTGTGTGTGTGTGTGTGTGCATGTGTCTGCCTACGTGTGTGTGTGTGTGTGTGTGTGTGTGTGTGTGTGTGTGTGTGTGTGTGTGTGTGTGTGTGTGTGTCTGAGAGTAAGTAACTGAAAGAGTTTCTTGTGCAGGAAGCACAGATGCTGCATTCTCTTATTTCCCAATGAAATTATTAACTCAATGCTCCATCACCTGAGCCATGGGGAGCGGTGCAGCTAACCTGCTCACCTGCTCGCCTCTACGCAACCCCCCTCAATAACACCCCTTGGCTACACACACACACACACACACACACAAACAAACACACTCACACACACCGCCGACTCCACTTGGATCAGTGCAGTGGGGAGAGGTGCAGCTAACCTGCTCGCCTCTACGCAACCTCCCTCAAAAACACCCCCTGGCGACACATACAAACTCACACACACACACACACACACACACACACATACACACATTCACACAGTGCCAGTCTGTCAGCATGAGTCACCAACATGACCTGTTCTGAGATCAGTGGGATTGTATGAGGCAGCACTGCAGTAGGTGAGTGAGTGGATGAGTGAGAGACTCCAGTGTTGGAGCACTGGCTCCCCCTGCTGGTGAACACAAGTAGAGTTTTTTTGTAGTGTTTTTTTGTTTTGTTTTGTTTTTTGGTGGAGTTTTTGTTCATTACATGCACTGCACTGCAACACGCTTCTCTCTCTCTCTCTCTCTCTCTCTCTCTCTCTCTCTCTCTCTCTCTCTCTCTCTCTCTCTCTCTCTCTCTCTCTCTCTCTCTCAGGCCTGGCCACTTCATTAAAAGGTTCATTGATCATTGTCACCATTGGCCTGTTTAATTGTGTTTGACCCTCATCTGTGGTTCACCTCACTCTCACACACACACACACACACACACACACACACACACACACACACACACACACACACAGGCCGAACAATGTTTTTTCGATGAGGTCGAGTAGGCCTTCTTGTTCGTGGGTCGGTGATTTGTGAGGAAATTGGGCCGACAGAATACATTGATTTTGGTCTAGACCTGTCAACCTACACACACAGACACACATACACACATTCACGCACACATGCATGCACACAAAATCCGTAGACATTCATCAATGTCTGGTGCAGACTTAACTTTTTCTAAACAGGCCTCTCAACTTTCTAAAGTGGCGTGCTTCGGTCAGTGTGTAAGGTGGGGGGGTCGTTGCCAAGGAGACCTATTACTTCCTGCGTCACATCCATTCCGGAACAAATAGAGATGTTCCACTCTCAATCAGGCCTGATTCTTCCACATTCACACGGTCACAAGACCAATCAGTCTCCATTGTTGTAGCCCTGTAGAGTTATTGAGCATAGCTAATGCTAACTCATCCTGATTTGAGTTCTGTTACTCTCCACGGCATGTTGGCTTACAGTTAGCGCATAGTTACTGTACGTGTGTCAACTTGACACTGTCAAGTGCTATATGAAGCGCGCTGATTGGGAAATGATGGAGTGTGTGTAGCTGCGCGTAATGTGAGTGTGATTTTAGGGCCGATTTATAGACCACGCAAGGAATGCAACAGTCACTAGGGTCGCAAGCTAGGAACGTTTTCACCACACACTTTGCGACACAAGCTACGCATCATTAGCATGGCCTTTTAGCCGACTGTTGACTCTGGAAAAATACAATTGGAATATGTT
>JAODXP020000031.1:7225429-7237929 GCA_027497455.2 Sardinella longiceps
GCTCCCGAAAGTATAATTGCTAACCAGTTAGCAACTTAGTTAGTTGGCAATGGGAAAATTGCATTGCAACCGACATAGCTGCCATGCTATTGGTTAACAGATGCCTGTTTCCCAGAGAGCAGCCAGCAGTGTTGCTTTTTCTCACCTAGTTCCAGGTCTCTGCGGAACACGGATCCTCAATCACAGTTCCAGATTTTCCTGGGCATTAGAATCTAAATCCACCAATCCCTCCTCACTGCCAGGGTTAAGCTGGAAATGGGAAGGGGAGGAATGCTTTGTGCTCTTCCTTGTGGGACCCATCAGGAGCAAGGGGAGCGGTGGGGATGAGTGGGAGGACTTAATAGAGCGAGTCGGAGACGAAAGCAAAGATGAGATGAGATACCAGGATGAGAAAAAAAACAAACAGAGAGACAAACAGACAAAGATGGAGAGAAAGGTGGAAAGGATTGGAGGATAAAGACAAAGAAAAAGAGGTTGGAGAGGTATGAGAATAAAAAGAGATGATGTGGATGAAAGGGAGGAAAAGATCAAATGAGCAAGAGCAAAGCAAAAATGAATGAAAGAAAGAAAGAAAGAATGAAAGAGAAAAATATTGGAAAGAAAGAAATAGTGGTATAAAGATTTAATAGAGGGAGTCTTTACTAGCAGGATGAAGCTGAGATGAGACGCCAGGATGAGAAAACAGAGAAAGAAAGGATAGGAAACGATCGGAGGAGAAAGACAAAGAAAATGAGTTGGCAGAGGTATGAGAATGAAAAGAGAGTATGAAGAAGGAAGGCGGCAAAAGATAGCAAGAAAGAAACCTATCAATACAAAAATGAAAGAAAGAATCATATTAGAAAGCAAGGACGGCGGTAGAGGGATTTAATAGAGATAGTCTGAGATAAAGCCACAGATGAGATGCCAGGATGGGAAAACGGATAAAGAAAAACAGACAGAAAGGTGGAAAGGATTGGAAGAGAACAACAAAAGAAAATGAGTTGGGAGAGGTATGACCGTAAAAAGAGACGATGAGGATGAAAGGCAGAAAAAGCTAGCAAGAATGAAAGATATCAAGACAAAAACAAAATGGAAGACATGAAGAAAAGTATAAGAAAGAAAGGTGTCATAAGGAAGTCTAATTTATCAGAGAAGCTAGTTTTGCAGCATGGCTGTAGTGAGACAGGCTGTGGCCCCTATGACCCTCCTCAGCAGCAGCTGCTCTTGTGTGCCAGTGCATTAGGATGAGGGCCGGGCCGGCCCCTCTAATCATCCCCCAGGGACAGGCCGACTGGGGCACAGGGTGAGGTGGGTATTGCGGGCACTAACTGTAGCTTACTCTGGTGCCTGCTGGAGTTGGTTTACTCATTTGGGGGCACGGTGGGCACCAAGACTACAACAGAGAGGAGATGAATTGTTTTTTTTTAAAGGTATAGTCAGTGGTTTTGTATTTGTCACACTTAGAAAGATAATATTTCCTCATAACTTGCAAGCCTCAACCAATAACAAAGATTTGCCTTCTGGGTCTTTAAAATGATGTGGTCTAACATACAGTAAGCCCCCTAGACTAAAGTACATGCATTTTGATAGCATTTGTAAGAATTCATTTTAGCAGGGCATCGGAATAATGAGTTGTTGGCAAAAGTGGCGTGTGTGTGTGTGTGTGTGTGTGTGTGTGCGTGTGTGTGTGCGTGTGTGTGTGTGTGTGTGTGTGTGTGTGTGTGTGTGTGCTTGGGACACCCAATCCACATTAAGTCTGTATCAGTTCTGATGAACTCCTGCAAGGGTATTCCCTATAGCCCCTGAACTGCTGACCCATCACATACAGGCTCTATAGTACACACTCTTGTTTACCACTCAGTTGCCACGGTAGCTAGAAAACACGAGGTACACAACACAGATGCACAAGAGAAAAATCGCAGCATGAAACACGTACCACCAGTTTACTCCCAAAGCGCTCTCTCTCTCTCTCTCTCTCTCTCTCTCTCTCTCTCTCTCTCTCTCTCTCTCTCTCTCTCTCTCTCTTAGCCTACCTGGGAATTGGCTCAAGGTGAAATTGTGAGTGAAATCATGGGAGTGAGATTAGCGTTGGTGGTGGGCGGCACAGGTACTCAGTGTGTGTTAAACAGGGCCATCTGACCTGGGATCAGTGGAACAGGTGAGACACACACACCCATTGGTGCCTCGCGCTGAGTGGTGCCAAGCAAAAGCAAGCACAGGTCCTGGCACTGGGGCTGTTTTTCAGGAAGCCCATCTGTTGGTGTGTGTGTGTGTGTGTGTGTGTGTGTGTGTGTGTGTGTGTGTGTGTGTGTGTGTGTGCGCGCGCTCGCGCACACGTTTGTAAATGTGTGTCTGCATGATTTTCTGGATGTGAATATGTGTGCATGTAATTTTCTGTAAGTGTGAAAGTTCTCAGGGTATGCAAGCTTGTTGCTTTCTGTGTGTTTGTGTGTGTGTGTGTTAGTGAATAATATATCTCAATATCTGTTAGGGTGTATGTCTTAACATGTCTCAAGATGTCTGTGGTGTGTGTGAGTGTATATGTGTGTGTATTTGTTAACATTTGAGTATTAGCTGTGTGTGTGTATCTGTGAGCATGGGAGTATTAGCTGTGTGTGTGTGTGTGTGTGTGTCTGTGAGCATGGGAGTATTAGCTCTGAGTGTGTGTGTGTGTGTGTGTGTGTGTGTGTGTGTGTGTGTGTGTGCTGGAGTGAGTGTGTGTGTGTGTGTGTGTGTGTGTGTGTGTGTGTGTGTGTGTGTGTGTGTGTGTGTGTGTGGCTTCAGAGCCTGCTGAAATGTGTCCCTGCGCTGGGTGAGAGCTGTCTCAGCCGTTGGAGGCAATCTGGAGCGTGAGGCGATCAAAGCCAGCGGGCCGCTTAAGTAATCAAGTCCATTACACTCTCTATCAGCGTCCCTCAAAGGCCCTCTATAGAGTCACCCCACACACACACAGAATACTCAACACGGCTTTAGATAACAGCCTCGGCCTCACCCCACACCCATCCGTCTGTATGTCTGTCTGCCTGCCTGTCTGTCTGTCTATATATCTGTCCATTTGTCTGTCTGTCTGTCTACACAGTGACACAGAATACTCAACACAGCTTTAGATATCAGCCTCGCCCCCCCCCCCCCCCCCCCCCCTCCACACACACACCATTTGTCCATCTGTCTGTCTATCCATCAGTCTAGACAATGGCACAGCATACTGAACACATTTGTAGAGAGAGAAGGGAGAGGTGGAAGGAAAGGAGGAGGAGAAGGATGAAAAGGAGGTGGTGTAGTGTGGTGTGGTTGTGGTGTGCTGTAGTGTGGCATGGTGGGTGGTGTCCGAGCTTGAGATAATCTCCCATCTGCAGGCAGGTGGAGGAGGAGGAAGAGAGTGAGGAGAGCAGGGAGGGAGGAAGAGGAGGATGAGGATGAAATGGAGGAGGAGGAAGAGGAGGATGATGATGAAATGGAGGAAGAGGAGGATGAGGATGAAATGGAGGAGGAGGAAGAGGAGGATGATGATGAAATGGAGGAAGAGGAGGAGGAGGATGAAATGGAGGAGGAGGATGAAATGGAGGAGGAGGAAGAGGAGGATGGAGGATGAAATGGAGGAAGAGGAGGAGGAGGAAGAGGAGGATGATGATGAAATGGAGGAGGAGGAGAGAGGAGGATGATGATGAAATGGAGGAAGAGGAGGATGATGATGAAATGGAGGAAGAGGAGAATGATGAAATGGAGGAGGAAGAGGAGGATGATGAAATGGAGGAGGAGGAGGAGGAGGAGCTGGTGGTGTGAAGAGAATGCAAGAGTGGAGGAAAAGGGAGAGGAGGAAGAGTAGGGGAAGGAAGAGGTGGTATGCAGTATGAACAAGCGTGGATGAAAAGTAGGAAGGAAGAGGAGGAGGAGGGTGAGTAGTGGGAGGAAGAGGTGGTGTGCAGTACAAATAAGCGTGGATGGAATGTAGGAAGGGAGAGGAGGAGGATGAAAAGGGGGGATGAATATTAGAGGAAGAGGTGAAGTGAGTGCCAGAGTGGAGGAAAAGTTGGAAGAAGGGAGGAGGAGGAGCAGAAGGAGGTGTAAAATGATTGAAGGCACAGAGGAAAAGTAGGAAGGAAGAGGAGGAGGAGGAAGAAGAGGAGGAGAAGGAAAAGTAGGAGGATACGTGAGGTGAGGGCAGGAGTGGAGGAAAAGAAGGAAGCGGAGGATGAAGGGGAGGAGGAGGAAAAGAAGGAAGTGGAGGATGAAGAGGAGGAGGAGGATGTGTTAAGTGAGTGCAGGGCTAAAGGCAGCCATATACTGTCTGGAGGGATGAGGGCCACTCTCCCCAAAAACCCAATTACACGCACAGCACTGCATCTCCTCTGCGCCAGGAAGCTCCGTGTGTGTGTGTGTGTGTGTGTGTGTGTGTGTGTGTGTGTGTGTGTGTGTGTGTGTGTGTGTGTGTGTGTGTGTGTGTGTGTGTGTGTGTGTGTGTGTGTGCTGTAGCATTGGATCTTAGCAACCACTGTCACACATGCTTGTTGATGCTTGTTGATACTCAGTCTTCTCAAAACAGCCTACCACACACACACTTTCTTAAAAACATTCCTCTCACAACCACGCACACATCTTGTTATGCTTGTTGATCTCGTCTTCTCACTCTCCTCTCACACACTCTCTCTCTCTTCTCTCTCTCTCTCACACACACACACACACCTCTCTCTCTCTCTCTCTCTCTCTCTCTCTCTCTCACTCACACACACACACACACACACACACACACACACACACACACACACACATGCACACACACCCTGTGGATGCAAGATTAGCTGTGTGTGTGTGACAGAAAGAGAGAGAGGCTCAGAAATGGTTGTGGAATCAGAGACAGTTCAGCACCTTGCTATTGGAAGGCCTGCAGAGAAGCAGTCCGTTTCTCATGACTCCAGACTGTGTGTGTGTGTGTGTGTGTGTGTGTGTGTGTGTGTGTGAAAATGTGATCACCATGATATTATTGACGTGAAATTGTCCGCATATTGCTCTCTCTCTCTCTCTCTCTCTCTCTCTCTCTCTCTCTCTCTCTCTCTCTCTCTCTCTCTCTCTCTCTCTCTCTCTCTCTCTCTTCTGTGTGTCTCAGACTGCTCCAAATATCTCCCTCTGCAGCTAGTGTAATAAAGACTCTGGCAATGCATAAAACATGACATTAGACCTGCTTCCTACTTCCTCTCTCTCTCTCTCTCTCTCTCTCTCTCTCTCTCTCTCTCTCTCTCACACTCACACTCACACACACACACACACACACACACACACACACACACACACACACACACACACACACACACACACACACACACACATTGTGGGCCTCTGTGATCCTGCAGAAGGCCATGCTGTCCTGTCCCAGACATACAGTAAGTCATCTTCCTGTCCTTGATTAAAAAGAGAAAGAGGACAAGTGTGTGTGTGTGTGTGTGTGTGTGTGTGTGTGTGTGTGTGTGTGTGTGTGTGTGTGTGTGTGTGTGTGTGTGTGTGTGTGTGTGTGTTTTCTACCTTTTTTCACTGTAGGCGTTGTACTATAGCTGTCTGGTTGCTGCTGCTACTGCTGCTGCTGCTGCTCCTACTGTTGTTGTTGCTAGCCACTAATCCTTATGTTTACTGCAGAGTGTGTGTGTGTGTGTGTGTGTGTGTGTGTGTGTGTGTGTGTGTGTGTGTGTGTGTGTGTGTACTCTTGCTGCTTCACAAGTAGACTCTTAAAAAGAGAGCTGTTGCCTTAGGGGTGTGTATGTGGGGTGTTTAGAGAGAGCTTGAGTAGTGGACAGAGTGGAGTGGGAGTGGTACTGATGGAGAAGTGTTTTGTGTCTTTTGTTTGCGTGTGTGTGTGCGTGTGTAAGAATCTTCTAACCGCACACATTTCAAGATTTTTCACATTTTTCACTTTTTTTTTTCAACTTTTTTCACTGAATTCTCTCTGCTTTGACTACGCAATTCCCCTCTCAATGCTCTTGTCAGTTTGGTGTATTGAGTGGAATTGAATTGACAGGCTGGGGGGGGGGGGGTGTTAGAGTCTTAGAGTATGGGAGAGGGAGAGGGAGAGACTACGGTATTGAGAGAGAGCAAGAGGCTAAAAAGTATTGAGAAAAAGAGGTATTGAGAGAGAGAGAGATAGAGAGAGAGGAGGGGGGGTATTGCAAGATAGATTGAGAGTCTCCATAGAGACTCAGATGTATGAAGTTAGAGAGAGAGAGAGAGAGAGAGAGAGAGAGAGAGAGAGAGAGAGAGAGAGAGAGAATCATGATTGAGAGAAACAGAGGTAAGTTTTAGAAAAAAGGGAAAGAGAACATTAGTGTAGAAGAGAGAAACAGACAGTGTGGCAAAGTGATTGACTGTTCTTCAGTTAGTGAGGGGCAGTGTGTGTGTGTGTGTGTGTGTGTGTGTGTGTGTGTGTGTGTGTGTGTGTGTGTTTGGGGGGCACTGATGTCTGCTGTCATACTCAATCCTCTATTTCTGTTATCCTCAGAGCTGTGTGTGTGTGTGTGTGTGTGTGTGTGTGTGTGTGTGTGTGTGTGTGTGTGTGTGTGTGTGTGTGTGTGTTTAAAGAGACAGGAGTGAACAAACAGCAGTTTTGGCACCCCTCCTCCTCCCCCTGTCTTTTCATCTCTCTGTTGATTTCTCCTCTCCTCCCTTCTCTTCCTCTCTTCCTCCCTTCTTTTCCTCCTGTCCTCCTTTCTTTTCTTCCTCCTTTCTCTTCCCCCTTTCTCTTCCTCCTCTGTCAGCAAACATAACAGATTTCCCAGCAACCCATTGAAATCTGCTGCCTGGCACCGACAGATTACGCTATGTGCTGTATGAAGACCAGACCCACAATGCAGACAGCGCGCACACACACACACACACACACACACACACACACACACACACACACACACACACACACACACACACACACACACACACTCTGTCTCTCTCTCAAGGATGCAAACCTTAGTTTTGTCACTTTTCTTCACTTGACCCGTCTCCCTCTGTCTCGTTTTGCACACACACACACACACACACACACACACACACACACACACACACACACACACACACACACACACACACTGATCTCTCTTTTTCTAGCTGTCTGGGTTTCACACTTTCTCTATTTCTAAATCATTCTCTCTCTCAGGCATACACAAACAGATGCAGACACACACACTCTAGTATGCACAGACACATACACACACACACACACACACACACACACACACACACAGACAGAGAGAGAGAGAGAGAGGGTATAGTAGTGCAGCCACTTATTTGAGGTTAGTTGTGGTTGAGTGAGTGATAGGGAGTGAAATATTCAGCTAATGCGTCCCCATCCCCAGCTTCCTCCTGCTGACACCGAGCTGTCTGTCAGCTGCACTCTTCCTTTAAAACAACAACAGAGGAGAGGGACACGCACTCACTCACTCACTCACTCACACACACACACACACACACACACACACACCCTCACTCACCCATCTTTGTGTGTATCATACCTGTCACACACACTCATTCACTTACTCACCTTCTCTGTGTGTGCCCTACCTGTCACTCAAACACACACACACACACACACACACACACACACACACACACGCCCACTCACTCACCCTTCTTTGTGTATGCCCTACCTGTCACACAAGCACACAGCACACAGTCAAACTGACCTGACCACCGTTTGCACACACCCTGAGACAGGTAGTATACTTTGAGAGTGTGTGTGTGTGTGTGTGTGTGTGTGTGTGTGTGTGTGTGTGTATGTGACGTGTGACGTGTGTGCAGCACTGTATTTTCACACCATTGTATGGGCCACTCTTCTGAGGTTAAGGCTGGCTTTTAAATGATCACCATTTCGTGAGTTGTTTTTGATATAATGTCTCCAAAGAACTCTTTCCAAGTGTGAACAATGCATTCTTTCCTTTACCAAAGGCAACAGGCTTTTTCAAATTCAATTCAATTCAATTCAATTTTATTTGTATAGCGCACAAATACAGTACATTGTCTCACGGCGCTTTACAGACAGTACGGGAAGCATCCATGAGAATCAGGGGCAAGGAAAAACTCCCTCGCTTTGTAAATAATTTGTTATGTAGGAAGAAACCTTGGGCAGATCCACGCCTCATGGACTCAGCCTACCTGCCTGGGGCCTAATAAAGTATCCGTAAAGTCTGATGCATAGATTGACCATGGTTAACACAAAACAGTATGAGTACTGAATGTAGTCAGAGATGATATACACATAGTTTGTGTGACAGTCAGGGCCAAGGGATGGAGTCAGTAGTTGGAGTGTGGGATTAGTCAGTAATTGGAGTGGGATCAGAGTTCATTGGGTGTTGGGGTGTTGGGGGGGGGCTCCGGGGAGGTTGATCAGCATCCGTAGTGGGGTAGGGTTGGTGGCAGGGAGGTTCATCACTCAGCCAGTGCGTCGGGGCAGCATCCGTAGTGGGGTAGGGTTGGTGGCAGGGAGGTTCATCACTCAGCCAGTGCGTCGGGGCAGAGGAGGCAAGAGAGACAAAAGAAGCAGAAACAGGAGGGTTAGGCCAATCTAGGAGGATATCACTTCATGATATGTGTCATATAATCTAGCTAGAGTGATGAGAGAGAGAGAGAGAGAGGAGAAAGAGGGTTGTACAGGATGGCAAGTGTGCAGAAGGTGGCAGCACTAGGCTATCGCAGCATAACTAAGGTATGGTACATGGCATCTCACCAACCCAGAAGGGGGTGGTCAGTGGCCGCCTTGGAAAACCAGCAGAGGTAGCCCTCCCAGGAAAGCCCAAGAGGAGTGGTGATATGCCATGGCCCACTCCTAATTATAGGAAATGTCAAAAGGAAGGTTTTAAGTCTAGACTTAAAGGTATTGAGAGTGTCCGCTGCGCGAATGTAGGGAGGAATAGAATTCCATAGAAGAGGTGCTCGATAGGCAAAAGCTCTTCCTCCAATTGTAGTTTTAGATATGGTCACTTTTTCAAGGAGGCCAGCATTTTGAGATCTCAGAGGTCTTGCTGGATGGTATGGAACAAGTAAATCTGTAATATACGCAGGAGCTAAGCCATTAAGTGCCTTATACGTCATGAGAAGGATTTTGAAGTCAATTCGACTTTTGACAGGAAGCCAGTGTAGAGATGCTAGAATGGGAGAAATATGTTCATATTTCTTAGTTCTAGTGAGTGTTCTAGCTGCTGCATTTTGGATTAGCTGTAGACAAATGACATCTGAGGTTATATTCACCATTTCTAGCTTTGCAAAAAAAAAAGCCCTGCTCTTCAAGTGAAACTGTACAACATTTTATGCCGCTTTGAGAGTAATTTACCAGCTCCCTAGACTGTTAAAACTCAGACTGTTGTCGACTCGCTGTTTGTTCACACCAAGAGCTTCCAAAGCTGCAATATTGGCTGAAGTCATTCACTTGAGAGCGACAAAAGCGACTAGAGACTAAACTTGGGTGACTACAGCGACTTAAAAAAAGTTAAAAAGCGGTCAAATGTATTCAGATTAGCTGAATTGCTTCTGCATTTCAGCTGTAAATCTGAGCCACTGTGCTGTAAATTACGATGACACGTCACAATGACACGTCACATCATAAGCGATTAGAGCGACTTCAGAGAGTACAGGAATTTTTTGCTACTTTTTTTGAGCAACAAAAACGATTTGACAGTTTTAGTAGTTCTTGGTGTGAACATACAGTTAGACTGTTGTGATTGATAGAAAATGGATATTTTTTATTGAATAGAAGCCATTGGAGCACATGCTGGTATACCTTCCTGCTGGTAAGTCCTTGTCAAACAGCAGGCTCTCTCAGCTGCTCTGGAGGTGGAGGTGCCGGTATACGACCTTGCTCCCTCACCCTCAAGGTCACAGCATCTCATTAATTACAAGTCCTCATGAATTTCAAAGATGGCTTCCCAGCGCTCTGCTTTTGACACCGCTACACTGGAAGTCATTGTCTGGAGGCTTCCAATCATATGATTGGTGCAGTGCTCCCAGTTGGAGAAGAGTGTGTGTGTGTGTGTGTGTGAGAGAGAGAGAGAGAGAAAGCCTTTTCATCTTTCCATACTCCCACACAAGATAGGTGATAGACGCCATGAAGTGAGAAAAACCCAAGAAGGAATGTTCGTATTCAGCTTGTGCGTACACACACACACACACACCTCTGATCTCTTCACTACTCCTCACCATGAAAACTCTCCTCCTTCTCTTATGCTTCACGTCTTCCTTTGTTTTTTTTTTCTTTCTTTTGTCTGTATCCCTCTCTTCTCCGACCATTTATACTACATATTGCTTTTATTTAAATGCTCTCTCTCTCTCTCTTTTCACTCTCTATTTCTTTCTTCCATCTTCCCTCCCTCTTCCCCCATTTCTCTATCCCACCATCTCTACCTCCTTGGATCCTCCTCTCTTCCTTCTCCTCTTTTCTTCCCTCCACTCTCTTCACTCTGTCCACGGGAAGATGGGATTGAGGTGTTATGTGTGTGTGTGTGTGTGTGTGTGTGTGTGTGTGTGTGTGTGTGTGTGTGGTGTATGGTGACCTATAAACTGAGATTGCGTTGTTGGCCGGCAGGGCTAGATAGCCTCTCAGAGATGGGCAATCCGAGGCCAGGCAGCGGCAGCCTGAGCCTTCATTACGGCCACTCCAAAGGCTGGAGAATATCTCTGCCACACACACACACACACACATGCGCACAGGCAGAGTGATTGCCTTTTGTTGGCCAGCATGGCTGTCCTGCATCTCTCTCTCAGCAACACCAACAGGAGGCAGACGGACAATTAAGCCCACGCTGTGTGTGTGTGTGTGTGTGTGTGTGTGTGTGTGTGTGTGTGTGTGTGTGTGTGTGTGTGTGTGTTTATAGGACTCAGAAAGTATGTGTATGAATGCTGTGTGTGTGTGGGTGTTTGTATGGTTTATTTATGTCTGTCTACGGAACATGTGTGTACAGTAATACTGTAACTGCTGTAGGCTGGTGGTGCAGAGATATGCTGACTGTGTGTGTGTGTGTGTGTGTGTGTGTGTGTGTGTGTGTGTGTGTGTGTGTGTGTGTGTGTGTGTGTCCATCCTCTTGAGGGTGCAGAGCAGGCCAAAGTGTTCCGCAGTCGCACAGCTGAGTCCTCACTTGCACTGCATTCTGGGAGTTTGTCCAAGGCCAGATGAGAATCTCGCCCTCCATCCTTCTCTACCTCTCTCCCTCTTTCCCTCCCTCCCTCTTTCCCTCTCTTTCCCTCTCCCTTTCTACCACTCTCAATTTCCCTTGTGCTCCCTCTGTCTCACTTGTTTTGAGTGCTGGTCTTGTTTTGTGGTTGTTTATTTGTTTACATCATTCCTGAGAGAGCCAGTGGCCCTGTGTGTGCTGTGCTGCTTTCCATGGGTTGGCTGGGCTGGGCTGGGCTGGGCTGGGCTGGGTTATTTGCATTCAGGTGTTGTGTTGTGTTGTGTTGTGTTGTGTTGTGTTGTGTTGTGTTGTGTTGTGTTGTGTTGGGTTGGGTTGTGTTGTGTTGTGTTGTGTTGTGTTGGGTTGGGTTGTCCTCTGGCACATTGTGTTGTGTTGGGTCATGTTGTCTCTGGTTGTGTTGCGTTGTGTCGTGTTATCTCTGGTTGTGTTGTGTTGTTTTGTGTCACATTGTGTCATCCTCTGATACATTGGATATTGTTGTGTTGTGTTGTGTCATGTTGTCTCTGGCTGTGCTGTGTGTTGTGTTGTGTTGTGTCGTGTTGCGTTCATGTGTTGTGTTTTGTTGCATGGTGTTGTGGCACATTGGATTGTGCAGTGTTGTGTTGTTTTGTGTTGTGTTGTGTTGCATGGTGCTGTGTGGCATAGTGTTGTGTTGCATCGTTGCCGTCTGTGAGCCCTCTGTGACTGAACCCTTGAAATGAGTGAGTAGGAGGCTGTGCTCCTGTGGAAGTTGTCACCATAGAGGCATGAAAGGCCCATTCTCTCTCTCTTTTTTCTCTCTCTCTTTCTCTCTCTCTCTCTCTCTCTCTCTCTCTCTCTCTCTCTCTCTCTCTCTCTCTCCTCTCTCTCTCTCTCGACCCCTCACACTTCTCTTCCTGAGCTCTCTCTCTCTTTGTTCTCTGTGAAATCCTCAGCTCACTCACCTCCTCTCACATCTGCCCAGTCGTAAACACTCTAGAGCTTTCAGCAGGACTCCGGAACATTCTGCCAGCCGATGATGCTTTACACTTAGCCTCATACCAGCAGTAGCTTTGGCTAGAACATTGATAAATAAGCACAAATCGCCCATCCATCATGAAAAGCAAACCTATAAATCATGATCTGCTATATTGAGTAATTAATAATAATGCACAATGATATTTTTTCATGATAGTTTTGCAGATCAATATTTAGTGTAGTAAAAAATTCCCTCAGATTAACAGACAAAACTGTTTTGTTTTTTTTAATCATTTTTGTGCTTTTTACTTTTATGTTTGTGTACTGCACATTGAAAGAAACACACTTGCCTTGTGTATATAAATACACTTACCTTGCCTCGTCTGCTGTTGCAGAATTGCAGAAAGAAGCCATGTGTCTAAGTAT
>JAODXP020000031.1:7242929-7245429 GCA_027497455.2 Sardinella longiceps
TTGATCCCAGGCAGTTTGGGTAATTACTGCCGTCAGTGTGACACACTGTGGTGACTCAGGCACCTGTCAAGCAGGCTTTTGGAATGGGGGTCTCTAATTAGAAAGGGGAGGGGTAGGGGAGGGGTGGGGGACAGATCATTGTAACAATGTGTGCATCTTCTGTGTGTGTGTGTGTGTGTGTGTGTCTGTGTGTATGTATGTGTGTGTGTTGGATGACTGAATGGGTGTGTGTGTGTATGTGTGTGTGTGTGTGTTGGATGATTGAATGGATGTGTGTGTGTGTGTGTGTGTGTGTGTGTGTGTGTGTGTGTGTGTGTGTGTGTGTGTGTGTGTGTGTGTGAGTGAGTGTTGGTTGACTGACTGATGAAAGGCTAGAGCAGATCGTATCTTGTAAGGGTGTGTGTGTGTGTGTGTGTGTGTGTGTGTGTGTGTGTGTGTGTGTGTGTGTGTTGATGAAAGGAGAGCTCTGCAGTGTTGTCAGTCGATGTCCAGCCAAGCCAGACACACCCCCAGAGAGGTTGTCTGTTCTCCCTCTCGCAGTAACAGATGGATGCTTGAACTGCAGTTCGAGATGAGATGGACTGAAACAGAAAGAGAGAGAGAGAGGGAGGAGGAGGAGGAGGAGGAGAGGAGAGAGAGTGAGTGAATGAAAGAGAAGCGACAGAGAGAATGGACATCATGACTGAATAATGAGACTGATTTATGATTCAGAGAGTTCATAGAGGTCTGTTATACATGCATTTCTAGACAAGTCTTTGCAGTAACTATGGATGTGTGGTTAAAGTCTATGTGGTGTGTGTGTGTGTGTGTGTGTGTGTGTGTGTGTGTGTGTGTGTGTGTGTGTGTGTGTGTGTGTGTTTAAAAAAGAATATTCTTGAGTCGTGAGTGAGATTAATTGTGCTCTCTGTCGTACATGATGTGTTGGATGAGTGCTGATTATTTCTTACAGTATTTGACATGAGTGTGATGCTGCAGTGAAATGCTGTGTGGTGTGTGTGTGTGTGTGTGTGTGTGTGTGAGAGAGAGAGAGAGAGAGAGAGAGAGAGAGAGAGAGAGAGAGAGAGAGAGAGAGAGAGAGAGAGAGAGAGAGAGGCTTGCATTAGGAGCTGCGATTGCAGTGAAAAGTGTTGTGGTGTTTTGTGTGTGTGTGTGTGTGAGTTCATGTGTGTGTGTGTGTTTGTTTCCAAAAAAGATTCTCTAATGCTATATAGAAAATGCCCCAAAAGAAAAACAAGTCAGGTGCTGAACCATAAGTACAAGAGAGTCGAGGACATGAGCCCTACAGACAAACACACACACACACACACACACACACACACACACACCAACCAACCACTTCTCATCACAGTCGACATTCATAGTACATTTGACAGGGGTGGTGTGAGTTCATAAAGTGGTCTTTTTATATAGCAGCAAACTGACCTCGTATTGCCTAAAATCGCCTGCAGTCACGGCCAAAACAAGCAAAACAAATGGATTTTGCTTAAAGAACTGGTCAGTACAGGTTTGGAATGAACACACACACACACACACGCACACACACAGTTGTGTGGCTATAGCCTACATGGAGTGTGTGTGCTTATGTGTGTGTGTTTCAAAAAGAAGATCCTTCTCTCTCTCTCACACACACACACACACACACACACACACAGAGCAGACGTGTGTTCATGGATATGCACCGTAGCTCAAGGCCGTGGGTTTTGTTTGTTCTCTTGTCTATTTTGAAAAGCAGCTCCCAGCCAAATGGAAGGAAAAGATTCTTGCCATCCCAACAGAGTAAAAAACATAACATAAAATAAACACGTAAAATAAATAAATAACCAAACAAATCTGCTGCAGTCTGACAACCTGGTGTGATTTTCCTTGGCTGTGAGTGTGTGATTGGAGAAAAAAAACCTGAAAAAAACCTAAATTGATTGCTTGGTCTCATCCTGATATCACTTCATAACTGCCTCTTCAGTCAGTCTACTCTCATTGACATTGCCCAGCCTCTTTCCCCTGGAGTCCCCTTTGAAAGGCATTTGATTGGCTACCCCATCCGTCCTTCACCGTGACACTCTGTCTGATTGGCCGGTCCCCTGGCTCCCCGGCCACTCTTGTTTGACGTGAGAGGGCTGACAGGCGGGTTGATCACCCCCCCAAGTGTATCCCAGTGTTGCTGCCTATCCTGTCCCACGGCTCACTGGTTCAGCCCAAGGAACCGCAGTTTCTCCAGTCGCCAAGCTGAATTGAATATCCTGCAAACACACACTATGTCCTAGCCAACAACCCTCACACACACACACACACACACACACATTCTACAAAGGCAGACAGGCCTCTCTCTCTCTCTCTCTCTCTCTCTCTCTCTCTCTCTCTCTCTCTCTCTCTCTCTCTCTCTCTCTCTGTTGCAGCATTGCACAACAGCAACATTAAAAAACATTAAAAATTCAAGATTTAGTCTTATTTTAGTTCATGGCAAAGGCTGCATAGTGACGTGGCCTATGATTCACTCTGCAGT
>JAODXP020000031.1:7255429-7260429 GCA_027497455.2 Sardinella longiceps
CCTCACAAGTTTTGTTTATTCTGTTTTATTTGGTTTTATCTATACTGTGTTTAACCATAAAGTTGTCAAGGTGTGTGTGTGTGTGTGTGTGTGTGTGTGTGTGTGTGTGTGTGTGTGTGTGTTTTTTTAGTGTTTGTGTGTGTGTGTGTGTGTATGTGTGTGTGTGTAGGATGCACACATTCACACTTCTCCACAGGTCTCTCTCTCTCTCTCTCTCTCTCTCTCTCTCTCTCTCTCTCTCTCTCTCTCTCTCTCTCTCTCTCTCTCTCTCTCTCTCTCTCTCTCTCTCTCTCTCTCTCTCTCTCTCTCTGGTGAGCCCAGCATGGGTGCCAGTCTGTACTGATGGCTCTGGGCCCGCTGCTGCATCCATGTGGATATGTGGTTATAATAATAAGTGGGGATTGACGACACACACACACACACACACACACACACACCTCTGTGCTCCTCACTCATTGCTGATTCCACTGGTAAGATTTAGAGGGAGCAGGAGCATGTGTGAGTTATTTGCCAAATAAATCATCTCCGCTCTTTTTTAAAAGGGGGGGTTTGCATTAAACATGACTGCCAGAGAGGGGGGACAAATCAGCTCTTTACTTCCTCCGCTTCATTGAGATCTCTGGCCTCCTGCTCCTTCAATCTCTCTTTCTCTTTTTGTCTTCCTCTCTTTGTCTATCTTAGCCTTCCTCTTTACTTTTCACCATCTCTCACTTGGTCTCTACTGTTTTCTCTCTACATCGCTTTCTGTCTTACTCTTCTTACTTTTCTTTTTGTCTCTATGTCAAACTTCAGTGTGTGTCTGTGTGTGTATCTCCCTCTCTCTCTCCTTACTCTCCTTTCTCTCTCTCTCTCTCTCTCTCTCTCTCTCTCTCTCTCTCTCTCTCTCTCTCTCTCTCTCTCTCTCTCTCTCTCTCTCTCTCTCTCTCTCTCTCTCTCTCTCTCTCTCTCTCTCTCTCTCTCTCTCTCTCTCTTTCTGTCTCTCCAAAGACCACTAATGCATTCTGAGCGGGTAGCCGTGTTGAATTTTTTAGAGTGCTGGTTAAATATATATGGCAGGACTGAGGGATGGCTCCTCGTGCACTTTCCACTGGAGGACTGGTGGTTACAGCCACACACCCCATCCGTCCACCCCAACACACACGCACACACACACACACACACACACACAAACACACACACAGGCACGCACACACACCCATACAGTATACACACTCACATACAGATACACACACACACACACACGCCTACAGTATATACACACACACACACACACACACACACACACACACATATACACCCACCCACGCACACATGTACACACACATATACAGTATATACACACTCACACAGATACACACACCCACACACACAAATAGACACTAGACAGTCTCTCTCTCTCACACACACACACACACACACACACACACACACACACACACACAGTATATACACACACTCACATGCACAGATACACACATAGACACTACACACTCGCACACACACACACACACACTCTAACACACCCCCACACACACACTCACACACATTGAAGCTGGCAGTAGTCTCAGCTCTCTGAGGGTTGTAAGGGGGTGCAGGTGGTGCTTGAGGGGATGAATAGGGTGAGAGGCAGGAGATGCAGGTACTGCAGGTGAAGAAGAGGTGGATTTTCAGGATTTTCTCCTCACACCTCCAAAAATCTTCGACAGAGAGAAGAGAGAGAGAGAGAGAGAGAGAGAGAGAGAGAGAGAGAGAGAGAGAGAGAGATTGCACAAAAAGAGGAAAGACAGGTAAAAAGGTCCAGGTATTTGTTTTAGATTCCCACACATCCCTCCCCTCTCTCTCTCTCTCTCTCTCTCTCTCTCTCTCTCTCTCTCTCTTTCTCTCTTCTCTCTCTCTCCCCCCTTTAATCCCCCCCCCGCCAGCGAGAACGGCAGATAGATAAAGAGCCCTAAAGAGGAAGCGGATCATGAAACCGCTCTCCCAAATTGCCATCACACACACACGCGCACACACACACACACACACACACATTCAAAAAAAAAAAAAAAGATAATCTCAGACCATCATTACTATTTTATGCCACGTTGCCAGTTGTATTCCTTATCCAAAAAGCCCTAATGGTCTTTTTCTCACGCTAACTTGTGAGCATTAGGGCTCCTCGATTTGCCGCTGATTCCAACTGACAGCATCGCCTTGCCAGACATGGAGCACGGCTTGGGGAAAGTAAGTCAGAGCGCGGTAGGCAGAATAGGCCGGTAACCGGGCAGGAAGTCGATGTGTGTATGAGACAAAACTAAAATGGCCTCCACTTCCTGTGCTGGGGCTCCCAAACAACAAGAAGAAATGACTATGGATAGATTAACCATTAGTACTCTGTGGCTAATAGCTATTAGATTAGCTATTAGCATTCATTAGTCAGCAACAGGCTGTGGACAGGGGTGAGATGAGCTATTAGCACTCTGTAGCATCAGGCTGAAGACAGGGGTCAGATTAGCTATTAGCACTCTGTGGCTAGCAGCAGGCTGTGGACAGGGGTGAGATGAACTATTAGCGCTCTGTGGCTAGCATCAGGCTGAAGACAGGGGTCAGATTAGCTATTAGCACTCTGTGGCTAGCAATAGGCTGTGGACAGGGGTGAGATTAGTTATTAGCACTTTGTGGCTAGCAACAGGCTGTGGACAGGGGTCTGGGTGGTTGTTGCACATTTGCCTGTGTTTGCTAAGATACAGACTAACTGATTAGTCTAAACTGTCAGAGTGAGAGAGAGAGAGAGAGAGAGAGAGAGAGAGAGAGAGAGAGAGATTTTTCTGCACTATATGCCTTGGCAACACTGTTTCCATATGAATTGTCATGTCAATAAAGCATTCCATATTCTCTGTTCCTTACTGTAGGTGACAGGCAGCTGTAGGGTAATCTTTGTGTGTGTTAGCTTGCTTGTTTGTGTGTGTGTGTGTGTGTGTGTGTGTGTGTGTGTGTGTGTGTGTGTGTGTGTGTGTTATTTGTTTTGTTTGTGTGTCTGCTTGCTGCTGGGTGTGTGGAGACCCTGGTTTTCATTCCACCTCCCCCTTTAAGTTACTTTAGAAAAGGAAATAATTCCAAATGATTAAAAGACTAGCAAACTGAATGTTGCTCATAGGGGAATCACACCCCCACAAATTCATTCAGCTCTCATCAGTCATACAGCGCCATACTTCAACTGGCTCATTAAAGGTGCCCCAATTCTAGCCATAAGCGCGCCGTATCAGGGCCAACTTTGGAGCCATGTCGAGTCCTGTGTCAAAGCTGAGTGTGTGTGTGTGTGTGTGTGTGTGTGTCTGTCTGCCTGCCTGTGTGTGTGTGTGTGTGTGTGTGTGTGTGTGTGTGTGTGTGTGTGTCTGTCTGCCTGTGTTTGTGTGTGTGTGTGTGTGTGTGTGTGTGTGTGTGTGTGTGTGTGTGTGTGTGTGTGTGTGTGTGTGTCTGTATCTGCGTGAAGCCCAGAGGTCTCTCCGCCCACTGTTTACTGAGAGGTTATTGTAATGAATTAAATGATTCGGATGCATGCTCACTGCTGCCTGGCCTCTGTGTGTGTGTGTGTGTGTGTGTGTGTGTGGATGTGTGTGAGTGGGTTGGTTGGTTGGTTATCTCCAGGGCTTGAGTGAGGGTAGGTAGCGAGGGATGAAAGGAAAGGGGAGGGGTGGAGGAATGGAGAGAGACTCGTCTCACACGCAGCCCTGTCACTCCATATTTCAGCCGCGCCGCCGCTGTGAGACAGCAGTAATAAATGCTGCTGCAGAACCCCACGGAACTTTCTCTCTCCCACGAGGCTGTGCTTCTCTCTGCGAGACACACACACGCACACACACATACTCTCTCTCTCTCTTTCTCTTCGTCTCTCTATTTTGTCTTTGTTTTCTTTTCAATCTCTTTTTCTCTTTTTTGTAAATATATTTTCCATGTAGGATTTTTGTCTCTTGTCTTTCTCTCTTTGTCTTGTTTTCCCTCTTATTCTCTCTTTCTCTCCCATCACTGTCCATGTCTCTCCCTCCGTCTCTCTCCCTCTCTCTTCCTTCTCTCAGTGTCTCCCTCTCTCTCTCTTTCCTCACTCTGTCTGTCTATCTCTAATCTCTGTTGTTTACTCTCATCTCTCTCTTTTTTTCTTTTTTTTCTTTTTTCTCCCTTTTGAATTTATTCTTCCTCTTTTTCTCTCTCTTTCCCTTGCTTTTCTCTCTATCTCTCTATCTCTCTATCTCTCTGTTGTTTACTCTTGTGTCCCAGTAGTCCTCTCTCAGTTGCTGCTTGCATCTGTCTGTCTTCTGTCTATTTTCACTCCCCCTGTTCCTTCTGTCTCTCAAGAAATACACACATCCCGTAGCCCTCTCTCTCTCTCTCTCTCTCTCTCTCTCTCTCTCTCTCTCTCTCTCACTTTCTCATTCACTCTTTTACTCACTCCCACACACACACACACACTCACCCTTTAGCCCTGCTCTGTCTTTCAGTCTGTCTCCCTGTCACTCGCTCTCTCTCACACACACACACACACACACACACACACTCACAAACACCTACATAAACATATACGCTCTCCCTCTAGCCCTTTTCTTTCTCTATGTCTCTCTCTCTCCCACACACACCCACACATATACATAAACACACACACACACATACACACCTCTAGAAACACACACCCTTTAGCCCTGCTGTTCCTTTCTGCCCGTCTCTCTCTCTCTCATACGTACACACACCTGCATAAACACACGCACACGCACACACACCTTGCACACCTCACACTGTGCTTGTCCAAGATAATGACAGATGACAACCTCTCTCTGGTTCCCGTGTGGCTGGCTTCAATGTGCACCACACACACACACACACACACACACACACACACACACACACACACACACACACACACTGTTTTGCGTGGGTGCAGCAGAAGACATCAGACTCTGAACAGATGGAGGGAAGACCAACCTCATGTTTGGTGCGGCAGCCCGCAGCAGGCTTGTGAGCATGCCCAG
>JAODXP020000031.1:7265429-7267929 GCA_027497455.2 Sardinella longiceps
GTGTGTGTGTGTGTGTGTGTGAGTGTGTGTGTGAGTCTGCCTTTGAGAATGAGGTGTATTACAAGTGTGTGTGTGTGTCTGTCTTTCTGTGTGTGTGTACATGTATGTGCACAGCACACTTGTGTGTATGTGTGTCAGTGAGTGAGTGAGTGAGTAGGAGAGTGAGAGATTGTGTATGTGTCTGTCTGTGAATGTGCGTCTGTCTGCAGGTGTGTGTGTGTGTGTGTGTGTGTGTGTGTGTGTGTGTGTGTGTGTGTGGAGAGTAGTTGGAAGATGGAGAAAGAGAGGCAAAGAGGGAGGCAGAGGCAGATGCGTGACAGAAAGTGATCAATGTGGTGACTAAGAGAGCGTGACCACATTGCTCAGTTATGCCACACACACACACACACACACACACACACACACACACACACACACACACACACACACACACCACACACACCTCCAATCCACTTCTCCCCAGATACCCCTACTCTACTCCAGCCAGAGACAGAGTATGCCCTCTGGAAGAGTGTGTGTGTGTGTTTGTGTGAATTAGAGAGAAGGAAAGCTTAATGAACTGAAGGTGTGTGTGTGTGTGTGTGTGTGTGTGTGTGTGTGTGTGTGTGTGTGTGTGTGTGTGTGTGTGTATTGGAGAGAAAGAAAGTTTACTGAAACTAATTGAAGCGGAGTGCCATGTATCCCTGCCCTCAGCTGTGTCGGCCTCAGCTGTGTTATGCTGACCTGCACTGACCGCTGCCCAGTGTCACGCATGGAACCTCCCATCAGCCCCCCCGTCTGTTCCGCCCTGCAGTGGCCCTCACCACAGAGGACAAAAGTCAAAAGTAGAGTGTGAGGGCTGCAAACGTTTATTAAGTTCCGGGGGAGAGTCAATCTCTCGTGCGCTGATACGAAAGATCACTGAAACATTTATGTTGTGACTTATACAGACTGTAATTACTCATGTTTGCTGACCATTTATGTTGTTCTGTTTTGGTCAGTAGTCAATGACCTTTTCGGTTGTACTACTCATGGCCTGTATAGAGCCTCATGGCGCAGCTGCATGAACAGGCCCTGTGCTGAGCCCCATAATGCAGCTGCATGACCAGGCCCCCTGGCTGAGCCCCATGGCGCAGCTGCGTGACCAGGCCATCTTTCAGTGCTGAATTGGAGAAAGTTTACGTTGGTCTGTAATATTCCCAGTGTAACATATACAGACAGACAGTGTACATATAGGGTTCCATCTTTGCTAGAGCCTCAAGTATCCTTGAAAGATCTTGGAGAAGTAATGTATTTTTTAAAAAGGGTTTGTAGTAGCAATTCCATCGAATAATCCAAGTGATGAACAAACGCTGGGCCAGGGCCGGGGATTGAACGCACGCTCCAATGTAACGTTAACAAAAAAGATTTAGGCTATTGTCCTTGAGGCAAAAAATGATGCAAATGAAAACCGGTTAAACAAAACTATATTATGAAAACTTAACGAAAAGATAGTGAAATCAACGAAATGTTACAAAAAACGTGGTCAAAACAGTGTTTAAGCACCCGGCTGCATCTTCCATCAACCCAAACTAAAACTAGCCGCCGCCATATAACACTTTGACCTCTGACCGTGATACCATTACGTCACACCAAGTCCAATTACACAAAATTCCCGTAATAAAATAAAAATATCAATTCATATTACATTCATAACGTTAGCTTAAGCACCCATCATAATCAAAACCAAAAATAATAATCATTTCAAAACTTACAATATACAAACGGCAAAACGGCCGTAACAGGGTTCCTGAAAGCTCCCTTATGGCTTCTGCTAGTATGGCGAAGTGAGGAACCTTAAAGGAATAGCTTACCTCTTTATGAAAATTGGTTATTCACCTCCTTACTCTGAGTTCCATATAAAAAAGCATTTTGGTCTCAGTGCTTGTGTTTTCCTAGTATGGCATCCCCAATTTCCCCCATTTTTTAGCTTTAGCTTAGCATAGGCGTTGGAATGTAATGTTGCCAGATAGCAACTCTTTGGCAACTTTACTTTCCAGCACCTATAATAAGTTTAAGTTAAAATAGGGGATGCCAGACTAGGACAACGCATGCACTGAGACCAAAATGCCCTTACCCACATGTGGAACTCCAGGTAAGGGGGGGTGAATAACCAATTTTCATAAAGAGTTGTACTACTCCTTCAAAAAGTGCTTTGAGTATCCTTTAATTTTAAGAGTGTACTAACATTCTACACACATGGTAACATTCTACATACTGACGTTCTGCACGCGTGCCCAGCTGGCCTAGATGGCATCTATTGCACAAGAGTCTGTTGTACATATGCAAATCAGATTGGCCTGCCTCGATCCAAAACAGATAAAGTTGTTTGAGTTCAAAGGGTGTGACGCGCCAACGTAATCTCCCATCGCAGACGGCAGACGGGCGGCTACAAATGGCAGTCGTCACGGTGACACTTGTAACGCAAGCGGAGAGTAATGTCTCCCTGACAGCCAAGCGGGCGTGGCGTACACGAGGCCAC
>JAODXP020000031.1:7290429-7300429 GCA_027497455.2 Sardinella longiceps
TCATATCTCACTATAGATTAGAGAGGGAGATACACACTCCTTGTCATCGAGTGTAAAGTCAAACACACACAAACACACACACACACACACACACATTTCTTAGTGAGATGACGAGAGAATAATGACAAAAACACCAGCACTTGTCATTGGGTGTAGACTAGTCAGTCAGACACACTCAAACACACACACACACACACACACACACACACACACACACACTTATTTCTCAGTGTGATGACTAGAGAAAAATGACAAACACGCACACACTTTGTATCTTGCTAGAGTGTAGAGAGAGATACACACATCTTGTCATCGGGTGTAGAGTGAGACACACACACACACACACCGTTCTCAGCATGATGTCTAGAGAAAAATGACAAACATACACACATTGTATCTTGCTAGAGTGTAGAGAGAGATGCACACCCCTTATCATCAAGTGTAGAAT
Source organism: Sardinella longiceps (assembly GCA_027497455.2). Lineage (NCBI taxonomy): Eukaryota > Metazoa > Chordata > Actinopteri > Clupeiformes > Clupeidae > Sardinella > Sardinella longiceps. The sequence continues at coordinate 7,290,878 of JAODXP020000031.1, forward strand.
CAGACACACAAACTTCTCAGACAGATGTCTCGAGAAAAATGACAAACACACACCTCATACCAGCGTAGAAAGAGATACACAGATGTTGTCATTGATTGTAAAGTCTGACACATATATACACACACACACACACTTCACAGTGATAACTAGAGAAAAATGACAAACACACTTCATATCTTGGCTATAGGATCTACAGAGATACACACGTCTTGTCATTGGGTGTATTCAGACTAGAGAAAAAATGCACAAACACACAGCTCTTAGCATGGAGTGTGGATATGTACATCTTATCATATAATGTAGTGTCACACACACACGCACACATATCTATGTGAAGACTAGGGAAAAATGACACACACACACACACACACACACACACACACACACACACACACACACACACACACACACATCTCTTAGTTTAGAGTATGTATATACACATCTTATCATAGAGCGCAGAGTCAGAAAACACACACACACTGACTAAAGAAAAATGATACACACACACATACACACACACACACATCTTGCCTTGGCTTTGGCTTTGGCTTTGAGATGGATCTTTTTGTAGTCACACAGTTGACATCAGAGGTGTTCAGAGTCACAGGAAGTGACATCATTGTTGTTGTTGTTTGTGTCTTGCTCAGGTGCGGGGCGCTGCACGCGGGTGACCACATCCTGTCTGTGGACGGGACCAGCATGGAGTACTGTACCCTGGCGGAGGCCACCCAGCTACTGGCCAGTGCCTGCGAGCACGTCAAGATGGAGATCCTGCCACACCACCAGACAAGGCTAGCCCTCAAGGGGCCTGAACATGGTACACACACACACACACACACGCACACGCACACGCACACACACACACACACACACACACCCTTTCAAGATGGAGATCCTGCCCCACCACTAGACAAGGCTAGCCCTCAAGGGGCCAGAACATGATACACACACACACAAAAAACTCATGGCTTTGGACCTTCACAAAGACTTTCACACTTCTGCAGTCTTACAAATCCCCAAGACACACAAAACTGAATGCTGCTCACCCCCCTGCACACACAACACCAACACACACACGCACATACACACACACGCACACACATCCTGAGAGAGCAGTAAAGAACACAGGAGCTCTCAGAGATAACAAGAAAAGGAACAGGCGTGGATGTCACACACCGCTATCTAAGTCCTCTCAAAGATGTGTTGGCCTGACGCGTCCGTCCAGAGAAACTGTAAACATATCCCAGAATCCCTCTCTCTGACAGAGGACACCTCTTTATCAGCCTCTGCAACCGTCTCGCCTGGCTGCCAGCGGAGAGCAGTTTGTATCCCCAACTCTCTCTCTTTCTCTTGCTCTCTCCCTCTCTTTCTCTCTTCTTCTTCTTCTCTCTCTCTCTCTCTCTCTCTCTCTCTCTCTCTCTCTCTCTCTCTCTCTCTCTCTCTGTCTCCGTGGCGATGGAGCAGCCGGAGGGCGACAGTGTTCCATTGTCATGACGGGGAAGTTTTACGACATCAAGGGCTTACCTCCTCTGGGCTAGCAAGGCTTTTTTTTTTTACTTTTCTTCGCTCGTCCCTGCGAACAAACGTCGTTTCCCCGACACGCCTTATCGGCCGAAGGGGGGGACAGAGATGAGCGATCGCCTGGCTTCTTAGGATTATCCGCCGCCAGCACCAGCATCTGATAGAATAGGATTTATACCGCTTCCACAGCAACCAGAGAAATTCAAAGCCGCAGATAACAGGAGACACACGCTGTCTGTGTGTGTGTGTGTGTGTGTGTGTGTGTGTGTGTGTGTGTGTGGGTGTGTGTGTGTGTGTGTGTGTGTGGTAGGTAAGCAGAGGTGATTGAGGGTCACGGGCGTATGCAAAAGCACTGCTTGGACTGGTGAGCGCCTGAGTGAGTGTGTGTGTGTGTGTGTGTGTGGAAGGTAAGCAGGGGTGATTGAGGGTCACTCGCGGGCGTATGCAAAAGCACTGCTGCTACTGGTGAGCGCATTGGGCAGTGCTGTTTCGCATAATGAGGGGCTATTTAATAGCGTAAGCTCAGACACACACACACAATAGGCTGCACAGTAATACACTAGAGTCTCTGCTAGTGGGATGCTGTCGCGCATGCTGAGCAGTCAATAGCTGGCCCAGCGCAAAGGCGTGTCTAAGGATATACCGGAACAGCAGCTATAACGGTGAGCAGAGTGAAGTAGAGTGCACACACACACACACACACACGCACACACACGCTTTGACTATCCTGTGTTCCTTATAGCCTGTTTCATTGTGTGTGTGAGAGAGAGAGAAATCATAGGAATTTTTGGTCAGATCACTCGCGCACACGCACGTGTGTGTGTGTGTGTGTGTGTGTGTGTGTGTGTGTGTGTGTGTGTGTGTGTGTGTGTGTGTGTGTGTGTGTGTGTGCGTGCGTGTGTGAGTATGTGTGCATAAATACCTATTCATTGTATGAGACTATGTGGGCCATTCCACTAAAAATGGACTTCAATACAAATAAAATGTCATGGTATTTGTATGGCAGCAATTATTACATAAAACATGAGCATTTGACATGTTTTTGCTGAAGATGTTACCGAATATTTCAATAATGTTCAAGTTGCTGTCTGTCACATCCATACAGCGGCATTCTCCATGTATGGTGATGTAGATAAAAATCTGTCTGAGTGGCCTAGTGTGTGTGTGTGTGTGTGTGTGTGTGAGTGTGAGTGTAAAGTCACCACCCTGCTCCTCACCCTGTTTCTGTATCCTCCCCTCCCCCCCCCCCCCTCCTCTCCTCTCTCTCTCTCTCTCTCTCTCTCTCTCTCTGTGTGTCCGGCGGGGCAGTTAAGGTCCAGAGGAGCACGCGGACGCTTCCCTGGGAGTCCAGCGCCAACAACAACAGCAACTTCCTCCCCTACCAGCACTATAACACCTACCACCCTGACCAGTCCCGGAGCCATGCCAAGCAGCAGAAATCCTCTCCAAACAACCCCCGTAAATGCTCCTCCTCTCCTCTCCTCTCCTCTCCTCTCCTCTCCTCTTTTATCCACCACTGCCTCTATCGTTCCATCCTTTCCTCCTCCTCCTCCTCCTACTTCCTCTTTTTCATCTTCACCTTTTCTCCCTTTCTTTCCTCTCTTGCCATCTACCTCTTTTCTCTTCTCTTCTACACATATGGAGCATCTACCCCTCTTCTCTCTTCTCCTCTCATCTGCTCTCCTCCTCTACTTTCCTCTCCTCTCCTCTCCTCTCCTCCACCCCTCTTTCAACCATCGCCCTTCTTTCTCGCTTTTTCCTTTCTGCTGTCACATGGTGCTTCTCTTCTCTCCTCTCCTCTCCTCGTTCCCCCCTTCTCTCCCTCTCTCTCTTTCTCCTCCTCTTCCACTCTTCTCTTCCTTTCGACTCTTTCCCTTCATCTCCACCCATCACCCTTCCTCTCTTCTGTCTGCTCTGACATGGGATTGATAGTCTTCCCTCCATCTCCTCTCCTTTTCTCTCTTCTTCCGCTCATCTCTCTATCCCCTCTTTATGGCTCTCTCTCAGCTATACGTCTCAGCTGGTCTTGTGTTCTTCCTCCCACTCCTCTTCCTCCTCCCTCTCATCCCCCTTTCCTTCTCTTCTTTCTTCACTTCCCTTCATTCCCCTCAATCTCTTTCATTTCTCTATTCCACCTCTCTGTCTGCCCTATCCTCATCATCATCATCTTCATCACCTCATATTCCCTCCCTCCTCCTCCTCCTCCTCCTCTCATCCTGTTTTTCTCAGTCCTCTCCCTAATTCGTCTCGGTGTATAGTGTGTGTGAGTGTTCCTTCTACTTACTACTACCCCTGTCTCTCTCTCTCTCTCTCTCTCTCTCTCTCTCTCTCTCTCTCTCTCTCTCTCTCTCTCTCTCTCTCTCTCTCTCTCTCTCTCTCTCTCTCTCTCCATCCCTCCCTCTCTCCCTGAGGGAAAAGTAGAGCAGAACTAAAGTTGGCCTTGGCGCAGGCATTGTCCCTGACAACCACAGATTACCCACAGCTGCCTCCGCAGCAGCACTAGCAGCAGCAGCAGCAGCTGCCACAGTCGACTCTCAAATTAGTTATTCATTTATTTACTTTTTTCCCCCCATTTGTCTGTTTATTTATGATTGTGCTTGTTTGTTTTCAAACCATTGATTTCATTATGCGACGGTGGTGGGCGTAGTGAAGCGTCTCTTTCTCTCTCCCCCTGCCTCTCTCTCTCTCTCTCTCTCTCTCTCTCTCTCTCTCTCTCTCTCTCTCTCTCTCTCTCTCTCTCTCTCTCTCTCTCTCTCTCTCTCTCTCTCTCTCTCTCTCTCTCTCTCTCTCTCTTTCTCTCTCTCTCTCTCTCTGTCGTCTATCTCTCCCTGGGCTAAGGTGCAAGCAGGCGATACGGAGCTAGCAGAGAGCCGTGAGAGAATAGAAGCCTGCTGCTTTTTCAGCCAACCTTTTTTTCTGTTTTTTTTTTCTCTCTCTCCTTTTTTTTCGCTTCTCTTTTTAAAGACTTGGACTGGGCGTCATCCTCGTCTCCTCACCAAAAGCGCCACTCTCCCCTGTCGCTGATCGTATTAGCAATGCTGTGCACCACGCCATGAACTGGATTCACTCTCTGGTGATTCAAACGAGAGAAGAGAGAGAGAGAGAGAGAGAGAGAGGGACAGAGAGAGAGAGAGAGACAGATTGAGGGGGAGGGAGGGAGGGAGGGAGGGAGAGAGAGAGAGAGAGAGAGAGAGAGAAGAGTGAGGGAGAGTAAAAGAAAGAGGGATAGTGATAATTCGACAAATGGCCACAGTTTTATCTGTGAACTTCATCCACCTCAGATAAAAAGCTGCATTGTTAGCGCCGCCGAAAATATGGTGTCTGTCTGTCAGTCTATATTAAACCTGCTAATTACAGGCTTTTGCACATCGGAGAGAGTGATGGGGAGAGAGAGAGGGGGGGGGGAGATAGACAGATAAAAGGAGGGAGAGAAAGAGTCAAATTCAGGCATGACTGAATCACAGACTCAGGCATTAGGTAGCAGAAGTCTAGACAAGATGTTCCCAGATATGAGGCTGGAGTCTGAGTTCAATTGTGAAGAATGTGATGGGATCTGCATGCAACATGACATATAGTCTACTAACCACACATTTCACACATTCACATAGCAAATATTCAACAGTTCAATAGTTGATTAAACTATTTTGAACAACAAGGCCCTGGATACAATACTATATATAGCTTGTTCTCCTCAAAGAGAGTTGTTTTCTCTGTGAGGGTTCTGAGTTCCAACACCAGGGTTCTCCTTGTTCTAATAATCCCGGGTCACAGGTGTTGCTCTGAAGGACATGGAGTGTCAAAGCAAATCACCCCCCCCCACACACACACACACACACACACACACACATTAGATTTCTGTCTCCTCCCCCCCGAACTCTCTTCCTGGCCTCTCCTCTGGGGCCGCCCGTTGTCAATGCCAATCGATCGCCTCGCCTCGCCTCCCGTTCCCATAATGCCCTGTAATTAGTCTGGATGGACACGCAGCGGAACGGAGAGGAGAGAGGAGTATAGGTGGACAGTCAGTCCTCTCGGCTTTTTCATTCTCTCTCTCTCTCTCTCTCTCTCTCTCTCTCTCTCTCTCTCTCTCTCTCTCTCTCTCTCTCTCTCTCTCTCTCTCTCTCTCTCTCTCTCTCCCGTTCCAAAGTTGCTGGGGGTCAAAAGGTCAGTGGTAATGGCACTGTGTTGTGCCTTGACCCCCATCAGACGACAGTCATTACTTCCCTCCCCTGCTTTAAGACCCCGGTTGCTGATTGGTCAAAATGAGCTGCTCTTGAGCCAACACAAGGGTGAGGACCTCCATTCCCCAAGCCTGGCAAGAAAGAAAAAAAAGTAAGAAAAGAAAAAGTTCAACATTTATTTCTAGATCTTTCCCCGCTCTCACCACCGACACCATTGCGGCTAAGATCTGAGCGGAAGCCCGTTAACAGTCCGCCGCCTTACGACCCCTCACACCGCCACGCGTTGAGTAGCCATCATCATTCTTCCGACTCAACCAACCCCAACCTCTCCAGCCTCCTGTGTGCTCTTGTAAGGAAGGACGTTCCTACTCCTAAGTCCCGTAATTGTGGCCATTTGTATTTATTCTGAGGGGGGTTAGCTGTAGGGCGTTAGCGCCGTAGAGTGCTAACACTAGCTTACTGAAGCTCAGCAGCCCATCAGTACAATGATGTCTAGGACATGGCTGAGACTGGACAAATGCACTTTATACAGTAGAGGAGAGGAGAGGAGAGGAGAGGAGAGGAGAGGAGAGGAGAGGGAGAGACTGCTGCTGGGGTCCACAGGAGAGGAAATTGGTAACACTGCACCCAGAGAGAGAGAGAGAAAGAAAGAGAAGGAGAGAGAGAGAGAGAAAGAGAAGGAGAAAGAGAGGCAGTGCTGCTTACCTGTGTGTGTGTGTGTGTGTGTGTGTGTGTGTGTGTGTGTGTGTGTGTGTGTGTGTGTGTGTGTGTGTGTGTGTGTGTGTGTGTGCCTATAAATTCCTCCTACTGTCCCAACGGCACTATTGATCTTCAGCTCCTCTCTCAGCATCTCAAGGACACCAAGCAGTCCAGCTACAGAAGCTCTCTCTCCTCTCCTCTCCTCTCCTCTCCTCTCTTCTCTTCTTCTCAGACCCCCCTCTCCCTCTTTTCTTTTTTTTTTCCTTTCCGTCTGTCTCACTTCCTCCCGACGCCTTCTATCTACCTCCCTCCAGCTCTGCTGATCGTTGAGTTTTTGTTTCCTTTTTCCATCACTCCTTTTTTTCCATCTCCATCTCCATCTCCATCTCTCTCTCTCTCTCTCTCTCTCTCTCTCTCTCTCTCTCTCTCTCTCTCTCTCTCTCTCTCTCCCCTGCTATCACTTTCTCGTTCTCCATTGAGGCAAATGGAGAAACAGAGAGAGAGAGAGAGAGAGAGAGAGAGAGAGAGAGGTCACGTCCGACAGATTCACTCTCTGCCAATTTCCCCATAATTCGGTCTGGATCCATCCACCGGTGCCTCTCAATCACAGGCCTTTTATCTCTTTCCTCTCTCTGCCATCGCTCAGTGTTTCAGACTTCATTTGCTCTCTCTCTCCTCTCTCTCTCTCTCTCTCTCTCACGCACTCCCACCCTCCTTTTCTGTATTTCTCTTTCTCTCTCTCTCTTTCTCTCTTTCTCTCACTCCCACCACCCTTCTCTCTCTTGCTCTCGATCTCTTCTCGATCTCCCTCTCGCTCATTCACTCACTCCCACTCTGCCTCTGCTCTCTCTCTTTCTCACTCTTCCTCACCCCCTCTCTCTCTCTCTCTCTCTCTCTCTCTCTCTCTCTCTCTCTCTCTCTCTCTCTCTCTCTCTCTCTCTCTCTCTCTCTCTCTCTCTCTCTCTCTCTCTCTCTCTCTCGTTCTCTATGACAGAACATTAGTGCTCTTCACCCCCCCCCTCTCCTTTTCTCTCTTTCTCTTTTGGTTTTATCCTCTATTAGGTCGAAGGGCTTCAGGGCCCTTATGTTCTCTTTCACAAGTAAAAACCACTTAAGGAGTCCTCTCTCTTTTTTTTTCATTCTTTCTTTCTCCTTCGTCGTTTTCTTTTTTTCTCTTCTTTTCTTTTTTCTTTTTTTTTCTTATCCTTCTACAACCAGTTTGATCACTTAACATTTTGTGCACAGACAAAGCCAATTAGCCGCCGCACTCTATCTCCGCACCGCCTTTATTCAATTAGGCCATGAATCTTTTAGCACGTATTCCGGGGGCGGGAGACAGATGCGTCCGCGGATGTGATCCTCCGCCATCCCATTAGCCGTCTCGGAGGGATCAGCCCGCGTTGTTTAGGCTTACGGTCGTGGACAGACAACGAGAGAGTGAGACAGGGAGGGGAGAGAGAGAGAGAGAGAGAGAGAGGGATGGAGGGAGGGATCAGAATGTTTGTATGGACAGAAAAGAAAGGGAGGAAGAGAGATAGAGAGGGGTTGACAGCCAAGCCTTTGATTGAATGCATGGAGAGAGGCAGAGAAAGAAAAACAGAAATGCAAAAGAAATCGAGAGGAGAGAGAGAGAAAGAAAGTGAGAGAGGGGGAGAGAGAGAGGAGAGGGGGTGAGAGAGAGAGAGAGGGTGAAACAGCTCTGTTTCAAAGCAGCGATGCCACCCTGTCTAATCTGCCCTTTGCACGTGCTCAGTAGCAAGGGAGGGCGCCCAGGCCAAATCAAACACACATTTTCAAAGCGAGTGCTGTTTTAGGCAGTGCAGGCAGGATTAGCATTCATTTTTGAGAGTTAGCGAAGAGAGAGTGCGTTTACACAGCTTGATCAAACACACCATCACCGGGAGGGAGCTTGTGTGTGTGTGTGTGTGTGTGTGTGTGTGTGTGTGTGTGTGTGTGTGTGTGTGTGTGTGTGTGTGTGTGTGTGTTTGACACCTTGTTCTTCTCGTAAGCGGTTTTTTTTGTTTGGGGGGGGGGGGGGGGTCACAGATCAAATGAAAGCGTGTTGTCGAGCGAAGGTTCAAAGGACAGACAACTGCACTCTGCATGGCTAAATTCCATACGCAAATATATGTTATGTCAGGACATAATGCTGTTCACAAAGGCAAAGACATATGAAATGCTTGCGTTGAGGTACAGAGTTCAATTTTCAAATTCAAATTGAGCTTTATTAGCATGACGTTTTAGCTACAGTCTTGTCAAAGTAATGACATATACAAGTAATAAGACATTTAATACAAGGATGGTAATGAAATGAGTACTTTTAACATACTAAGGGTCTAAGAATACAGTATTACAAATTATTATCACCCGGTGGAATGAAATAGATTATATAGAAATAGAATAAATTTCTAGATTACAGGACACCTGAGATATTTGTCAGGTGAACAAGTTTCACCAGTGTTCCATATCAATGCTCTTTAGAATGCAGCCTTGTGGATCTTCTTTCATACGAAAATAGTACCCCAACCAAACAGGTTAACGTTCTTTAAAAACGGAGCCACATTTTATTTTATGTTTTACACACTTGCTTACCGTCTATAGCCTTTATTTGCAACCGGGTGATAAGCGGGACTTGGCGGAAGAGGACAAGCACTCAATGTTCCGTGTCGTGCTTTTCATTCGCTTCCACCTCGTCCGTTTTTAACTTATATCGGGACACCTTGTTATCCCTTTGGTTTTTGGTTGATAGTAATGCAGTTCCCTGTGTGTGTGTGTGTGTGTGTGTGTGTGTGTGTGTGTGTGTGTGTGTGTGTGTGTGTGTGTGTGTGTGTAAGCTGCCGCCTGATACAGAAGGAGAGTTCTCATGCTCAATGGCCCTGTGCTTAAAACAGGTCCTGATGCTATTTGGAGGTGAAATTTTGTCCATACACCTGCTGTCACTGACCTTCTCTGTTTCGCTCTGTCCCTCTCTCATTTACACACACACACACACACACACACACACACACACGTACACAAACACAGACTGTGTTCTCACCTCAGTTGCAGTTTTTTTCAGCTATCTCTCTCCTGCCCTCTCCTTAACTCTGTTACTTTGTGTACTCCATCTAATTTTGTCTCTAAATCATTCTCTCTCGCTCCTCTTTTTCTCCCT
>JAODXP020000031.1:7307929-7312929 GCA_027497455.2 Sardinella longiceps
AGCGGAAGCAGCGTTCGTCTTTGAACACTGCCTCTCCAAATCTTCTCAATCCAAGTAGCAGCATCACTGTTCATCTTTGAACACTGCCTCTCCAAAACTTCTCAATTTAAGGAGTGGAATCCGCAATCGTCTTTGAATACTGCCTTTCCAAAACTTCTCAATCTAAGGAGTGGAGTCAGCGTCCGTCTTTGAAACGGCCTCTCGGCCTCTCTAAAACGTCTCACCTACTGCAGTAAATGGAAATATCTAGTGAACATACCACCATTTGGCAGAGAAGTAAATAGTCCATATTACAGGCTGTGTCAATCTACCTCTTAAAGGGGCTAATCCAGAGTGAATCAACCCGTTTTGTAGCCCCGTTGTTTTATGTTCCAGAGTACTGTCTCTACAGAAGATATGAGAACATGGAGCTACTGTACATGCCTACTGTAGTATTTACTTTACTTTACTTTACTTTACTTTATTTTTCAGGACATTGCACATTGATGAACATGTATACATGTAAATGTGCCAGATTATAGCACAATGGCTAATTTCCATCTGGTGTCCAAAGTAGGCAGGTTAGATGTTAGCAAGCAGAGAAATTAAAAGCAGAAGCATACACTTTTATACAAGAAACACTGTTAGTAAAAGAAAGAAAGAAAAAGTACACATACACTGTTAGTAAAAGAAAGAAAGAAAGAAAAAGTACACATACAAAGACAAAAACACATGTTAGTACAAGAGGAATGAGATCCTAAAATAAGGAAATGTATTAGTGGTGTGTGTATTTACATGCGGGTGTTAACTAGAGATGCGTACATGTTGTCTCTCCCTGTTATGTAGCTACAGCTCAAAGCTATTCTGCTTAAACACTGTATGAAGCTGACTCATTCCTGCACTGCAGAGGCAGGAAAGCAGAAAGTGTTTGAGTGGAGTCCTGGGGGCTTATACTAGTACCCAATAGTGTAGATATTGTATTGTAATTCTAAAATGAATGGTGTATTTTCACTTTATATTCAATAGGCATCCAGTTAACAGTGAACTTTATGTGCAGGTGTTCTGTGGCAAGTGGGATTTTAGCTAGTGTGAGGAGTTGTGTTGTAGAGGCTTAAGATTTAAGGGGAGCAAGTGGAGTATAGCTGATTTTCGGATGCCATGTGGAACTGATTTGCATTAGTCAATATGGGATGTAGCGTAAACGTTGACTGTGAGGACATCATCGTCAATGAAAAGCGTCCCTGGCCTGATCCTGACTCTGTTCAAGTTATTACCAAAGATCATGCTCCGCTTGAATCCTCTCTGTTATTAGCCTACTGCCTGAGGTTACTAGTTCTATGGCATTGCCAGTCATAGACTTTAGGGACATGTTACATAATCTGATGAGGTGCAGAATTCATTGATCTAACTATGTGTTTTGACCAAACGTTTCAGACTAATGCAGATAGAAATGCACATCTGCAAATTTGCAGATAGAAATGTGTTTGCTTACTCTGAATTTTTAGTCTTTGTTGACAGTCACATTGTAATTGCTGACATTCTCCAGATTGTACATGTATGTATCACTTATGAGTCGATCTTTTTAGTTAGATGAAATACTGAAAGCTAACAAAGCCTCATCAGACTACCTCAAAGTATCCCCCCTGGACTGAGAGGTGTTGATGTGATGCCAGACTTGGGTTCAGTTGTATTCATTGATTGCTTTAATACGGCCCACACAAACAGACATACATATGCATGCACAACACCAGTCCTTAAAGTTTATAAGTTTTTTATTTGCTATAGAATGTTATAAAGACATCTTAATAAACCATTTTTAATGTAGTCCAATTGAAGTCTGGCAGTTGAAGAGCTGTATAAGTAGGTTAGGTGTTTCTTAGCCGTCCACCGTGATGTTGATATGGACTGTGCTCTACACCGGCACCCTGCTCATCCACAGCCACCCTGGAGCTTTAACAGGATTTGAGATATTAGAAGAAAGGCAATCATTTGCCTGCTGTATAATTATCCAATGGTTTTACAATTACATTACATTCGTATTAAAATGTCAATTGACTTCCGTGATTAGCCACCTCACAGTGATGACATTTGGCAAAGATTAGCTTAGACTCACTGTGATTAAAGGTGTTTCAGTGATCCTTGGGTTATTAAAATAAGGACCTACTTTGCTCTGCCTCTTCCTTGTTCTCTGATGACCTCTCTCCCTCTTCCTTGGTCTCTGAGGACCTCTCTCCCTCTTCCTTGTCCTCTGAGGACCTCTCTCCCTTTTCCTTGGTCTCTGAGGACCTCCACACCTCCATCCGGTGCTCCAAGTCCCATTCAGGTGGAACAGGGAACTTAGAGCCAGGGCCAGCTGTCAGAGAAAAAAATAAACACTCAGAACATCACCACTCGACTCCAAACAAACAGCTGCATTCAGTATTCACTCAATATGAACATAACAGTGGCAATAGAGGATGAGCATTGAGCATTTTTTGTGGGTTTTGAATAGACTACATTGATCGACCCCAGCTTATACTATGGAAATCTCCACAAAGTATAACTTGTCACTGCAACTGTAACATTTTTTTTTTTTAAATGTTTACTTACAGTACATGAAGGGCATGCTACACCAGCTGACAGGATCTTCTGGTTCTGTCATTTGCCTCCACATCTTGGCATTGGCCACGACCCAGCCTGTTTAAAAAAAAAAAGAGTAAAATAAACATGTTAACTGTGTACAAGAATGATTATAATGGTCTATGATATTTCCTTAGAAAAGTAATTTCTGGTTATTAAGCAGTGTTGAGGTTGGTGTTCTTACTTGTTTCCTCGTCAAGCTGAATGTCCAGCTCACCAGACTGGAGATCCTCTCCTGTCTTAGTGTCATCCAGGTTTGTGGTCTCAGTCGCGGGCTCTGATTATAATCATATTAATCAACCCATTATTAAAGATTCAATGGCAATAAAATACTACCAGCAATCTATAACAGTGATTACATTTCATTGGCTCAGGCCCACTGCAATTAATAGTTTTCCAATGACTGGCTAAGTATAGAGAGCACCTGTCTCTTGTCCCGCCTTGGTCTCTGAGGACCTCCACTTCTCCACCAAGTGCTCCCATCCAGGTGGATGGGGAAACTTAGAGCCAGGGCCAGCTGTGACAACAACACCACACATGTCAAACAAGCAGCAACATTTGACACTCACTTATTTTGCATCAGTGTTATTTATTATCCTTGTGTTAACAACTATTTAGTAGTACTTACAGTACATGTAGGGCATGCTACACCAGCTGACAGGATCAGGCTCGGTCAGTTCCTGCCACATCTGGGCATGGGCAGCAACCCTGCCTGTTAGATAAGATTGGAAAATGGTTAGGCCTAGTTTTGGATGAATTATCAATTTATGGTTGATACCATTTTCATGAAAAAAAGCTAAACTGCGGTTATCTGTCTGAAGTGATCTAGCCTATACCTTCAGTCTTTATGCTCTTACTTGCTGGCTCAGTAGGCTGAAAATCCTCTCCATTCGGAGTCTCCTCCACATTCTCAGTTGCAGGTTCACCCAGCTGAAGATCTTCTTTGGCCTGAGTCTCCACCATGTTTAGGATCTCAACTTTGGGTTCACCAGGCAGGAGACCTCCTTTGGCCTCAGTCTCCATCTGATTGGCTTCACCAGGATGAAGGCGTTCAGCTCGAGTCTCCTCCACGCTTACATCAGCCAGCCGGCTGTGTTGCTTTGAGGCTCTCTGGAGCACCCAGCGAGGCTTACGCTTCTCTTGAGAGGCCCGCAGAGAAGACCTCAGTCTCTCCTGGAGTTCTCCATGGGCTCCATCTTCCACATTAGGTGTGATGTTAACCTCATGGCAATCATTGAACTCACCGCTGTCCAGGTGCTTCCTTGGATTGCTCTTCCTTGTCTTGGCCATAGCAGAGTCTCGACAGATACGATAGTTCTTGGTCCTCTGTCGAGTTCTCCTAGGCCTGAGTCGGTCTCTGATGCTGTTGTAAACAGCTCTCATGGCCTGCATGAAGCAGCAGCCTTCACCTCTGTCCTCTCCTCCTTCCTCCATCTTAGGGAGTTAGAAACGGCTTCACTTTGATCCAGTGGTGTTGGAATCTGATGCCGCCTTTGTCCCTTTGCAGAAAAAAGTCAGGAAATATGATATTGCCAATGTCAGAACAGATGAATTGAAGAATCCTTGTCAAATCACAGCAGAAAGCTCTCTCTCAATGTTATCTGTAGCACAGCCAGGTCAAAATGAGCCACTGTTCTACCTCAGGATTCTACTTTGCGCGGAATGCAGAATGTTTATGATTCCAAATTCTATGTTGTCAAGGGAGCTGCTCCAAACAATGCTAAACTTGTAATGATTTAAATTTGCTGAAAGAATCTTCCATTGAAGATTTTAGATCAAGGATTTGGATATTATCTTTGGTTTTCCCTTTTGCAGTGTATTTTGAGTAAAGCATCAAAGCCTGTTTTGTTCACATCACAGTTTCAAACCCCCTTTTGTTTCCTTACTACCTGCATTAAAACATTGATGTTTTAAAAAAGAAATAAGCCATTGCCTGACGATGATTGACAACAATAAGTCAATGTTGAGCAGATTGATGTTTGATTGCCAGACTGAAATAGGCCAAATAAGAGCAGAATAAAAACTCTCACTATCAGCTGTTTTGAAGGGCATAATTTTTCCGCATCAGTTGTACTTTAATGCCTACAGTTTCACTGCAACCTGTGTAATTAATGTAAATATTTAACTAGGCCTGCTTATTTTATTTCATTGGTTAGCCTACTATATATTTTCAACTACCCAGTCTTTGAACTTGAACAAGCAACAATATAATAGAAACAATAGACAACGATAATGTCCTATTTATTGGTTAGCTTACCAAAACACTGACTTCTCTCTATCCTTCCCACCCCCACATCCACTCCACCTTTCCTCCCTCTGTCCGTCTCTCCTCCGCTCAGTGAAAAGGTCGGAGCATTTAAAACAATAAAAGTGTCCCGGGCGGTAAATTCAGCTGCCTCCTG
>JAODXP020000031.1:7330429-7335429 GCA_027497455.2 Sardinella longiceps
TGTGTGTGTGTGTGTGTGTGTGTGTGTGTGTGTGTGTGTGTGTGTGTGTGTGTGTGTGTGTGTGTGTATGTGAGAGACAGAGAGAGAGAGATGTATGGTGGTGGGGCGATGCAGACGTGGAGATTTATCCCCGTCTCCCAACGCCCCGCTTTAGTGGCTGACATTAAAGCTTTACTGCAGGCACACAAGTCAGAGAATTCTAGAACCCTGTTACAAAGAGAGAAGAGAGGAAGGGAGAGAGGGAGGGAGGGAGGGAGGGAAGAGAGAAGAGAGGGTGGGAGAGAGGGAGAGGGGGAGGTGGGGTGGGATTACAATATATTTTTGGAACTTTTTCAAAATGAAGAGAGAGAAAGACTGGAAGGAGGGATAGAGAGTGTGAAAGGGGAGAGGAGTGGAGTGGGAGCAGAACTGAGAGAGAGAGCGAGAAAGAACAAAAAAGGAGGGATGTAGAAATGAAAGAGTTGGAGCAGGATTACAGCATCCACAGAGCCTTATCAAAATGAACACAGCCAAGGCAAGAGAAGGAGACAAAGACACAGAGAGGAGATGGATGGAGGGAGGGAGGGAGGGAGGGAGAGAGAGAGAGAGAGAGAGAGAGAGAGAGAGAGAGAGAGAGGAAAGAGAGAGACTTTAATGGAACATTAAAAACACTAAAAGGGGACTCTTACATAAGACTGAGTGGCCCCTCTGTCTCCGTCTCCCCCTTGGAGAAGCAGAACGTTACACACACACTCACCAATACTCACACACACTCGCACACACACTTTCACATACACACACTCTCAGACTCACTCACACACACTCACACCCACAAACACATGCACTCACTCACACTCACACACACTCACACACACACACACACACCACACACACATACACACACACACACACACTCTCATTCACACACATTCAGACGCACTCACACACTCACACACACATGCACTCACTCATACTCACTCACACACACACACACACACACACACACACACACACACACACACACACACACACACACACACACGCACACACTAATCTGTAATCATAAGACAGAGTGGTCGCTGTGTCTCCATCTCCCCTCAGAGAAGGAGAACGTCATCAGAGCCCAGAGCAACAGCACTCTGCTCACGGTGAGAGAAGAGAGAGCAGCAGAGATGGGGAGAGGAGGAGGGGACACCAGAGAAGAAGAACAGAGAGAGAGAGAGAGAGAGGGGGGAGAAAGACTAGGGAAAAGAAGCAGGGATAGAAAGAAAAGAGAGAGGGATAGACAAATAGCATAGAAAAAAAGGGAAAGACAAAAACCAGAGAGAGAGAGAGAGAGGGAGAGAGAGAAGCGAAGCAACATGGAAGAGAGAGAGAGAGAGAGAGTGAGAGGAAAGAGAGAGCATCATCATGGTCATCATCATGGTCATCATCAGGTGGGTGGGGGGGCTGTGCGTTGCGTGGGCAAGAATAAGAGAGAGTCTGTTTGACCAGACTAATTTCAAGCCGCAGTAGCCCCCTCATGGAGAAGACAATTCCCCTTCATCTTGACGGAACTGCCACAACCAGCAGGGGATATGCCTCGTTAAAAATGAGCCTGGTGCCATTACAAGTGTGTGTGTGTGTGTGTGTGTCTGTGTGTCTGTGTGTCTGTGTGTGTGTGTCAGAGTCACAAGTGTGTAATGGCAGTAGGCTTTAATAAATACCAGTGACACACTCATTTAATCACAGTCGGGGGGCTGCGGAAGATCATCGTCTCAAAGATATGGTGGCTCTGTTCTCATTTGATCCACTATTTCTCCAGTGTGTTTATTTAGTGCTGTCCCCCCAGGACGATGGTGTGTGTGTGTGTGTGTGTGTGTGTGTGTGTGTGTGTCGCCTCTGTACAGCGTCTTTTGGGGTAATCACTATGTAAATTGGACTTTTTGTGGCGTTAGCGTTTTCTTTAAAGTGCTATCTCCATGAATTACCTCCCCAAATCTGTTGTGTGTAGTTTAGTATATGCATATGCCACCATCTCCAAACATTCAAAGCCAGTTCACATCACAATCGTGCGGTCTGTAACTGACACTGTGTGTGTGTGTGTGTGTGTGTGTGTGTGTGTGTGTGTGTGTGTGTGTGTGTGTGTGTGTGTGTATGTACACCAGAGACTGTCTCTGCCAGTGTCTGCACGAGGCACGCATGGAAAAATAGAATGCATTTCTGTTTTAAGCGGGCAGTGCGGGATCTGTACGGTTTACCACACAGAAGTCGTGTATGGCACACATGCAGTGTACGCATGGACTAATCTGTTAACATGCATTCTAAACTTTAACTGAACCAAAACGTGTGTGCACTGTGTAAGCGCAGGTTTAGGTGTGAATCGGGCGCCACACACACACACACACACTCACACACTCACATTTATTTATTTATTTATTTATTTTCTATCTATTTATTCTCTTCTCAGGCATGAAACAGATTCCTCTTCTCTGACAGCAGTGTGTGTCTTAATGGCTTTAATAGCACATATAAAGCACTGATGTGTCTCAGGCCACCTACTGCAGGCCTCGTAAACCACACACACACTCACACACACACACACACACACACACACACACACACACACACACACACTCAGACATATACACATATAGACACAGATTGTTGCAGATATACCCAAGGGCATTTGGCAACAACACACATGCACGTGCACACACACACACACACACACACACACACACACACACACACACACACACACACCTTTTCCATTTAATGGCATACTTAAAGTCATGCGACTTTTCACAAGGTTATTAGCGTCAATGGCGATTGGGACTGTCATTTATTTTCATGAGCTCAGCCGTCCAGCGTGCTCTCATTTCGGCAAACACAGACACACACACATACACACACACACACACACACACACACACACACACACACACACACCTACATACAGACAGGAACACACAAAAACATGTACACACAAACACACTCCTACAGTACACAAAGACACAAACACACACAAGTGAACATGTATGTGGACGCACACAGGTGCACACACACACACACACACACACACACACACACACACACACACACACACACACACACACACACGTGCATATGTGCTTGCATACACACACACACACACACACATCTACATACATGCACAGTGCACACACACACACACACACACACACACACACACACACACACACACACACACACACACAAGCACTGTCCTTAAGCAGCAGAAGACCTGAACACTAGCCCATAAGTATCCCCCATAGTTATTGTTTTTGCTTGGCCAAGCTGCAGCCCTCCGATTCTATTTAGTTTTCCGCTCAGCAGCGCAGCGCTGAAATGAGTTTGTGTGCCAGACACCGGATCATAGGTGAGCTCCCGCATGATGCCCGTAATTGCCTGCCTGCCTCTCCAGACCCACTGCTTATCTGCAGCCGCGGAGAGAGAGAAAGAAAGAAAGAAAGAAAGAAAGAAAGAAAGAAAGAAAGAAAGAAAGATCTCCCACATTCATTCTCTCCTCGTTTATTTTTCATGTTGTTTGTTTTTTTGGGGTTTTTTTCTTTCTTTTTTCCCCACCAAAGTTTAGTGCGGGATTGTGCAGTCTAAGCTCTTTGCAAACTCCTTCAGACCAAATGAAAACACACACACACACACACACACACACACACACACACACACACACACACACACACACACACACACACACATATCCCCCTGTAGTCTGTTTGGGTGCAGTAGATTTTAAGCAGCCTTAACACCCCGGGGTGGGTTCAGCAAATGCAGGCACTCCCACTGGGGCTATTGAGTCAGAGACACCAGGGCAGGTAGCGGAGCAAGAGCAAGAGCGAGGCGCTCTACCTAATGACTAAGGGCGGCATTCTGACCGTAGTCTGCACACCGAAAACTCCTTATGAAAAGATTTTAATCACCATGTGATGTTTCAGTTTTTAATGTGCGGACTACCGTCATTTTTATTTCTGAAGTTTTTTTTAGTTAGTCCTGTTAAAATCTGAATGTGTGCATTCTTTTTGTATTTTGAAGGGTGGTATTCTCCCAGGTTACAAAAAAAGTTCTTAGTGCTGAAACTTGTGTGATTAATTAGATTAAAATTGCCCCACCTGTAACATTTGGCCATGTCTACAAGTACAGTGTAAGGTGCTTTCAGTAAGCAAGTAAAGTTAAAAAAAAAAAAAGAGGGAAGTAGAGATGCAAGGGAAGTGTGTGTGTGTGTGTGTGTGTGTGTGTGTGTGTGTGTGTGTGTGTGTGTGTGTGTGTGTGTGTGTGTGTGTGTGTGTGTGTGTGTGTGTGTGTGTTTCAGAGAGAGAGAGAGAGACTGCATAACTGAGTGTTAAGGAAAGAGAGAGAGTGAGAGTGTAAGGGAGTGTTATCCAGTTGAATGGTCTGGTGCAGAGAGAGGGAGTGTGTGTGTGTGAGTGAGTGAGTGAGTGAGTGAGTGAGTGAGAGAGAGAGAGAGAGAGAGAGAGAGAGAGAATGGTTTGGTGCACTGAGTGTGTTGGTAGTGCTTGTTCCATGCTGTGTTCCTCACTCAGACCTGCACCTCTTGACCAGATAGTCTCACATTATTTATGTCGCCTTCACTACACACACACACACACACACACACATGCGCGCACACACTCTCTCTCTATCTCTCTATTTCTCTCCCTCTTTTCACTGACACTCATGTGCCCGTGCACTCTCTTTATCACACACACACGCACATACACACACACACACACACACACACACACACACACACACACACACACACACACACACACACGCATATACACACCCAAAACATCTCTCAGGTTCACACCCCTGATGAGCAAAGAGCTGCTATTCCTAGCCTTGAGATGCCATCACTGAACAGCCCGTGTTCAAAATAGAGACATGCTCTCATGTTATTCATAATGCAACCAGAGTGTGTGTGTGTGTGTGTGTGTGTGTGTGTGTGTGTGTGTGTGTGTGTGTGTGTGTGTGTGTGCACGCGTACTGAACTCCGATTCACC
>JAODXP020000031.1:7340429-7345429 GCA_027497455.2 Sardinella longiceps
CGTGGCTCACAGGTAAACAAACATACACACACACACACTTAACACACACACACAAACACAGTGCATCTTATTTGTAGGTTTTTATTTGTTTTAACAAGTTTGTCTCCCAAAGGATTATCACATATCACTCACATAGTTTCACATAAAACACACACACACACTATCCAAATCTATATGTCAAATCATTAACACCCTCTTTGAAAGCGTGTTTACATATAGGAGGAGGGTGTGTGTGTTGGGTGGATGTGTGTTTGCGGGTGTGTGTGTGGGTGTGTGTGGGTATTTGTAAATGAAGAAGTGAAGAGAAGAAAGAAGTCTTGTGAATGTAGTATGTGATTGGTGTTTTTGAAGGTGTTAATGAGTTGAGAAAACACACACACACACACACACACACACACACACACACACACACACACACACACACACACACACACACACACCACCTACATCTCCAGTTCTTTCAGTTCTGGTACAGCCGAAGAATTCTTTCTTTAGAAGAACAAATCTAGGGCAACCCAGCATGGCTCTGTGCAGAAAAACACTGACATTCACACACACACACACACACACACACACACACACACACACACACACACACCCGCGCGCGCGCACTCACACACACGCACACACACACACTCAAGCACACACACACAAACCCTCTGTTAAAGATAAACACTTGCATTATATTATAAAACTGAATGCTCCGCTGCCTGTCATTTCCCCTATTGCTATTTCCCTAGCGTCACACAGCGCACCCTGACTAGGTAGTCTAATCCACGGAGGACGTGGAGGTGTTGTGTTTCTACACACCCCCTCTAATCTCCTTTTGTCTCTTCATCTCTTCCTCTCCACAAAGCCATTCATGTCAGCTGCGCTCGCTGATGTTCCAAAAACAAAACGCACAGAACCAACACCGCCACCACTGCATGTATTCCAACACACAGGCACCAGGCGCAAGGAACGTCTTTGCACATTCGGTGCGGAAGCATATTGTGTGGATGTAAATAGAAAACGAAACAAACAAACCTAAAAAAAAAACTTTTCCACATAATTGTAAAAAAAACAAAACAATTGCAGTGTGATGTCATATGTGATCTTTAAAGTGTAGTACATGCTGGATGTGAAACATAGTGCATGTAGATTGTTTCCCTCCATTGAAATTTAATGCTTTGCTGAACCATATTGTGTTCAACTCACTAAGTTTTCACTTCTCCTGACAACTCCACAACCCCAGTCCTGGAAACATAATGCCATAGACCAGATAACCTGTAAGGTTGCCTAAATTGCTGAAAATAGAGCGTTGTCATTTAGTTACCTGGGAGAAAGTACAGTAAGTGTTTTATAATTGCTTATTAACGCCACACGGTATAAGGGCATGGCAGATGCATGTGATGATACATGTGCCACTAGCCAGTGAAAGATATGATCACCCAGCAGACAGGTAAGGGAAAGAAAGAAAGAAAGAAAGAAAGAAAGAAAGAAAGAAAGAAAGAAAGAAAAATAAACTAAAGTTGCTTTTTGACAGTAAGTAAGTAAAATGTATTTCTATAGATCATTATATAGATATAGATGTACCTTATGACAGGCATTATGAAGGTGACACAGAATGGATGAAAATAGCTTTCTATTGCTTTCCATACTGTATAAAGGAGGACGCAACCATGTCTCATGTTCATGAGGACTTTTTGGCCATGCACATTGTCATCATAGTTAAACCAAGACGAGGCTAAAATGTTTTTGCATTCAATGTGTCATTTAAGAGAACTTCCACTTTCTCCCTGTTTGTTTGCTCCTGCCATAGATTTAGATTTAGATGTTTCCAGCTCACATATTTATCACTTTCTGCCCACGAGCTAAAAAAAAATACCCACTTTTACCGGAAATTTACTGGGAACTGGAATAACTTGCCATATTCAACACTTGTCCAAGAGAACACAGAGACACGCGCGCGCGCGCGCGCACACACACACACACACACACACACACACACACACACACACACACACACACACGTGCGCGCATTCTGCTTTTTTTGTTTTAACAGTTCTGTCATTTTGCTTACAATATTCCCGAAATAGAGTGGATTACACACAAAAACTTATAGTTAAGTTCAGTCGGTTTACTTCAGCACTAGTCCAAATGAGAACAGAACACACACACACACACACACACACACACACACACACACACACACAAGGTTGGTTGCCATCAAGGCAGGCAGGAACATCTGGTGCAGCTCCACCCTGAACTGTTTTAATTAGATCCTCAGAAGAGCTGTGTGTCTATGTGAGGCTTGCTGGGGTTGCAGGAAACTAGGTCGCATCGCAGTATGCATGTGTGTGTGTGTCTCTGTGTGTGTGTGTCTCTGTGTGTGTGTGTCTCTGTGTGTGTGTGTGTGTGTGTGTGTGTGCGTGTGTGTGTGCGCGTGCGTGATGTGTGTGTTTTAATAAGCTCTGATTAAAAAAAAAGTGTGATCGAGCAGCAAAAACAGGCAGTTATCAACAGGAAAGGTGTTAGAGGGACATGGAAGGTGCCAGTGTACCTCTTCCCTCTTTGGGGGGGCCACAGGAGATGGTAGGTGCCCCAGTTTAGCAGCAGTCATTACGCAACACCTCCGCCTCTTTATTGTGCCAGCCAGCCAGCCAGGCATTCAGGCATTCAGGCAGGTCTACAGGAACTGGGCCACTCCAGAGGGTCTCCAGCTTTCAGCACACAGCATGAGGTGGCCAACACACCACTGCTGTGACTCTGTGCTTGGTGTTTTACTCTCTGTGAAAACCGACAGTAGCAGTTCTTGTGTAATAATATCCTGTCATGAGGTGGCCAACACACCACTGGCCAACACACCACTGGTGTTTCACCGTCTGTGAAAACCAAAACAGAGACAGTCATTGTGTAATAATATCCTGTCTCCATATATTAGCACATATGCGTAGCTTAGCTATATTTAGCCTAGCTTGTCGTCTTTTTTGGGGCAGCCCTGTTGAAGTAGGACGATATTTACGGTATGCCAGCCAAGCTTTCTGAGGTGTGCAGTCCAGTCACCCAGTGCAGTCGATGTTTAATATCCTGTCTCCATGCAATGGCTATGTGTAGCTTAGCTATACTTAGCCTAGCTTGTTGTGTTTGTGGCAGCTAAATAGGACAGTATTTACACTTAGTACACTAGCCAAGCTTTCTGTGATGTGTTATCTAGTCACTTAGGCCGGTCTTCTCACAGGTGCTTAAGACCAAAAAAGTGCTTATATCCATGCACAAAACACTTTTTTTTTATTTAGGTACCTGAGAGAATACTGCCTTCAGTGCAGCCAATGTTTAATATCCATACAGTCTCCATACATTAGTTATGCATATAGCCCAGCTTAGCCCTGCCTAAATAGGACCGTATTTATGCTACACTAGCAAAGCTTTCTGAGCCGTGTAGTCCAGTCACCTGTTTTGGTATTTATAAAGCATATTTGAGGTGTAAATGAGGTGTAGACTACCTGTCAGTCAACGTTCAATCAATTACAATAAAAAATTAATTGGAATAGTAAAAAGCGAGATTAAAAGACTGGAGATTTAAAAAGATGAAAACATGTATTAAAAAAGGCAATAAAAAGAGCAATAAAATGAAATACTCATAAAAAGGGGATCAATGATCTAAAGCTAAGGCCATGTAATAGTGCTGTAGTGCTGTTAATGCGAAGAAAAGAAAAGCCAGAGCCACAAATGATGAAAAAACATAGTGTAACATCACAAATCTGTTTAAACAGAATAAAATAAAATAAAATCACCATTACAATAAAAACACATTAAAAGAAATCATATTAAAATCATATTAAAAAGTAAACTTAAAAAAAAACCAATAGAGCATAAATAAAACCCTCCACTCTGAAAATACCTCAGCAAGTGAAAATTCAGGAGCACAGACAGTGAGCCTATAATAAAAATATTGTTTTTTAGGCTGGCTAGCTAAATTTATTATTAAAAGTTTAAATCTTTTTCAAAGCAGAGGAATAACCAGTGATGCACCTCAGAGGACCCCAGTGCATATCAAACAAAAAGTGGTGTGTGTGTGTGTGTGTGTGTGTGTGTATGTGTATGTGTGTGTGTGTGTGTGTGTGTGTGTGTGTGTGTGTGTGTGTGTGTGTGTGTGTGTCTGTGTGTGTGTGTGTGTGTGTGTGTGTGTGTGTGTGTGTGTGTGTGTCTCTTTCTCTGTCTCTCTGTGTGTGTCTGTGTGTCTGTGTGTGTGTGTGTGTGTGTGTGATCCATTGTCTAACAGTCTCTGTGGTGAGTGTTTCTGACTAGCTCACTCATGGCCATCATTGTCACTGTGAGTAGGCTACTCATGACACACAGCAGAGGTCATCTGTAAGATGGCCGCCCTCAGGGAGATTAGTCCAAATTATGACAAGATTAATGAGCACCCGGCTGTAATCTTCTACTCTCATGCCTTCTCTCTCTCTCTCTCTCTCTCTCTCTCTCTCTCTCTCTCTCTCTCTCTCTCTCTCTCTCTCTCTCTCTCTCTCTCTCTTTCTGATCTGTGCTCTGTGATCATGTTGACCAGACCAGCAACTAATTAAGCATGTCTCTTTTGTCTGTCTGTCTGTCTGTCTGTGTGTGTGTGTGTGTGTGTGTGTGTGTGTGTGTGCTTGTGTGCTTGTGTGCACATGTGTGTGTGTGTGTGTGTGTGTGTGTGTGTGTGTGTGTGTGTGTGTGTGTGTGTGTGTGTGTGTGTGTGTGTGTGTGTGTGTTAGGACTGGGACTCTGGAGCTGGGCGATAAGCTGTTGGCCATTGATAACATCCGTCTGGAGAACTGCCCCATGGAGGACGCAGTGCAGATTCTGCAGCAGTGTGAAGACCTGGTCAAACTCAAGATACGCAAGGACGAGGACAACTCTGGTAACTCACACACATGTGTGGACACTATATACACACACACACACACACACACACTCTCTCTCTCTCTCTCTCTCTCTCTCTCTCTCTCTCTCTCTCTCTCTCTCTCTCTCTCTCT
>JAODXP020000031.1:7352929-7355429 GCA_027497455.2 Sardinella longiceps
TCAGCGTGAGCAGCAGTGCTCTGGGCCTGGGTGGCCTGGGTGGTCTCGGCCTGGGCCTTGGCCTGGGCGTGGGCACGGGTGGCACCGGCGGCAGTGGTGGCAGCGGCAGCAGCAGCGGTGGCGGAGGAGGAGGCAGCAGCAGCGGCGGCGGTGGTGGCGGTACGGGCAAAGGAGGGAAGCTGTCGGACATCTTCTCCACCACTACAACCACCACCACCATCCCGTCAGTGGACAGCGCCGTGGACAGCTGGGACGGATCGTCCGCCATGGACAACACCTTCAGCAGCCAACGTAAGTCAGATGGGACGGAGGGAGAGAAGGGATGGGAGAGGTGGAGGGAGGGGGGAGGGAGGGGATGGGATGAAACAAAGAGAGAGAGAGAGAGAGAGAGAGAGAGGTAAAAAGGGAGGGAAGTAGAGAGAGGGAGGAGAGGAAGGAAGAGATGGATGGATGGATTGAGGGACAAAGGTGGAGAATTAAATAAGTTGAATGGGAGGGAGGGAGAGATAGAGAAAAATGAAGAAACTCCTTCTTCACTCTACATGATGCTTGGAGCAGAGGAGTTACAGAGATGAAAGGAAATGAGAGCGAGAGAGTGAGAGGGAGGGAGGGAGAGAGAGAGAGAGAGGTACTGTAGGCAAGAGTGTTCAAGACACAGATCCCAGCATCACCTTCAGCAACACATTTATCACCCCTGGCCATCCCAAAGCATTGGACAATTACATGGATCAAGGACTCCTAAAAGGCCACGCTGTCTAGTCTTTCCTCCTTACACCCACTCCATTGGGAAAAAGCTCCAGGCACACAGACACATATCAGCAGATAAACAAGCCTTACATACACACACATCTCCAGATAAACAAGTGTTTACCAGCACACACACACTCATCACCAGATCAAAAAGGCCAACATAAGACCCATCACCAGATAAACAAGTGTTTACCAGCACACACACACCCATCACCAGATAAAAAGGCTAACACACACACCCATCACCAGATAAACAAGTGTTTACCAGCACACACACACCCATCACCAGATAAAAAGGCTAACATAGACACCCATCAGGGCCATCACCAGATAAAAAAGGCTAACATAGACACACATCACCAGATAAAAAAGGCTAACATAGACACACATCGTCAGATAAACAAGTATTTACTAGCACATAGACATACATACTGTATCACCAGATAAACAAGCCTTTAGTAGCATATACACACACATCACCTGATGAACAAGACTAACATACACACACATCACCAGTTAAACAAGACTAACATACACACACATCAAACAACATAAACATAAACAGATAAACAAGCTTTTACTAGCACATAGACACATAGATCACCTGGTAAACAACAACATTATTGTCAGTTTATCACAGACCTTGGACTGCACACCATCTGAGAAGAAGAAGGGAGAAAATATGATGGAAAGAAGGAATACGAAAGAAGTCTGGGGGAAGGCAGTTCTGTGTTATGGCTAGAGAGGAAAAGGGGGGAGAGACAGAGAGAGAGAGAGAGAGAGGCAGAAGGACAGATGGTAGATGACAACGAAAGAAGAGGAGAGTGACAGTTAAAAGAGGGGCACAGGACTGGTGAAGACACTGCAAATCACTGCACTGCACATCAGCCATTAGTGAGAGAGAGAGAGAGGGGGGGGGATGAAATGGATGCCAGAAAGAAAGAGAAATGGAGAGAAAGTGTCTGTGTGTGTGTGTGTGTGTGTGTGTGTGTGTGTGTGTGTGTGTGTGTGTGTGTGTGTGTGGGTGTGTGTGTGCGTATGTGCGTACATGTGTCAGAGGGAGGGAGAAAGAGAGAGATGGAAGATGAAATGAATGCCAGGAAGAGAGACAGAGAGACAGTAAGAAAGTTAGAGTCTGTGTCTGGCCACCAAACTGTATGTGTGTATGTATGTGTGTGTGTGTGTGCGTGTTAGAGGATTGGAAACCAATATGTTCGGATCTGGTCCACCTCTCCTCAGCCTTGTAAGAGGGAAGTGTAGGAGGAGGAGGGGAGAAAAGCACAAGAAGGAGGGAGGAGGGAGCAGGGACAGTAGGGATGGTGAAATAATGAAAGTCCGCCATACATCTTAATTCACTTACTAAAAAACACTACCACCATTTTGGGAAATGGAAAACATGGAGAAAAAAAGCATGCAAAATTGAGCCTGAGACAATGGAAAAATATCAGCATGCAACTGTATGGTCATCAATGTCATACTGTGCAACTATAATGAATACTATAATGTACAACTACTTCTATAGATTAGGCTATTATTGAAGAGTGATTGCTAGCCTAGAAATCTAGACGTAGGCATACTCTAGCATACTCAGCCAGTACATCTAGTAGCAAGCCATAGGGAATTTGATTGGTCGGACACCCTTGGTGTTCACTAATCACAACGCTCTTGCGTGCAGAAGTAGTTTGAAAGATAACTGCCTTGTACTGCACATGATTGAGTTCGGTCTATCTATTAATTCCAGACTATACAT
>JAODXP020000031.1:7360429-7365429 GCA_027497455.2 Sardinella longiceps
CACACACGGTTCTTGCTTGATAAAAGTGAAACAAACAACGTGGATCAAACTCAAGTGGTGCACTAATCTAGGCAGTCAGCCTACTGCAAGAACACAGAAAGAAGGGTTTTGGGTAACACTTTAGATTAGTCTACACATACAGTACTCACCTCACATAACGGCTGCTGTTGTACCACCACCTTGTAAGCCACCACCTTTTAATGAGCACAGTGTTTAGATTGTTAATTGGCCAATGTGGTATTAATTGACATGGTAAAAAAGCTGGTAATTAGGTTGCATGCTGCCATAGGTGTAGCCTAATCTAAAAGGGTTACTGTATTTTTGAATCACTCTGCACGATACTAATCTCAAACATTAACCTGTTTTTTTCCTCAAAGTGTCATCTCCTGGTGCCTAACATGAACTGTTAGTGTGTGTGTGTGTGTGTGTGTGTGTGTGTGTGTGTGTGTGTGTGTGTGTCTGTGTGTGTGTGTGTGTGTGTGTGTGTGTGTGTGTGTGTGTGTGTGTGTGTGTGTGTGTGTGTGTGTGTGCATGGTAAAAAAGCTGGTAATTAATGGTGAATAGGTGTAAACTAATCAAAAAGTGTTACTGCACTTTGCACAATCTTAATCTCAGAAATTAACCTTTTTTATCAATGTGTCATCTCCTGGTGCCTAACATGAACTGTGTGTGTGTGCGTGTGTGTGTGTGTGTGTGTGTGTGTGTGTGTGTGTCTGTGTGCGCATGTGTGTGTGCATGTGTGTGCGTGTGTCACAGCTACCCCAGGCTTCCAGGCCTCCGGTTACAGCTTCCACAGCCACGAGTGGAGGAACGCCAAGCCCAGTCGCGGCAGCTTGTCCCCGGGCAACGGCAGCAGCAGCGGAGGAGGAGGTGCTGGTCTAGGTGGAGGAGGAGGTGGTGGTGGAGGAGGCAGTAACCGACCCCGCACCAACAACATCCTGCAGGACCTGGGACTCAGTGACGATGAGTGGGAGAGACCCCTCACCAGCGGGTAAGAGCAAACACCTACAGTACACAACACACAAACACACCTGGCGCTGGGAAATCTGCTAAACACACACACACATACACACAAATATGCACACACACATACACACACAAGGTATGACAAACCTACTCAACACACACTCGCTGGGATATCTTCTCCACACACACTGTACACACACAGACACGGCATGACAAACCTACACAACACACAAACACATGTGGCACTGGACAATCTGCTCAACACACACATGCATACACACACACACATATAAACACACATACAAGGTATGAAAAACCTACACAACACTCATGCACACCTGACATTGGAAAATCTGCTGAACATACACACATAAACACACGCACACACACATACACACAGTATGATAAACCTACTCGACACACAAACACACCTAGTGTTCACTCACTCACACACACCTACCCATACATACACGCACACACACGTTCAGACATGCACACCTGGTGCGGGGAAATCCACTCACACACACAAACACCCCCCGTAAAACATTTTTGTTTCCGTGGAAACAACTCTGCTAAAGTTCCATTCTGCAACTCCAGAGTAGGTATGAGACAATTCATTTGCGGTCATTTTCAATTAAGCAATAATTAAACAGAGAGACTCCATGTGATGGCATTCTTTGCAAAGGTGTGGACGGCCACGGATGTCAAAATGTGTGTATTCAATTTTTTTGTCTACTGTCATGTTTGAATGACACAACAGTTGATTCATAATGAAGTCTCAAGATGACTTGGCAAAAATGAGCCTGTCTTTTTAGTTGCTTTTCATTTTGAAATTGAAATGTTCAATATTTAGTTTTGGTTCATTGTTATTAATTGAGTAATGGGAAAATAATGGTCGACTGACAAATTCATTTTGAAATGGATGGAAAAATGTTTGAGGCGCCTTTCTTTCCGTTTTTCTTATTAGCCTACATTTGAAGCCTACATTATTTTATGATAATGATAATAATCATATAATCATGATTATTTCTCAGGCAATAATCGTACCATTTAAACGTGTAATTGTCTCATCCCTGCTCCACTCAGACACACACTCAGAGACACTACCTTATGTCACATGCTCAATAGGGAGTGTGTCTGTCACTCTCATTCAACACACACACACACACACACACATTCCACACACACACATACAGTACACACATACAAAGACTCTCTTTCTCTCTCTTTCATTCTCTCTCTCTCTCTCTCTCTCTCTCTCTCTCTCTCTCTCTCTCTCTCTCTCTCTCTCTCTCTCTCTCTCACTCACTCACTCACTCACTCACTCACACTCACTCACACACTCACTCACTCACTCACACACACACACACACACTCACACACTCACACACACACACACACACACACACACACACACACACACTCCAGAATGGAAATCTTTTACTAGGTGTGTTTGTGTGTTGAGTACATTTGTCATACAGTACCGGGTGTGTGCTCCAGTGTTACTCCGCTAGTGGCTGCGTTTGAGTCTCACTACTGGTATCATATTGCAAGATGGTGTGATTGAGAATGAGAACTACAGCAGTTGTGTCTGAAGTGTGTGTGGTCACCATATGGAAAGCTTGGTGGAAAGCTTGCACCCTTGTCGTTGAGAGTATACAGAAAAACGGTGGGTTTATTACCGGCCTCATTTCTCATAAACACGGAGTAAATCAACGTCAGAAAACTGTGATAGTCGTCACAAGCCTTTTCCCCTCTACAAGGCTGATAAGAAGAAATGATGTCTGTGCCAAAGTGAAGCCTGTAGGAAAGACTGCAACTTTGAGCAATTTTGTATGGGATTCCAATGTAATGCTTTTGGGTCTCTAGTGGTATATTAGTATACTTACTGGTAGCAAGATGCCGTGGTTGGTGAGAGACATGCATTCTGTAGACACTCGGATTTGACTTGAGGGGATACTCAAACTAAACTTCAGCACAGTGTAAGTTAAGTTACGGCAGGGCATGGAGTCAAGCTCACACCAGCTTCGACACCAGCTGATGATCCTAATTAGCTAATTGCTGATTCCCGGCTATGCTTACCATTCGCTATTTCAATGGAAGTACCATATTTAAAGATGCATCACTATGCCTGCTCTGTTCTGTACCCCGTGTGTGCGTGTGTGTGTGTGTGTGTGTGTGTGCGTGTGTGTGTGGGCGGGGGGGGGGGGGGTGCTTACTTCATCTCTCTCAGCCTGTGGCTGTCTATGCATGCACATGGATGGGCAGGGAGTTCCACAGAACAGAGCCGTACCGCCAAACATAAATTATTGTGTTCATGGTTCATAATTTTGACTAAAGCAATCCTGACAGAACTGTGTTATCTTGCCACGAATGTTCCGCCTTAACTAACAACTGTATCATGCCATGGATTTTGTGCCTGCTAGCAAGAATCCATAATAACGTTGTCAACTCTACTGTATGGATGCTATAGGCTACTGTGGGGAAGTATATGATCCAAGAGACTGGTTGTGTAACAGAGCAGTGGGACTCCTAAAACTGCACACATAAGCAATCTTATGTTTGTGAGGAGACTCACTTTGCTAAGACTCACGTTTGCAAACATGCCTAGTCTGAGAAGGTTCTTTATCTGCATACAGAATGCAGGGACCTTGGACTGATGGCATTTTACACACAATAGTTTGGATTGAACAACTCGTATAGAAACATTGACTTTGAATGCTCACCGTTGTTCAAAGAATCAGAACACATGTGGGACGCACACACACAAAGAATCAGAACACACGTGGGACGCACACACACAAAGAATCTGAGTGCACGTGGGATGCACACACACAAACACAGATACACAAAAAATCTGAACACACATGACACACACACTTGCAAAGAATCTCAACACGTGTGTGATGCCTGCCCACACACACAAACACACACACACACACACACTCACAAAGAATCTGAACATGTGTGTAATTCACATGCACACATTCACAAAGAATCTGAACACACATGGTGTGCACATGCACACACACACACACACACACACACACATAAAGAATCTGAACACAGGTTGTTTGGATGCCAGAGGTAAAACGCTTCCCATCAGTGGATCTTTGATCTTCGTCCCTGTTCCTGGCTACAACTGAGGCCCACCACCTCTTAAGCCCTCTGTAATTACTGCCACACCATCAGTGGCCACCCCCACACACACACACACACACACACACACACACACACACACACACACACCATACACACACATTGACCAACTTCCCCAGACTCAGGTGTTCTGTGTCACTCTGAAGCATATGAACTCACTCGTCCACACACACACACACACACACACACACACACACACACACACACACTGTAGACCAACTTCCCTCAACTCCCAGTTGTACGGTCCGACTCTGGACCAGACTCAGGTGCTGTGTCACTCTGATGCATATTATGCACTCACTCTCACTTGGCCACACACACATACACACACACACACACACAGACCAACTTCCCCCCAACATTTATGCCACTCTGATGCATGCGCATCTGACTTAGGTATACTCACCGACTGAAAAAAAAAAAAAAAGAAAAGGAGAAAAAAAAGCAGTCCAAATGTCATTCTTATCTCAGAACAAGTCGCTTTCAGGCAAGTGATTGTTCAAACATCTTTGGCACCAGTAAGGCTTTCCAGACGAGTCAAAGAGACTCCGTAGTCTGTAGTCTAGACACACAAACAGACAGACTTTCACTCACTCCAAAGCGCTTTTAGATTCATTCATCCATCTGACATGCTACTACACTGTATTTAACAAATGTTTGATCATGTGAAAACACCGCACAGTGGTGTGGCACACACAGACACACTCACACACAAAGACGCGCACACACACACACAAACATACACACACATACAGAGACGCACACACACAGGCGCACACACACACACACACACACACACACACACACACACACACACACACACACACACACACACACACACACACACACACACACACACATCCAAGCCATGACAA
>JAODXP020000031.1:7370429-7372929 GCA_027497455.2 Sardinella longiceps
GAATGTTGTTGACAAATCATTGAGTGGTTTGGTTAAATCGGTTCGCCCACTTGCATTACTCCACACGAACCTGAAGATTTTTTCTCCTGCTCGACTCGAAAGACAAAATCTTCCACCTTCCAAACACCTTGTCCTTGTCTCCACTGCTGCTCGGCTAAATCTCACGGCGTCTTTCGGCCTCCCCGAGAGCTCTTGACCCCACACAGCACAGCTCAGCTCAGCACGGGGGCAAATCAGAAGGGGTGTTGCCATGGTAACACATGGCCCAACTTTAATGTACAGTATGTAGTGGACTCAGTTGTGTGTGCCCATGCATGCATGCGCCACCTCCGAGCCTCGGGCCAGGGCCGTGCATTCCCATGCGCTGCTGGCATTTTGCATTCAACTTCAGTGTCTTTGAAGGATCCTGCCCTGTGATTAAATGGGGGTTTTGCATGTCAGACTCCTAGCTTGGTAGTTCTACAAGCTCAACACAATGCATAATGACATTAAAAGAATTGTCATAGTTGTGGCTTCTTGTGTCCTCTCGACAATTCATCTATCTTGCACATATATCAGTCCTGATCGATCTGTTAAGATGTATTGCTTGTGTACATTCACATACACAAGTTTACATGGTAAGTAGGTAGGAAAATCAAATCAAATCTGAGTAATCGGTCCTTCAAGATATAAAAGAGCTTTTATAATCTAGGCCATTTGCTACATATATTTTTTTTGTTTTGTTTTTTGTTTTTTGTTTTGGTGTGGATGTTGCCATGGTCCACAGGTGTTCCTGTTCAGGCACAGATGGTAGCAACACAGCCCGTGTTTTTGCCTCACCAGTGCAACAGGATACTTTATTTCACCCGTTATTTCTACCAAATAGTTTAGCAGAAGAGCTAATCAACAAACCCAGATGGTTAGCACAAAATACTCTGGAGAACTTGGACTCGGAAATAAGAGCTGTTCTCCTGTTAACGACAGTACTACACAGAACATGCACCAGTATTATAGTCTGTACAGCAGAGTTATAAACACAGAGTGTACTTAAGTGGGAACTCATTTTAATTGCGGGGTTTAAACTATATTTATTATATCAATGGGCTTGTAGCTACTTTATTAAACTTGAACTGATACACCTGTGTGAAAGCATTTGATTGGTTCATTTCCCAACCCTCTCCACTGATGCCTGTTTTGTTTTTCTTTTCTCCCTACTGCCCTCTGCAGGCCACGATCATGTCAGGCAGCAGCCTGAGCCTGAACCACGACCCCGCGCCCACCCGCAGTCACCTGGGCCGGCAGGCTAGCTTCCAGGAGCGCAGCTCCAACCGGCCCCAGTACACACAGGCCAACCGCAGTAACACACTACCCAGTGACCACGGCCGCAAGGCCTTCAACATGAGGAAGATGAAGCAGGAGATTAAGGACATCCTCTCCCCTACTCCAGTGGAGCTACACAAGGTGTGGATCTACTTCCTGTTTGTTACCTTCGCCAAGGAGGTTATGTTTTATATTTTCGCCGTCTGTCTGTTCAAAAACACGATCGGGAGTTTGTATTATGTCTGTGACCACATTGCCTTGACGGAGGTCAGCACTCTCCGAGTGCTTTTCTAGTTTGTTTGTTTGTTTGTTTGTTTGTTTGTATAGCACATGCTTTTATGATAAACAACGGGCTGATTAGTCTGGTATAGACATATGTTTACATTAATGTCTGTTTGCTCCTGGCATATTGAACCTCATATGTCCTGTAGAGGGGCAACAACAGATGTCAGCAGGGAATTACGATGAAGGGAACTCCAAGATGTTACTAGGGAGGTGCAAGTAGTTTTTGAGCAACATTAAATGATGTAGTGATAACATAGCACATTAATTTGAAGGAGTAACAGGCTCTTCCCAAACAGTGTTGCCCCATATGGCAATTCTCACACAAAATAGGAAAACAGGAAAATTAACAGCTGTTTGGCTATTTATAAGTTCATTCTAGATATATTATATTTAGAAGACCTATTTTATGAGAGCTGCTATCAGAGTGTTGAAAGTAACTACCTTGTATTTTCCACCTTAGAAAAGTTCAACTTGCTTTGCTAAGTACTTCTGCGGAAGCCACAAAGTAGTAACAAATAACATTTATAACATTTATTATGTACTGTATATGATTTGGAAAGTAGTGATGAAATAAGCAAGATAATGTAGGCCTATTCTCCGCTGGTTATGTTGGCATCGGTTCCTGTTCATCCTGTCTGGAAAAATGTTCCTAAAATGACCAGAGGACGATACGATACATTGCCCGTTATATCACAAACCTTGCTGACCCCGCCCCTCACAACCATTGTGTTGGTCCTCAAACAGGTGAGCCTGTTTAAGGAGTCAGACCTGGAGGACTTTGGGTTCAGTGTCTCAGACGGTCTCCTGGAGAAGGGAGTCTATGTGAACAACATTCGCCCTGGGGGCCCAGCTGAGGTCGGGGGACTGAAGCCTTTCGACAGGCTCCTACAGGTACGGTCCTCACAACACCACGGTC
>JAODXP020000031.1:7375429-7442929 GCA_027497455.2 Sardinella longiceps
CGGACCTGGGTCAGCTGCCCACCGACGAGCCAGTCAACTGGACCGAGCCGGGGGTGGTGTTGGCGGGGGACGGCCCCCAGCTGGACCCTGACGTGGGACTGCAGACCCAGGGGCTGGTGGGGGTTGATGACAGAGACCCCAACAAGACCTTATAGCAGAGCACGGTCGAATGACGAGACGATACGAGACGATACGAGACGAGGCGATACGAGATGAGACTAAACGAGACGTGTCCAGAGCTCCCCATGGTGCTAAAATATCCTGCGCTCCCCCCTCAGCCCAACACCTCACTCCCCCCAAACACCACCCCACCCATCCCCTCCATCCCGAGCCCATGAACACCATAAGATCTAAAATGGTGGCGGTGGTGGGTGGGGGTGAGGGGTTGTGGACAGGGGCTAATGAGAGGACAGTTTGTCTAAGCACATGTAACACTCCTTCTTGTCTCTTGCGTACCTACACTCTCTCTCTCACACACACACACACACACACATACACATACACATACACATGAACGCACACACGCATGCGTCTCAGGCTGGGTCCTCTCTCTCCTAGCACACACACCCAGCATGGATGTGTTTCTGTCCTGTGACGCCAACTACTGTACAACAACTCTCATGATGATGATGAAGATGAAGACGATGATGATGACGACGGTGGTGATGATAGAGACACTGACACTGGAGGAAGACCGTACTGACCTCTCTGGAGTACTGAGATAGACATTCAAAAGCAAACTAAAAACTGTAACTGAAACAGTGCCATCCTTTGTTTTTATTGTGAAAGAACAGGACTTAAAAAAAAGAAAAAGAAAAAAAAAAACACTGGTGAAAAAAATAAGAAGAAGAGCAAGTGGATTCACACAGACGTTTACATGTACTGTTGGACTGGCTACTCTGTATGTGTGTGAGGGTTTGTTTGAGTGTGTGTGAAGTTGAACGTGTATTTGTGTGTGTGTTTGTTTGTAGGACCACACTGTATAGGCCAGAAAACTATCCCCCACTCTTGTTTTTTTATATAAAGAGCACCCCCCACCCCCACCCACCCAATCCTCAAGTCACCCCCCCAAGGAGTTCTCAAACTCACAAGTTTTTATATTCCCCTAGTTTTGTCAGTAATGAAAAAAAAGAAATCTAAATGTAGTGTGGTAGTGGAAAAAAACAACAACAAAAACAACAACGACGACGATAACCCCCACTCCCCCCTTTTCTCTCTTCACTTCTGATGCCAAGGTTCGAGTGCCAACTCTGCTAATATATAAATGGGGTATGAAGACTGGTGTAGCGTCAGCACAATAAAGAGGAAAAACAAAATGGACACCAATGCCCCTGCTTCCTCCTTTCCTAAAGATGAAGGTAGAGATAGAATGAATTAAAAGAAAAATGGAGGGAAGATGGAAAGAGCAGTGGTCTGTGTCTCAGTGGTCAATGAGATTTGTCGCAAGCTTTTGAGCCCTGTATAAAGGAACCTTCAGTAATTACGGTACTGTGTGCATGGTTCCTTCTCAGCCTCTGTCGGTTCAAAAAGAACCAAATGAGGTGGTGATTCTGGTCATTTGAATCGTGAACACCTATGGACCGGCTAATGAGCGTATACAGCAGAGTGTTTGACTCCTTGTCCAGAGGAATGGTTCTAGAATTTCAGAAATCCCACAATTCTGACAAACCAAGCAAACAAATGGCTGTAATTGAGACAAAATTTAATTATTATTGTCTTCTCTCTTTTACTAATGTGTCCAAATTCTGGAGCCAGTTTGGGTAGAATGCCTGGACAGAAGTTACCCCAACAAATGTAGCTCTCCACAAACTTTTTCGAGGTTGTGTAAGTTCAAATCATCTCAGAGAGCAGAAATGCAGGCGCACACACACACACACACTCAAACACACACAGTCTCGAACCATTGTTATCAAAAAATTGCTTTGGCCCTTACTAGGATGTTGAGTGGGTGTTTTCTTCTTTCTGCTAGAAGAGGTGCCACTTCTGCACCTTATCCTAAATTTGGACAAAGAACTATTTTTTATGAATATAGAGGCAGGTTTTTATGTGACAAATCTACTCATGTGACTTGATGTGAAAGTGATGGATGGCCTTGTGGGTAGGTAGGTAGGTAGGTAGGTGTTTGGTGAATCTGTGAAAGCCACAGAGAAAAGCAGCCTCCTCTTTTGGTCCTCCTTATCCCCTCTCTAGACTCCTCAGCTGCTGCTACAGAAAGACACTGACCGCAGTTACATGCAGGGAATATTCAGCTTCTAAATTCCAGAATATTCCCCCAATATTGTAGTTGTGTACGAGTAATATAAACTCCTTGTTCCAAATTGACATCAATCAATTTGGCATATTCTGGCTTCTGGTGTATTCTGAATATTGCCAATCTTGTTTAAAACCGAAAAGTTCCCTTCATGTAACTGTAATCATTGTTCAAAGCCAGAGGAGCTAACGTCGCTAAAGTCAATGCTAATCCTATTACTATACCTCTACTGCAGCCCTAAGCACTGCTAAAGCTGGTACAAAGAAATGAGCAGAGTTGTGTGATGGTGAAAGTCAAGGCAAGTGAGTGTAAGTTTGTTAGCGTACAGTACAGGAGCCAAAGGAATACCTGTTTCCTATTTTATTTTAAGTGTTCCAAATAACAATCTAACTTGAACCCAAAGGATGATGTCAAATAATGTGAATCAACCTTCAACGGCGCATTGTAAGTCCTCAATCAATAGGAATTTTATTACACTGTATCTCGGGAGTCGGGACACACAAACAAAACAAAAAAAAAATCTCTCCCCCCTTTCCCTTGCTGAAGCACAAGAAACACTGGCCCGAATTTACCAGCTGATTTAGGCCAGCTTCAATATACACTAGTGCAGAGAGGTAGATTGATAGAAGAAACACAAACTTTTAAAAAATAGAAGCTTTTAGAGAGAGAGAAAGAGTGTGAAAGAAAGAGAGAGAGACTGCAAAGGCCTGTGGGTAAAAATGAGTAATCTGGTAATCTAGCTGCTGAATAAACCCTGAATAATCCCAGAGTGAAATGATTTTTTTGTTTGTTTGTTTGATTTTGGAAGGGGGGTTTCATTGAGATATATTTTCTACTGTGCAAGTCTTTACCCTTTTTTTGTTTTATTTTTTTGTACTGATGTTAAATCTGAATCAACTTTGGACGTAACAAAGCTGTAAACCGTGTGCACCCGAATGCCGCCATCACTCGAAATGACAAATTAATTACAAAATTACAAAATTTATATATATAAAAAAACACAAGCATGAGGTAAAATAAACCATAACTGAAGTAGCTAAAAATCACCATTTTCTATTTTATATACCTCTGTCTTTCCCCCTTTTTTGAGTAAATATGAAATAATATGCTAATCGATGTGGTACTGGTATGGTTTTTGTATGTATACATTGTTTCTTTTGTGAGGTTGCAGGCCCAAAGGCTGTAGAGCTTTGTAAAAGGGAAAAATATCAAATATGAGATGAAACAGTGGCACTTCAAGGCTGAATTGAGTTGGATGTATCCACACGTCGACTCAGCCCGCCAGCAGCAAAAATGAGACATCAGTTCTGAAAAACCACGTGGGTGTTTCTCCTCTCTTTCAAGGAGCAGCTTTGCTTCGGGTGAGACCAAAAAAAAAAGTTTGGTTCAGAG
The DNA here is from genome assembly GCA_027497455.2 of Sardinella longiceps. Classification (NCBI taxonomy): domain Eukaryota; kingdom Metazoa; phylum Chordata; class Actinopteri; order Clupeiformes; family Clupeidae; genus Sardinella; species Sardinella longiceps. The sequence continues at coordinate 7,379,073 of JAODXP020000031.1, forward strand.
AAAAAAGAAAAAAAAAAGAACAAAAAAGTGAAAAGAAACAAAGCCGGCTGTTCCTAGCAACCACTCCTCTTTCTCCTTCGCCTCCCTCTATTCTGTCCCACAACACTCTACCCCCGTGACCCCTGAACCTCGACCTTGTGACCCGCCGCTCTCCCCAACTCAGACCCATGTACGTAAACCTCGTGGCTGTTGAAGAGTGACGTTGCCCTTGTTGTCAGTGGTCTCGCCCCACCCCCTCCTCGTCTACTCACTATTTGAAATGGCACGCAGACTTGACCTGGGGGGCAAAGCCCTCTCTACATTTTGGGACTGTCTGTTTCTTTTGGTTGGTTGGTTTCTTTTTTTTTTGTTTGTTTGTTTTGTTTTGTTTTGTTTTTCCTGGAAGCCATGTTGTGTGTCTGTGGTCCTTGTTCTAATCCAGAAAGTCCCTCTTAAAATACGGGTCCATGTTCTACTCTCCTATAACTTCCAACACTGTGCACAGACAACATCCTGGCTTGGTCCCACTGAGATCAATTATAAATGCCTTGATGGAGGTACAATTGTGATTTTCTTTCTTTTTCTTTTCTTACCTTAAAAATCGTAACCAGCGATGCAGGCATGGCTTCATTATCAGTTTGTTTTGTTTTTTATTACGTTTTTTTTTTTTTTTTTTTGGCAGGCATTTGCACCTTGATTTTATTTTTTATGTGTCACAGTTAATTCATGTATGAGCTTCAGTTGGGTGTGGATAAAAAATAATTATAACAAAAAAATCATAATTCTAATAATAATGATTAATAAAGTAATTAGATTAAATCCACACAGCTGACAGAGCTCAGCCATTTCACTTCCTCGGACAGACACGGTCAAGTGGAGTTTAGCACTGCCAATCAAAATAGTGGGTAACCATTTTTTCAGTGTATTATAACCTCATGGATCAAGTTCACGGTCATGTCCCTGAAATACTGTATTTTTATTTCCAATGGACAGGTATTATGAGCTGTAAAGTATTTTTGTACAAATTTAATACTTTGGTAGCATGATATTTATCGTCGATGTATAACTTTGGGAATTCCTACTGCTGTCAACCTTTGTATGGCCGAGAAAAAAAAGAAACAATAAAAAGATATACAGAGTGGACAAATGATACTGTTTTGAGCAGATTTCTCTGGTTTTTCCATTTCATTCCAGTAATTGTTGGTGATGCCAGTGTTATGCAAGTCTTTTATGTAATTCCACTTGAGCACAGAATCGGTCTCACTTCATGGCCACCTACAAATCAGTCCTTGATTTTTTTTTTCCTTTCTTACTTCTATTCCATTTCTGCTGGACAGTAAGACATGCAGTAGACAAATTCTATAACTTTACATACTGCATTCACATTCATGTGCAAAGCATCAGTTCAAGTGAGTGGAGTGAATGTTAATCCACTTATTGTAATACAGTAGGTATGCAAGAGTTAGCTGCTTCTGTCTGCCTCATTCATTTATCAGTCTGTTCATAGTGTCAAGTCTTCCGAGAGATATCAACACTAATATTACAGTACTGTGGCAATATACCATAATATTACTTTCGATTTTACATTCTCCATGAAGTCTTCGATCATCAGCAGAGGAGGGAAGAACTGTTCTCTTCTACACCGCTGAAAAATATCTTATAGGTATATACAGTGGTTAAAGTGGTATTTCCAAGGAGGGGGAACTCTCATATTTTGTGTCTGCACAAACAAAGAAAAATGTATAGAAGAAGAATAGGATGATTTTGTTCATTTATCTGAGGTTCCGGTACTGCGTACCCCCACTTTGACCCCTGGGTATATACCTGGCCACCTATGGTGTATGCTGATGACTGTTTTAAGGCATTGTGGGAAACTGAAGATGGATACTATAGTAACGCATTGGCTTCCAGCAATGCTTGCATCTATTTAGGTCCAGGCTCCTCCACAGCACATATCCCAACAGAACAGAGAACCCTGGCACTCCACAAAGTTGTAACACATAGGAAGTTGTATGTTCCATGTTCTCTCAAAGTGAAGTCCAAACATGGTAAAGAAAAAAAAAAAAAAAAAGGCAGCCATTTTGAAAACCTGCAGTGTAAATACAATGTTGAATCTGAAATTGCATCACCATGTTGAATTGTGTGCTTCCTTGTTTTTAGTTCAGTTTTAGTGTCATATGTACTTGCTGGTCTCTGTGGGTGCAGAGACTGAACTGTACTCACTAGAAACTTCATGGCCTGTGCAATAGAGGATATATTTTGGTCCCAACCAGGGTTTAAAATTAGCACCCGCCACCAGCCAAATGCGGGTAAAAAATTGGTTTGGCTAATAACAAAAAACAAGCTACCTGCCACTGGCAGACTACAGAATATGACCGCTTCATATAGGCTTATGACTTTTCGTCATTAATATGAAATGAAATGAGAGGAGCCAGTAGGCGCCGGAGAAGTTGAGTTTAGACAACCATCTGCTATAAAATGCATTTTGAACTTGTATGTATTATGGCATTTGTTACAGAGAAAAGTAAAGTTGTTCTAAAAAGCACCCTAAATCATTTTTTTAGTGGCCGATAAAAATGCTTTTTGGCCGGTAAATGATCAGGCCTTACCTGCCATTGGCAGATGGGTCAAAAAGTTAATTTTATACCCTGGTCCCAACATTGTGTGCTTTCGACAAAGATCACAAACCGCGAGAGATCAAAACAACACTATGGGAGCCAATATGAATAGTTCCCAGTCTGTGGGAGTGGGAGTCTCACAATACATCACAACATACCCTTAAAAGACCTGGTTAACCTGGCTAGTAAGATGGTAGCCTCAAAATTGTGGGTTTCAAATCCTGGCTGCCACCGTTTTGCCTTCGAGCAAGGCACCTAATCACCAGTTGCTATAGGGATAATAAGCCCTGAAGTAATTGATAGTTGGCAAATATAAGTTGCTTTGGATAAAAGCATCTGCTAAATGCATAAATGTGTCCTGCATAAAGGGTAATCCCCCCCCAACTCCCCCTTGCGAAAAACAGACCATGGAAGTAGATGAACATTTGCGCCTCTTGCTCTTCTTTTACCCTCATAGTGTGCTAGTGCACTCTCTCTCTCTCTCTCTCTCTCTCTCTCTGCAGTTGGCAGGTGCTCTCTCTCTCTCTCTCTCTCTGCAGTTGGCAGGTGCTCGCTCTCTCTCTCTCTCTCATGTTCTGCAGGTGTAGGTGAAGGCCTCCTGATAGCCAAAGGAGATAAGAGGCCCGCTGCTGCTTCTGTGCCTGGGGCTCTTCCCTCCCCTTGCCTATGCCTTCCATTGTACTGCCATTTGCCTTCCATTCTGCATGGAATTTCCTGCTGAATATTTCTGTTCCAGCTTCCACACTGTCACTGATTTTATTACGTTTCTACTGTAAGTGCATTCCCTAATAGATGTTGATACATTATTATCATTAAATCAAATAGCATTTGTAATTGTAGTTTGTAGAGAATTATTTCTGAATTGGTATAGTTGCTCCATTTTAACATAAGTTTTCTTCAGACAGGTGGGTGTTCATCACTTTGTTTTATTAGACATGCTTTTTTCACTTCCAAAAATGATGTGTTAAGTTTTTATTTTCTCTCACATCACCAGAAATATAAAATGCTGAATAGAGGTGTCTGTGCATCTTGAGAGCAATTATATCCACAGTCTAAAAGTAGGAAGGCCAAAAATACTATCCACAACACACACACACACACACACACACACACACACACACACACACACACACACACACACACACACACACACACACACACACACACACACACACACACACACAGGCCAAGCTAATATCTAAATACCAACTAATTAACTCTTCCCGATATGAGATAAAATGTAATTGAAGGATAAGATTGGGGCAATTAGACTTCAAATCTCCTAATTTGATTAAGAGATAACCTAAACCTAAATGCCTCTGCATTAACCTAAATAATGTGGTTTGGTTGATAAGCCACTAATACTGCATGTGATGGCCACAGCCATCACATGGTAAAAACAAGCCCACACTTTATGTATGGACACTATTATTTTTCATATCAGTTCATATCATTTTACCACTACTTATCATTTGCAGTCACATGTATCAATATCACCATTCTTGAATAACACACAACACTTTAATTCATTTTCTTTATTAAGTTGCTTTAGCCTTACATTGTTTTATATGGGTGCACACATTTTAACAACGTAAGGTTACACACTTAATTTGTTTGTTTGTCACTAATCATGTGTTTCTTTGTCTTGAGTTACCTTGCTGAGCGTTGGGGGCGGGTCCTTCCTGTTTGGGCAAAGGCGTGGCTAAGGGCTGAGGAGACCTAAGTCCTGCGGCCTGCAAATTGGACTGTGCCATGTCTGCCATGTGCCTGAGGGATATTTGACCTTCGCTGCTTTTTGCTTTGTGTTCTGTTTGATAGTACATGTATTTAGTTTATCCCTTTTTTGTGTCTTTGGTTTGGCCAAGCAGCTATATATGTTCCCTTTTGTGTCTTTGTGTCAGGTCAGTTTTTGTTTGGTTAATGTCAGTCACAGCCGTGTTAAGTCCAGTTATGTTTCTGTTATCCTCTTTTATACCTTGATTTTGACCTTTGTTAATTTTGATTATTGTTTGGGTAAAATGAAACCCTTTATTTTGAACTAAACACCTTGTGTCCTCATGCCTCACTGATCGTTCCCTTACACTGCAGTTACCCCTGGTGACCAAGTTGGTGTAGTCAGGAGTTCTATGTAGTATTTTACATATTTCGTTTACATTTTACATTGTGTAGACCTACAATATGCATTAAAAAATCCATTCTAATTGTTGTAAATGATTTCCGGAATATGAGTGTGTATTTAATGGCCGACATGTCACAGCAAACAGATATTTTGCATCCCTGTTTTCACTGTCACTGACTCAGTTTCCTCATTACACCATATGGTGGCACAGATTCATTTTAGTGAGCATCATGATGCTGTAATTTTTTAGCTCCTTCATTAAGACTGCCATCATCCACTCTGCTCCCATGCGACAGACACTAGGGTCTACAATATTTTACAGAGTAAGAGCTCCACCTAGAGAATAAAAGTGGTACTGTCTTCCAGTGATCTCAGTGGTCTAGGGAGGCCCCACAAGAAAGTTCATTCACAGCACAGTATATTGCCTTCAATTCAGTTCTAAAGCCCATCCAATTTATCCAGTCTTGTCATGTTATCTTACAGTTGTCTTCAGATATATATATATATATATATATATATATATATATATGGGCAATTCCAGCGTTATGGACGTGACATTTTCGTGCATTATTGATGAACAAAAGGCCACATAACCTCTGCAAACCTAGTAGTATTTCACAATTTTTTTTCATATTCTTCTGCAAACTCCATGGCTGAATACAGGCAAACAGAAAAAAATAATATTATGATTTGCATCATAAGAATATGAGCCTTTCAATTTGCGTTATGGACGTGACGAAAAACGGACAAACTTTTGAGAGAGTGTAGTTTTTGCTGTGAAGCGTGTGAAATTTCTAGAGAAATGTAAATATTACTACATTCATACCAAACAGGACACCTCAGTAAAGACAAAGAAAGACTTAATTTCAAATGTAAATGTAAAAAAGTTGGTTTTCATTGGGAGAAATGGCGTTATGGATGTGACGTTATGGACGTGACGTCTGGAAAAACCCTCCAAAATGATATAAACAATTGTGAATGGTAGATTTTAACTTGTAACGAGAGAAATAGTAATACAACAATGAAAAATGACTGATAATATAGCAGCTTTGTGTGTGTTATCACCCACTTATGCCCATTATAAGCCCCTCCATAGACTTACATTATAGCTGAATAGGGTAAAAAATTTAACAAACAGATATCCTTTCAAAACTTGCTCAGTTGAATATTTACATAGAGACAATACTTTTTTGTATTGGAAGTGTTCTGAAAGAATTTGTATGTCCATGTAGGTGAGACTTGAAGTTTTAAGGTGAGGTTTACTTTTTCGTGGAATTGCCCATATATATATATATATTATATTTTTTTTTTTTTTTCTTCTGTGTATGAATGCAGGCTATGTTGTGTAAGCTACTAGATTTTCTGGAACTGTCCACCTGTTCCTGTCTGAACAAAGAAGCCGGTCCATTTTTGGGCTGGTGGCATCTAATTTCTTTTTGTGCAGATGCAACAATTGTAATTAAGCTATTTATTTCGGTACCCTAGGCTATCAGCAGCCCATGAGTAGCCCTATATTGCCCCTTTATAATACGGTTACATCCAGAGGTTTTGGACCGGGGTTATCCTAGCCTGGCACAGGCTACGCCGAGTCTACTGATGGAGAATGAAAGTCGTGGGCAAGCCTGTCACTCACATCCTAGTTTAGGACTTTAGTCGTCTTTCTTTGATTACTTTAAAGTAAAATATATTTTCTATTTGTTTAGGACTGCACAGGCTACTTAAGACAACATGCGGAGTTTCACACCACATCTCTGTTGGCTGCATTATGCAGAAAGTAGATTTGGATAGCCTGCATGAGATTGGACAGTTGAATGAATATTATAGGCTATGCTATTTATTTCTTCTGTAATTCTTTGTTAACACCATAGGCTCCAGTGGCGGTCTGCAATTAAGCAAGTGGTAAATTCAATTCAATTCAATTCAATTCAATTTTATTTGTAGAGCGCACAAATACAGTACATTGTCTCGCGGCGCTTTACAGACAGTACGGGAAGCATCCATGAGAATCAGGAGCAAGGAAAAACTCCCTCGCTTTGTAAATAGTTTGTTATGTAGGAAGAAACCTTGGGCAGATCCACGCCTCATGGACTCAGCCTACCTGCCTGGGGCCTAATAAAGTATCCGTAAAGTCTGATGCATAGATTGACCATGGTTAACACAAAACAGTATGAGTACTGAATGTAGTCAGAGATGATATACACATAGTTTGTGCGACAGTCAGGGCCAAGGGATGGAGTCAGTAGTTGGAGTGTGGGATTAGTCAGTATTTGGAGTGGGATCAGAGTTCATTGGGTGTTGGTCGCCATCTAAGTAGTGGTCATCAGGGGGCCATCAGGCCAGTTCCATCACGGGCCTCAGAGAAAAGGGGGATGGTCATGGTGTGTGGCTCCGGGGAGGTTGGTCAGCATCCGTAGTGGGGTAGGGTTGGTGGCAGGGAGGTACGGGAGGTTCATCACTCAGCCAGTGCGTCGGGGCAGAGGAGGCAAGAGAAACAAGGAGAAACAGAAACAAGAGGATTAGGCCAATCTAGGAGGATATCACTTCATGATATGTGTCATATATTCTAGCTAGAGTGAGGAGAGGGAGAGAGAGAGAGAGAGGAGAAAGAGGGTTGTACAGGATGGCAAGTGTGCAGAAGGTGGCAGCACTAGGCTATCGCAGCATAACTAAGGTATGGTACATGGCATCTCACCAACCCAGAAGGGGGTGGTCAGTGGCCGCCTTGGAAAACAGCAGAGGTAGCCCTCCCAGGAAAGCCCAAGAGGAGTGGTGATATGCCATGGCCCACTCCTAATTATAGGAAATGTCAAAAAGGAAGGTTTTAAGTCTAGACTTAAAGGTATTGAGAGTGTTCGCTTCGCGAATGTAGGGAGGAATAGAATTCCATAGAAGAGGTGCTCGATAGGCAAAAGCTCTTCCCCCAATTGTAGTTTTAGATATAGTCACTTTTTCAAGGAGGCCAGCATTTTGAGATCTCAGAGGTCTTGCTGGATGGTATGGAACAAGTAAATCTGTAATATATGCAGGAGCTAAGCCATTAAGTGCCTTATACGTCATGAGAAGGATTTTGAAGTCAATTCGACTTTTGACAGGAAGCCAGTGTAGAGATGCTAGAATGGGAGAAATATGTTCATATTTCTTAGTTCTAGTGAGTGTTCTAGCTGCTGCATTTTGGATTAGCTGTAGACTTTTAATGCAGGTGTTACTGCACCCTGAGAACAGAGCATTGCAGTAGTCGAGTCTGGAGGTAACAAATGCATGTATAAGTTTTTCAGCATCCTCAAAGGACAGGAACTTCCTAACCTTAGCAATGTTTCTAAGGTGAAAAAATGATGTTTTAGAAATGTGCTTTACATGGCTATTCAGGGAGAGGTCTTAATCAATAAGTACCCCCAGATTTTTCACTTGTGAGCTAAATGAGAGTGTAGGACTGCTAAGTGCTAAGTCATCATAACTTCAGTTTTATCTGAGTTCAAGCATAAGAAATTTTTTGACATCCAAACTTTAATGTCTTCAAGACAGGCATTGAGTTTGGTTGTAAAGTTTAAGCTATGTCCAATAATTCGCAAGGCAAAAGCTGGAGATGTCTTTTGCTCAAAATCTCTCATGGCTACTTGACTTTTCCTTTAGCCTACGTTTGGTAATCAATCGATAGTCTAGGCTACCGCGATCAGACAGGATATCCTTAAACTTTGATTTTGGGGATAATAGTGCATTGAACTTTAAGGACTTGGTTGTTTGTTTTTGTGTTGATTTAGGCTACTCTGTTTAAAAGCGGCAGCTTTCTCCATCACGGCGGGCGGCCACCCACGTTTGCTTATCCCTACAACTTCTCCAAGTTTAGGCTACGTTTGTTTCCAGTATATTTTTTTCTTTAAGATATTAACCTTGTTTGATTTATAATGTGGTGAAACGTGGGCATTAGTGTCGAACAGACCGCTGGTTTGTCATTTAGGCAATGTGTTATACTGCTTAAACCAGCACACCTTACTGCAGCAGCATTTTAAGACACCTGTGATTTGCGTGGAGCCTATTTTTTTCTTTTTAGCTCCCTGAAAAAGGGTGATTTTTTTTTCATTATGGAAGTAGGCCTAGGCAAAGGTCACTGAGGGGAAAAAAAAACCAAAACATCCATTTAACTGCATGCATGTGTTGCTCTCACACGCAGAAAACCAGCGAAGGGAATTGGGACTGGCAACGCTTAAGATAACTAACAATGCACTTTACCACAATGAGACGTTTTAATCTTTATTTTTTAAATCCATTTGAATAGGCCGTATACTACAAATTAAGAGTTTTTTGGCTTTCAATAATGACAGAGGCCCGGACCATGGCCTCCTCATCATGATTCAAGGCAAGGCTGCCTCATGTCGGAATGTTGAAAAGTAGCAAACATGCCGCCACTCCGACTAAGGAAAAAAAAAAATGACGGAGTGCAGGGACGTTTGCTATAATTGGAAATACCGCCACTCAGACAATTAGACGTCAATGTCGGAATGGCGGCATGTAACCCATTTATACAAACACACACATACACATACACACACACACACACAAATATAAGTGTAAATAGGCATTATTAGGTTTTGACTATGGGCAAATAATTGGCTTACAGGAATGCAATTATGGCTCTGCTTCAACCCATGACCCCCTTTCCCCTACGGTAAAAGTTTGATATACCATCTGGTAGGCCTACCACTGGCCGGAACGCTAGCCTATTACGTGGAGAGGCAGTTTGAAAGACAACGCAATCACCCGCCCCTCCATTGAGGTACAGTCTATCAGTGGTCTTCAGACTATACATTCTTATGATATAGTCTGGCGTGTCAGGCTATTGTTTCTGTGATATCTAGCAAACCAAAATTCCTTTCGGGAAATGTCTGACAAATTCGATCTATCTCAAGGAGCAGTTGAAGTAGCAGAGTGCCTGAGCAACATGGCATCTGAATTTATCTGTTGGCCTGCTGAATGTGAGAAGAGAGCAAGTGCTTTTGCATTCAATCGTATGTGTGCTGTAGACAACATAATAGGAGCTATAGATGGATGTCACATCCAAATTAGAAGACCAGTGATTCGTGGGGGGGATTACATAAATCGCAAGGGTTTTTATTCTGTTTTGCTCCAGGGAATTGTGAATGAAAAGGGGAGGTTTATTGATATTTTTACTGGTCCACCTGGTAAAGTGCATGGATGTTGCATGCCTCTTCCTTCTTTGATTCCTGGAGGGACAAGATGGGTGCATTTGAACTACTAGGGGATACTGCATACATTGGCCAGAACTGTACCTTCATTATAACCCCAAAGAGGGACAATGGCAGGCTGAGAGATGAAGACCGCTTACAAAATGCTATAAGTCAGTCGTGGCAGAGTGGTTGTAGAGCAGGCATTTGGGAGGTTGAAATGTAAATGGAGAAGGCTACGAGACATTACAAACACTCAGATGGATGTGGTTGTGAAATTAGTGGTTGCATAATTTCACACTGGGTCCTGCTGACGTTTGTCTGGACCATCTACAGGGATTCCCATGTCAGGATGACAACAATGACTATGCAGGATGACAACAATGACTATGCACATGAAACAAAATATTGACAAGAGGGAAACAGGGACATCAAAATCAAATTAATTCTCATTTTCTTTAATAAATAACAGGTTTGACATCTTCTATTCAGTGTCAGTAAATACCATAAATGCATACAAGTTTAACAGATGCACATATCTTTGTGTTGTCAACAGTGTTGGGGAAGTTACTTTTAAAAAGTAGTGTTTGCTCGTTACTCGTTACTTCTTGGAAAAGTAGTTAGTTACTTTACTTAGTTACTTTCTATGTAAAGTAACTTCTTTACGTTACTCGTTACTTTTACGTTACTTTTGTAAAAAAAAAAAAAAAAGAAAAGAAAAGAAAAAGAAAGTTCTATTGATGATATGACAGGTATTTCTTTTATGCTCTTTATTCTGCTCTTAACATGAAACAGTAGTAAATCACAGCCTCAATACAGGCTCCTTAATGTGATGACACCCTCAAAATGGCATGTGTCTCAAAATTAAACATGCCTAATCTCATTCCAACAGAAAAACAGAAAATCCACAAAATGGTTTCATGTTGATGGCTTGAGGAAATAAAATAAAATGGCTTAATAGGCCTACAGCTTTGAGGCAAAGACAGTTTAGCCCCAAATAGAATAACTTAACACAAAAACAATTCAACACAAAACTAGCCCCAACATTAACAAAGGCTACTGCTCAGTGCTCACCCTTATTCAAAGTGTGATCAAGGAAAGAAAAAAAAAGATAGAAAAAAAGATAGAAAAAGATAGAAAAAAAGGTGCCACTGATTGTATACTAATTGTACACCTGACCCAGGGGTGGGTTCAAACTTTCTTAACCTGTGTTCATTCTCTTTGTCTTTGCTTTGCCCTGATGAAGACCACATTGGTCGAAACATGTTGGCATTTTAAATATGAGTAGCCACATTTAATAAAGGCTTTTTAACTTTTTTCCATCCTTCATAATACTCCTTAGTGCCTGGGACTTATTTCTTTTATAGAAAAAAAGTATTGTGCATAGAGTCCATCCCCTTAAGGCTGATCATTGCAGTAACTAGAACAAACCACACATTTTTATAAAGAGTTGATGGCTTCAGAAAATAAAATAAAATGTCTTAATAGGCCTACAGCTGTGAGGCAAAGACACTTTAGCCCAAATAGCTTAATACAAAATGAAATAAAAAAAGCAATTCAACACAAAACTAGCCCCAACATTAATAAAGGCTACTGCTTATTCAAAGTGTGATCAAGAAAAGATTGAAAGAAAAAAAAAAGTATTGTGCATAGGCCAACACTACAGCATGGGTGGCAGTCAACTTATTCCATATCAGCACAAAATGTGTGATTATACCTCATCAGGAGTAGTCTTTCAAAACGTTTATTGGAAAGTCTGTTTCTTCTGGGGCTCAGCACAATACCTCCCAGACTGAACAGCCTTTCCACTGGTGCGCTGGACGGTGTGGCAGTGTTGTATTTCATGAATACAGCTTTCACTCGGGGGAAACGGTTGAGGACTCCTAACTCTGAGCCTGATCTCATGTACTCAAGTACCTCTGCATCTGCGCTAAAGGACAGGACTTCATCCTCTTCCTCATCAAAAGAAAAAAGTCTCTCTCATTAGCACTGCTGTGTGCGGCAACTTCTCGGTTTTATTCTCGACCAGCTGTTCATCCTGTGGTATAGTGCGACACTCGCGACGAGCAGCGCACGCGCTTCTTCTCTCCGTTCCGCTGCCCCTATCCATCGTACTTAAATTTCGGCAACGTCAAGGCAGCCAGCAAAGCCTCTCTGCTCTCCAACACTGGGGCAAATCGCGTCTTGATGGCCTAGGACAACGTGAAAAGACAAAGCCTAAGCTTATTTTTTAGACAACTCACTCGACTATGATGCGTAGGCTTAATGCATGCATCAAATGTAGCCTAGAATATTTGCGAAGAAATGTCCGATAATTGATAGGCATGTGCCTAGGCTACTAGCTTTAAGTTAGAATATTAAAAATTGTCTTACCTGCACAACTACACCCGGTAGGCCTGTGGTCATCCTCGACAATCCATTTTGAAGAGCCAGCGTCCTAGACATCAGGACCTCCAGGGTTGGTAGAAGACACCCGTAGTAACAATTATCTTCGCCTTGCAAGATGTCAAGTGCTACTGTCAGCGGTTTCAAAACAGTGCAGTATTCCTTTAGAAATAGATGTTCGCGTTCTGTCGGGGCTCTGCAGTCCAGTCTTGTGCAAAGTGTGTTCAATTCTTGGACCGGTATGTCAATGATACGGGACAATGCATCGTGGTATGAATTCCACCTTGTTGATGTAGGCACAATCAGTTTTTTGTCACAGATTTCATCGACAGTCTCAGAGGCCACGGTAGAAAGGCTTGCTTTTGTCCAAAGTGCAGTACACTTTGCCGTGGCACTCCTGTACACAAATTTTGAGTCACTGTTTGATGACAGCCACTTGTCGATGTCATTGCATGAGATCAAGTTGAGCGTATGCGAGGCACACCTAAAATGCGGAGGGAGAGAAAATTGACCCTCAGTGGTGCCAAGCAACTCTTCCATATCTGTGAAAATTACACCTTGCTCATCATCTTCCTCCTCGTCAGGCTCAGGGTCAGGGGGTGGTGCATACATCTTAAAAGCTTTAACAAAATTTGACCCGTTGTCTGTAACGGTGGCGGTGATCCTATGTGAAAGGCCAAACGCTGAGTGAATCTGTTCAAGTTCAAAGCCTATAACATCATATGTATGCCTTCCCTTTATCCTTTTGCAAGCAATGGCAGCTTTCTCACGATTGAAGTTTTGGGCATTAATCCAGTGCACAGTGATGCCCAAAAAGCTTCTGTTATGGATACTCCATATATCTGCTGTGGTCGACACATATTGCAAACTCTCAAAAGATGTCTTTAATTCAATTTCCATTTTTCGATAACATTCATCCAGATACCTTGTAAATGTTTTACGATCTGTCCATGGGCGTTTGTCTCCTGTTATCGGGATCTTGCTAAGTATCTTCCTGAAAGTGGGAGATTCGACGGTATTGATGGGCAACATTTCCTCGACAATGAATGAAGCTACAAGTTTGTCCAACTGTTGTTTAGTTACCTCGTGGAAATTAAGTTTTAGCTGCTTATTTGGGGTTGGACCATCAGTTCCCCGGGGATCTTGAGCTATGAGGTCCACGCTAGCATGCTTTCCTTTCAAATGCTTAGAAAGGTTAGCAGTTGTATTAACGGCAGTGGACAGAAATTTCTCACCAGGGCACAGTTTACACCTCACACTCACATTCCTCCCCTTTGTTTCAATGAGTTCGAAGTAATGAGCATACTTCCATCCCTCAAAAGTTATTGTAGGCTGCTTCTCGCTACTGCTTGCTCTCTTCATCATGCCATCTGTCACTGAAGGGTGAGGGGTCTCTGAGAAATGATGGCCAGAGAAATTCTAATAAAAACGGGCTCTGTGATGGCGCTGTTGCGCAAGGATGGAACAGAGAGGTGCCGCTGTCAAATATGTCCGTAGGGAAAGTAACGTTTTGCCGAATTGGAAAAGGAACTACGTTTCGTTACCAAATTTTCAGTGGTAGCGCGTTACACTACTTTTTTGCGAAAAAAGTAGTTACGTTACTGTAACGCGTTACACCCAACACTGGTTGTCAATACATTTTACATTCATTACATAAATTAACAATTCAACACATCTATAATATACATTTTTTTAAAATGCAACATTCTCTGAATGGTTTTTCTAAAATAATAAATAATTGTTGTTTTTTTATTCTGATACTTTCTCATATTATCCTGAGTGCTTTAAATAACATTTATCTATTTTTTTACATTTTTAAAATGTGTATTTTTCAAAAATACATTTTTATATTTTAAATAATTTTTTTTAAATATCTTTTTAAAAATAAATTAGTTTTTATAAGTTTCCTATTAATATTGTATCCTGGCAAGTATTTTCACATTCACAGTAGTTTTGCACTTGAATATTTACAATACACATTTTTTTTTTTTTTAAATATATATTTTTTTAACATAACAATATATATTTAACAAAGAACATTGTGTGTGTGTGTGTGTGTGTGTGTGTGTGTGTGTGTGTGTGTGTATGTATGGATCCGATGGTACGGAGGAATCCAGAGAGATAAATAAATAAAGTCCTGATAAATTGTTTCCATAATATTTGGAGTCAACCTGGCAATGTTGCGACCCTCCTCTTGAAGTTTTGCTTCATACATCTGGAGTGGTACCTTGGCAAGGATGGCTGTAGAGCACTGACAATTTGGGTGGTCTGGATCAGCTGCTCATCTTGTCCTAGAACTTGGTACTTTCCACAAAAAAAACAAAACTGTGCCTGTCTTGCTGCCCCCCAGGTTGGTATTTAAGGACATCAATAGGCACAGACAGCTGGATTGTTGACCAAGTCAAATCTGTGCCATGGAGTTGCAAACGGTTCCTTCAGATGTGCTGCTTCATCCAGGAATACAGGCGTTGGAGTATTTGTTTGGCACACAACTCTGTCCAGCAACTGGAACCTTGCAGCAACCTGTGTGTTTTTATGGTGAGTCACAGAAATGTTTTCTGAAACAACTCTGACAGGTACACTTGAGTGATGATTGGCTGATGAAGAGTTCCTCTTCCTCTCAAGGTATTCAGCATATTTTTTAAGGCAGGTGGCTAAACTGAAGATATCCTCCTTCAGTACTCTCCAGTTATCTGTTGAGGACATGTATGGTTTGTGTAATGCCCGCCTGGCTCAGGGCGAACACCACATAAAAGGGGAGACCACACGTCGCTCAAAATCAACAAAAGATTTATTAAATAAATGAACTATGTACAAAAGTCAATGAATGTAGAATAAAGCAAGAGTGTAGTGCAAAAAGTGTAGGAAGTGTAAAACCAAAAGAAAAGAACGGGGTGCAGCCTGCCCGGCCGCAGCGGCAACAACCCCGCAACTGAGGGAGGAGAGAGTGAAGCAGGCTCCCGGGACCTGCTTATATCCCGTCCTAATCGCCAGCGCAATTAGCCTGCCATTTGTGTAGAGCTCCCCCTGTAGGCCACAGAGAGAAACACACAGCAGAGCCAACACAGACAAAGAGCAGGAGACGTGACCACACCCAGCACTGACCAGCTGGGGGCGTCACATTTGTCACTCAGAGACAGCAGGGCCTGGGAGTGGCTGTTAATAATAGTACCACATATGGGCTTTTCTTTGAGGTTCTTTCTTTTCATGGCATGATTATATCCCTCAAAGTTCCAGCATGCTAGAATTATTATTATTATTTTTATTACACGGCTCTTTATAATGCTGCAGAATGCTCCATTCACTTCAATGGGACTCTCCAACGTTCTACCGGTCTGATCATTTTTAATAACGGACCGTTATTTTGCAAAAAAGCAAACAAAAGCTTTTGTTTCTTCTTCCCCTACACACCACAATCATCCCGGCTGAGTGTTGAGCCTCCCGTCCACCCCTACTTCTCTGCCATTAACGCCTACCCCTAGCCCAACCTGGATCCATCTGATCTGAAAAACTATAGGCCTATTTCAAAACTGCCTTTTATCTCCAAAGTTCTAGAAAAAGTGGTCTTTCAACAGCTCTCTTCTTATTTAAATAGTTTTAACATTTTAGATAAATTCCAGTCTGGTTTCAGAGCCCTGCACAGCACTGAATCAGCACTGTTAAAGGTCTACAATGATATCCTTCTCTGTACCGACTCTGGTTCTTGTGCCATCTTGCTACTCCTAGATCTCAGCGCAGCTTTTGATACGATTGACCATAATATTCTGCTGAAGCGTCTGAAAAATGATGTTGGTCTTCAAGACCAAGCGCTAGACTGGTTCTCCTCCTACCTGAAAGACAGAACTTTCTCTGTTGAGTTGGGTAGTCACTCTTCTTCCTCTGCCCCCATCACCTGCGGTGTTCCTCAAGGCTCTATTTTAGGGCCATTATTGTTCTCTCTGTACATGCTCCCTCTAGGCTCTATCCTTAGTGCTTTTAACATTCAGTATCACTGCTATGCCGACGACACACAGCTGTATGTCCCTGTCACACCTCATAGCCCCTCCACCCTGAATAAGCTGCTTAGCTGCCTTGACAAGGTAAAAGCCTGGATGTCCTGCAATTTTCTACAGCTCAATGATAGCAAAACTGAAGTCATTTTATTTGGCCCTCCAAACGCTGTTGCTAATATTGAAAATGCTCTTGGCCCCCTGTCTGCTAATCTTCATAGTGTGGTTAGAGATCTTGGTGTCCTCTTGGACAGTTCTCTTAATTTTAATAAACAAATTGGCAATGTGGTTAAAGGCAGCTTTTATCAACTACGTTTAGTAGCTAAACTCAAGCCATTCCTCTCCCAGAACGCTCTGGAAACTCTAATCCACGCTTTTATTTCCTCTCGTCTTGACTACTGCAACTCTCTCTACGCTGGCATCAGTCAATCAAACTTAGCCAGACTGCAACTTGTTCAAAATGCTGCAGCAAGACTTTTAACTGGATCAAGGAAAAAAGATCATATTACTCCAGTTTTAGCTCAATTGCACTGGCTTCCTGTAAAATTCAGAATTGATTTTAAAATTTTGTTGTTTGTTTTTAAAGCTCTTAATGGTCTAGCCCCGTCCTACATTACTGAGCTCTTATCCCCTCTTTCTCTTCCTAGATCTCTTAGGTCTTCCGCTCAGAATCTGCTCTCTGTCCCTCGCACCCGCCTCAAGACCAGAGGTGACAGAGCCTTCTCTGTTGTGGCACCCAAACTTTGGAACTCCTTACCCCCCCATATCAAGTCATGTCCCACACTACCTAGTTTTAAATCCTGTCTTAAGACCCACTTTTTCTCCTGTGCTTTTAATACAGTCTGAGGCCTCCCTTATTTTTATTTTATTTTTTATTGTGACTTCATTTTTAATTATTTATCTTACCCTTTTTATTCTTTACTTTTCTTAATGTATTAATTTATCTACTTATTCTTTTTACTGTGTCAATCTTTTAGCACCTGTATTTCCGCTGTATTGATATTTCTTAGTGTTCTTTTATGGCTTTAATTCTTGCTCTGTAACCTTGCTTTGTATTTACTATCTATTTTGTCTTGCTTTGCCTTTTTCTTTACCTCATACTGTAAAGCACTTTGGGTCAACTCCTGTTGTTTTTAAATGTGCTATAGAAATAAATTTGACTTGACTTGACTACCCCACAACGCACAACGACCAACCTCACCAGGACCAGCCTTTTTTCCCTCCCAGTGGCTCCATGATGGACCCCTACCTTACTGGCCTCCCTGATGATCACCTTAAATTACAACCTCCACCCAATGAACTCTAAGCCAGCCCATGAGGCGTGGATCTGCCCAAGGTGTCTTCCTAAAAATGAATTAGTAAGCGGAGGGAGCTTTTCCTTGCCGGTTAGTCATGGGTGCTCCTCGTACTGTCTGTAAAGTGCCATGAGAGTGAGCGCTCTACAAATAAAATTTAATTGAATTGTAAAGTGTAAGTTCTAAAATACTCAAAAGACACTGCTCTTAAAGTTCATCAGGATCCTCGCGTAAGAATACTGGAAGTCCTTTCATGGCTGCTTCTTGGCGGTGCCTGACAATGTTGATAGTCTTTTAAAAAAAGGATGTCAAACTAGACAAAGATTATGGCCTAGCTCCTGAATGTGCAACAGCAGAGGGTTGATGTTGTTATCTATGGGGGTAGGGGATAAATGTGAATATTGCCCATTAAAGTGATGTATCTTATCATGGCAAAATAAGGGTCCAACATACCCAAACATCCAAATTCTTACTGAAATAAATGGGTTGCGATTAAAAGTACATATTCATGGTTAATTTTATGATCATTCAAATTATTTTTTAACCATTTGACAGCACCAAATTAAACACATTCATCACAAAGGTCAAAAGTATAGTTTGGTAGTGTGGCGTGTTGTGCACATACCTCGTCGTCAAGCCTTCTCAGGATCATGTTCAGATCCTTGCCAAACTGTTTTTCGTGTACGGTACAATCTCAGCAGAAGTGGGGGCCTATTTTTCGACTGCAGCTCTGAATGTTCCAAGTAAGTCATTATTTGTAATATGGAAAAACTCCTCACCAATCTTAAATCCAGCAAAAAAAAAACATGGCATGGACAGAAGTCATCTCATAAATTGAAAGAATCTAACTGTGACCTGTAAAAAATTGCCTATAGTCATCATATATTCTTGAAAGTATTTACAGCCACTTCCACCTGGTTTTGAAAGAACAAAGCTGGCCATCTTTCTTTCAAAACATCCACCATGGGCTGTTTGTCGACAATCTCCTTTCGCCTCAATGAGAAGGTTAAATCCATTTTCTTTTTGATGAGAGACTCATCTGATCTTGCCTTCTTGGATTCCTCCACTAATAGCAATCGCTGTTCCTCCAGTGAAGCTTCATCGTGGTCATCTGGGTGGTCCGGACAATGGTTGATTTTGCCACTTTTAGGCCTCTTCAAGACAAACTGGGTTGCCTCTCCATCTGCCCTCCGTTTGCTATTCAGAGGAACCTCAGTGCAACCAGCATTCCACCACTCTGCTCTGTAATTGTTGAATTTACTCCTGATGGAGAAAAGCCAACCTCCATAGCCATTTCCTTCTTCCTCTTTCAGACAAGGGTATTTTGAAATCAATACAACAGCAATTGATTCAACCTCATGAGGTTCAGGATATGCCTTTATACTAAAACTTGCTTGAGTAATTTTGTTCAAAATATCAACAGACATGCCTTGGGGCATTTCGCCTATGCCTTCTTTGGTTTTCGCATATTCCTCATTGGCCTTTTTCAACCTAAGTTCCCTGTCATGAGACATGGGGGAATAGGAAACGGAGAATACCATACAGACACATTGCGCATGTTTCCTGAAGTTGAGGGTGACTGAATAGGTGAAGGGTTGGTAGAAGGGCTAGGTGAACTACCAGGCGAAAAGACAGGTGAAGGGCCAGATGAATTTACCTCACTCACGTCAGATCATGCGCTACGTAACTTTCGTAAGGCACTTCCGCGCAACGATCTGATGTTGAAGCCCATCAGAGAGATTTCAAGCCATTATTCTCTAACCGGACCAATCAGGGCCGCTGGCTGCTGTAGAGGGTGTGACGTAGCGAAGAAGAAACTGTTTTGAATCCAACCAATCCAACAAAGGTAACGAGCGTCATCGGTTGGTTTCGATGTGGTTGGCTGCAGTGTACGTCAATTAAATTGATGGACAAGCCGTTTGCCCAGTTAGATTCAAGGATTTCTGGCTCCTGAAATAATTCGTCTATCGCTGAATATCAGATGAACACGCGTAGCGCTACATCTGACGTGAGTGAGGTAACAGATGAATGGGCCTCGACAGAATCTAAACTTGCTGTGTCTAGAGATGAAATAGAGCCAAGAGACTGACTGTCACATTGACTTACAGTTGCAGGCATTTTCCACTTTATGTGCAAGGTTGCACGGTCTCTTGGTAGTTCAGCTATATCCAATAAATCACACAGTGCATTGTCAAAGTCAGAGTCCTCAAATTGTAAAGAAATGTCTCCTTGCAGCTTTTGTATTAAATAGTCAATTAGTGCATCTACAGACTGTGGCTCTTCTGTAAGTTTGACACGCCATGCCTCATTAGCAGATACGACGATGCGAAGTAGCAATGCCTGAAGAAAGGGAGTTGTGCAAGTTAGTAATGAAAATGGACAATTCATCTTTTAATATTTGAGCATTGTAAATGTCACTTACCATTTTCTTGTAGCATAAGTGTGTCCTAGGGGTCACCCAGAGTTGTCCTCCAACAACATAGGCTGCCAAGGGATAGTAATGATTCAGGTCATCAATTTCAACAATAACCACTTCACTATAGTCACTGTACTCTCAACTTGAAAAGACCTTTAGTGCTCATGGTACCATGCTGTGAGCTTTCTGGACAAGAATGATACCTTGTCAGCATTAGCTATACACAAATCCGAGGAAACTACCGGAAGTGAGCAGGCGCCATTGTTGAGCTACCCAGATCACCAATCTGTCCATAAGAATAACGTGGTAGCACACCATCAAATGCCATGATTTACGAGATTCATTACTATCTGTATAATGTCAGAGTATTCCATGGTCTTTGTTGTTAGTTGTCATTGACTGTGCATTGTCAAAATGTTTTGTTTACAGTCCAACAATGGCTTCGCCACAAGATGGCAGCCTACACAAAACGCTCGTCGGATTTGTCTGTAATGCTCACTGTTACGCCCCCTGCACCTCCTCCAGATCGTGCTGGAGTTGTGCAGTGGTTGTGGACCTGATTACCATCTTTAATTGATTATTGGCTACACCTGGCGCCGGTGTTGGCTATAAGAACCCCAGTTCCCCTTCTCTCCCCAGCTTTTTGCCTCCTCTCTCATTTTTGTTTTGTTTCCCTTTTTGATGCACACACACACAACCTTCTTTTCCTACTTTCACATACCGCAGACACGCACCCACTCAATTTTTTTGACTCCCCTAGACATTTTTCTTCATTAACTATTTTTGATTAAATTAATTATTCTATTATGAAACTTTGAACCCGTTCACAATCATGAAAAACTCTGGTTGGCCATAGCACTGCCCTGCTGACACAACCATACCTTCGGCATATTCTGTTCCAAACAGCTCCACTTTGCTAGTGAAACAAATTGTGCTATTGTAGGGATATTTTCTTGACTCGGCAGCTTTCTGCAAACTGTTCAAAGATGCAATCTGTACAGTGCTTATTTTCTCAATGTAAACGTTAGACCGAAAGAGACTTTGTCCATCTAAGTAGTATGCCATAAACTGCTGATACTTTGTACCTAAATAGAACTCTAGATTCGTTGTGTTATGCAAATCACGTGCAATTCTTTTGAACACACTGTGTTTTGACTCAAATATCATGGTCCATAGATCCACTAACGGACCAAAACAGTGAATGAGGTGTGGGTAGTGCAAAATGAAGTGATGCTTTGGTTGGGGTCAGCTCTATGTTCCCACAGCCCTATGTTCCCACATTTGTTAGGAATTTTTATTTTTCACAGAATTTTTGGAAATTAGGCCCTATGTTCCCACATTTCTTAGGAAATTTGGGAAATTGGGCCCTATGTTCCCACAGCCCCATGCTCTCCCATTACAAAGATTTTTTAAAAAATTAGACCCTATTTTCCCACAGCAATATGTTCAGATGAGGGCATGTTCACACCAACACAGGTAATATTTATCCAATTAGCCCTTCCGTTCACATTAGAATGGAGGATTCTGAAACTGAAAACGATTACAAAAATGATTGCTGAGGTCGATTTCAAAAGTGATCGCTGAGGTGGATGAATATAAAATCGTTGTGGAATGTGGATGAAAACGTTCTGAAAACGAGAGTGGATGAAGATCGTTTTCATTGCGAATATAAATCTAGGCAGCACAGCATAAAAGGACTAGCCTGACATAGCCCGCCCATAATACGAATGTTCATCCGTATCCATGGTCTAGGAACGGTCTTCTGGGGCGTGTTTACATCGGTAGAGAGTCTACCGGCCAATAAGCGAAGCTGATTAGACGAGCTGTCCAATTGTTTCAAACCAGAAGTGAATTCCCTCCCCCCGCAGTATAATCGCGTCCAGACCTTGAATACGGATGAACAGCAGTATTGATCGGGCTATGTCAGGCTATAAAGAACCTTACCCTTACCCTAAACCTAACCCCACTACCTGGAAAGCACCATTGAGGGCAAATAATACCAAAGATCGAATCTTTCTTAAACTTACATAGGGGGTTTACCAGGCAGGGGTAGAAATGTGGTACTATATAGTATTTGACTTTGAAGGAAAAAAAAGAAGAAGAAAAAAACTCTTAAAAATGTGAGAATATAGGGCTGTGGGAACGACTAGACACAATCTCCTTTGGTTTCAACGAAAAATTAGGAAATGTGTCTGAGTAGCAAGTGGTGATCTTTGAGTTTGAATGAGAGGTAGCATAATGTTTCCTCTGTAAATTTGTCGGAGACAATTTCATCTCTGCTCTGATATCAATTTCACTTTCCTATTGTCCTAGTGAGTTGAGATGTGAGTTTTTTTTTTTTTTTACAGAATTTGACAAATTTCACTTTGACTAATGTACTTCAATAATAAGTTACAATACTTACAATATTGTGTGTGCATTCACAGCGGTATCAACGCATACCTGAATGAGGGCAGGGCAAGTGGGTGGCTTTTCGGGGATTCGGGATACCCCTGAAACCATACCTGATGACACCAGTCCTAAATGAACAATCAGAGGCAGAAAGACGCTACAATGTGGCACACAAAAGGTGCCGCAGTCGTCAGGAGAGGCTGTATGGTGTGTGGAAGGGAAGGTGAGACACTGCTTTGGTGCAGTCAATGACCTAGATAACAAGTGTTTAAGTGTCAGACTCTGGTCATTGCTCTTGCATCTAACTACAGTACCAAGTACTACCACAAGGAAACATTAGTACACTAATCTGAAACATGACATGGAGATAAGTACTTGCCCCTGTCAAAGATGTTTTTTTTTATAAATGTGTAGGCCTACATTAACATGAATGTGATCACGGAACCTCTACAATCTGTTTTATAAATAACGCCTCCTGGAGTGTAGTCTAGGCCTTAAGAAGAGGGCTTAGTGTTACACTATAAACTTAAAAACAATGTGTCAACTGTAGTAAATTAGTTTAAGGCTAGCCTAATTCATATTACTATGAGCTACAATCATTATACCAGAAATTTGTTCGTACTAGTACATAGATATATGTACCCAGATGTTTCCCAGATATATGTTGTCCATTTAGGCCTACATGTATGCAGGTGAATCAGAGATCGTGACATAGCCTATATCCAGTGCAGTAGCCTGTATGGAGACGTATTTCGAAGTGCAAAGCTGGTCCATAGTGAGAGTTGAAATTGCAATGTTGTTTGAAATAGATAAGCACATCTTTCCAACATAGATTTACGTTTGACATGTTTCCCACTCGTGTGTTTTGCTTTTGCATTGAATGAAAGCAGGCTAGCCAACCTTTAAATGGCTTGTAAACGAACCTGTCGTCAATAGGTATCCACTTAGGCAAAAGCATGTTTTGAACTGCATGTTGATACACGTCCTTCTGGGCCTACTTCTTACCAATGTGGGTTTGCGTGTGTCAAACACCGCTTGGGTCATCGTAATATAGTTTCACTGTTTAACACCATCAGAACTAAGCGCGAGACCAGGAGGGTGAAAGGGGGAGTGGTTTTAAGGTTAGAGCGGCAGAAGGCAAAAGTGCTTTATTTACCGATATCTTTAGTATGTTTTATCCAAACATCACAAAATTTGGCACTGCACTCATCGCCATTAAAAAGATGCGTACCAAATCTGAGGTCAGTCGGACGAATGGTTTGAGAGTTGTGCGTGGAGCACACAGAATGACACGCAGACAGACGGTCCTTGAATTATTAGATAGAAGATAGATAATGGCAATGCAGACTAGTTAATTGATGCACTGTTAGAATTATGTTTTTGTAGATGGAGATGTCATGATATGAGTGGGGGATATTTTCAACATTCCCCTGAAGAGAGTCGTGAAATTTGTGAAGGCCACTGCTGTGCTGCACACAATTTGCAGGAAGGCGAATCTCCCGGACCCAGACAACATCCCGGCCATGGTTGAAGATGATAGCATGCATGATGGTGCACAAACTGGCAGAGCTGCCAGAAACAACCTAATAGCATACCCAGTTATCAAATACACAGGCCAAAGCACAGGAGGCAAGGCACTGTCTTATAGAAATAATGGGATGCGTAAGGTTTCTTGCGAGGCAGGGACTGGCTTTTCGAGGATATGATTTGAATCAAGGAAATTTCTTCCATCTCCTCAAATTCAAAGCTAAAGATGACCAACTACTGACCTCCTGGCTTACTCGTAGCCAGGATTATACCAGTCCACAGTGCCAGAATGAATGTTTAACTTTGTTTGGCAATTGTGAGGGAAATCGCCTCAACAATCAGGTCTCTTCCGGTGGTTCAGTATTCCATTATAATGGACGGCACTCAGGACATTCATCGCGAAGCCCTTGTGGCCAAACGCGTCGTTGACGAGCTTAGTACTGCAGGAGACCACGCAGGTGGTTAACTTTATTAAAACTCGACCCTTGAAGAACCCTCTCTTTGGCATTCTGTGTGACAAATGGGAACTCTGTTTAAAGGATTGCTGCTTCATTCAAATGTACGCTGGCTTTCGCGAGGGGCAGGTTTGAACCGTGTAGACCTATATGAGATACAGACAGAGATCGCTGAGTTCCTTGCATTTGAAAAACATCAGCTGGCCAACCGTTTATCAGATGCACCATGGCTTCTCAAGCTTGCATATTTAGCAGACATATTTCACCATCTAAATGTACTGAACCAAAGCATGCAAGGGCGTGAAACATACGTAAAGTATCTGTTGCTGTAGCTTACACATGAGTGTTTATGCATGTTTCATATCAGGGGGGCCTCAGCTGAAAATGTACTAGTGTGGGGCCTTGGCATGGCAAAGTTTGGGAACCCCTGATCTAGGCCAACAGTTTGTTTCTGTTAATGACAGAAGAAGGCATCTGTTTGGAATGTTTAAATAAATGAAGCTATTAGACATGTAGGTAACATATAGACCCCGTTTCCACAAACACAGATAACCATAAAGACGCACGTTTACCTCTGTTACACTTATGCGAAGGTGAAGACGGAGAATCTCACGAACTCCGGGCAAGGTGGAGAAGTCGGAGAACCCCGTCTTCAGACATTTGTGTAACTACCCATAACCGGAGCTCTAGCACCAAAGACAGTTGGAGCAAACGAGAAGCACCTACGTTCGAGCATAGTAGCCTAGTAGATTTTCACAAGGGCACCACCTGGTTTTGAATGATGTCAGGACTTTTACCAATAAATCGTCTTTATCATGTTTTTTTGGCATGTATCTCTCACATTCTGTAAGTGTTCAACATGATTTCAAGACTAATGTTGTAAACGGTTACTGTTGGTATTTTTATCAGATGAAGCTGCCAGGCAGTAAATAGCCTACTAAAATTTCAAGTTGTTAGCGAGCTAACGCTAGCGATCTAGCTAACGTAATGTTTTACAATTATATTTGAGATTTAATTTATTGACAGCCTGCAGGTAACATTACTGAGTTCATTTTAAGTGGACAGCGCAAACTTAAACATAGTTTACTGCAATATGTGAGGTTTGAGCAAAGTCCAAAACGACTAGCTTATAGTTAGCATATAGCTATGTCGTCATGGTAACTGCCAAACAAACCCTCTGTCTAAAGCTAAAAAGCACACTTGGTGCGATTGAATTGTCATGTGTAGGTTTCATTAATGATCACAGACAATATTATGGCACACATAAATTTACATTAATATCATTCTATAATTTCTTAAGGGAAAACGTTAATGATGTGACGTAACGTTAATGTGACACTGCTGCTAATGCAGACCGAAACACTTCACGTTAAGTGGCCATCTGCCACGATGTTGCTCCCTTGAAAGATCTTTGATAAAACTGTGACGTGGTGGTTAACAGGGCGTTCACACTGCATCCGTCAGTTGACGGATCCCATTGACTTTGAATGGAGCTTTCGCGAAATGCATTGTGGGTCCGTCCGTCAAAACAGCTCCGTTGCGTCCGTCAAAAAGTTAAAACATGTTCAACTTTTTAGCTGGCGACGGATCCGTCAAACCAATAGGGATTGAGAGAATTGACTCCCCCTCCGTCAGACCCCTCCCCCGTCGTCCGTCAACGAACGGATGCAGTGTGAACGCACTGTAATTGTCACCGCCTTTCTTAGCCGTTTTTGATGTTTGTGTAAATGCGATTGTTTTCTTACTCGGGGGAGGGGAAGATAACCGGTTTCTCGAAGACCCGGGGAAGTGTAAACTAAGCAATAAAGTGCCTATTCTTCACTGTAAAAATGTGGATAGTTGTTGTTGAACTTGGAATTAGTTTTTTTCAGATGTAAAACTTACAAGTATTTATTTAAGCTGTTGCCTGTTTAATTGATACATACATATGCAAATTAGTATCAGTATGATAGAAGATTATTTATCTTGGATGTAAACTTCTAGACTGTTTCCTTTTGTTGTTAGCTCTAAAAGTGATTTTTCTTTGGTTGTTCAATGGACAAGACCCTGAAATGTACATGAAAGTGTACACATTTTTCAGGTTTTCAAATGCAAATTAGATGCTAAATGTTTGAATATAATTATGTATAGAATAAAATTGTTTATTTGTCGGTATTTATCCGTTTATCCATACTTGAACTACCTACAAACTACCTACTGTACCTTCCTACCTACTTGAACTACCTCCAAACGTTTGTTATTAGAAAAAGTGAATAAAGCTTTCAGTTGCTCAGCATGTCGTTGTCCCATTGTCATTATATGTTTTAACGTGGCATCATGACTCTGCGTTAATATATCCGCCACTTTTTGACAGCCAATTGGCGTTTTCTATCACGCAACTAGAGGCTTTCCGTGTGAGTACCCATAAGTAGACAGGAGTCTTCTGGCTGCTATCTGTGATTCGGCGTTCGTATTCACTTTATTCCGCGGGTAAACATGGGGGCTGCCATGACGATTGTCATTCAACATCCGGTCTAGCAACGCATTGACTTAGCGTTGTGATATTTGGTGTTTTAACAGTCTAATATAAGTGGTCTTACTATGAAGTTGTGCTCACTATATCCATCAAAAAAGTTAGAACAGTTCATCGCGAGATAGAAAATGATATTTTCAGCAGTAAAAACAGTATCTCAAAGGCTACAATATGGAGTTTTGTGATTGTGGTATTTCATGAAAATTATGTTGATTTGAATGAGAGGCAGCGTCTAACGGAAGTTCCAAGACAATCGGAGGGCAAACGTGGAAGAAAAAAAGACAAAAAGGGGTGGGGCTGCATAAGGTGAATTCACGCCTGATAAGGTGAATTCACGCCTGATAAACCAGCCTAAATGTGAAATTGGATGTCTATTTAGTCTGGCCCCGATGAATGGATACAACGGGAGATTGTTGATGAGCACAACCCGTTGTCTTTCAAACCATATCTGGTTTTGAGTCGTTTCTCCCTCAAAACCCCGCCCCCTTTGATTCAAAACACATCTCTGCGTTATGATTGGTTTTAAACCCCGCCCGCTTTGATTCAAAACACATCTCTGCGTTATGATTGGTTTTGCCAGATTCCTTACCTCACTCACGTCAGATCATGCGCTACGTAACTTTCGTAAGGCACTTCCGCGCAACGATCTGATGTTGAAGCCCATCAGAGAGATTTCAAGCCATTATTCTCTAACCGGACCAATCAGGGCTCGCTGGCTGCTGTAGAGGGTGTGACGTAGCGAAGAAGCAACTGTTTTGAATCCAACCAATCCAACAAACGTAACGAGCGTCTTCGGTTGGTTTCGATGTGGTTGGCTGCAGTGTACGTCAATTAAATTGATGGACAAGCCGTTTGCCCAGTTAGATTCAAGGATTTCTGGCTCCTGAAATAATTCGTCTATCGCTGAATATCAGATGAACGCGCGTAGCGCTACATCTGACGTGAGTGAGGTAACCAGATTCCTGCCATTCTGGCAGAATTGGAGAATGATGCGAGGCTAGACCCACTCGCAGACAAAAGATTTTGGCGTCCAGCGGGTGGTGCTAGTTTACTAGGCTATTCACGCCGCCTTTTTTGTTTTAGTCACGTGACGCCGTTGAAGTTGGCTACAGCTTATCCAATCAACAGGCTTGATATTTCACGTCATCAGGATTTGCCCTGGCGCTCGTCTCCATGCTAGTTGACATCAGCATGGTGAGCATTGGATGATTTACCGAGGCCGTATGGTTCATCATTGTAACTAAATATTTTTTTTTATAGGACTATCAACACCTAGAACTATTCGACTCGGAAACTAATGTAATTATAAGCCCATCATGTCTGGTGGTTAGTTAGTTTTATATTAGCTATTTATTGTCAAATTTCGCTAGCTTACTAGGCTATGCTTTTGATGACGTGAACTGCGTGTAACAGGATATGCCTATTCCATGATCTTTGGTTTTACTGGTAATGTTCTTAAAAATAGATTTATACCTTTGACTTAATTTTTTCCCCAATGAATTACACCTGTTACAAAGCACCACAATCAACCACGATACAATACATTTAAGTGTATGGTTTGTTTACAATATGCTAGCTATCAGCTTTGCGAGCAAAGCTATGGTTGGAAAGACATTTGAAATCAAACCAAATCTGCAACAAAAATGTAGCCTATTTAATGACGCGCTATGGGCTTATTTCACACCTGGACATTCCGAGATTCTGTAACCATTCCATGGTAGTAAACTGAACATTCCATCATTGAAATGCATTGATTTAATTCCCTCTTTCTGACTGGAAAAAAATGGCTAATAACATTTAAAACATGCCTACATTCACTTTTTTTTTTAAGTAATGAAGTTCATAAATTTGGAAGTTTGTTTATGTAGCTTATTTACAAGTTCCAGAATGCCCAATACCTGCAGCAAGCAATATTTGGTAGTATGTAGTTTTTTTGTTACTCTGCTCTCTTGTCAATCTGCTGTTTTTTTACAGAATGAGTAAGTCAAGAGCCAAAAGCGACTAGACCTTCCAAGCCAACAGCGCACAATGGGCTGAACCCCTCCGTAAAAAACAATTTTTTTTTTTAAGGATATTGATGTACATGTAAGTAACTACATTTCTTTAGGATACCTGCAGTACATATCTACAGGCTGCATTATATCAAACCACACTATCAATGTTTTATTTATGTAATAGTATGAAAAAACAGTGTCTGCTTTAGACATAAACCCTATGTAATGAGGAATGTGAAAACCTGACATGGCAGATATTTACAATTATCAACCAAGTGTCTGTTCCCCAAAGGTATGGCTACCAGTCTGTAGTTGCAGCTGTTTTGAGAAACAGGTCCTGGGCCACTTGTAATTAAGCCTAGGGAACGCTACCCTGACATAGTCCACCCATAATACTGCTGTTCATCCGTATTCATGGTCTGGAAGTTCTTTAACGTATCTGTAAAAGATCATAAAGTGGTAAAAATTAATTTTGCATTTTGGAAACATATCAAGCCATCAGACCAGCAAACATTCAGCATTTATTTGCCTCAAAACATGATGACCAATGTAGAGTGACATTTCAGGAGACACTGTTATTTTTTTTAACTTTACCCTTCGACATCTAGTTGATTTTGCCTCCAGCATCTTCACGAAGGCATGTCGAGACAATGAGGGCGCATCAAGCTTAATTTACCCATGTCTAAAAAACGTCAACATGAAATACGGTCTGAAATTTCACAGTTGATGCTGGCCACAAGCCATTGTTCAGAAGGTCCAAGGTGTCCAGCCAGTCCCACAGTCCGAACAACTGACCTCTGGGAGCGCGAGATCAAATCGTCCTGTAATATAAACGGGTATTGTATGACTGAGAAGTAAAGCCACCTCCCCAAAAGAGGTTAGAAATTGTTATGAATACAGTACATACTGTTCAGTACACACCATTCATTGTAATGATGGGTCGCCCGGGCCTGACCTCCACAGGTCTGTTGCATGGGCACATTGATGCTGGCTGTGCAATTGGGAGCAGCCGGGCTGTAGCAGATGGACCTATGTAAAAGTAATGATAAATAAATTAGACACAAGTGTGTGTGTGTGTGTGTGTGTGTGTGTGTGTATAAAATACAATACAACTCATACCTTCTGGAATAAGACGAGTCCCCTGGTGTTGTTTCTGCACAATTATGTTGGGAGGAATTGGTTGGTAAAACCCCTCTCCAAACTACTCCGTTGTGCAGAAAATGCTGCCAGTGCCGTTCAACATCACAGCTCTCACAGAAGACATGTTGCGGTAGGCACTCAAGTAAGCGCATCACTGCCTCCCCACTGCACTGACCACACGTCTTTGGAACACTGGCAGCAGCCAATCCAGCCTCCACCAGATGTGGTTGGGCTGTGTCCCACCTTTCATGTGTGGTAGTCTGGCGAAGACCCCACTCTCCCTCTGGCTCCTCCTGGGGAGACATGGCGATCTCTGGCATGTCAGAGAGAGCAGCTTCTAACAGTGCCAGGGCATCTACAACAAGAAAGCACTGTTACAAAATATTTTAATCAATGCCATCCTGAGAAAAAGAAAAACTCGTTGAGCAATACTATACTTGCAGTTTCACTCCCTGGGTCCATGGAAACTACACCAGCTGGAACAGAAATAAATATGTAATTGCAAATGAATTCTGAGGGATAATATATAATCACAAACTCCAACATGTTTCTACCGTAACACGCTTAATAGACTCTCCCGCAAACATCCTTCCTTTACAAATTCAAACTTTAAAATTAGCTATCGATAGATTAATAAGCTAGTTAGCCGACTAGCGATATCAGGCATCCTCGAACTCAACTTACCCTCAGTATACACTTGACCCATGACGGCCAGGATCTTCTCTTCTAACGCGGTGAGGGGTTTGACCTCAGCCACACCAGCCCCCAATCTTTCCTTGGTCTCTCTTCTGTAGGGCCCCCCCTTGTTTTGGCCTCGCTTGCTACTGTCGACCACTTCTTTTTGATACCATACACTGTCCGGGACACTCCGCAAACTGTGGAGACGGCCTCTAACTTCAGCCCATTTTCTCTCCTTCACTTGAGCTGTTAAATTTTGTGAAAATCTTCCAAATAATATTGTTTTTCTCTCCTCCACCGCCACAACCAAAGCATCCAGCTCATGATGATTAAAATTAAAGGCTCTCCTTTTCTTGTTCTCTGTGACGTTGTTCGCCATGGCTTTGATGTTTCGCTTTTACCGCTCTGCCACAAACTAAACGTTAAAAAGTAATAATTTCCATCAGTCTCGCGGACGTTGTAACTGCAGAAACAGACATGAGTTGTCGATCAAAATCTGATTGATTGAACAGTTAAGATCTCCTAACTTAACAGTTTGAATGCCAGGTGTTTTTAACAAGCTTTGGCCCAGAGTGCCAGCAATCCAGGCCACTGTTGCCTATTTTTATAGAGCCACAGCGTATTCTGTGTTATAGCTATGGACACATACTATGGGTCATTTGAAAGGTAAGACTCTGAGCTCTCAGTGGGTGAAAACCGTTTATTTCTACATGCCTCCGTTCCTGAGAAATCCCAAGCTAAACAGTGGGTAGTTTTCATCAAAATCCTTGTTTTTTTCTAGAAAAGGAGATATCGCTTCTTTTATGATTATGATGGCGTGTTCTCTGTCAAGTTTCGAGGGAGTGACACAAGCCGAATCATGCCTGTGGTGAGACTGCCACCTAGTGACGAACCCGCGAAAGGACAACATGACATGACGTGCATTATTTGACACGAATGCTGCAATAGTAATCAAATGCTGCCTTGTGATGTGAAAATGTCCAGACAAAATGTGCAGATCGTGAGTTTTTATGAGTTTCCGATCGTAATTTATTTCAGTTCTATTTATCACAGAGTTCCAAAAATCATATATAACCTGTGTGAGGGTTTCTATTTTCGTAAATTAAAAAAAAAGGCAAAAACGTAACATTACGTTTTTGGCACTCAACGCATGACAAGTAATAACGGCATATTACGTTTCTGGCATTCAAAGTGTTAAGATAAGATAGGAGGCCTGAGATAAGATAGG
Organism: Sardinella longiceps; assembly: GCA_027497455.2. Taxonomy (NCBI): domain Eukaryota; kingdom Metazoa; phylum Chordata; class Actinopteri; order Clupeiformes; family Clupeidae; genus Sardinella; species Sardinella longiceps. The sequence goes on from JAODXP020000031.1 coordinate 7,410,979, forward strand.
AAACGGCCAAGTTAGGAACTGCTTCTGTACTATGAAGTTAAGATTTTTCCCATCTTTGACGTCCTAACTTAAGTTAGGATGAGCAGTTAGGATTTTTTTTCTGTAATATGGTCCCAGGAGTGGATCACAAACTTTAGAATGAGCTGACGTTCATTCATGAAACTCTGCACTCAGATGGAACCTTTCATAGCACCAGAACAGGTCACCGTTAGGCAGCCCATACTATTGGTGATGCGCGTGGCTATAGGGAACCGAAGTCACGCTAACTTCCGGATTAGCATAGGGACCTATCGAAAAAAAAGTGAATGGAAAAATAAACGTGACTTTTTGGTCCCCTTTGATTTATAGCTTGAGTCACACATATGTTGCATGTGAATTTAAATGATAACCATTCATGCCAATCAAGACTATGTTTGTTGTTTTATGTAACGTAACTTTTGAAGTTCGTCTACAATCAATTTATTTTTTTACGTTTGTGAAGCTCAAAATGTAAGTTTAAACATTATAAACATTATATGTGAAACCCACGATGCATACTAAAGCGGACCAGAAGTTATAGGTATCTGTTCGTTCATTTTAATAGGCACGATAGGACCCTATGCTAACGTGGAAGAGGGTGTGACTTCGGCTCCCTATTGTGCTGTACAAATAAAGTAGCTGCGCAGAATATCGCATCGTGGCCAACCAGTTCGGGGTCCACAAATGTACGGTCCGAAAGTTTGTGTACCAGTTTTGTGTCAGCATGATGGAGGGGCCCGTAAAGCTGGGCATACACTGTATGATATTTTCGATCGTGTGACGCAGCACCAGCTCAAACTATTAGGAATGAGCAGTTGACGTAATAGCCGTGATAGTACAGAGTTGGGCAGGGTTGCGGCAATAAGAAGAAAGGGCTTACTCGTAACATCAATGAGGGTGTTCGCTCCATTTTCACTCAGGTACCCTCTTTAAAAATGTCTCAATGTTTTTGTCTCTTAAAGCTACGAAGGTAGTCTACCTTATGTTGCAAACCCTGCAGTGCACCTGACGTTGCTGCTAACTATCTAGCAAACTGTTCCCTTCGAAACAACTAAACTAAATTAAGTACTAGTAAATTAAAACGTAGTTTAGATTCTGCTCATGACATTATTCTACCTTGTTAGTGGAATGGGTCACTGTAGTGCGTTTCTCTTTCTTTACACCAGTGGTTCCCATCCTCTTTTGTCTCATGTGCATTTGGGGGGTATTTCACAAAACCAAGATAGGGGATTTAGGCAGGCTCACTGGGTTATCCAGGATGAACATAGCCTTGACTTGGTTTCACAGAAGAGATCACATATAAGTTACCATGGGAATTTATACTTGGAAGCTAGCCTGCTCCTGACCAGGCTAAGTGCCAGGCTTAGTTTATTCTGATGATAATTCTGGTATCTCATTGGTTCACTCAGTTGTCACTCCAAACAGACCCTCACGTGTTAGAAGGATTCAATAGTCTGTAAACTTCTCACCATTGTATTAACTCGAAAAGCTGTCAGAAAATCACCATTTTGCAAAATGGCAGTTCGTTTTACAAGTATTTTATTTTACAATAATTATTTATCATGTTAACCATTGCTTCCTTATTGTTAATATTCATATGATAAGAAGAAAGCTGCCAAAGTAGAAATGTGGGACATATTGGCTAAAATATCTGCATAGATTCGTTGCGAAAGACGATGTAAAGTTTTACTGTTTCAGTGGCGTGCTTCTAAAAGAAATAAACTACGTCGCGTTGCAAGATGAGGACACAATCACAGGTGGGAGCATACGTATTTGTGCAGTGAGCTGCCTGCCACGCCTTCTCTCTTAAGTTAGCAGATGTTATTGAATTTCCCGTCTTTAATATAAATAGTTTTGCTTTCTTGTAAGCTTCAGGCAATTACAATTCTTTTCTTCACGCAAACTATTATAATACATGCGTGTTTCAAATTCACACCGCGAGTGAGTTTGTTGAAAAACGAGCATGCGCGTGCATGCAGAATTACTTAGACCCGGCTTGACCTAGACGCCTCAACTCATCCATGATTGACGTTCATGAAACGTTTTGAGCTTGTTTACCTAGAAGAGGCTTGGTCAAGCCCCGTCTTCGTCACTTATCTTGGATCTACTTACTCTGGTTTTGTGAAATACGCCCCTGGAGTTTCTGCCTAGCTAACTATCTAGCAAACTTCGAAAATGCTCAATTGGCAAGCTTTTGTCTCTTCAAAAATGCTCAATGGACAACCATTAATGTTAACTACAGAGTAATTGAGATTCTGCTAATGGACCCAACCTCCTTTGTCTTGTGTACCCCTTTATTTTGCATGTGTTAAGTGATGTGTTTTCTCAGTGTAAAGTATGATTGCATAGATTTTTTTCATAATCTATTTACAATTCTGTTGTAGGTAAGCCATCATACAGTATGTCATGTTGGAGAACCACCCTGACTGGAAACCATCCCTGCTGTTAGGCCACAATGATGTTAAAGAGACAGATCAAGCGAGATATCAGCGGCAAGCAAAGTGCAGGGCCCAGCATCTGGAGCGGCTACTACTGCCAGCCCAAGACCAGCAGCAGCCACCACCATCACCTGCCCAGGACATGGAATGTGGATTCTGCACATCTAGACAACATCTTATCAACAGTCTTTAGGGAAGAAAACAGAGAGCTGAAGCGGGAGCTTGATGAGTACTGGATGAATGAGAACTTTCTGAGTGGTGATGATAACACAGTGAATTATTACACAGGGCTTCCAAACTTTGCATTGTTCCATACACTTCTACTCATCTGGTTATTGAATGTGTGACTACAATTTGTTAGTTTGCTGTGCAGTGGCTCGCATGAGCTTGGTTTGGTTTATTGTTGTTATTATTACCTCTGCCAAGGAGGTTATGTTTTGCTTGGCGTGTCTGTGTGTGTGTGTGTCTGTGTGTGTGTGTGTGTCTGTGTACAAGATAACTCGAAAACTACTGCATGGATTTGGATGAAACTTTTGGACAACGTTTGTATTGGGACAAGTAAGAACTGATTAGATTTTGGTGGTGATCAGTGATCCAGAACACCATCAGACCACATTGTCTTGGCGGAGGTCTGCGCTCTCTGAGCGCTTTTCTAGTTACTATGTGTTTGTCCTGTCCGAAAAAAAAAAAAAATCTAAGTTGTATGCGCAATGGTGAATTTTGCGCAATTCTGAGACAGATAGAGAACGATCTGATTGCTACCAGAAAACAAGTTCCCATGTCATGATTGTGTGCAATTTATGAAAAAATAAAAGGAGGGAGGTGCTTCTGGAATGGCATTGCATTGATGACATCACATTATAGGCTACATCTGTATTAGTTTAAAATCACCGTTCTCTGCTTTTATGTAATCTCCGTCTACAGTGCAGAGTGTCGACCCAGGTTGCTTCTTTCCTGGATTTTAGCTCCTGCAGCTACCGTGTGCAGAGCGCAATCCACATTGAAATGAAAATGACTTTTTTTTTTTTTTTTCACATAACTTAGAGACTCACAGTCTCGTTCAGACTTCTTTATGCTTGCTGTTTGTTAGATAAAGCAGAGACGGTTGATGAAAGCTTAACATAATACAGTATCTCTGGATAAAGCAATGCGTATTAGATTATTTAGTGTAGCCTACAATAATAGGCTATATTGACCCAAAACGTTAGATCCGAAGCGGTAACCTAGGCCTGGCCCAGGGTGTAGTGGGCGTGGAACGCGGGGGTACGCCGTCCACCCACTTCTCACGTGAAAAAAAAAAAAAAAAATGAAAAAGCCTACAAATTATATATCAAACGACATGCATTGGCAATGAACATAACCGAATTTGTAGGGGTGGGCGTCGGACGCAAGGGTGAAAGCAACATGCATAGAATACACTGACTAGACATTTCAAACGAAATGAACAGGCCAGGAATGACAGGGGCACGCACACACATGCACTCACACTCAAACTCCTCGGTCGCAATCGAGTTCAGCGGCCCTCTGACCTGCGTGGCTCTGTAGCCAGGCTATGACAATTTCGTTAGTTTTAACCAAAACAGGAAATGTACGTTACACCGTTGCGTTTTCTTTTTGCTTTGTTTTTATCCTCTCAACTGAGGCAGCGTCTGCGGTAAGGGCTTTGAAGTGTTGAAAGTTGGTTTGAATAAGCGCAACGACGCATCATTTTGGATTCGTAGCCCCAAAACAGTAGGCTACCGGTAAATTTAGCCAAGTACAACTCGTACTGAGGCAGGTCGTTTGCCGTAAGGTTAATGCTTATAAAATAGTCAGGCTTATCTGTATCTAGCTAAAGCATTAAGTTGCTCTATGCGTGTTATAGCATCAGCATGTTGGAGTTGAGTTGGAGTAAAGTAGTTCACGGATCATTACACCACTTAGATAACGGCATCTGCTTCTTTTTAGTCATTTTTAGCCTACATGAATATAGATGATGTTAAAACCATAACATGATTAAAACAATCTCGAATGGAAACTCACTTATTTACGTTGGACTGGCAGCTAGAAGTTCTGTATTGACAGTTAATCATGCAGCCTAATAATAACAATCATGTAAGCGACTGGAGATAAAGCAAGGTTTTTTTTTTTTTTTTTTTTGGGGGGGGGGGGGGGGGGGGCGTCGTCATCACAAATAGCGTACCCCCACTTCAAAAATCCCCACTACACCACTGGCCTGGCCTAATCAATTCTTATTTTGTGAGGCATTAAGCCTATCTAAAATAGGACCAGGCATTCTTAGCTAAGTTGCTGTTTTCACATATTGCCTACATCATGCCATTAGGCTATTGTGGTTATTTTTTCCACAACTGGCTGATTTACCTAAAGAGAGTTCTCATCCTCCGCTATTTTTCTGGCACATGTGACGCGCATTTGATCGGGCTAAAATTATGCAGAATGGCAAACAGTTAGCTTTCCATTTCATGAAGTTGTCCTCCAAACAAAGTGATAGCAATGTGAAGTCGTTTTCCATCTCCTAGCTTTAAGCTTTAGTTGCTCCAGTGAGAAAAAACTGCAGGCTGCATTTTGAAATGCGCAGCAAAGTCAAAGCCATTACACATTAGGACCAGGCTGCGCATTAAGTTGATTTATTGGGGGTGACTCATGAGAATATTCAGCCAAATCATGTTCAGAAATAATTTTAGATGTAGGAATTTATTTTCTGACAAATTAATAGCCCTATTTGAAAGCTAGAAGGCAATGATCTAAAGATAGGCCTATAACCCGATCATATTGTAATAAATGTTCTGCTGCCACAAGAGGGCGCAATAGGAACAATGCAAGCTATAAATTTAAGCTGCCACCACCTTTAATTATATCCCGGTCTGGTCCGGTACGGAACACTAAAGTTAGTCACCAGCACGCAAACTGTAGCGATAACAATACCAATATTTTTATTAATCCATCAATTCATAAAAATAGGCTCACGTTGGCCACCCAGCAGCACACAATTATCCTGTGCACAAAAAGGGCGTCTGATCAAACCACACAGCAGTTCAATAAGTTATCACATCAAAGCAATAAATGACTTTCAATTCATCACAGCAAAACACCACTAAAACAGGCTACACAGCAGCAACTTCAATCTTGACATATCAGCACACGTGCAAATTAAGACAGACTTCCAAATGCATACAAGGCCCTTGCAGCCACATCAGCCCCCGTTATTGCCCGTACCCACAAAAAGACATACACAAACAATACAAAAGGAGTTAAAACAGGACTTCCCTGTCCATACACGGCGACACCCCGCCGTATCGCTGGAGAGCAAGTCCCAGGGGTGTATGAGCTGAAGTGTGTTCCCAAACCATTACAAGCGCCTTCACAGGAGTTTATGCCGCTGGTACTCAGCTACGCTTTCCTGGCTACCTACAAAAACATTTCCCTCCACTATCTTACTCTGGGTCACTACTAATCCCCGGTTTTCTTCGGCGCCGGCGGTGCTGATCAGCCACGAACGCCACCAAACGTTACCCACATCACAATAAACCCAGCGGCTTCCATACAGTCCTTCTCCCAGGCGTGATCTCCCCAAAAACATCCCCATCCCCAATTAAAACCACAGTCTCATAATTAGTCTTATTAGCAACAGGTGAGTGAATGCGGCAGTCTCTGTTCAGGAAGGGGAGTGGTCCTAAAAGCTCCGCTAGAGTGAGCTCTGAACAAATCTTGATAGGCTTATTGCGTAGACAAGGCTATAATAAAGTTAGGCTACTAGGCTCAATAAGACGGCCCCACTTTATTTAATGATTGAACACAGCTGTTAAATTACGTCACATCTCTACAAGGCTTTCTATTGGATAAGAGATCAAATACCACGTCAGAGATAGAGTTCAATTAATTTACTTTCAAAATTCAACGGTTAATAGATTGACAGTTTCATGTAAGAACAGATGTGAACAGGTGAACTTTAGGCTAACAGTTCATTTCAAATCTTCAGGCTTTATCCTATAGCCTACACTTTTCCGAAAAAGGTCATTCAACGGTCATTAGCCAAGGAGAACTGCTGGAGCGCCGAGGACAGGTCAAGACCATCTGTAATGTCTTTTTGGATCTGCAAAAACATCAGATGGTTTAGTTGAGCCGCTTTTCGGTCATGGTTGAGCGAAGGAAGGTCTTCACCCGGCCAAGGCAAGAGAAACTCCTCTCGGCAGTGGCATTGCTGAGAGGGATTGTTAGGTAAATCTGCAGCAATTTGCAGACCTCCAAAAAGGCAGTGCGCAGACTGGTGTGTTGGCCAAGCATTTCCAGCACCGTGGACAGCTTTGTCACCTTTTAAATTTTTTGAGACTCGAAATTATGCATAGACAGCATAGACGGCAGCATCCCAAGCTGTGTGCTTAGCCGCCCACATCCAGGTCCTCACCATAGATCTCTGCGATGGCGCTAGGGATGGGAACGTCGAGAGAGGAGGACGCATCAAAGGCTCCAAGAATTAGCTTCTCCATTGTGGATAGGAGGGCCAGAGTGGGCTGATCAAATCTGCGCGTCAGCTCTGCCGTCATTAGGTCGATCATCTCATAGAAAGCGCTTCGAAAATAACTTTCTGCATCATCCCATTGATGAGGACGCTCACCACCATCATACCGCTCAGGGGCTCTCCTTTTTCGGGGAACAACTGGTGGCTGAACCACTTCGGAGCCAGCATGTAGCGCCTGCTGAAACAGCTGCGAAAAGGCCTCTGTGCTGCGGAAGCTGTTAAGATGACATTTCAGCATTTGGACAGCAGCCGTGACCGTCTCTGAGGTGACACCCTTTGACTGAAGTACCCGTGCCACTTCTTCGGCTGACGAAAACAGATGCAAACACATCCGCAGTCCGAAGAACATGTCAAATCTGGACATCTGAGCTCGCAGACCGGGCACTTTTTGCGCTCCCTGGGCATCTGTGTTGCTCCCCATCGCGATCTCTTCCAATGTGTCAAAAGCCACGTCGTAATTTTGTAAGAGGGCTTTGATAGCATTGGTTCGAGCAGTCCAACGAGTCGGACACAGGGGCTTAAGACTCACTCCGGTGGAGGGGGAGAAGGAGGCACGGACGGACTCAAAGATGTCTAAACGTTTTGGTGATGCTGCAACAAAATCGTGGATGTCGTGGATGAGATTGAGAGCATTGCGGGCAATTGCGCAGTCAGAGGCAACTTCTTGAAGGATGAGGTTGAGGCTATGACTGACGCAGTGGATTGAGAGGGCCCTGGGGTTTAGATCCTTGATTTTTTAAAAATACTTTACTAGTTCGTAATCCAAAATAGTGACAACGTTTTTTGCCAATTGAGTGTAAGATATCAATCAAAACTGCAATGTCTCAAAACAAGCGAAAATTCTTGCAAACAAAACTGTCCTTCTGGACGAATAAAAAAACAGCGTCTACAGAGGACAACCATGGGAACGACAAAGAAATGGACCAACATCTCACTGACCTGGATGGTGATCATCTCCCTGTTGCCGCTGATCTGGATGCTGCAGGCGACTCTGTACTGGTGGCCGCTGACCTGGATGATCCACTGAATTTTATGTATTTTTCTGGGATATAATTGTTAAGCCACTTATTAGCTTAATTCCAAAACCAAATAAACACCCTCTTCTGGTTGATAATTGGAGACCTATAACTTTGTTAAACATAGATTATAAGCTGTTAGCTATGATCTTTGCAAGGCGTCTTAAAAAAAAGACATTCATGAAATTATATATGAAACAATATAAGACTTGTTATATTTTCTTTATTCTGACTACATAGAATCTGATGCATTAATTGTATTCCTTGATTTCTACAAGGCTTTTGACACCTTGGAACATCAATTTATATTTAAAGCTTTAGAGTTAGCCTATTAGGTTTTGGTCATACATTTATTTCAGTTGCTAAAATGTTTTATAAAGACATTATTACTAACTTGATGTTGTACCCAAACACCTCTAAAAGAGTTCCCATCCACAGATCTGTACGTCTATAGGCTGCCTATCACCTTTTGTCTTTTTAATTGCTGCAGAATTCCTTTCTCTGAAGATACAAAATGTGCCCAACATACTGTATCTATATTTCAGAAAGAGATACGCATAACTCAACTAGTGGATGACACTGCCTTGTTTTTAAAAGACAAAAATAAAATTGGACCAGCCATTGAAGTTATTAAGAAATTCTCCCTTGCTTCTGGGCTACATCTTAACATAAACAAGTGTGAAATTCTAACCTTGTATGATACAGCTGAAAGGTGCTTTCATACCAATTAAGGAATCAGTAAAATACTTCGACATAACTAAAGATGTTAAAACCAGACAGCAACTAAACTTTATTCCGAGAATAAAGAAAACCCAAAGCATTATGAACATGTGGCTACAAAGGGACCTGTTGGGAAGAATACTTTTAACCAAGACTGAAGGTAGGCCTATATCTAGGCTTTATCCCGCCCTCTCTTTATTTGTTGATGAATCCACGCTTAAAAACATAAACAAAATCCTTATCAACTTCACCTGGAAAAACATAACACTTATAAAAAAAAAAAGACATCCTTGCTGGCTCTAAAAAAAGAGGGAGGTTTTGAATTGTTAGATTTCATAGACTTAAATAACACCTTTAAAATAAAATGGCTGAAAGAAGGTCTCAAAGCTCCTCAATCAATATGGTTCTTTATTCCTTTTAATGTTTTTAACAAGTTAGGTGGACTTCATTTTGTGCTTTCTTGCAACTATAACGTTTCAAAATTACCTATCAAACTTTCCAACTTTTACCAACAAGCTCTCTTAGCTTGGAAACTTTGCTGTTTGCATAACTTCTCTCCACACAGAACAATAATCTGGAACAATGAAAATATAACTGTTAAAAATAAATCTATTTTTAAACAGGACTGAAAAGATAAAGGAATTGTTTTGCTTAGTGACCTCTTTGACAGGGATGGTACACTACTGACCTATGAGCATTTTATCAACATTTTTTTTCCTGTTACAAGTAAAGAATTTAACTATGTATTCAAAGCCATTCCAAAAGGTAGGCTATTGTTCTGTTAATGAAATCCCATTTGAGCTTCCAAGCTGTGTTAAAAACAAGCTTGCATTTAACGTTTAGTGGGGTTGATTTTCTAAGTAATGACTGCAACAACAAGCATATCCGCAGTATACTATTTGAAAAAAGAAAGATATCCCCTCGGGGTAAATCTTTCTGGAATTCTGTTTTCAATCACACCTCTTGGAAAAGCATGGATGTTGCCTTATAAATATTACATTACAAACAAAATAAAAGAAGTACACCTTAAAATTCTTCATAATATATACCCTACCAACTTGTGTTTCTCTAAATTTTCTGACTGTGATGAGAAATGTACTTTTTGTAGTACAGATCCAGAATCAGTCACTCATCTGTTCTATTATTGTACTCACTCAACAAAATGGACTGACTTGGAGAATTACTTTTTCTCGTAAACTGAAAGAAAACATTGAAATACTAGCCTATGTAGTGATGTTATAGCCTACTGTATCTCGCACACCATGACGATAACATGGAATTCCTCATTAACTTGTTTATATTGTATGGTAAGTTTTTTATTCACAAATTTAAAATTTCTAGAAATATAGGCCTACCTAGATTTATTGTCTTCATGGTTGAATTCCAGTCATATGCTGACTCTTTATCTCTCATCTCCTGTAAAAAAAAAGTGAGAAAATTCTTAAGATCTATAAGGACCTTTTAAACAATGACTTGTATCCTTATTCTCCTGTTTATTTTATTTATTTACCTTTTATCGTATTTTTCTTCCTTTTTCCTTATTCATACCTTTAATGACACCTTCCTTATTGTGATTACTTTGTTTCTTTCTCCTTTTGTGTTTATATCTTCATCCAATGTATTAATATTGATTACTGATCATCACAATGCTCATTATGATATTTTTGCATGACAATACAATTACTTCCAATAAATAAAAAAAAAAGTTCAGCTTATTTACAAATGTTGAAATAACACGTTTTTTCTTTGTTCTTGTATGGTATTTACATTTGTTCATAGTTATAATTCATCATATAATATCAACTAGACATAGCACAATTGCATTTTTTACAGTGTGGGAGCGGGAGGGTGATTATTCCCCCCAAATTGTGTCATATAGTTGGAACAGACAGTAGGGTAGCACATGAATTGTACTTCGGTCAAGCAAAGATATTATTGCTCATCTTCAACAACCCTCCCTGGAGTAGTGTTCCAATCTTTTGTCAGCAGGTGGCAGCAGATCCTTACTGGTTGCAGATTTTGACAATTTGGCCTGAGACTGAGTGGCCCTGGTATTTCCGTATTGTCCTGTCTATTACCAACTCCTTCTCTATGAGATATTCAGCCCTCCAATTCCCATTTCAGATATTCCAAAGACTTTGGTAGAAGTTCAAGTCCTCTGCTAGGATGTTAGCAAAGTCTATACTATGTTGTCTTTACCATACTCAATTATGACAAGTTGTCTCGGTGACTTTGGAACAATATAAGGCTAGATCGGATCACACCTTTTTTTCTCCCTTATGAAGATTTTTGAATTGGCCTCTCCATTAAAAAAACTTTGGTGGAGTCACTCATTCGCCCACTTAATTCAATTTCATGTGATACATAGCCTAACTATAGGCTTACTGCCTATTGAAAATGTAGTGGAGTAAAATAGTGGGGTTCCATGTCAATGTAATTTTTTATTTTTCATTTCAAGTTGATGCAAAAGTTTTGTTTTCACTTCTAAATTGATGCTAAGGGTCTAATAAAACAATTTTGGTTCCCCTTTTACCCACAAAGATGCAGGCCCATATAACAGAGTTGAGTCACTCATTTACATTCTGAATCTCCACTTCTACATATGCTACAACTTTTTGAAGATTTCTAATCCTCAGTTATATGACATTTTGGCCACAGAAATAAGGCGAAAATATATATATTTTTATTGGCAGTATTTTCTGATACCAAATTAACTCTGTTCGATGAATTTGGCCCGCACGGATCTGTGTTGGCAGGGGCGTCGTAGTGGGGGAAAAAGGGGGACCGAGTTACCAGGGCCCCAAGAGGTGGGAGGGCCCTTGACGCCGGCAGCAAGGATGGCCACTGTTTATGCACAGGGCCCAGAATTTGGTGCTACGCCCCTGTGTGTCGGTGAAAACGAAACTCCATTGTACCAATATAGGCCAGAATAGGTCTGAATAGGGCTATTTTTTCCCCTTTAGTCCTATCAAAATAAAACTTTATACAATGAAAGTACTCAAAGTGAAAATAAGCATTTTTTGTATTACAAGTTTATTCTGAAAAATGATTTTAGTATGTAAAATAATGGGCTATACACTAATCAAATTAGCCCCAAATACACCCATATACATGGATAGTGAAGAGATGAAGAGGGTGGGACCTGTCTCAATTCATTTTATATGATACCCTGTGGATGTAAGCTTTCAGAAAAGGTATAGCATAAGGGGTAGAATAGTTTTCTCTTAATACCTCAGGTCCAAATGCATTGGCTATACGCTAAAATCACCAATACTAGCTGATCTTTAAATGGGTATCAAGGGGAGAAGCGGGGTGGAACCTGTCTTAGTTTATGTTTACTGAGATCCTGAGGCCCTCTGCTTGCAAAAAAACATATCACTTTTCAAGGTTTGTTACTTTCTAATACACATACATAGGCACTTTTGTTCAAGAAATGCACACATTTTTTTTCCATTTTCCCCCAAAATAGGCATAAGCTTTAAAATAAGGAGGTGGGTTAGCCTGACATAGCCCGCCCATAATACGAATGTTCATACGTATCCATGGTCTGGGAACGGTCCTCTTGGGCGTGTTTATATCGGTAGAGAGTCTACCGGCCAATAAGCGACGCTGATTAGACGAGCTGTCCAATTGTTTCAAACCAAAAGTGAATGCCCTCCCCCCGGCAGTATAATCGCGCCAGGTTAAAGAACCTCCAGACCATGAATACGGATGAACAGCAGTATTATGGTCGGGCTATGTCAGGCTAGAGGTGGGTGGGATGTGAGAAATTTTTGGGGGGTGAAACCCTGGGCATATAAGCTTTCAGAATATGGTTTATGGGGTCTAATATGTTTTCCCTATACGCCACTGGCCTAAATGTCACCAAAAATTGCCCATTTTGCAAATGCCAAATTTCTTAATTTTGGGATATATTGTAATGAGGAGGGTGGGGCGTATCTCAATGTCAAACCACACCTTGTAATAGAATATCGTGACGGTATTTGCTTTCAGAAAATGTATGGGATATATGGTGAAAGTATTTCCCCCTTCATGCTTCAGGCCAAAATGTACTAGTAGTGTACATTTTCCTCCAACATCCACCTGAATCCCATTCATTTCAATGGGAAATTTACTTTCCTCCACTATTTTTACATTTCCTCAACTAGGATTTCATTCGACTTTTAGTATGTTGTTCTAGACATCTCATAGAAATGATCCAAGCTGAAAAAATATTTTAGTCCTGCGAAAAATGCTACTTTCCTTTTAAAACTGTCTTCAAACGGAACTGAAGTAACTGGGTCGATTTCAACCGTGCAACAAACGAGGTGACACAGTAGAGTGTGACAACAAACCACGACCACGCTGGACCATGCTGGATCGTCGCTAGCTTTAATATCGTTCGTATTTATTTATTAGTAAACACCTGTCGTAAATTTGAAGACAAGATGGTTGGAAAAATAAAGCGAATCCGACAGAAATTGCATCAGGATGCGGTCAAGGTTGAGCACTCTCAAAGTGGTCTCGAGAAACTTCCTCTACCTGCTGAAGTAAAGGGACTTGCATTTCCAGGAATAATCAAGACTTTTGACATAAACAAGACCACAAATAAGAGCGACAGTACTAAAGAAATAACATCAAAGGTAATGTTAGCGATGTCCGAGAATACTCAGCCTTTGATGCACTGTAGAACCCCAAAGATGAATTGAAAGTCTCCTCACATGTGTCGTTGCACGATCTTAACGTTAGCTTTATTTTAATCAAGCAAAGTCACTAACTATCAGTTGACTCTAAGGTGAAGGTGAAGGTAATGTGTTACTGAAAATACCAAGGCTGTTTTTGTGTGGTCGCATGATCACCCATTCAGTTCCGATATCTCCAATCGATTTATGTAACTTATTTAAATCTAGATTAAATTATTATAGCCATCAACACAATATTGATATTGACAGTTGTTTCATTTCTCTGCAGAGTTCGTTTCCCGCTGGCATATTTGCTGGAACAAAAATCACGCCTGAGGCTCTTGTGCAGACACTGAAGTATGAGGAGCCTTCTAAGCCCACAGATGTTATTCCACCAGGTAGGCTAACGTTGGCATCTGGAACTTTCCCCACTTCCCACACCTGTTTGGAGTAGTGGCGGTCAGGCTTAATGTCAGTTCCTTGTCTGTCTGTCTTTATAAAATAAATTATGCCAGGTTTAGCTAACTGTTGCTGTGTCATTTGCTCTTGATCATCTCTAACCCCATCTTGTGGAATAGGTGAAAATCCAAGTGTGAATGCCAGTGATTACACTACATTGACTCTCTAACCATGGCATTCTTACTGCTGAAGACTCATCAGGTTATATTTTGCACCAGTACAAGTCAGAGGAACAGTTCAGTTTGCTCTAGATTTTCATCATCATCATCCATTGTTTATTCAGGGAAAAATGACTGAGCATCAAGCTCTTTTACAGCATTGCCCTGATTTGACAATAAAAAAAAAAAAGATGCAAGCAAACAAAAGTACACAAGGGAAATCAAAAAGACAAAGTAGAAAAAACCTTATAAGAATAAAAATAAGAATAAAATGAATAATAAAACCCATTCAAAAACTATTCAAAAACAAGAGCACTTATGTACAGGATTCATATCAATTATCAATGCTTTAAATTTGTCTGCAGACACAAGTTGGTTCAGTTTTAAAACTTCCTGTAGCTGGTTCCACTTATTTGGTGCAAAGAACTGAAAAGCCAGTTTCCCAACCTCAGATTTAACTGTAGGTGTTTCAAAGGTTATAAAACCATGGGACCTTGTATTGTGTGAGCTGTCTCTAATTCTTAAAAGTGAAGACAGGTAAGGAGGTAGTTTACCCTGCAATGCCTTGTAAATAAACAGGAGGCAGTGTCTTTCCCTCCTTTCAGTGAGGGAAGGCCATCCTACACCCTCATAAAGTTTACAATGATGAGTTTTAAAATTATCACCAGTTATAAAACGATTTTATTTTGTTTGAATAGAAATTGAAGGCAGAACCAAAAGTTTTAAGTCTTTAACAAATTTCCCATCCACTTCATAATAAATCTATGCCTGTTGAGCATATTCAAACTCTCTGTGAATCAAAAGTCTTATCAATCAGGCAGGATAGCCTACTGACCCTAGCCTGAGCCCGCCCATAATAGAGATTGCCCACACACGTGACAAAATAGCTAAGAATTGTGGGTACGTCAGGTAATTAACTTGGGCTATTGCAAACTGAGGAATTAAAGATTTTATAGACTGACTGAGTGAAATATATGAAAGAAAAGGCACAATTACTCGCTGTAACGTCTTCAAAATTAATGTTTATAGCCAGGATATGACATGTCTTTGCCCTATGTCTGTGTGCAGTGCAATTGTAAATATGCTTGCCTGCCTGTTCTAACCAAAATGCACAAGGGCAATACGTCACATGAGCAATCTCTACTGCTGTTCATCTGTATTCATGGCCTGGAGGTTCTTTAACCTGACGCTATTATAGGGCGGGGGAGAGGGCATTCAGTTCTGTTTTGAAACGTTTGGACAGCTTGTCTAACTAGCTTCGCTCTTTGGCCGGTTGTCTCTTTACCGACGTAAACCCTCCCCAGAAGACCGTCCCCAGACCATGAATATGGATGAACATCCGTATTATGGGCGGGCTATGTCAGCCAGGCTATACTGACCCCTGACAAGTGATAAAATTAGCTGTCCACAAGATGTCACTGTTTACCAGGACAATGTGCTCAATGTGTTCAACCTATGCATTGTCTTGGTAATGACAAATATTGGAAACCCATTCAGTGCCGAACATAAAGAACATTCTTGAGTATCCCCAGTTCTTCTCTCCTTGAAAGATGTGTGTGCTCAGCATATTCAAAATGGTAAATTGGCCTACATCGTAACCTCTTTGCTTAGGAGGCCTGATTATGCATCTGCAGTCTTAAACAGGCCTTAGCTATTTTTAGGCACTGCATTATAAATAGCTCATGCATAAAAATCAGGATTCCGCTTAATCAGCATCCACAACCTCACTTGTTGAGCTGTAGCTTCCTGTGTGTGTGTGTGTGTGTGTGTGTGTGTGTGTGTGTGTGTGTGTGTGTGTGTGTGTGTGTGTTTTCTGCTCAGCTTTTGCTTTGTCAGTAGACACCCCTTTCCCCTTTTCCTCCTTTACACTTATCAGGTACGTTATTGTGACTCACACTCACCCTCTCCCTTTCCTCAGGGTTCTGCAGTGAGCGTTGTCTGACTGCTGTCTAAACACTGCTGCCTCTAGTGTGTGTGTGTGTGTGTTATATTCCCCTCCTCGGATGGGGTCAGTTCCCCCGTAAAGAGCGCAAGAGCTCGTAGACACGTGGGAGGACCCCTAGCGCTCTTGCGCTCTCGTTCTCTCTGACTCGCTTGCCGGCTCTCTTGAGTTGCTTAATGCTTCTGACTTGCTCTCTCCCGCGGCTACAGAGTGGGACCAAAATAGCACTCGTCTGCTGCTACAGACCATCTCTGTTTCTATCTCCCTTCTATTGCATCTCCTTTTTGCTCTCTCTCTCTCTCTCTCTCTCTCTCTGTCTGTCTCTCCCTCCTTTTTTCCCTCTCTCTCCCGCTCACACACTCTCTTGCTCTTAGTAGCACACAGTTCAGGAGTACACTCAGGCACATTACATTTACACCTACATTTAAATAGATCCACACACACTCGCACACTCACACACACTTTTATGATTTATACACCTTCAATGCCTTACATGAACACACACACACACACACACATGCAAGGACAGTCATTTCCATCTAGTCTTCAGAGACTCACATGCTCACACGCACTCACACACTCTGTGAACCTAGTTTTCAAAACAGAGACAGGCATTTCTGATAGCAAGTGACAACTGATTTCACAATTGAGATGCAGCCTGAGCTGAGATCAGGGGACATGGAGAAGGCCTATTCTGCAGGCTCTTGGACACCTGAAAGATGTCTAAGGATGTATCAGGGCAGAGATGTACAGAAGACCCTTGAGAGGTTCTTCATCACTAATGTGTTCAACAGAATAGCAGGGTGTTTCATGTCCCTTCACCTGCAGCATCCCTCTGTTGTTGCAGTCAGCTCATGTTCTGAGAGTTATGACCATACTCACTCCTCACTCCTGTGGGTATGGGTATGTATTTGTGCACACGTGCAAATGTCCGTGGTTGTTCCAGCAGATGTTACAGGTCACTGTGGAGAGTTAATGCACTGGTGTGTGTGTGTGTGTGTGTGTGTGTCTCTGTGTGTGTGTGTGTGTGTGTCTGTGTGTGTGTGCTGATTCCCTTTTCTCACGATTGTGATGGCCAATAACCGTTACTGACCTGCTTCTTTTGGCACATACAGTGTATTGTGTTGCTACAACTGGAATGGGCGATGGGCTAAGATCAACTCAACTCTTCATTATTTTTTGTCAAATTGAAATGAAATGGCCGTTGAGAGTCATTTCTACCCTTGTTGCCGTAGTGATGGACTACTTTCCTCTCCCGTCTTCTTTCTTTCTCTTTCCTTTTGGAGGTCATGCACTTGTTACCCGCGGCAACACACATCACTCTGTTGCCTTGTTGTTCTTGGGAATTTTTTTTTTTTTTGTCTTCTGAAGCCTTGAAAAATAAAACATAGCGTGTAAATATTTTAGAAGTTGCTGAAATGGGCTTGGAGATACAGTATATCCTATTTTTTTGTCCTGTTAAAAATTCAGTTGGTTTGAACTGGGCATTTCAGCATGTACTGTAGTGGTTTACGTTGCTTGGTGCTATGGCCTACTCTTAGAGAGGGAGCGGTGTGATGGATTTTGCCTGCACTAAACCCACACCTGGCCATGGGGTGGTCCTAACCTGAGGTCCGAACTTACAAGTGCCAATGACCCTTTCACGAGAGTTAGGCCTATTGGTTTCATCCCTGCATTTGCACTAAGATTGAACTGGCATGAATGGATTTTCTGATCCATGAGAATAAAGACATCGTGTCTGTATGAATTTGCTTTTATTTCATTCAGGAAATTCAAGTGGAATTAAATGAAATGCATTTTCATTTTACATCCTAAATCCTTTCAAATGAAATAAATTTAATTCTACATCCTTTATTCGAATGTTGTTTACTACAATACGCCAATTCAAAATCAGCTGAAATTAAAGAGTCACATGCAAATTACATTGTCATTGCTCTTGTTCAGCGACTAGCCTTTTGCAGTTAGCCCGCTTTGCTGTTGTTCATTGGTGGTGATCACATCACAGAGGGATTCAAGCCTCTCGCTTCTCTATTGACGCCCAGGCCTCTCTGGTCTTTAATTAGAGCTATCGTTGTCACCGGGTGACCCTGGAAAAACCTCCTGCTTAACCTTCCAGTCAGTCAGCTCCCGAGACACCATGCCTGTCACTCGGAGAGCCCTGTTCGTGTGTGTGTGTGTGTGTGTGTGTGTGTGTGTGTGTGTGTGTGTGTGTGTGTGTGTGTGTGTGTGAGAGAGAGAGGTTGTGTTGTGTTGTGTGTTTTTTTTTTTTTTTGTGTGTGTGTGTGTGTGTGTGTGTGTGTGTGTGTGGTGGATAGAGTGGGTGCTGTGCTTGGAGAAAAAGGATGAGGATGGGGAGAAGGATGATTGTATGATTGTGGCAGGATTGGGTGGTCCGAGGCGGGGGGAGGAGGAGGAGGACAGGATGAGAGGAGGACCAAAGGAGATGGGATTCTCTAGACGCTTGGTAATTGATGCTATTGGTTTCACCTGCAGCGAGAACCCAATGCTCTCTCGGGGACTTGTGTGGTTACAAGCATTTTTTTTTCCTCTCCTTTTTTTTATTTTTCTCTCTTCTTCTTTTTTATTCCCCCCTTTCTCCTACCAAACACCCCCCCACCCCACCCCACCCCACCACAAACAAAAGTGTCTAGTCGGAAGATTGGCTTGTGTTTCCTCCCCAGCGTGAGGAGTAGACAGTAACAGTGGCTGAGGTGGAGATTCTTATCGGCCCATGTCCATCAGTAACAGTCCACAGGAACACATCAGATATTTGCTCTGAGGTTTTCTCAGGCTCTGAGTCCGAAAGCTCTGCCCTCCCATGTGCGGTCCCCAGTGCTTTTTTCTAAAGTCCTGACAAAGATCAAGAGTGTTTGAAATATATCGGCTTTTTGATGTAGCAATGATGATAAAGGCGTTTTCATCTGGATTGCCTGTTTTTGGTTTCCAGTAGTGCTGTCAAATGATTAAAAAAAAATAATCTGATTAATCACAACATTTTTCAATGATTAATCATGATTAATCCCTTTTAATCGCAACTCATTTACTCCAGTAAGAATTTGGATGCTAGGGTATGTTGGATCCTTATTTTGCCCTGTAAAGGCCCGGGTACTAAATAGTTGGCTTTGTTCGTCTCAAATGGGGCACTTCACACCTGTCCCCTACCCCCAAGGATTTCCCCAAACATTCTGTTGGACAGTCAGGAGCTAGGCCATAATCTTTGTCTAGTTTGACTTGATAGCAGAGCCATTTTCTATCTGAAATTGAACATAATACATGCCATGAAAGTGGAACCATATCCATCAAGATTAATCTGAGTTAATTTTTTTAATCAGAGTTAATTTTTTTGGATTAATCACGTGATTAATCAGTGAATTTTGCCAGCACTAGTTTCCAGTGATGCCTTCGAAAACACTTTACCGGCAGTATTTTCTAATGCATGTTAATAAAGTGGCCATATTGTTGACAAACTATTCTTGTGGGCCAATTTCAGTTTAATGTCAGCTTTCAGTCTTCCCTCTAAACTACGTTTAGCCAAATATATAAATATAAAAATTATATATATATATATATATATATATATATATATATAATATATATATATATATATATATATATATATATGGGCAATTCCACGAAAAACTAAACCTCACCTTAAAAATTTAAGTCTCTCCTACATGGACATACAAATTCTTTCAGAAAACTTCCAATACAAAAAAGTATCGTCTCAATGTAAATATTCAACTGAGCAAGTTTCGAAAGGATATCTGTTTGTTAAAATTTTTACCCTATTCAGCTATAATGTAAGTCTATGGAGGGGCTTATAATGGGCATAAGTGGGTGATAACACACACAAAGCTGCAATGCTATCAGTTATTTTTTATTGTTGTATTACTATTTCTGTCGTTACAGGTTAAAATCCACCGTTCACAATTGTTTTGTATCGTTTTGGAGGGTTTTTCCAGATGTCACATCCATAACGTCACATCCATAACGCCATTTCTTCCAATGAAAACCAACTTTTTTTACATTTACATTTGAAATTAAGTCTTTCTCTGTCTTTACTTAGGTGTCCTGATTGGTATGAATGCAGTAATATTTACATTTCTCTAAAAATTTCACACACTTCACAGCAAAAACTACGCTCTCTCAAAAGTTTGTCCGTTTTTCGTCACGTCCATAACGCAAATTGAATGGCTCATATTCTTATAATGTAAATCATGATATAAATTTTTTGTGTTTGTCTATATTCAGCCATGGAGTTTGCATAAGAATATGAACAAAATTGTGAAATACTGCTAGTTTTGCGGAGGTTATGTGGCAATTTGTTCATCAATAATGCATGAAAATGTCACGTCCATAACGCTGGAATTGCCCATATATATATATATATATATATATATATATATATATATATATATATATATATATATATATATATAAAAATAAATTATATATTATTATTATTATTATTATTATTATTTTTATTATTATTATTATTATTATTATTATCGTCATCAGTGCTGCTTAGTGGTGTTCTGTCCACTGCTGCTTTTGTGATTGGTTTTATAATCAGGTCAGCTGCTGAGGTCAGCACTGTTGCCTAACCAAAGGGGAGTAAGGGCTGACCTCTCTGTGTGTCTGTGTGTGTGTGTGTGTCTCTGTGTGTGTGTGTGTGTGTGTGTGTGTGTGTGTGTGTGTGTGTGTGTGTGAGAGAGAGAGGTTGCTTGCTTGGATGACCTCTGCCAGAAGGCTTTGCCCTCATTATTCAGGTGGCTATGCAGTTTCACTCAGCTCCCCAGCGGCACTTACAGACTCCCCCAGCAGTGCAGTGTGTGTTTGGGAGATTTTCTGCTGATGCTACCCACTGCATCCCAGTGCGTCATTACTTTATCACCTGTCTGTCTTTGCCTAATAATAATAGCATAGAATATCATAGAACCACACACAGTCACATACACTCAAAGACACATTCATGTTTTATACTGACACCAGTATCATACTATTCACCAGAAATCTACAGTTTTGTGAGACAGGTCTATCAGGCATGGACATGATTTCATTTTAAATGCTGAAAATTGTGATGCATTATTGATTCATTCAAAGCTCCTGTTTTAAGCCCCTCTGTCCATTGGTCACCTTGTTTGATTGTCTAATTCAGATTAATTGTTGTGTAATTAAAAGTAGCACTGAGTAGCAAGTAGTATGACATGCGAAGAGAAGAGGATGTTGTCCATTTAAAGCTGGAAACAAGGCCAGTGGGCAGTGGGCTGGAGAGGACTAATTAAAATAGGCTATTAATAAGCCTGGACCGGTGCATCTGGCTGGACCTAATTAAATAGATGGGACTTGCACTGTCGCGGCGAATGAGTTTGATTGGAAAGGGCTCGGGGGGCTGGCCACAGTTGCGGAGAGACACCTGACCCGTGATGACCAGCTGTAGAGACGTCGGGTGGAGGTTGGGTTGGGGTGGGGTTGGGGTGGGGTTGGGTGGGGGGGGGTGTTGGGGCAATGGATTGGTCTGTAAACTCGGTTTCTGTCTGGGGCAATTAAATGAGCAGTCAATGGGTATGGTGTTAGTGGGCTGAATTGTTTCTGATGAAACCACAGGTGAATGGTTAAACCTCCTAGGAAACACTCATAGGAAAGCAGTACAGATGCATTCAGTGAGGTATTGCCAAATTACCAAATTTTATGAGGCCATTATCTTGAAAAGCCTAACGATGCATTTTTGTGATTAATTTCCTTCATAAAATTTGCAACCACTGCAATCGCTGGCATTTGGCTGAATTGCACATTTTGTGGAAGTCGTAGCACATTCTTCAAACCTGCATCTCATTATGTAACATTTAAATAAAAATACAACAACAACAAAAAAAAAATTGTCATTGAGTGATGGGACATGGCAACACCTATACTTCAATACTGTACAGTATGTGACTGAAGTAATGTGGTAGCATCAGTAATGCTCCTTAAAGCTCCAAGTGGGGAGCGTTAATCAGAATGAAGCCGTTGCTTTGCGTATTTAATTGTGGAGCCAGAGCAGCCCAGGGCCATGTGTCTTAATTAAGAAAGGCAGCGAGCGAGCGGCGGGTCCCTCCAACCTCTCCTCATCTCCTGGCTAGGATGAGATGTTCCTCTTCAGTGAGTTCTAACGAGACGAGGAGGCACTCTCCTCTCACCCAGCGTATGGCTGCCTCTTGTTCAGCCAGACAATGCAGTTCTCTCTTAAGTACGCAACGGAAGATGCAGTGGAGGGAAGCAACATGGTCTGGAGAAGGAAAAAAAAACGTTAAATTTTGGATGCAATACATTTATCACGATTGTTAACATTTTAGGCCTAGAGCTCATTTTTTTTTCATTCATATTGTTTGACGTTGGCTCAGGTCTATGTTTGTTGTGTTCCTATTTGGTTCACTTTGGGGTGTTATCAGAACATTCTTCTGCCAGTTCAGAATGCCCATGCTTCTCCTGTTTTTAATATTTATTATATTTTAGCATTTCATTTTGAAACAACAATTTGCATCATGTCATCTACAGTAATAATGATTTGTTTTCTTATCCTGGTATCTGAAACACTAGATTAGTAGAAAGACTATGGTTTAGTTTTGGTGGGGGGGCGCTTTGTTTTGTTACCTCTGCCAAAGAGGTTATGTTTTGCTCGGTGTGTGTCTGTGTGTGTGTGTCTGTGAGCAACATAACTCGAAAAGTACTGCATGGATTTGGATCACATTTTCGGACAACGTGTGTATTGGGACAAGTAAGAACTGATTCGATTTTGGTGGTGATCGGTGATCCAGAACACCATCTGTGACCACATTGTCTTGGCGGAGGTTTGCGCTCTCTGAGCGCTTTTCTAGTTTGTTAATGTGGTCATATTACATTATACTGTACCACGTCAGAAAGCGATAAGGATGGGCTTGAGTGAAGGAGAGCAGTTTTTTTTTACAAACCTCGGGGGCTCATTGATGGGCTATTGAGCGGCTGCCACGCTGTCCAGTACACAGGCCACAGAGCCACAACACATCAACCCCACCGCTCTCATTGAAATAAATGGGCTCTGTGTGTGTGACCTGTACCCGCTTCTCCCGCCTCCCCCTGTGAGAGCCGGGGCATTTGATTGGTGGAAGGGCTGACCTCCCATGCAAAGAAAATATGTGCAGAAAAGGGCATTTTTGAACATCGTGCTTTTTTTTTTTAAGTAGTGTACTGACATTTTAAAGTAGCCAGTACAGTACAGTACACCTCTTCCCTACTTGGGCTAACGGCCAGTACAGAGCCTTGGGATTTCAAGCGACATGATTTAAGGGCTCCAAACAGTAGGAATCCAACAAGGGCGCAATATCTGTGGCACAAGCTGTGTGCACTGCCTGACAAGGATTGTATGCTCAGCTATTCAGTGCAGTACAGGATGAAAAACACCAGCGAAATGTAAATGTGTTCAACCCTCCAGCAATCTGCCTTCACGGCAATAAATCATGCAGAGCGGTTGACACTTTATAGTCGGATATCTTTATTTAAAAATGAAGTGACTAATAACAAAAATAATATCATATTATATATAGGCCACTCTATTCACATGAATAATCATAGCAGTAACAATAGTTATAATGTACTGAAAGCATACATACAGTATGTTTACCATGGATAGCAAAGGGAAGTGATGTGATGAATCATATGTGTTATAGATGTCAGTTGGCCATAACAGCCTGTGACTGGGCGACCGGGTCTGCTGTGCTGTGCTGTGCTCACCCTGTGACTAGCTTTCGTGTTCTCTGCCTAATTCTCCCAGTGAATATTAACAAGCCCGGCCCTGTGGAGCCATTTATCAAAGGCCCCCAGACGAATGCATTCACCTCTGGTGACCTTGTGAGATTGGGAGGCAGCGATGACATAGTCCTAGTCAGGACCTGAGTCTCTTGTCTGCACTGGAGCTGTAGAGATCTTTTGTGTTTTTTATTTATTTATTTTTTTTATTTAGTTACATTTTTTTTTATTCAATTATTATTTTTTTATTTTGATGTATTTATTTATAATTTTTGGGGAGGGAGGGCCCAGCAGCAGCAGCAGCAGCAGCAGCAGCAGCGCAGATGGGCTATTCTCCAGTGGGAGTGAAGAGGAAAAGAGGAGGGAGGCACAGCGTCGCCCTATTTTTAGCTTCACGCTGGAGCATTGGGTGGGGGTGCAGTGTAGCAGTAGCAGCAGCAGCAGCAGCTCTGTGGAATTGCAGGTTGCCGGACTCTGAGAGAGAGAGAGAGTGAGAGAGAGAGTGAGAGAGAGAGAGCGAGCGAGAGAGAGAGAGAGAGAGAGAGAGAGCAAGAGAGAGTGTGAAAGACAGAGAGTGAACGCTGTAGTACTGCAGGGGAAAGTGTGTTTAAAAAAAAAAAAAAAAAAAAAGAAACACATTTTCTGTAAGTGCAAACACATCGATTTAGTTTCTGGGACAACCATTCTGATATGTCACTCTCGATATTAGGCAAGTGATTGGCTATTCTCGTGTGTCCGGAGGGCTGTCGTTAAAATAAGAAAATAACATTCCATACAATGAGTCACAATCTTGTGCGTGCCTACTGTGCCTTTTTTCTTCAAAACCCATTAACCTAATTTGTCAGCTGTAAAACCCTTAACGTACATAGAGCATGTTGAGTCCGTGTGTGTTGCAGCTCTGCGTGTTATGCGCAACGTAGAGCGTGAAAAAAAGGTTCCTGGGAGAGGACCGAGACGCTAACTGCATTTGATGGTGACAGAGAAGGCAGTCGGCACCCTTAAATCACATTATTAGAACCATCATTCACAGCTCCAGCAGTCCTCAAGACCTCATCTATGCATATTTATTCAGATTTATTCACGCTCAGCCCGGTTGAGGGAGAAGCTCACTACCGCGCCTCGAACGGCGTGAGAGATTGGGCTCGATGTCTACATGACGTTTCTTTAATGCATGGCCCATGGGGAGAAACAAATCTCCCGTGACGCGCTGGTGTTGAGTCGGTTTCGTTCTCCTGTTGACTGTCTTATTCTTTCTTTCTCTCTTTCTTTCTCTTTCCCTCTCTCTTTCTCTCTCTCCGGAAGACCATAAGCGCAGGAGAAGCTTGATTCCGATCCTCTTTCCCTCCGGCTTCTCCCAGGACTTAAGGGAGCAGATAGTCTTCCCCTCCTTGGCAAAGAGGACAGACCGAAACACAAGAAGAAGTATTTAACATTCCTGGGGAAAAAAAGGAAAACAGGCTTTTAAAAATAACTACCCACTTGGCTTTCACTTAACGCACTGTTTGTTTTTATGTGGACTCTGGATGGGAGAATGGGAGACAACCACTGCACCCAACCCACACACACACACACACACACGCACACACACTCCATTCCACCCTGGCATCAAAGATGCTGTCAGGCTTTGGATGTGCACTTCTCAGTCCCGTTGAATCATGAGGTTGGATAAATTACTGCAAGTTAAAGAAATCGGGTCTAGACTGAGGTCTCTTCACTGGAGGACTTTGTGTCATTTGTGGTATCCGTGTGTGTGTGTGTGTGTGTGTGTGTGTGTGTGTGTGTGAGGGCGTGTTTTATGGGTGGATCTGAATGTGAGTTTTGTTTGTGTGTGGGTATATTCATGCTTTTGTGTTTATTCGAATGGACGTCCATTTAAAATGGACAAGGGTGTGTTGGTAGTTGTTGTGGGTGTAACCTGAGTTAAGGAGCCTTTGGTTTTAGGAGGGAGAGACTGCGGACGGACGCAGGCTGGTCTGCTCAGGATGCGCCCTTAGCAGATGGCTGGGGAGAGAGAGAGCCCAGTCACCAGGGAGCCACGGCGAGATTGAGCCATAAAAACAGAATGAGAATGAGCATGTGTGCGTCTGGCTCTTAGGTTTGAATAAAGACTCGGGTCCAAAAGGACATTCTGACATACTGTCTGAATGAGGAAGAAGAGAAGAGGTCTCACATTTTTGTCACATTGTTGTCTTTAAATGGACTAATGTCAGGCCTACATTGCAGCACCCTTCAGGCAGCATAGGATGTCTGAATTGAATTGAATTGGATTACACTAGATCTCATGCATCATAAAGTCCTCGTGTCAGTGTGAGAGAGAGGGAACAATATATAGGCGAAAAGTTTTTTTTTTTAGATAGTAAGCGAGAGAAGAGGCCATTCGCATACATCGCTACTGGCCCATCGCTTAGCTATGATGTACGACAGAATGTGAATATGTTTGAGTGATGCGAATGGAGGATACCGTTGATTGACAGTTAACTGAAATAAAGAGTAACCTAGACGTGCAGTTTGGAGACAAAACGGCTCTTGTTTTTGAAAACTGTGGTTTATATTATGCGTAAAGAGTTGGTGAGTGAACTGTAAGCAATTTATACAATTTAACAACTGAAACGTAACAGTATGCACAGATGTATTACTATAGCTTGTGCTCCCCTCCGATATTTCAGTGAGAGCATCTCAGTGAGAGCATCTCAGCAAGCTAGTGATGAGAAGACATTGTGAATTGTCTTAAGAAAGAATGAGAGAGAGAGAGAGAGAGAGATAAAGAAAGAGAGACTAAGAATGAATGGTTGACCTCGGTTATAAAATACTACATTTCTTTCCCCCCTTCCTGGCACTCTTACGAGCATCCGTGTCTAATAATAAATCACTATTTAATGTATTATATCATCGCTGTTTATTGTTGTGCGTCAGTACTTATCAAGTTTTCCTTGGCTCTGAAAGAACAGTATAATCATCAGAGTGTAAAGAGAGTCTAACCAGTGTTTATCCCCGCTGTGCGTGTGTGTGCGTGTGTGCGTGTGTGCGTGCGTGCGTGTGTGTGTGTGTGTGTGTGTGTGTGTGTGTGTGTGCGTGCTTATGTGTGCTTATGTGTGCATGAGTGATTGATAGTATGAGTGAATGTCTATGCCTTTGTCTGTGCGTTTGTGTTATCTTCTATTTGTCAAACCCTTTTGTGATAAACACACATCCCCTTGTCACTGATATCCTATTTCAGTGCAGAAAAGTCTCCTCTAGTTCTTCTGCACGTCTCGCCTCTTCTTACTACTACAGTATGTGTGGTCATCTCTCCCTATCAGGGCCTGCAGGCAAGTCTCCCTCACTCTTCCCTAAATAACACATTGGTCAGTGGTCATGATGTTGCATCATGATTATGACTGTGTGTGTGTGTGTGTGTGTGTGTGTGTGTGTGTGTGTGTGTGTGTGTGTGTGCGCGTGTGTGCTGTTTGCTGCTTTGTAAATCTTCTATTAGATTGACAGTCATTTCAGATGTTTCTGTTTTGTATGACATTTACCAAGGAGTCTGTTGTTATTACTGTTTGATAATTCTGCCATCCTGGTTCAGTTTCTTGGAGACGGAATAAATATTTTGTCTCTAATTTCTCTTTCCTTCTTTTCCCCTATCTGTATGGTGCATACATACCTACACACCATATCCAACAAAAATGAAAGACTGAAAGGCCTTTTGCTCTTCAGTCAGGCTGCTGTGTGATTGAGTATGTGCTTGAGTACAAAAAAAAAAAAAGCGTAGAGGTAGAAGTGAGTGAGTGAGTGAGTAGTGAGTGGCAGAAAGTGGCCTCAGTCCATATTTGATCTGGGGCTTTAGCTCTGTTTTGAAAGTTGCCATTGGGTCTGCATGTGGTGACGGATGGTCTAGTCAGCCATTGCCAACCCGCTCCCTATGTTATATTGAGATGCTATCACGCTACATTTGATTTCCTGCGCCAGGAAGCGGCGGCCCCTCGCCTCTTTCCACTTTTTACTGCACCGCCGTGCTCTCGGGCTCAGCGGGCCGGCAGCGGGTTGTTTCATAGCAACCCCCCGTCCGCCACTCCCCCTTGGCTCCTGTCGCCACGCGAACGGTCCACGGCAACCACCGGACGGCTGTGGTAGCAGCAGCAGCAGCAGTAAATCAGGCAGCGCTGCTGTAGAAAGCACAGAGCCACAGCTATTGCTGCACCATCTCCAAGGTGTAGTGGAAGGAAAGCCGCTGGGTGGGGACTAGCCTAACATTTTGGAGGAGCCACTGGAGAGTGAAATGACTACAGCGTGCAGTAAAAGAGCCACAGAGGAGTGATGATGAACCAGCAGTTGTTGGGTTTCTTTCTCCTTACTCATCTTTCATTTTGTTTTTAATCTGTTTTTTTTTGTTTTTTTTGTTTTTTTTAAATCACCCAGGGAAGTTTAACTGCGATTGTTTTCTCAAGGACGTTTCTGATCTGCCCAAAGAAATGGGCAGTGAGACGGAAGGAAGATGGGGAGAGGGTCTAATCAGTGGAGAGCTAAGGCATTGGGAAGTGGAGAGGAGTACATAACTACAACGTATAACTATAAATATACTCTAAACTAGAAAAGCGCTCAGAGTTTAGACCTCCGCCAAGGCAATGTGGTCATAGACACAATATAAATTCCAGATAATGTTCTGGCTCACCCAACTTTAGAGAGAGGATACCGCACACTCTTGTCCAATGCTTAATTTATTAAAAAAAAAAAGAATGTTTCGGCCTGTGTGGCCGTTCTCAAGTTCCTGGCTCACCGATCGCCACCAAAATCGAATCAGTTCTTGCTTGTCCTAATATACACATTGTCTGAAAATTTCATCCAAATCCGTGCAGTACTTCTCGAGTTATCCTGCCGACAGACAAACAGACAGACAAACCAACGCAACCGAAAACATAACCTCTTTGGCGGAGGTAATAATAAATTATTAATGTAGCATTCTCAAATAAATAAAAAAAGAGGTAGTTATAGAATATATGTTGATGGGTAAGGCTTTTAGCATATCAGTTAGCCAATACTTTGCTTTGATAACATTTTTATTTCAGTGACTGTACCTCCAATGCAGATGAATTACAATCAGCCTCATTTAACTGTTGATTGTTTCTGAACTCTGTAATTAACAATAGGCATGTATAGTATTAATATTGGAATAGTATGTTATAATAGGTTCTATTGATAAGATTATATAATGGAATAGGTAAGGGATAACGGCCGACGAGGTGACCAGTTATTCATTGATAATTGGCAAGGTGGAATCTAGAACTCCGGCGACGCACACAGCGCGGAGACAGAGTTATTTCGCCAAGCCAATTATCAATGAATAACTGGTCACCTTGGAGGTCGTTATCCCGCTTATCTGCCGTATCTATCTTATCTCTCGTATATTTGAAGAAGCGTATAAAGCGTAAAAGAAATATGCAACTCACATTTAAAAGAAGCTAACCTGTTCGGTTTGGGTACTACTTTCAGTTGAAAGTAGATCTACAAGGTTGCTTATTGTTGTTGTAGTTACCATTCTGAAAGGCATTCATATGGAACGGTAATCAGTTATAGATGATTTCAAACATCCGGGAACTTTGCCATTATGACGTGTGACGTCCCGTTTGAGGGGTAAACGAAAGATCGGAAGACCATTCAAATGAATGGAAATGAGGGGTAGCAAGTACACTTAACACCTTCTTATAATTTCCCAGGCCATCAAACAATATGATGAACATAGCGGTTTTTAAGACTCACTTTCACCCAAATGATTCATGGTCAGAATATATATGTGTTCAGAAGCCTACAGAAGTGCCGTTTTGACGGTTATCTTGCTATATAGCCGCTAACGTCCATAGACAACAGCTCTAAGCTGTGAAGAAGTTCTGTGCTTCCTTTGGGTAACGGAAAAATTAAGGTGTAGTTTAAAATCCTCTGACAGAAAGAAAACACTTACATAAAACGATCTTGTGGGTTTTATTCTTGTAAACTGACACATCCAAACTTATAAAGCCATTACTCTGCTGAAGTATAGTCCGTTTTGCATTGAGAATAAGTGGCCGTGTCCGGCCGTTGCCAGATTGTTATGTGAAGTCGAAATCATCTATTAGATGAGTTCTTTTTTGGAACTACTTCCAAAGTAGCCAGTTATCTGGAAATAATGGTCACCTAGCAGCCAATCAGAGAAGAGAATGGCATTCTGAAGGGAGATAATAGCAGGGTCCCAGTGACGTGACAACGGGAGCGCGAACAATTCGAACTGATGGGCAGGATGTGGAGGCAAGCATAGCAACACCAATGGACGGCACGGAGAAAAGTGCATATTGTAGTGGTTTGGAGCCGGTATGTAGGGAAAAATACAAGGAATTAGTAGGGAAATACATCGGACGTGACCCGTACTTGATGAAAATGTCAGAATTTTCTCAAGAGCGGAAAGATTTGCCGACAATCGCGGCTATGGGCATTACGAACTACGGCATGGTTCATGAGTTTTTTCCCCCATTTCTCACCTTTACTGGCGATTTCCTTAGGTACTCAATATTAACCCTTTCCCTTCTCTCGGTTAGACAGTTTATAACATCCAAAAACGGCACAAAACTGAGGCTTTTGGTACAAAAAAGTTACAGCCAAAATGCAGTGCTTTCAATGGCTCCAGCTCCAGAAGCCCACCAGTTAAGGTTCGCGCACGTACAGAAGAACAGTGAAAAATACGTTAGTGACGTAGGGTGAAACCCAGCTATTGTCTTTAATGGACTTGTTTCACACCTGAACATTCCGACATTCCATGGTAGTAAACTGAACATTCTATCATTGAAATGCATTGGATTTATGCCTCTTTCTGACTTGAAAAAAATGGGTAATAACATTTCAAACATGTTTAAATTCACTTTCGTTCAAATAATACACATTTGAAGCACACAAATTGGGAGGTCCCGAATAGATTGAAGCTTCATGCACATAAATGTAAAACCACTTTTATCAACTCGGGACCTCCAAATTTGCGTGCTTCAAATGTTTATTGTTTGAAAGAAAGTGAATTTAGACATATTTTAAATATTATTACCCATTTTTTTCAAGTCAGAAAGAGGCATAAATCCAATACATTTCAATGATAGAATGTTCAGTTTACTACCATGGAATGCTTTTAGAACCTCGGAACGTTCAGGTGTGAAACAAGTCTATACTCAGTAATGATGATTATGTGAAGGCCTTCAGGACACAATAAGATAAGACTTTGATTTTGTATGTGAGTGTGTCTACATTTCATTGTGTGAAGCCCTCATACAGAACAGTAGTTGTGGCAGAATAGACGCACTGATGGAGGAGAAGGAGTCCATCTCCTGTGAGGAGGCGTCACAGTGCTGTTTCCTAGCTCTGCAGGGTTAGCTGAGGACACGGGGCCCAGGATGTCAGCTTTGACACCTCCACTGTGTTTGTGTTCTTATGGAGAGTCCCAAAGGTGTGTGCGTGACATCCACCCAGGTGTCTGAACGCAGCGTCCCTGTGACTCATCCTAGGCCCAGTGGAGCCAGTAGAACTGAGGGATGGCAGAGCAACACTCTCTCTCTCTCTCTCTCTCTCTCTCTCTCTCTCTCTCTCTCTCTCTCTTTCTTTCTTTCTTTCTTTCTTTCTTTCTTTCTTTCTTTCTTTCTTTCTTTCTTTCTTTCTCTCTCTCTCTCTCTCTCTCTCTCTCTTTCTCTCTCTCTCTCTCTCTCTCTCTCTCTCTCTCTCTCTCTCTCTCTGTCTCGTCATAGACACTTACACACTCTCACACACACACCTGTCTATATGGACAGTAAGGCCGTTTGGGAGGTCTGACAGCAGCTATGGGCTTGCTACCTCCAAGAACATCTGCCATGTCATGGTTTTCACACACATTTCCTTTTCTTGTTTGTATGCTCTCTTCACCCCTCTCCTTCGGAGGCCAAATCCTTGCACCGACACACCCTCTTCATTTAGACCTTTTCTTTGCAGATAAAAACAGTTTTCAAAAGAAAATAAAAGCTCCCCTTAAGAGATAAAAGATCAAGTAAGAAAAGTGTTCAAGCGTTCAAACTGGTTCAAAAGAACGCAAATGGCATCGTCGGATTTGGCCTGTGTCGACTGTAGAGGAAAGTGTTTCAACCCACACCCCCACTAACTAAGCTAAGTGTTTTTACTGCTGCCGGTGCAGCACAGTTTAATCTGTGGAGCTCAATCGATCCTCCCGCAGAATGGCCGTCTGCTCGCTCGACGGGAAGCTCTTTACTTGTAAGTGTGTGGCCAGCCGATTGCTGC
>JAODXP020000031.1:7447929-7457035 GCA_027497455.2 Sardinella longiceps
TTTATCAAACTGCAATTTAAATGTTATCATGTCATGTATAAGCAAATCAAGCCAAAGCAATCCAATTAGAGTGCACTGATGATGGAGTTCATCAAAATTATATCTTTCTGTAAATTCATATGTAGTCTGAGATTTCTTGCAGATGTGTGTTTTTGAAGTTTGTTTTGTCTTTGTTGCTCCCTTGTATGTTTATAACTGGGTGGAGTGATGTGCATGTTATGGCTCTAACGGCTCCTCAGACGTCTGCTCTGGTTGTCCAGCAGCACAACAACGGTATTTGGATGGGAGTGTTTTAAACTCCCATGAGCCGTAGTAGTACATTTGGCCCCCCTGGTTTCTGTCTTACTGCTTCTCCCATGACATCAGCGTGTGCCTGTTCTTCAGGCCGTCTGTCTGTGCTGCACTCAATGCATTCCTCCATGACACCTTTACTCAGGAATTAATTCCTTCTCAGAACAGACACGTTTTATTTGTTATTGTTTTGTATTTGAGAGCTAGTGTGTGTGTGTGTGTGTGTGTGTGTGTGTGTGTGTGTGTGTGTGTGTGTGCGTGCGTGCGTGCGTGTTTGGGGGTGGGGTGGGGGGAGTAGTGGTAGTGTTTCTCATAGTCATATTTGGCGATCAGGACAACCAGTGAGGGAAAAAAAAGAGAAAAAAATCTGCAGTCTCATTAAACTGATTCTGAGGCTGTAACTCTCTAAATGGCTCGTTTGGGGGAAAGGAGTAATCATTAGGAGTATTTCTTTTAGGGCTGAGGTAATGTTAAGTTCAGATATAAATTTGTCAACCTCTTATTGCACTTTGAGAACACTCAAACTCCAGCCCTGCAGCCCACCCTTAAGCTCAAGAAAAACAAGTACACTTGCATTTTATTGCTGTTATGGACATGGTAAAAGAGTCTATTTTCCATGGAATTGCGTGGAATTGCTTTTTGAAAGCAATAAACACAATTGGTCATATCCATCACCAAAGGCCCATTGTTGACCTGTAATGAGCTAACTAGCTTCTGCAGCTATGGAGATATGAGTGTCCATTCAAGTTACACATTTGTGTGTAGTGATGGAGTGATGTTCTTACGCTACACCACTTACAATTACTGTGTCCGTTTGTTGTCCTGCTGGATAATTGTAGGCAGTTCCTCCCAACGCAGTCCCAGCCTATAGGGACCGTGGGGTCACACTGCTAAGTGGTTGCTATGTCACTCTGTGCCGGCAGCCAGCACCGATGACATGTCTCCTCTGACTCCTCATTAGCACCCACTGGAAGAGGTGTTTTCAGAAAGCAGGATGGAATGCATAGGCTGCTGTTATCTACAATCAAATGCTTTAAAATTCGGATTTAATTGTGGTTAAGCTCAAAACAACAAAGCATTAAGGGCAACAACAAAAAGAGAAACTCACCCCGTTCAGTCTGCGCTAACTGTTTCTCTTTGTCCACCTACATGTTCAGGACTGTTTGAGCAGCAGGCAGAAATAAGTAATCATGGATATAACACTGGGCATATAGCTGACTGCAGTGAAAATAAGTATCCATTGATAATTCTTTTTTTTTTTCGTACAGGTATTTCTGATTGGATAATTGACACAAAATTTTAAGCAGACATTGGTACAAAACTAAGAAACCACACGTGTAGAATCTGAAAATAGCATCAGGTGTAATGAAGGGAAATGGCAGTAAATGAAAAGCAGTAAACCAAAGCACAGGAAGATAAGGAACTATCCTGAATCTATCAGTAGCCAGCACATATTTATATTTACACCTGATTGTAGATTTTTAATGGACTGTAAAATGTTTTACTTTATTTATTTATTAATTACTTACTTTTGCAAATGTTATAATAGTACATCTCATGATGACTTTTATTCCTGTTTTAGTCTTGCCTGGGCCAATGGAATATACTGGGCAAATGAATTTATGATTAGACAATAGTTACGCTTCTTCGTCTACAATTAATGAAGTCTTATCAGAAAGACTGGGTGTTAGGGTTAGCCCTATCTGCCTCTTCCACCCACTAATGCCTCATCTTCACTGTCTATGACTCTGTAAAACTACAAAAATTCACAATATACTTATTCACAAAATTAAGCCTAGAAAAATGACATGTAAGTGAACCACACAGTGGATAGACAGTAGGGTTGTAATCAAAGCATCATTAAAATGAAGTTGCAACAATTAGAACTATTTGCTGGTAAGCATTTATGTTGAAAGGCTTAATTATGATATTATGATTGTTACATACAGTGCAATTTGACTCACTCGTTAAACGAATCTAAATTTACTAGTTGAATAAATCTCTCTCTCTCTCTCTCTCTCTCTCTCTCTCTCTCTCTCTCTCTCTCTCTCTCTCTCAGAGATCAGTGCCATCAAGTCGGCTAAGGAGCAGCAGGTGGCTCAGGCGCGTAGGAAGGCCACCCCTGTGGTGGGAGACATGCGTCCACTAGTAGACGCCCTGCCTGAACTCTCTCAGCTCGCCGCCACTACTAAGCCCACCCCTGCCACCACAAACCCCCGCACAAAGGCCAAACCGTGAGTACTACTGCCACCCTTAAATAACATGATACACACTGCTGTAGAATACTCCTTTCACTTCAGTTGACCATCTCAATGGTCCAACGGCTGATATTTCTGAATAACAGAAGGACATTTATTGAGCTAAGCTGTTAGTTAAAGGGGAAATTCAGTGCATATCAATCCATAACCCTGTTGTTCGAGCTCTTTGAATGCTGTCAGTAGGAAAAAGAGTGAGAAAATTTCAATAAAAAAATAGACTGACCAGCGAATCAGCTGCTGTCTTCCACAGTCAGAATATACAATGCAGGTCAGAATGTACAGCGCACAGACATACACAAGTGACCAAATTTTCATAATTCAATTGCAATAGTAAATGAAGAGCTGGCAATGTTTCATAACTGAAAATGTGAGTTTTTAGCCATGTTTTAATAGCCATCTTAGACTACACAAGGCATATATCTGGATCCTCATCATGCATGGAAGCATTGGGCCGTTGCCATTAGAACTCCATTAAACCTGAATGAACAAACAGCACAGGGTCTTCTCCCTGAGTTCACCGATATGGCATCTAGTTCAGCTTTATGACCTTCAGTTTTAGGGTCTGCCTTGCTGACTGTAGTACTAATGCGTCTCGGCCACCCCTAAAGCAGTCTGGGCTATTTGATCTGTTTTCCGTCACCGTAAAATCGTGTTGAAATGACACGCGTGTTATATGAGTGACCTCACACACACTCACACACACACTCACACACACACTCACACACACACACACACACACACACACACACACACACACACACACACACACACACACACACACACTTTATACACACAGATGCTTTCATGGTCTCTAATGGTTCTGCTGCTGACATATGCAGGAACTAGGCCACGGGGGCATTCCCATCATATGGATTTATGTCTCTAGCCCCCACGCACCCACACACACACACATACACACACACACCCACCCACCCATCACCATACACATACACTTTTCCCCACTACCTTTTGGTTCAGGCCGGGGACAATGATAATCTTTTGTTTTGAATCTGATGTTATTTTGTAATATTTTCTCTTCCTGCTTAAACTAAACTATCATGTGCACAAGGCAGATATGGAAGACTGAGGACATCTACAGTTTGGCAGAAGTTATTCATGATATAATGCCACAGACAGTTGAATATTCAATCAAATCCGAACACCACAACACACTGTGTTTGTTTTATGTTACCAGGGTAGAGGCCAAAGGACTATATATTATAGCTTAACCTTAGTATTTGTTAGTTTTGTTTTGACAGCGAGCCCATTGTGCTGGTTGGATCTCGTCACTACAAAT
This sequence comes from Sardinella longiceps, assembly GCA_027497455.2. Taxonomy (NCBI): domain Eukaryota; kingdom Metazoa; phylum Chordata; class Actinopteri; order Clupeiformes; family Clupeidae; genus Sardinella; species Sardinella longiceps. The sequence goes on from JAODXP020000031.1 coordinate 7,451,776, forward strand.
GCCTCGAGTTTTGCTTTGAACAGACTTCTATCACATTCTTCCCTCTGAATGCTAGACAACCAGTTCACAGCTTGTCCTTTGGCCAAAGATGAACAATTTAACAGTTGCTTTTCAATTCAGACTGATTTAAATCCACTTTCTACATTACTTCCATTTCAAAAATGTGTCCATTTACAACTTTTCGTCATGCTTTTAATATATACGACTGCAGTTTTATCAGCACACAAATGACTGACATGTTTTCTTCCTTTATCAGTGGAGAGAAAGAGAAGAAGAAGAAGAAGCCTGGCTCAGTAAACCTCTGTAAGATGAAGCCAGCCCAGAAGAGAAAGCTAGTGTAAGCCTCCTGCATCAATTACTTTGTGTTGTACAGCTCCCTACTCTGCCCACTCAGGATTGTTATGAACAGTATTAGGCAGTGTTTGGGTCGTCCTCTCATCCACTTTATAGAGTTGTATCAAGTACACCCTAGAGGCTATCAATTGTATGCATTCCAATAGGCCTTTGGCAGATGGCTATTAATTGAGTTCAACAGGATGAAGTCTATGAATTAGACTTTGTGAAATAGTTTAATCGGTGTGTCAAGAGTATTCCAGTCTGTGTAGGGAACTCTTACCTTCTGTTTTGGTAATTGAATTCATATCACTTGACACTTAAGTGATGGTTATACCTTGCCAATTGTCAGTGGATTGTTGTTGTCATTGTCAGTGTTGTATGTTAAAATGTCCTCAATGCATTTATGTAACTGTGGTCTTTTGTGTGTGTGTGTGTGTGTGTGTGTGTGTGTGTGTGTGTGTGTGCGCGCAGGGAAACTGAGATGGCGTGGTTCAGCCAGGCTTTGAAGAACCCCAACCTAAAATCCAACCCGCTGGCAGCCATCACTGATCACCTGAAGAAACGAATGAAACAGGAAGAAGAGCAGGGCTAGCCCCGCCCACTGCCATAATCCTTTCGTCTTATTGGACACAGAGTTGGACATGCTCACACCTCCTCAGGATCATCTTATATGATCAGATACTGTCTTAGTCTCATAGATACCTCCTGTGTGATTGGACACAGAGTTTGACTTCACCCAGAGTTCTCTTGTCATTGGTTACATTGACAGCCCCATTGCAAAATTCCTTACTCTTATTCGACACTGAGACACAGACTCAGGTATGATCCCCACCCCCTGTTCAACACCCACAGCCCATGGTTCTCAATTAAGATATTCCCTTCCTATCACCAGAAAATAATGACACCAAGAGCTTTCATGAAGCCTTGATGGCATTGACGAGAATGGACAGACGGTGATGTGAAAAGACTGACGTTTACGTGGGCTGCAGATCGAAATTAATCACTTTTTATGAGTGGTTATAAACTCCCCGTTGTCATGGCTTATGTCTCTGTTAATTAAAGTCAAGTTGTTCAGTCCTTTGCAAATATTAAAAAAATATATATTCACTGAAAAAGCCATCCAAAGGTCACCCAACCTTGCTTTTGTTGTTTATTTAATCTTGCCCTGCAGTACCGATCTCACGGCAGTCTTCAGATCGTTTGTCATGAAGAGTTAGAGGTAGGAGCAGCTCCCTCCCTCGGTCGCGGTTCTGGGCCTGTGACCAAAAATCAGTCTCAGTCTCAGGACGTTTGATGTATCCGTGGCAACGTGGCATAACATAACAACAAGCACCACGCCACAGAAGAAGTAGGCGACATTCCCAGTAGCCTGGTCTCACGTGTGGGTGTGAAGCAGCTTCTTGCCACTAAAAAGTCAGCTTGATTCAGATGGGAAGAGCGAGAGAGAGTGTGTGTGTGTGTGTGTGTGTGTGTACACGTGTATGTGACCAAGAGAGAGAGAAAGTTCAAGCCAGTGAGCAAGGGTGTGTTGAGCTGAACTTGTCTGCAGCTAAACAGAGGGGCTTTGTGGAGCAGTTCCTGGTTCAAATCCCAGACTGATTATGGATGTAAAAGGAGTAGAAAAGCTGCCCTCTCCACTCCTGTCCTCTCCTCTCCCATCCACTGTCAAAAGTATTTAGGATTTGTTTTATATACTCATAGAAGTGAAATGGTTGCCATGATGGATGCTTGATTGGATGGGGGTTGGCAAGTGTACCAGTGATTATAATCTGAGGCCCACTGTGGAATGGACACATTTTGCAGGTTTTTCCCCTTGAATATAGCCGCTTTAAGGTCATTTTGTTGTAAACTGAGAAGGGAGAATGACGCGTCACGTGTACCTATATCTGAACTTAACATTAATAAATAAATAAGTCTTGTAATTTCGTTGCCGCCACTTTGTTGAAATCTTTATTGCCCTGTCAGTCATCTTGGCTCTTTGGGAATTATCGTTGGCAGTAGCCCCCATCCCTTGGCTTGTGAACAAAGACACAATTAATGGCATGAATTTAAGGTGTTGATTTAAAATACACAAATTCTTCGACCCTAGTGGGAGCTCAGTTGTAAACAAGTAAAAAAAAAAAAAAAAGGCAAAGGCCGATTTTAAATTTAGAAAGTATTAAGCATGCTTACCAACTACAGATTGGTGGGTCAAGCTGTTAACAAAACAAAACTAATGTGATTGAAACACCAGGGGCCATGTGTCTATGTTTTTTGTTTTTCACTTTTGCAGCTGACTGTAAGGCCCAGTCCCATTTCTATCACTTTACTATCACTTCCCCTCGATTTTGGCCCTAACACTCGGTTTGCGCGTTCATGTGTAAGTATAGGGTGTCCCAATACTTTTGGGACCGAGGGATAGTGGCTTTCAGCCCTTCAAATCGCCCCTTCAAACGGAGGGAGGTCAGGTGCAGACTTTGAACGAAGTGAAGTTGAAGTGAAGATGAATCTATCTATGTCCCCATTTGCATAACGCTCTGAGAATCAAACACAGCAAACACATAAATGTATGCAAGGTCGGCTGAATGTAATACAGTAATTGCCAACTTTGGTGGACTGAAGGCGCAGTGGATGAAGCTGACCATCCACCCAGTGAGGCGTCAGTCAGATCATATTTAAGCAAAGAAAAATCCAATCAATGCCTATTGGGGTCTGAGCCCAGCGACTGTGCCATTAGCACTGTTTAATAATGCATGGCGTAGGTCGAAGGACGCGTCGGCAACGTAACTAGACCCCTGCAGACCTCTGACAAACACCCCTGTCACGTTCACACACCACCACCCTCACCCCACCGCATTCTCTCATTAACCCATCAGTAAGGCTAAATGCTTGCGGAGTCAAGTGAATTGCTCAGATGCAGTTCAAATGTGTATAGGCCGATTCCAAACCAGTTTTCCCTCTAAAATCTCTAAAATCGCTTTAGCTGTCTTTGTGTGTGCATTAAAGAAAACCTTAGTTTGTTTGCAAATCTTGACACTTCCCTGTAAAAAGTTTTCCACTTTTTTCCAACCACTCAATTCACAGTAGGCCGTGGGGGTAATTTGATTGGCTCTTGAGCTCATAATAATATCACCAACCTTTTGCCGGAATTACAGACTGACCCTTTAATCCTTCAGAGCACCCAAACATTTGGCTGGCGTAGACGCAGGGGAAGTGCAGCACAGCATACCATATGAGGGACATTAGCCATTAGGCATGGCAACCTCCGCTGCTGAAGCACAACCTTATTGTGTTAAAGCTGCTTACAGGGAGCGTGAGCCTGGCGTGGAGATATAAGCTCCTATTAGAGTTATAAATGGCTTATGCATTAATCACTTGGTGTGTGTGTGTGTGTGTGTGTGTGTGTGTGTGTGTGTGTGTGTGTGTGTGTGTGTTTATGAAGGATAGTGAAAGAGACAGACCATATAAGTCAAGACATGCAATCAAAAATATTTTAGATTAAAAGTAAAAATAAACCCAAAACTCAAATATGCAACTAAATCCTTTGTGCTGTCTCATGATCAACCAGTCTCTTCATTAAAAGGCCTACTTTGATCTCTTCATGTTGTTCTGAACATTCTCTATGTGTGTGAAACATCTCATTTGAATTTAGTGACTTACTGTACGAACACCATATTTGTAATAATAACAAAATAATAAATAAAATAATAAATGTTAAAATGTTAATATAAAAATAATAAAAAAGTTTTGTCATAATACAACAGTAGTGCCATGATGTGCATACAGTAGTTCCAATGGCTTCATATCTTAGTCTCTCAGCCCCCTCCAATTTATTGTTAAAACTTCATCATTACAGCTAGGGACGTACATGTAGCTCCAAATTCTGGGCCCTATGCATAAGCAGTGGCTATGGGCCCCCGTCACATATGCATTACATTAAAGGAGAGTACCGGAGTGAATTCAAACATAGCCCTGTTGAAAGAGCTTGCTAAATGCACTAGTTAGCGAGTGGAACAAAATAATTTGGTACAGCACAGACTGAACGCGAACGCAGAAGCGAACAGGCACTTTACACTGAATCAATGGGACCTGACTGTTGGAAACCAAAAGTAAGATCTGAGGTTACATTGACTCAATGTAAACTGTTTCGCGTTAGGTCTGTGCTGTTCGAAAATCTTTCATTTCATGCGAAATATATTGTTGTTAGAAGGCTCGTGCAGCAGGGTTATGCTTAAACTTACTCCAGTATATTGCTTTAAAATTGAAAGGAAAATGAAATTTAAGGGCCCTCTCCCGACTTAGGGCCCCGGTAACTCAGTCCCCCTTTCCCCCCACTACGTCGCCCCTGATTACAGCTCTCATTTCTTTACTCCATCCTTCCTGTTTGTCTCCTCTCGCGTCACAGCATTTCCTGTTGCTTAGTCTCACGCTTGGCTCAAGTTGTGGCGTGTCTGAAGTGGTCTCCTGTATTGCTTGAGAGTATCACTCCGTCCACTCGTGGAAGGTCTTCTTGCGCTGTGCTGTGTCCTCTCTCGTCTCTCCTGAAGAGCCGTACACACTAAACTTGAGATGTGACCACGTGACCCTCTCCCCAAATGCAAGCAAACACATACTGTAAATGCACATCTACAGTCAAGTGCTAAATGCAGCCACCTACCTGGTACTATTACTTGCATACACATACATACTGTATGTTGTACACTCACTGATGTGATGGACGCTGTATATAGATGCGCAATAACTCAATTGTGTAGCCTTTCACTAAATTCACACTCACATTCTCACTCAATAATTCACACAGACACACACAGAGACAGTGAGTGTTTCTCAAAGTCAAGCATGCTTCCTAGGTAGCACACTGGCCTTGGAAGTCGTACACTTCAAAAACAAGGTTCCATCAGTGCATCCTTGAAAAATCTATGAACAAAGGCCTCTGTCCTCGCTA
>JAODXP020000031.1:7462135-7522135 GCA_027497455.2 Sardinella longiceps
ATATCTATTTATGTGATTATAAGGTACTAGTTTTATAAGCTTGTTATTGTCTACGTGGAGTTTAGGCAGGTTTGCTGTGTATGCATGTGGTGTGTGTGTATTGGGGTGTCTGTCTTGGTGTCTGTCTGTGTGCATGCTTGTGTGTATATTACTAAGTAAATACATTAACTACACTTTTATAGCACTTTTTTATGCCTCACATTCACCCAGTGGTGGCAGAGGCTGCCATGCAAGGCACCAACCTGCTCACCAGGAACGGGTTGGGGTTCAGTATCTTGCTCAATGACATTTCGATGGGATCAGATGGGGTGGGGCTTGAACCTGCAACCCTCCAGCTGGTGAAAGGCACCTCTACCACCTGCGCCACCACCACGTGCCGTGTGTGTGTGTGTGTGTGTGTGTGTGTGTGTGTGTGTGTGTGTGTGTGTGTGTGTGTGTGTGTGTGTGTGTGTGTGTGTGTGTGTGTGTGTGTGTGTGTGTGTTGTGTGTGTGTGTGTAGAGAGAGAGAGAGAGAGAGAGAGAGAGAGAGAGAGAGAGAGAGAGATGTGTGTGTGTGTGTGTGTGTGTGTGTGTGTGTGTGTGTGTGTGTCAGTGAGTGAGTGTGTGTGACTTACGGCGAGTATGTGCTGGAGATCCACATTGTCTGTAATGCGTCCCTCTTTGCGGGCTCTGGAGGCGAGGTTTGTGAACCACACCACGGGGATCCAGTACTTGAGGTGAGGAGACTTCAGGTTCTCAAACAGCTTCCTCTCCTCGGCGGTCATAAAGCCTGACATGTAACAAAAACAGAAGATGGGGGGTGGAGAAGTCAGATGTGAATCAATAGTCAATAGTCATATTGCTCAAAGTCAATAAATGCTCTCTGCAGGAAAAAGAATCTGAAAAGTTGATGCTACATAGTAAAGAACCAATAACTATAGATATTAACTGAATGAGGCATAGCTAATTTTAACTTAAAGTAAGTCACTATTCCACATTCACTTGCTGGTTTGCTAATCAAACTAGCAAAACTTGCTTGTTTGCTACAGTAATCAGCTCTTTTTTCTTACTGACAGCACTTGGTGACCTGAAACACAGGATTGATTGGACTGATTCACACTGGACTTATCCTTTTAGTTCAGTCGGTCGAGTTTTAAGGTCAGCTTATGAGTGAAACAGTTCACTTCAAGGAAAACACAAAACTGCAAGTAGCAGTTTGTGTAAAAGGTTTCAAAGGGTCATCATTCCTCTACATCAGTCCAACCACTCCACTGTAACACCGCCTAGGCCTATCTAAAAAGATGGGAGAGACTTGCTAAAGCTTGGAGACACTATCACTACATACCCAGACATTTTTAATAAAATTTCATTACAATAATGCCTAAGCAATAAGATTATGGTGTCATGGCTATGGAGTTATTAGCAATTAGTCAGCTGCAGCCCAAGAGTGAAATGTGAAAGGGAAATGACATCAGACACTCAGGAGAGTCTGAGATGCAATAATAGTGTTTAGGCCTGTACTCATATGATAGACTATGGCTATCCAAAGTAGTGTAGGTGTATAGTATATACTAAACAGTGTTTATAGAGCATACTGGAGTTGAAGTACATCTCATATGAGGAGACTATTTGGCTATTTCAAAAATTGCAAACTGGTACCATAAAGAACTTATATGGACAGTTGATGTACAGTACATCTTATAAGAGGCTACTTCCAAAATGGCATACTGGTGTATACTTATACTCTAAACAACTTGGGCTTCATGTTTCCAGAACATAATTCAAGAACTTCTCATATGAGGAAACTATGGCTTTTCCCAAAATGGCATAATAGTGTATACTTGTACTGTGAACAACTTAGGCAGCAAGCATATAGAGCACCATTGATGTAGCCTACTTTTCATAAACAGTAAGGGGATTTTTTCTTCAGAAGAAAAGGCATTAATTTCACAAAATAGTCCTCTACAAATATCAGCAAATAATTTAGTTGAGCAAGTGCATATTCTTTTGATAGAGAAAAAAAGTATGCTTAAAAACTCCCCCCAGGCTTCCAGCATGACAGGCTTCAGACAATTCCTACATAGACTAAGTCATACAGCAGCCTGCCACTTTGGAAACAGCAACCTGTATGTGACCTCTCATTAATTTGCCTTGCCTGCATCACAGTTGTAGCATGTCTCAAGTTTCTGCAATGGGAACAATTCACTGCACACATCTGAGAGGTAAGATATTTACTGGATCATCAGTCATGGCACCCTCTGTCTCTTACAAACACGCCTTCCATATAAGGTTGGAAAAACGTTGGACAAAGGTTGTATAAGGGTTATGCCATGAGTCATCTATACCGCGTATACAGTGTATATGATAAGCCTTTAGGAATTCCCTGTGTGTGGAAAGACCGGGCCGACAAAGCTGTTTACTGCCTGTTGTGGACGTCAGTTCCATAAATTGTTGGAGACGTTGACATTGGGGCAGCCCTTGTGTGGCCCACAGTGATGCTATGAGATTATCACACTGACTCAGGTCACATGCTCCTACTTGTCATTTTTACAGCAACAGGACAAGAGCCAACATGCAGACAGACAGACATAAAGACATACAGACAAAGATAGTGTAGGTAGACAAAATAAATATAATTAATATAACATAATATACTGTAATATTATAATATTTTAAGGGCTAATTGTTATTGATCTCAAAGACATGTTAGAAATAGGGAAAAAAGTCCAATACGTCTACTAACGAACACAGAAGTGCCAGATTGTGTAACTTGGCAACAACAAGAGCTATGAGGTCTAGAGGTGCTGTTTTGAGATCTCTTTGCGTAAATCGTTTGGTGGACACAGGCTATTACTCTTTAAATTGAAAATATAGAGCAGTGTTTCTCAAATTTTTTCAGACCGAGGACCACTTTGCCCCCCAAAATTTTTTTTCAGGGACCACCTGCCCTCGTGCGCCCCCTCACCAAGTCACATGCTGCTACCCTTTAACCAGGTCAATTATAGTATAGGCACTTCAAATGCTTTAATAAACAGTGAATTACGGTTCTGCGTCTTATATTCAGTGAACCACTACTCTTCAAATAAGGACACAGGCTAAATTCACATATTTTTACGGTAATCAACTCGCGGACCACTTGAGCTTGCTCGCGGACCACCAGTGGTCCCCAGACCACACTTTGAGAACCACTGATATAGAGCAATAATCTACAGAAAATAGAGCAGTGGTATACAGAAGATATAGAGCAAAGGCATTGAGAAGAGGGGAGGTCACGACAGGGACAGGGCTTATACAAGAGTGGGTCATGGGCTGGGGAAAAAGGAGGCAGGACTCAGGTAATATGAAATATGAGATATGAAAAGGAAAAGAAAAAGTGAGTGTGTGTGTGTGTGTTTGTGTCTGTGCAAAGTAACAGTGAAGCTGCAAAGTGTGTGTGTGTGTGTGTGTGTGTGTGTGTGTGTTTAAATGAAAAGGTTCAAATGGTAGTGACAGTGAAGCTGCTGTGTGTGTGCATGTACACACACACACACACACACACATGTGTGTGTGTGTGTGTGTGTGTGTGTGTGTGTGTGCATTTACGTAGACAAGTTCAAATGGTGGTGACAGTGAAATTGCAGTGTGGTCACACACACACACACACACACACACACACACACACACACACACACAAACACAGATCCCATTAAGCGGAGATGCAGCACTGAAATCAAGCCAGTTAATCGCTATCTAACGAGCTAATTAATGGGACCTCCACCAAAGGAAGTGGATTACAGTCAGTCAATGCGGCTCCCTGTTATTGTGGAAGTACAGAGAGGCTGATGGCTTTCACTGAACAGGGTGCAACCTGGAAAAGGCACAAACTGAGAGATAGGAATCTACAGTAGGCCTACCTGTGAAGAGACCATATATAGTCAGACGCAGATGATTCTTTTGCATTTAAAAACTGTGTTTATGCCATTAGACCATATTTGTTTTCCAAAAAAAACAGGCACTGTGAATGCAATTTTTTGTTATTCATCCATATATTTTTACATTGCTAACATTTCTCTGTATCTCCCTGCTATTTCCCCTATGCTTAATAGCAGCAGTATTGCAGTATTGACACTTTTTCAGGTTTGACGTCAGCCTTAATCCCTTGGCTTAATAGGGCAGAGTAGATCGATCGCTTTTCTTCTGGATGAGAGCATCCTCATCGTGGGTATTAGTTTTAGTACTAACCACTAGCCACTGCATTATCTATTATGCACCTAATTACTGTGTGCATGTACACACACACACACACACACGCACACGCACACACTCACACACACACACACACACACACACACACACACACACACACACACACACACACCTGCTGGGCCTGGGTCTGTGTATCTGTCTATGACAGCTGGCTATGTTTGTACCGGCTTATCTATAGAGGTGTATTTAAACTTGCATAATGCACCTGTGTGTGTGTGTGTGTGTGTGTGTGTGTGTGTGTGTGTGCTGTGTATAAATATGCCTGTGTGTGTGTGTCTGTGTGTGTGTATGTTTGTGTACCATTTTCTGCCATTGAACATGTGTGTGAATGTGTTCTTGCATTTGTCCATATGAATGTGTATAGGTGTGCACACTCTTATATCTTATCTATGTTTCTTGTGTGTGTGTGTGTGTGTGTGTGTGTGTGTGTGTGTGTGTGTGTGTGTGTGTGTGTGTGTGTGTGTGTATGGATGTGTGTGTTTGTGTGATATAGGAGTGTACACTCTATCTGTGTCTTATAGTTGTTTCTGTGCTCTTGTATTTGTCCATATGAATGTGTGCAGGTACTGTAAATGTTCACGCTCTTGTGTGTGTGTGTGTGTGTGTGTGTGTGTGTGTGTGTGTGTGTGTCTATATAAACACACCTGCCTCCACTACATGGTCGATGGTGGGAAAGCGTTTACAGACGGCCGTGCTGACCGATCTGAAGATGAGCAGCGATGTGAGGTTGACGTAACGCATCAGAGTCCGCCGCAGCAGGCGGCCCTGTTCATCACGACCCTGCACGCAGCTGGAGATCAGGAACATCAGCCGGTCCGGCCACGGAAGATTCTGGAACTGGTTCCACCAGCGGTTCACTACCAGTGTAACGTAGAACCCTGGAAAACAACAGGAAGTGTTAGAACTGGAACTGGTTCCACCAGCGATTCACTACCAGTGTAACATAGAAACCTTTCAGTCTGAAGATCCGCGACGAGATGAGACAATTTTAGAGAGGAGTTGTGGCGGTGTGAATCAATTGTCGCAGGTTGTTGACACAAGGCTCAAAAACAGCACGGGAAAGCTATCAATATCACATCAACCAAATTTAATTTTCCCCAAACAGTGTCTTTAGTCGAGTTTTTAAAGATCAACCACTTTTGCCGGAGCTTCGGTTGTCAGTGACTGTAACCTCAGACAGTAACTGCCTGGTAATGAGTAAATGATAAGTGCAACTGTGTAAATAAGTATCTGTTTGCATAGCATCCAGCTGTGTTAGCTAATGTCTGAAAATCTTTTCACCAGTGATTGCTTAAAGGAGAAATCCCGTGTTAAAAAGTCAATGGCCCTGTTGTTCCAGGTTCACAAATGCTGTCTTTAAGAAAAAGAACAAGAAAATTTGATGCCTGCCGACCAATAACAAACGAATGACTAATGCTAACTCAATGGGGCATAATGAAATTAAACTGAAAGTAAGCTGTTATGTCCCACTCACTTAGTATTAGTTGGCGGCGATTCACTGTTCGGTCTATGTTGCATCAAATCTTCTTATTCTTTCTCCTACTTACAGCACTTCGGATATGGATTGATTTACGCTAGATTTTTCCTTTAATATCAGTTTACCTTTAAAGGAAGAATATCTCTATATTTAACAGTGTCAGCAAAACTGCTGAGTCAGTGTCACAATGTAAACATGACTAAGATATATAGAGCAAAGGGGACCGGAAAACTGAGATTGAGCTACAGTCTGAGCTACTGTAATGATGTCACAAAGCAACCAATGCTGGAGTACTACAAAGCCATTAGAGGACTCAGCCATCAGGATTATGTTCCTCTTCGATCCATATTTTATTGTGTGATTTATTGTTTTATAGTTGCTTATTTAACCACCAAATGGCATCAAGATATTGTCTCTCCATCTGTTTTCTCTCCACATCGCTCTCTTTTTCCAGAAAACACACACAGGCACACACACACACACACACACACACACTCATTTCCTCATTACAATTCTATACTACAATAAATAATTACATATTAATTAAAATAATTATGTTGTTACAGTCAGTTATTCTTTGCTTGCCAAATACACATGACCAGTAGTATCTGCATACAGCTAATCTGTCATCTGATCAACCACATCAGATTCTTCATTGCCAGGTTACCAGGTCCTGAGGGGTTTATATAAGAACTGAAAAATAAGGTCAGTAACCTTTTAACATGGCTCTGCTTTTGAGGTCTCTACTACAGGCTACCTCACTACCTTGGATACTTAATCTACCCACTTAATGAAAACCAAGTGTAAGTGTTCTATGAATGATTGCATAATATGTCACACAGATTTCCCCTAAATGTCAATCTTGAAACTATTTTAGATTATTCTGTTTGGAATCTATTTTACCGAAGTAGATAACATTAACAACGTTTGAAAAACAAAAATGTCTATCTACTGTATATCTGCTAGGCATGCGACTGCAGGGCAGCTTTAATAGGTGTATTAGTTTAGAAGACTAACAGGAGACTGTAAACCAAGCACACCTGTTGTACGTATAGCTTGTAGTATAAACAAACACTACTTCAGATCATCTCATAAATTCCTCACTGAGAATCAAACTCATAATTTATAAATAACCCAGCTCACAGGTATGGACTGTGTGTCATTTACAATCAGACCACCTCTTACGTAAAAGAGCTCCAAAAAGAGTTATATAGTGGCACAGTGATGTCTGGCATGTGTACGGACAGAGGCACACTTTCACCTTGTCAGTGCTTGGCTGGGGGGTAAAGGGTGACTGAGTAACCCGGGCCCCATGACTCCATTGTCAGACTGTACATGTCCGTTGACGGACGATGGAGGGCGTGTGTGACAGGAGTGGGAGTCAATTTTGATTGGTTGACAGTGTCAAGTTTGATAAAAGCATCTGCTAAATGTATCAAATGAAAAAAATAAAATAAAATGAAAGAACCTGGCCCTGAATCTGGTATTGCTACTGCAGACTAGGCTACTATTGCAGGTCATGTCAGCACCTAGCAAAGGATCCAGGTCAGGCAATCTCCTCACCAGGCTGCAATGTGGATAATTTCTTTGCAAGTAAACTGAGATTCCCATTCCAAGACACTTACCAAGGACAAACGTGACTGGGATCTGTTCCGCATACTTGTCACAGTATATGGAGAGCTTTTCAAAGAACCGCTTCTGCTCCTCAGTCAGGACTATCCTAAGGATGAAAAAAAACATGTCATTTTGGCGTTCCAACACAGTTTTTTGGGCTGCTGTTTGTTTATAAATCTTTTAAGTGTGAATACAACTGCTAGCTGTCTACATCTGAGCATTAGTTGGCTCTTGGCTTTCAAGTTGGCTGTGGTGGTACATATTGACTTCAATTAATTTCCACCTAGTCTGCAGTGTCATCAACCAATGTAGCCTAATGCAATATACCATGAGAATGAGACAATTGAGTTGAAAACACTTGCAACAACCTGTCACAAAGTTGATGCAACATCATTGTCACAAGAACAACATAAAAAGAAAACCATGCTATTGGCCTATGTCTCACAGCTCCAGCATTGGACAATTATCATCGAGAGAAGCTTTTAGGGATGCCATTAATATAGTCAGGGTCATACAGTAGATTCTAGTAAATTATCACAAAGTAAGACTTAGTCGTCTGAATAGTGCATTTGTAAATAGCAATAAATAGCTAGGAATATTATGAAACCACCCTTACTATTTTGCAGAATTGTGGATAGCTTAGAAGTTGCAGTAGCCCAATAGAACACAAATATCCAAACACCTCCCCGGTGGCATTCGTACTGATACAATAAAATGTTTGTTTACCTGTAGACGATACTTAAAATAGTATATAAAAGAACGAAGACAAGGAACTCCCGATAAAGCAACTTGTAGATGCTGCCCTTCCATCGTACTAACAGTCTATGAAAGCCAAAAAAGGTGGCATTGGCGACCTTACTGGAGTAGGTCACGGTCATCTTCGGTCAACAATGCGCTGAAGAGAAATGTAAAATTTTACATCCTGTTAATAGAGGCTCTTTCAGTCTGTGGTGGTGGTGTTTGGTAGCTGGTGCCTGCCGAGTAGCCTACGCTACGATAACTCCCCAAAGATGTGAGGCTACTCGTCTTTAACAGGTGTTCATCACAGGTGTACGCGCAGTAAATCCAAACGTACGTCTTGCGGTAATCTCAGCAGACAGTAGCCGTGAAAGTTGGAGTCAACACCTGAGAATAAGTGTTGCTGTCATGATTCCCGCGTCGCTTGCTGGAGTAGAGTTGATGCATGATAAACTAGACTACTACCCGGGAGAGAGGCTGACCCGTGCGTCAGGCTGAGTGGTGACACAGGTTTCTGTATTTAGCGGGCAGCTTTGTGCCAACGACGAGAATGTCTGTCAAAAATACTCACACATTTGCTGACACTGTCCTGAGATCAAATATCATATTGCAAAGGAAACGAATCTACTACTAGTATCAGAATATGCCTCTTTGTGTTATAAATAGTCCAAAAGTTTATAAGTCATATGTGTTGCACCGACGCTCTCTCCTTCCTAGGCCATTAATATGTTGCCTTTAAATTGTTGCTTTTTTGAAGATTTCAATTATAAAGCTGTATATCTCATCATATGACCACCGCCATATGACCATCACTAAAAAAATCACTGATTTATTTTGTCTGTTTATTTGTTTTTAGGTGTTTACAAGTCTACATGTTCAGTTAGACACCCATGCCCAGCCCCAAAAAAGTCATACAAAATGCTTTGGGGTAATGCAGTTTATTTACATATCACAGGGTGAATGAGCTTGTGACAGTGATTTAACCAAGTCCCCGAATCAGTGGCGCAACTGGGCAAAACCCACACGATTCTGACCACGGTCAAAGACGCTGTAGTACTCTGACAAGAATACATCTCCCAGAATCCATCCTGGTCCCATGGGAGTAGGGAGATCCACCGCTGAAAACCCACTAAAGCAGATTTCTCTGTCACCCAGCATCTCCTGTGTGTGTGTGTGTGTGTGTGTGTGTGTGTGTGTGTGTGTGTGTGTGTGTGTGTGTGTGTGTGTGAGAAAGTTGCAGGGGAAAAGATATGAAGACAGAAAGGTAAACTTTTTAACATACGGATGAGTTGCTGGTGAGAGTTATGCAGCAGTGTGTGTGTGTGTGTGTGTGTGTGTGTGTGTGTGTGTGTCCTCACCCGTCTGACGTATGCCTCAGCAGGGATAGCGTAGTCCACGCCATTCAGGACAAAAGTTACCTCTGGCAGACTGGACACACGTTGGCAGTCGACCAAGTACTGCAAACATCAGGGTGAACAGTCACATGCACAGCATCACCATATACATGTATAACCATATCATAACCATTTATAGTTTACTCGCAAGAAACAAATATTAATTAAGCATTATGCACACACATGCACACACAAACACACACATGAGTGCGCACTCACACACGCACACTCACACACATATACACACACACATATACACACACACACACACATAGACAGACTTGTTTGCACATAAATGTTCCTCTCTGATAATGATAATAACTGATAACTGATAATAAACTTGATTGACTACCTGGCAACACATAACCCCCCCCCCCCTCTCTCTCTCTCTCTCACACACACACACACACACACACACACACACACACACACACACACACACTGTATACGCATACACACTTCTCCAATAGAGGTAGGCGTGGCTCCGATGAGCTCGTGCAGAATAACAATATCATTGGTGGGCCCTGCAATGAGTGATGTGCCTGTGTCCACGATGGCCTGGCAAGGTTTAGGTCCATAACAGAAACTATCCACACCTTGCACTTTCACTCTGTGAGAACACAAATGCACAATATACACATCACTTGTTATTACATGTCATGTGCCATTTTTATCATATGGGTGTGTACAGTATATAATATGTATGATTCATGAGTAGTTCCTAGTGTCATGTGGCAGAAGGGGGACTAATCCTATTTGGCTAGGATAGTGTCATGTCATTCCATTAGACCTACAGTACTACACTTTTAATCATATATATATTTTCATCTTACCATCTCAACTCTGAAAGCATGCAACTATCTATTTCCTAATTTATCTGCGGTGCCGGAACTGGGTTCCCCCACATAACACACACACACACACACACACACACACACACACACACACACACACACACACACACACACACACACACACACACACACACACACACTTTAACCCCTGCTTGTGATGGCACAATAATGTATCCAAAGTTACGAAAGCAGTTTCATTAATGACTTTTTAGATAAAAAAATCTGCATGGATGGACACATGAGATACAATAACAACAGACTAATTCACAGTGTACTGGCAGGTTGTGAGGTCACAATACCACACAGTGGCACTATTGCCTTGGTTTATGGCTGATATGAGAGTGGTATTACGGCAACAGGTACAGGGGTTTAAGAACATCTCACCAAAGATCTTTTATATTGACTAAGATAGAGCAACATAATATGTTTTGTGAAGCCTGTGTCTTTCTGCCACTACTAGGACATGGTAGCCTAATGATGTCATGCTCTAACTATGTGATAATTTATTGTGAGGTGGTTTTCTACCCCTTCACCCAGTGCAACAGTGCATATCCTGGATTTGCTGGTGGGAATAAAACTTACATTTTTTCACCCTTCTTCACATGACTGTGTTATCCAAATTAATTTGGAAATGGTGCCAAAACAAATTCTCTGATAAAAAAGGATACCTCAAACAGTGCCGAAAAGTTGCCTAGTGTTTCTCTCCCTAAATCTACAGTACGTACACCCATCATATCAGCCCTGTTTACCTCTGCAGCACCCTCTCTCTCTCTCTCTCTCTCTCTCTCTCTCTCTCTCTCTCTCTCTCTCTCTCTCTCAGCTGCAGCAAATGACTCACTTGTCCATTTTAATCTGCCAGTAGCTGTGGATGGTTAGCGGCACCCAGTTAATGGGGCCGGTGTACAGGGACTCATCTGTTCCACCAATCAGAAGCTCTCCACCCTGGGTAGAGGAAGACTTCTTCCTGCAAAAACATGTTCATAACAATTGTTAGTGTAAATAATAATAATTATAATAACTAGAAATGCACTCAGAGAGTGCAGACCTCTGCCAAGGCATCATGGTCACTGACAATCCATAGAGTTCTGGTGTTTTTTTGTTTTCTTTTAAAGACATTGTTTGAGCTTTTTGCCTTTTAATCAGATAGGACAGTATAGAGATGGACAGGGTGGGAGAGAGAGATGTGGTGGGATCGGGAAATGACCTTGGGTCGGAATCAAACCCGGGACTCCAGAGTAATGATCTGACGCTCTAGCCACTGAGCCATGGCACCCCCGAGAGTTCTGGTGTTTACAGGTGGACCTGATAACTTTCAGTAGTGAGAAATTCTTTTAAAAATTCAGACCCTGATTCCAGTATCCAAATTTTGGGCAACGCAGACCTAAATGGCGAAACGGCAGTTACTGGTAACAGAAGCAGGCATAGGAAAACAAAGCCTAATCATTTTCAGATGCCCGCATTTGTTAGTGTTGGCTGGTGTTTCGCTATTTGGTTTGCCAAGCATAAACTTTGGTCATTTTCATAGCTATTGAAAGCACTTAGTAAGGCGAAACAACATATCTATGAGTTGATTCACTCCAGATAATTGCTTTAAAAGATAGTGAATTCAAGCATAGCCCTGTTAAACGAGCCTGCTAAATGCACCAGTTAGCAAGTGGAACAAAATAATTTGGAACAGCATAGACCGAATGCGAACGCAGAAGCACTTTACACAGAATCAATGGAAACTGATTATTCGAAACCAAAAGTAAGATCTGAGGTGCCGTTGACTCAATGTACAGTAATGTTAGGTCTATGCTGTTTGAAATTCTTTCATTTCATGTAAAATATATTGCTGTTAGAAGGCTCGTGCAACAGGGCTATGCTTAAACTTACTCTGGAGCTATCCTTGTTAGGTGTTAGGAAACAGGCAACAGGTCAGATGCCCAGGCCAGCTTACTTGCAGAGGTAGAAGGAAAAGATGGAGCTTACTTGCTGAGGTAGAAGGAGAAGATGGGCTGCTCCACTAGACTCTGACCCATGATGCTGTCAAACACCGGGGCTCCCAGCTCCTCTGCCAGGTCTGGGTAGCCCATCCCCAACACGCCATCAAACTTGGCCATGACAAAGGAGAAGCCGGGCTCGTACACAGACTCTCCAAATTCTTGGTTTTTCACAGTTATGGAGCCCACCTGTGAGTGGAGAATAGCGAGGAATTGAGCATGTGTGTGTGTGTTTGTGTTTGTGTTTGTGTTTGTGTTTGTGCGTGTGTGTGAGGGCAGTTGTTAGGATGAGCATTTTAATATTACTGTAAGATCAATACACACACGTTCATCAAAGTTGTACATAAACATACACACACAGACACACAAACACACACACACACACACACACACACACACACACACACACACACACACACACACACACACCCACACAAACAAGCAAACACTTCCACTGAGGGCATACACATGTATACTGCAATGGATCCACACAACTCCACACGTTTTGTTGATACAGTGAATATACCCTAAACAATATTAGTCTGTGCGGTACCTTGAGGACTTCTCTGGCCATTATACCCAGCAGGCGGCCAGAGCCATAATGGATCCCAAATGGCTTTCCATCGTGGATATAGGAGCTTGACTGGAAGGCCTTGAACTTTTGGTGATTATCTGGAAATAGACACATGAAGGGAGGGAGTGAAGTTGGGAGAGGGACAAGGAAGCGGCAACAGAACAGACAGGAGGATGAAGTCGCTTGTATATGTAACAGATGCCAACTAGCTCGGCTAACTGGCGGCAGTATGTGTAAATCCACACAACTCACTTCCTTAATGGGTGCTTCTAACTGCTGAGTTAGAAAGCTGGGCTTTTATCTTAGTGGTTAGCGAGTTCGATTCCCATGCCATGAGTTAGTTGTAGTTGACGGAGTGCAGTGAGACCCGAGTGCAGTGAGAACGACTACATGTGGGAGAGTGGCCAGTTGTGATAAACAGAGGAGGCTACGGTGAAACAAATGTTGGAAGAAAGAGTTGGCATCATGACTGCTGTCTGGAGATTAGGGCATTTATGACAGGGTAGCGTCGTCTGGTTGGCACCATGTGATCTTCTGCAAGCTTCATTTGATTTCGCTCTGCACTTCAGTATATGCCACAAGGCCTATTTCCATTTGGCTTCACTTGTCTGATATAGAGATTCAATCAATAATGGGCTTTTATCTCTTATTTCATGGGTGGTCACACCGAGGCCTTGAGGCCTATTGTAGCCTTTTGCTATCTTTCATGTGGCCCATCATGATATAAAAAAGGTAATGGGTTTGTTGTTACATTAATCTAATAATATTATACCCATAGTTCACAAGATACAAGATGTTTATTTGTCACATGCATAAATGTACTGGTACAAAAAGAAGTGAAATTATATTGCGACTTGATCTCTCATCTCTCACTTGTAATTGGTGGAAAAATGGTGCCCTTGATTTCCTATTGGCCCACAAACATAAACATTTGACCAACCCCGTCTTATGTGATAGAGATTGGCTTTTTTTTTTTTTTTTTTTTTCAAATTATGACCCACCCCACATTCTGTCTCCTCTGTGGTGACGTCATTGGAATCATTGGTCTGATTGGTTTATCCCAGAACGCCCAGAGGCAGTTTGATAAATATTCATTGATTCCGTCTGAGAGATGTGGGAAATGACAGCCAGTCAGCCAATGGTCCCAACCAAACAATCTCAGATTGAAACAGCCATGAAAACCAGACTAGGGTCATTGATCACAAAACATATAAACTCATCCCTCTATTCAAACATTAGCCAAGCTTAAAGTCAGGGTGCACTGCCATGGCGACCTAGTCACTCTGATTTCAGATTAGGGTTTTTTTTTCTTTTCTTTTTTTTTTACTATTAATCAGTTAGTGAATGAGCAGAATGTTAATTTAAGGATTCCTTTGTTGATTGTGCTAGCTTTACTCTAGGTCTGAGTTTGTATGGTCATAACCAGCTCCTTGGCCTAGGCTTCTTTCTGTATGAGGGCCTGGGATTCTGGCTATTGAGAAATAACTGTTTTCTGGAGATATTGATTATATGAATCAGCCCTCAACTGATAGCCTATCGTATACTCGCTCTGCCTCTTCAAAGTTCGCTGATTGGCTAGGACAGGATGTACTGTATCCTGAGCAAACGAAGCCAATGGTCAGAATCCCATACGGAAGGGAGATGAGAACCGAACTGAACTGCGTAGGAAGGCAATGCCCAGACTAGGTCAGAGTAAGAGAGTAAGAGAGTAACTAATAACATGCCAAGTTCTAAACAATAAAGAGTATTGCCAGGGTGAGTGCCAGGGCCAGGGGTGAAGAGGGGGTTGTACTGTATGTGGCAGAATGGAGTCCCATCACATCTTGGAACTGATCATTTATCTAACTTTATAAATACTAGACATTCATCAGTAAAAGGATGACATTCCCCCACATAAATAGGGATAATGACTAATCATGTTCCCCCCACTAAAACAAATCCCCTCTACACCTCTGATACAGTAAGTGCTATAACAACTCTATTGGCCAAAGGTAAATGTACTTTACACAGATTGGAGCGACAACACTAGTAGTGAGAGGAGAGTGGGAATGGTGAGATGATTTAACCCCCCCCCCACCCCTACCCCCTCCACTACACTCATCCTGCACTTGACTCGACTCGTTCTTATACAGTCCATGGACTCAACTTCTGCACTCTCACTCTAAAGCCCCCTCTACTGATACTTTTAAGACTTCTCCTGTGTACTGTGCTTGATCCTCTTTTGCGGCTCGCTTTGGATAAAAGCTTCTGCTAGAGGCATGAATGTAATTTACCACAGGCTTGGCTGACACAGTAGGAAGAAGGGACCCACAGATCGGCTGAGCCCGTGTCAAACACCACTGTGAAGTTCTGCTCCGGGGTTCCCAGACTCACCAGACCAAAGTACTGAGCCTAGACACACACACACACACACACACACACACACACACACACACACACACACACACACACACACACACACACACACACACACTACTTTACCAGCAGGAAGTAGTACAAGTCCAGCATAGTATAAAAAGTAATCAAACAAAACAAAAATTAAAAAGTAATTAAAGACTGTCTAATCAATTTCAGCCCAGGTCCAAACTGACTTCAGTTCCCTGTTCTAGTTTAGCATAGGAGAGGTGGAAAAATCACCCTTTATGCAGACCAAAGTCGATCAAAGTCTGATAGAAAAGATTGTTGCAAAATTCTTATTGTGATGCAATGCACTTATGCAGACTGGAACTATTCACATTTGCTCCAATTTGAAACTTATTATGTTGTTTTATCTTGGTCAGTATTCCGTCTTTGGTATTTTTTGCCCTCAACGGTGCCTTCCAGGCAGCGCTGCCTACAATGCACTACTCCACTCAGTTTAGGGTTAGGTTGAGGGGGTTAGGGTTAGGAATAGGGTAAGGGTAGTGCCTTTGAGACTGTGCTACTTGGAAGGTGCAGTTGCAGGTGTGTGTGTGTGTGTGTGTGTGTGCTAAGCATGCCTGTGTGGATACATACAGTATGCACAATGTGTGGGTATCCTACTGTGCATGTGTGTGCATGTATGCATGTGTACATGTGCATTAATGTCCATGTATGCGTGTTTGTATGTGTAAAACCTATTTATATTGAATTTTTATTAGTTCTATTTATTTGGATTAGTTATAGCTAAAGCACAGTTGTGGGGGGATCAGATTACATTTCACTGTATGTTGTACACGTATGACGATGCATGTGACAAATAAAGTATCTTGTATCTTGTATCTTGTAAAGCACCATTGAGCTCAGTATTCCATGAAATATGGTAATACTCACATCCATGAAGTTGTAGAGCTTCTCAGCACTGCGTCCCTTAGCCAGCGACTGGGTGCCAGGGGGAAAACACTGCACATAGCTGCGCTGGAAGATATCAGGCTGGTGGTCTCGCAGGAATTCTTCCAGTCGGTTGGATGCACGTAACTGGGAGCGCACAGAAGGCAGGCGCTGCAGAGGGATTCTGGGTAAAATGAGGACTTTGTGGGTTTAAAAATAATTTGCCATCTATGGTTTTGGTTAATCTCACACCACTACAAACGAGAAGAAAATAGAAAATTGTAAATGAGGGCTCAGGTACTGCTCAACTAATTTCTTAAGATTTCTCAAAGGAAGAGAATACAAAAATAATCCACTGAAACTTGAGTGTAAATTAGTACATTTAGATTACATTTAAAACAGTTTGCGCTGACCAAAGTGCTGTACAAAAGGTAACTAAAACCTAAGACATAAAATACAAGACACAAATAATGTAAAAAGCATGCAAAGCATTAAGGTAAATAGATTTTCATTATCAGTATTTTATTTTATGGTAACTCAACTGCACCCATTACTGTAAAAGTTGATGCCTCTGGTGACATTGAACTCACCTCACTACCCCCTGTACAGCACAGGCCCAGCAGAACAGAACCAGAATCGCCCCTCTCATTCTGACAGCCCGGTCCAAGAGTGTGCAGTTTGGAGTAGATGTAATCAGAGGGACTGTCACCTGTCAATCACTATGTTTACCTTTGATCACATCACGCCAATGCACACACCCACAACCAATGTGCTTGCACATGCAGTGGTGAATAAGGTCACACTGTACTTGGCAGATCCTTGAGAGCAGGCCTGGGCAAACTAAGGCCCGGGGGCCACATACGGCCCGCTGAGCTATTTAATCCGGCCCGTGGAGCCTTCCCAAAGTAGAATAATTTATCTTTTAGCCAAGAAGACCTAAGCCTAAATTATCAAATTTGTTGTATTCAACAATACAAATTCCCCTTTTAACCCTGCATGTTAACATGTCCTCTGAAGAAAGTGGGGCTACTGGTTTAAGACTTGCCAATTTACCAGCATCAACCAGTTTACGGTTAACACCCGGCCCGTTAGTCAAAATCTAAAAGGCAATGTGGCCCTTTGGCCAAAATTATTGCCTACCTCTGCTTTATAGGGACAGTTAAATTCTCACAAATATGTGCTCTAAGTGTGGTCATATATTTTAAGATAAAGAATATCAAGGGTAGGTATAATTTACTGCAGTATTTCAGAGATTTATATATTTGGTTCAGTGTTTCAGTAGAAGGGCAGACTCTTTATTATCCTCCCATCAGGTTGCTGTGACCTGGGGCAACATGCTAACTTTGAGCTAAGCAAACAAGTTCAGAGTTCACCAACACTTTTTTATCCTTCAAAGTGATGGTCAGATTTAAATAATGATTTCACTATAGAATTTATGTGTGTGTATGTGTGTGTGTGTGTGTGGTAAAAGGAAAATAAAGAAATGATTAAAGTCTGGTAGCACAATACTTTTTTATTGTTCACAAACGATCATGAATCATCATGACCATCACTTAGCCCATCGCCCAGTCAGGCGTTTGGAGTGGGAGTGGTGTGTGAGAGGCTATGTTCTCCTCCTGGCCCCAAAGAACTTCTTTTACACATCTACCTGTAAACCTTTTTACCTCCGCCAAGGAGGTTATGTTTTCACCGGTGTGTGTGTGTGTGTGTGTGTATCTGTGTGTGTGTTTTCACCGGTGTGTGTTTGTCTGTGTGTGTGTGTGTGTGTGCCTGTCTGTGTACAAGATAACAAGAAAAGTACTGCATGGATTTGGATGAAATATTCGGACAAGGTCTGTATTGGGCTGAGTAAGAACTGATTCGATGTGGGTGGCGATCGGTTATCCAGAACACCATCTGTGATCACATTACACTGGCAGAGGTCTGCGCTCTCTGAGCGCTTTTCTAAGTTTTTTTTAAATTATTATTATAAACTACAACTGTATGGATTTTGTTCTGTTATTGTTTCATATAACAAACATTTTCTACATCATTTCATTGCGTGTGTTACTGCACGTTACACAGAAGATTGAGTCCATAAGCAATAAGCAGGCCTAACATCATGATTACATAAAAGGCCGTTGTTAGGCACAATGCAAAGCACAAAAGCAGCAATTTTATAAAACAGCTACCACATCTTAGGACGAAAAAATAATGATATAAGCAAATGGGGTCTTCACAGCCCTGCTGAAAAAAAGCTTCAGACCAGCCTAAGCTGGTGGCTGGTTTCGACTGGTCTTAACAGGTTGTTTTCACCAGCTCTTACTGGTCTTTGCTTGACTTACTGGTTGGATCACCACTTGGGTTTGCTGTTGTCACCAGGAAGCTGGTCATGCTGGTCAGATTGAATGATGTGATTTCTACCCCCCCCCCAAAAAAAAGATAGAAAAAAAAATAAGAATGGCGGACTGTAGCATTGACTTTGTTGCAACTTAACTGATCGTACATGTCAGTTTATGAGCCAAATTACCACACTAATTGTTTTAACTAGCAGAATACAGATCTCTTTCATATATGGTTGTTTTTTACCTTTGTAAGAGAAATAATTTTGAAAGGGATAGAAAGCTTTACTGCTAGCCTTTCACTTCAGTCGAGGAAAGCAGATTAAGCCAAGGTATTTGTAAATTTAATTTTTGATTGAAAATCCATGTCCATGTTGCCCACACTACAATGTAATCTGATATTTTGTCCGTAAATATGTGAAAACTATACATAGCCTAGCATGGCGTTACTGTACAGCAGAGGTTCCCAAACTGTGAGGATGGCTTCCCCTCTGGAGGGCACGGAATAATTTGAGGGGAGGCGCAGAAGGTTGACTCAAAAAAAGAAAGAAAAATGTAATGTAAAATGTAAAATGTAAATGGGCTCTGGTAGCCGACTCAGATGGATGCATGGAGATAGGCAGAGCCAGTGGTGGAACGTCATTCAAAAAGCTGCTACCTGCAAACCCAAGTGGTCAGGCTGTTTTCTCAACAGGGGAAGATCTGCATACCACCATCGAGACGCAACACAAGATGGAGGGTGGATTCCTTCTGGATATTGTAGTCAGCCAGGGTGTAACCATCTTGAATTTGCTTGCCGCCGAAGAGCAGGCGCTGTTCTTCAGGGGGGATGCCTGTCTTGTACTCAATTTTGTCCCTCACACTTTCAATTGTGTCGTTGGGCTCTATATCAACGGTGATGGTCCTGCCACCCAGAGTCTTCACAAAGATCTGTAAAACAAATAATGTCAGGTTAAAATGGCAACAATTGGTCTGCCTTCAGCCGCAAGTGATGTCAGTCCCCTATTCTCCTATTCTACACCACTTTGGCCCACTTGTCTAATATCTCTTCTCATCTCACTCATACACACAGTCACCATCCTTATTTCAACCTTCAACCGTGATTTTTCTTTCATTTAACCATTTACTCCTCCGTGGAAGCAAAGCAATTCTTCATGGAGTACGCTTGATATAATGGTTGCTAAACAGCACACACACTGAGACGTGGAGCTGGCTCAGTGGTATGGAATGGAATGTAGTGTTGGTGCTTTGCAGTCCAAAAGTGATCGCTTAGGCCTATGTATTCACAATTCAATTCTTAATGTCATACATACATGTAAACCCATTCACATATGCACAGATTTACATATGCACATATGCACGCCTCTCAACCACCTCTCAACACTTCACTGAGAGCCTACAAACAAGACATGAGCAAATGAGAGATCAGAGAGGCCAGAGGCTGTACACAAACCTGTTTCACTGGGGGGTCAGTCTTTTGACCTATAACCTTTAACCAGACAGCAGAAATCAAGCCCACAACGATCAAGACGAGCAGAGATGTGTTCAAGGTGAACCAGGAGCCTTCCATTTTCTCAACATTCTTAGAAGTTGAAAAGTGTTTCCCATTGTTTTTCCCAGGAGAATGCTTCTTCTGCGTAGCACTGTTTCCATTAGTAGCCGGTGATGCTTGATGATTCACATTGCCACTTCCCACACCCCCACCTCCCCCACCCCTACCTGGTGGATTGCCATTAAAGTTTGACCGATGGTCGTCCACAGGTCCACTGGAATAGTCAGCCTCACTGAGGAACTCTTCTAGCGTCATGCTTTGTATCTCTCGTATTAGCTGGGGGCTGATCTGGTAAGTGTTCTGTATATCATAGCTGTTACTGTTGGGAGGGTGTTGAGTGATATAGAGTCTAGTTGCTCTAGTTGGGGTGTTTTTAAAAGTCCCAATTACAATTCTGTCCCGGTTACTATCAAAAACATTTCTATCATAGTACTCTATGACAAAATGAGGAAAGCTACTCTTAAAGGGGTTAATGTTTCCAATAGTGTAATAAACATAATTATGGGGAAATATGTTTTCTTTATTCCAAAATCTATGGATGCCATAATATTCAGGTTGATCCATAAATTCCAGCTGCATGACATCATTCTGATCAATTGTTATACGCCGGGCTACCCAGTAGAGCAATTTTAAACCGTGTCGACGGGGTGTCTTGCCGAAATCAATGTTGTTGTCTGCTAGGTCCTTGACTGTATTCAGAGTCCTGATCTTATTCTCGGTTCCATGAACAGAGAGAGAGAAGAAGAAAAGAAAACAGAGAATTTCGTTCATGCCCATGATGGTCCTGTGTGAGAGAAAAATAGACAGAGCAATTTTGAGAAAGCCAGCAGGGTAGGATGATGTTTGGACCCCACAAACTTCCTAAACTGAATAAACTGGAGCATACAGAAAGCCACAGGCCTTGTAATAGAATACTACATGATTGTCAGAGTTTCAAAGGTGAATTTTAGGCCTATGACCTGAATTTCATTCTTTGTGAAATGCATGTTCTATTAATTCCAAGGCATGTCTTGCAGGTGCATGCCATTCATATGGACAGGTGGGGCAACAAACTACTTGCTGTACTCTCCTATATCTTCCTCAAATGAAGGGAAGCATAAACTGTGGGGCTGTTTATGACCAGGCCACATCAGATGCAGATATTGCAACTGTGCTTTGCTTCAGTGTTGAGTTTTTGATAAAATTATAGATAAAATCTGGAAGGCTCTTCGCTGTAACATAGTCAGATATGTGGCTTTCGGTCTCCGACTGGTTGGCCACCCCTAGGTTCTAATCTATTACATGGGTGTCAAACATATGGCCCGGAGGCCGGATGCAGACCTTGTATCATTTCATACAGTCCGCCTAAAAAAGCTTGACAAAAACTGAGTGTATGTTTTAAGTGGTAGGCCTATTCATTGAACAAACTATTGTGGGAAAATTATGAAGACAGTACGCATAATAGCCTGATTTGGAATGCAGACTGGACATAGAGAGGTAGCCTGACATAGCTCGACCATAATACCAGAGTGACTGCTGGATGAACATTCGTATTGTGGGCGGGCTATGTCAGGCTAGAAAAGAGGTAGCCTACATAAAACACAAAAAGCTACCTGAATACATTCTAACTAGGACGGCATACCCCACAGTTTCAAAATAACTTACCTTTGAAGAACTTTGCTTTGAGAGAAACTAAGACTTGGTGGAAATCCTTGTTGTTGATTTTATTGAACGATGCACAACTCCATCGACTTATTGTAGTCAAATGAAAATGAAAATGAAAATGAAACTGAATTCGCAACCCATTCTCGTAACCGCATTTCTTGTAAGTCATGCCAATTGCGGAAGTGGCCATAGTGTTACACGGACCGTGTAGCCTACTCGTTCCGTAATTCAATTCAATTCAATTCAATTTTATTTGTATAGCGCACAAATACAGTACATTGTCTCACGGCGCTTTACAGACAGTACGGGAAGCATCCATGAGAATCATTCTTGTGACAATTCTCCCCTTTCTGACATTGCGCCGTGTTATGAAAATGATCATCAGGACAATAACAAACTGTGTTCTGTGAGAAGATAAGAGATGACAAGATTGATACTAGAATACATGAGGAGACAAGAAGAGAAGAGGGCAGTTAAACATGTCTAAATACTTTCTTTCAAATGATGCACATCTGAAGACCTCAAATTGGGAAGTCCCGAATAGTTAAAAGTGTTTTTAAATTTTTGTGCACGAATATTCTAAAAGCTTCTATTCGGGACTTCAATTTGTGTGCTTCCCATTATATTATGCATTATTCAAAAGAAAGATAACTTAGATGTGTTCTAAATGTTAATACCCATTTCCCCTTCATTAGCCCCTGAACAATAGCCAGATTGCAACAGCAACGTGCTAACTTTTGAGTTAAGCAAACAGGTCCAGAATTCACCAAAGTTTTCTATCCTTCAAAGTGATGGTTAGACATTAGAAATAAGTCACAAAACTGAATGCAAATGAAATAAGGGTTTCATTATTGAATGTGCGTGTGTAAAACGTAGTCTGGATCAGGAAGACAAAAAGATAAAAGTCTGGTAGCACAAGTACTTTTTATTATTCAGTAAACAAACACAGTCCATACTGCCATCTTGCTTCAGACAAGGGTGTGACATAGCCTGGTTGCAACAGTGCATTCAATTCAACGAGTGTGACAAAGAAAAAAAACAGATCAGCGACTACGGAGCTTTCAAACTAAACCAGACAGGTGAATGACATCACACACATACAGACGCAGGTGAGCGATGACACGGGTGAGCGATGATGTCACACTGCATCTCCAGGAGTAATAAATATGCAGAGTGTTCTTCGTCCTCTTGTTCTTCAGTCCTCTTCATCTTCCTCATTCAGCCTTTGCTTAACAGGGATGGTGGTCTGGCACTCGTTTCCTGGACACAGAAAGAGAAGAGGGTGAGTGTGCACATGTAACAGCAACAATGTGGCAAAAACACTCGTGTATATAAATATATTAAGATTTATATTAAATAAATCAATTAAAAGCATTGTAAATCTACCTATTAACCCCTTTAGCACTGGTCAAAGGTGTACTGAATATGTGTACACACACACACACACACACACACGTTAAGCTCCGATGCTGCAAGACACCTGGGATATGTAGGCCTTACCTGGGTGCGGCTTTGATGATGTTGTCCACACGTAGGATCATCTCTGCAGCCTCGGCGGCGCTGAGCAGCACCTGCCTCTTCACCTGGAAGCTCTCAGTGATGCCCAGCTGAGCCATGTCTCCGATGGCGCCATTCTGCATGTCTGCAGACAGAGGGCAAAGGTCACAACCCACGCTATACACAACAACTGAAGCAAACATACTCATCTTCTGTGTAGTATGTGGTTTATTTACCAACCTCAAACGCACTTTAAAACTAGAAAAGCACTTGGAGAACACCTCAGCCAAAATAATGTGGTCACAGACACAATTTAAATACCTGATGGTGTTCTGGATCACCTATCAACACCAAAATTTATTCAGTAGTTACTAGATTGTACCGGAAATTTCATCCAAAACTGTGCTGTACTTTTCAGGTTATAATTTACAATTGTGCATCTGTTAGATCATTAAAATCATGATTGACATTGAGTGTGGGCTTTAATCTGTCTTTTCCTTTCCTACATGCTTTATTCATGTATGAAATACAATTAGATACATGACTTAGAGGCCACAGAGACGGATTTGAACCTGTATCGCTGTCGTCCAACTGTCAGTCGAGCAACATGTTATTGCATGTGTATTTGTGTGTGTGGGTTCCTGGTGGGTTCTGTACTCACCCAGGCCATAGGTGGTCTTGTTCTCTTGGTGAGCCGCCCGGAGCTGAGCTACCAGGTCTGCACTGTCATAACCAGCATTGTCTGCAATAATGGTGGGCAGCTAGAGAAGAAATGGAAACATGGGTTAAATTATACATGTGTGTGTGTGTGTGTGTGTGGTTTACACTTTCATAACATTTTCTACTGAGTTCAAGTAATAAGAACATTTTTTTTTAATTGTATTGTTAGTATGGTTGTGGATTAAATATAAAGTTAAATGTGTGCACAAATGACCTATTGTATTGTATGTGGCCATGCATACAGTGGTAGGTAAACAAACTCACCATCATCAGGGCTTTGGCAAAAGACTCCATAGCCACAGCTTCTTTGCCTGGCGTTCTGTTGGCCAGATCACTCACCACCTTTGCCATAAGCATCTCAGAGCAGCCTGGAAGCACAAACCGACACACATTGCTAAGTCAGAAACAAACATAATTAAGTTTTGTCTACTTTCCCTAAGAAACAAAGGAAGGCATCAATAGAATTGTGGCAGCTTTTTTGGCAGAGGTGTAGAAATAGTGAAAACAGAGAAAGTACAACAAGCAATGCGATGAAAGAAGGAATGGACAGAATAAAACTATCAGGGAGATGAAAGCTCTACATACCTCCGCCAAAGACGGTGCGTGTCTCCTTGACTGTCTGGGAAAGCACACACAGTGCGTCGTGCAGGGAGCGCTCTGCTTCGTCTAGGATCTGTTGAGTGGCCCCACGCAACACAATGGTGCAGGCCTCACCTGTAAGAAAGAGAGAGAGAGAGAGAGAGAGAGAGAGAGAGAGAGAGAGAGAGAGAGAGAGAGAGAGAGAGAGAGAGAGAGAGAGATCTAGCATTAGCAATCATGTCAATGGTGCAGGCCTCACCTGTAACATGCACAGAGGGAGAGAGTTCTCTAGCATTAGCAATCATGTCAGGCTTTCACCTGATGGTTGCATCTTCTACTTCAGGTTTCCCCCTCTACCCTTCGCCCCAAATATTACAATAATTTCTGATGTTAACAACTGCAAAACACTTAGTTTGAAAAAGTAGGTCTGTTTGGAATACTGCAGGTTATGTGAATCCCTTTGTGGTGCTCTTCAGTGCAGAGATTTCAGGTTAAGGGCAGTCAGATCTGAAGATCATTGAGGATGCATTTAACAATGTTTATTTGGCTCCGTTTGTTATGTTTAAGTAGCAAAATAAACATTTTTAAATGCATTCTGCTTGAGTGCCTTGAATCTGACTTTTTTTTGCATGACATGCTTATTTATCATTAGGAATAGTTTTAATGGTCATTCAGTGCCCAACAAGACATTTGGTTCCAACTTTCATTTAGCTATCAATGTTGGTAAACTTAGTTTAACTTGCATAAAAACACCATAAGATGTTGTCTGGTGTGCCTTTAAACTGTTTGTTTCTTTAACCGAAATATTGTTTTATTTCTAATTCAGTAAGTGTGTTATGCAGTTGTTATCATTAAAAATCATTTTGATTGATTGCTCTTTCTTTAAGTGCCAATAAAGAGATTCATTTCATACCCATTGAAACGCCAGAGAAGTGGATGAGTGTGTCCTCGCCGATCATCACCTCCTCGATGAGCTTGCAGTGGCCCAACTTCACCAGCTCAGGATGGTCAAATGTAGAGGTGATTTCACCGCCTGACAGAGACAAGGGTCACGTTCACTGCAGGCTCTCTTGAGCACATTACACAAGCTCAATATGCCAAAAAAAAAACAAAACAGAACAGATAATAAGGCGAGAATAGCCTTCCAGGTTAAAATGCTGCAAATACCAGACAGACAGAAACACACACACACACACACCTGTGACTAGTGCCAAACGCTCCACCCCAGCGAAGTCTGCGTGCTCGATGGCCATCACTCCAGCAGCGGCAAAGAGCTGCTCTGGGTAGTTATAGATCAGCTGCCTGTGAGGAGAAACAAGTCAATAAGGTAGTCAAGAGTCGATCGCTCAAGATCACATTCTACCATCCATCCATACAACATGCTCATCTGTAAAAGCTGCATCCATAAGCTTTTAGAGTTGTGGAAAAAAACATCAGTGCAAAGAGAAGACCCTACACACACACACACACACACACTCCTTGAGAACACTAGTAAGCATCACAGTACAAAACATGTCTAGATGAAAGATGAAGACCGTACTTGTGTCCGTCTACACACACACACACCTAGAGAACACTAGTAAGCATCACAGTACAAAACATGTCTAGATGAAAGATGAAGACCGTACTTGTGTCCGTCTACACACACACACACACACACACACACCTAGAGAACACTAGTAAGCATCACAGTACAAAACATGTCTAGATGAAAGATGAAGACCGTACTTGTGTCCGTCTACACACACACACACACACACACACACACACACACACACACACACCCCCCTAGAGAACACTAGTAAGCATCACAGTACAAAACATGTCTAGATGAAAGATGAAGACCGTACTTGTGTCCGTCTACACACACACACACACACACACACACACACACACACACACACACACAACTACTAGAAAACAGCACTGAACATCACAGTGCAAAACCTGTCTAGATGAGAGATGAGTAGAGTAAGTGGAGTGCATACAGGGTGGCTAGTGGCTGCAGGTGACCTAGCTACCTGTTGATGAAGCAGTTGATGCCGTGCTTGAGAATACGATCCACCTTCTCCTTCATCTTCTCCTTCTCTGCCTGCTCGATCTCCGCCACCTTCGCCGTGGAGTCCACGCGCACACGGGAGCCAAAGATCTGAAGGTGGAACACACTCACAAATCAGACAGCATCCAAAACACTCCCACTAATTTCTCACTTATAACAGTGTGAATCCTAAGGTCCTTCCTAACATCAAGCTAACATGAAAGGGATGTATTGGGAGACAACCACAGAGATGTAACATACTGATAGAAACAGACTCAAAATCCCAGTCACTCAATCACTGTACAAAACGTATAGCCTGGCCTATATGATTGAAATGTGTAGTCTGACCGAGAGAAACTGAACTCAATCGTGGGCGGACCAAAGCTGTTGCATTTCAAACTACTTCTGCACGCAATAGGACAGCCTATGGCCAATCGGAGGAACGTACAAGATGTAAACACCCAATTCAAAAGGCGAAGCCCGCCCTAAACACATAGAGATGTGATGTGATTAGATGTAGCCAACGGCGTCATACAATCAAATTCCCTAGGGCCTGCTACTAGACGTACAGGCTGAGCAAATTTATTTGCCGCTGCTAGGGTATGACTAGATTTCTAGGCTACAAAACGTACACATTTGATGCAATTATTGTCTAGACCAACCTAACCCTAACACACCATGAGGAGCCCCCGGGCCAACAAAGTTTGAAAACCCCTAGTCTAGACTAAAGGATATGGTATGGAAATCCATACCTTGATCTTGTCTGTGTCCATGCCAGTGTTGGCAATAAGGATGTTGACATTCTCCAGCCTCTTGGGCTGGTTGACACCAATTTTCTTATCCAGCAGGAAACCTTTTCAGAAAAGCAGATCAGTATTATTATTTTGAAGAAATAAATCCTGGAAATATACATAAAGGTTGGTGGCATACACTGTCCCCCACCCACCCATCAGCTACGCTGTTTAAAAGAGACATCCATGACCTTCCCTTACACCACCCAATCCTTTTTAGCCTTCACTATCCAACTCTTCCCTGATATCCGTCTGCAGTCTATCCCATCCTGCTCATCTGTCTGGCTACAGCTAGAAAGGGCACTGAAATTTCAAATTTAACTGGGTTATCTAGTAACAATGCCAAACTACCTAATACATACTGTATCGGTAAACAATCTAAACAAAATATTGTTTAAACAAGAATTATGTGATATATGACATCAAAATGCTTTAGTTTTTTTATGCAGTATTGTAACTTTATCAGCGAGAATCTGCAAGACTCAAGCCTAAAACCTATCCCTTCTAGTAATTACACCTCCTGTGTCTTTAACCAAAGCCCACCATCACCACCCCCTGCCCCCATTTCTCTCTCCTGCTTACCTTCATCCAGGTAGGAGTCAGTGAGGCTGCCTCCCAGCTTCTTGATGATGTGGATGGCCTCCAGGTTCCCAGAGCCCTTGAGCCTCAGCACGGCCTCCACGGCCAGCTTGGCAAAGTGGTCCTTGTGGTGGGTCAGCAGCTTGGAGGAGAGGGTGGTGCGGGAGATGTTCAACAAGTCCTCCTGGAACTTCTCTGGGTCGTTGCTGCGTGTGGTGGAAGGAAGGAAGGAAGGATGGATTTATGAAAAGAAACATTCATCCCTGCTGAACTTCTCTAAGGGTGGTATTCTCCCAAGCGCTAACGTTCAAAAAAAGTGTTTAATGCAGGCAGGAACACATTGAGTTTAAGCACTGTTTTTGGTCTTAAGCACCTGGGAGAGTGTCGCCCTTACTAATTAAACTGTCACATCACCTCTTACATCTGTGAATGTCAATATGCAGTAATGGTAGTAAATATTATAGCACATAGAATAGATCTACAATCATATATACCTATGGCAATACAATATACCTGTGGTAACTTAGCACTGTTTACACAGTAATTTAAACAGCAAACTGCAACTTTATAGAATAGTGTAACATATACCCATGGTCCACAGCTGCAGCTTTCAGTGCCTCACGGGCCACCTGTGTAGCCTTCCGCCAGCCAGAGATGATCGTCTGAGGGTGGATCTTCTTCGCAATCAGGAGCTCAGCTTCCTAAAAGTCCAAAAGTAACGCTGGATTTGTAAACCAGTCATTCTGTGACAAACACCACTGACTCCAAGCAAGAATGACATGGGTTGGTGCACCCTGCAGTATCTGTAAAGCGCTGTAAGGCTATAGCATTGTATTTGGCGCTATACAAATGAAATTGAACTGAAAAGTTATAAACATCACAGAAAACATCTGAGAAGATATGCTGAAATAGGGAAACGCACCCGAAGCAGCTCAGCAGCAAGAACTGTGACTGAAGTGGTACCATCTCCAACCTCATCATCTTGGACCTTGGACATATCTGTGTGTATGAAAAACAAAACAAAACAAAATAATAAAAAAAAGGAGACAAAACACGAAGGTAAGGTAAACAAGACTAGTTTTCATTAACACAACCACAAACATTGAAAACCAATGCTTTGCCAAAATAAAATTCTTTCTTAGGCATACGTACCAACCAGCACTTTGGCAGCAGGGTTGTCGACACCAATGGCTTTCAGAATGGTTGCCCCATCATTGGTCACCGTGACGTTGCCTTCTCTACCACCACTCAGAAGAATTTTATCCTAGGCAGGAAAAAGCAGGATGTCAGCCAAGGCCAATGGGTACCAAAGAGGCTCTTAGTCTGTATTACTTCACATTTATGAGCATGACGAAATTTGTTAAAAACCATAAGCTTTCTTAGACGAAATACTAATTGTGCAGTCTATTTGAAAAGTTGCCTTCTGGAAAACGATTCCGTTCCATCAAAACAAGAACTGAGAGATTAAAGAAGAGCTTCTTTCCACAAAACATAAGGTTTATGAATGCATAACCTCACACACTCTATGCAATTCTTATTTCTTATCATCATCATCATCATCATCATCATCGACTCTTGCTTGCACAAGGGAGTTTAGCCGGAATCTACATTTCACTTCTCTCTGTATTTGAGCAAATATGCATGTGACAAATTCTTGACACTTGAATCTAATGGACTTAATTAACATACCATTCCTTTTGGTCCAAGGGTACTCTTCACAAGATCTCCAATGGCTATGGCACCAATGAACGATGACTGTGAATGAATTGAGATATCAATAATGAGCAAGTGCTCTTCACTTACATCACAAATAACTGATATTTCCTCAGCTTTCATGGGAGGAAGAGAATAAACTCACCATACGGGCCGTCTCAGCCTTTTCCTCATCAGCTCCATGCTTAAAGATATTAACGGGGGCCATTGAAATGGACGCCTGGCAGGAAAAATAAAATAAAATTAATAAATTGTGGTCAGGAGTGAACTTAGCATAGCAAGCCTTGTTTCTCGGATAGGCAGCCTTCATAAGAGTATGCCTCTGTAGCCTATTACAAGACAAACCCCAAATCTGGAAGTACAGCTCTAGTAGGGCTAATGTGCGCAACTTAAGGACACATGACGGTGACTTCTGTGTGAATACAGTAGTGTGTTTGGTAGCAAAAAAAAAAAAAAAAGGACTCTCACACACACTCTCTCTCTCTCTCTCTCTCTCTCTCTCTCTCTCTCACACACACACACACACACACACAAATGCATGATCATTGTGGTTAGCACATTGTATCACGCAAGCATCAAACACGGCTCATCTAAACCAAGAGCCTAATGAACATATAGGAACTACATCTATCTGAAGTTGGCACTGTTAATAAAAACAATAGGTCTCATCACACTATTAGAACAAATTTCATGTTTCAAAGTGAAAACGCCCCGGTGATGCCCACTCCCCAAGTAGGGACAAAAGTAACTAGCAAGCTAACACAGTGACTCCTCCCTCTTCTCCTAAGAAACCACTAGAAGCTTACCGGCCTGTTCATTCATGCTAATCTTTAAATCAAGTTTTCAACCCAAAATACATTGTACACGTGAAAAGATGCCATTTCAAAATAGACTCCACTATTTGCGATTCATATTGCAGTCACAAATCTCTAAAACGCAGACGACAAACGGTGCTAAAACTAAGGTAGCAACCTGCTTCAGTTAAAACAATACAGTAGGATGTATGAGCTAACGTTAGCATAGCAGGATTATTTCACCTATCCATGCACTTAATATTATAAGCATCGGTTTATGACCATTCTGCAAGACTGCCACCGGTCAGTCCGACCATTATAGATGTTGTTGATTTCAGAACAGCTGTCAATTTCAACAACAGCGTTAGTTCTTGCAACACAGTATGCTAGCATGACCGGTTTCCCTCTAACGTTAGCGTTGGCCCATGTGCTTTTCCCTGTCAATGCATTGCGCATCGGATGCTGAGAAGGGAAGCAACACAAATCTGCCCATTTCAGCTTGTCTCTTTATTAAAAACAAATGTTCACTTAAAAGGCAATTTTAGATCCAGAATCTCAGGTACATTAAACATTCAGCACTTAAATATAACAAAGGTACCAGCTTACCATGATGTCTGTGGAGTTAGCTGAGAGGCCGTGAACGGTCAGGGAGGAACCAGCCAGTCAACGCTGCCGCATATGGCACGCGGATACTGTGACGCAGTTACGTCGTATGCTCAACAGATTGCACAAAATGTGAGGGGAAACATTTATGGGCAAACTGATTTGATTAGATTTCCCTTTCAGATTTTTTTTTTCCTTTTCAGATTATATTGTGACATTAAACGTATAAAATGTAATCTATTTACATCTCCAAAAATCTTGCAAAATAAATTGTAATAAAGTTAGCTATTAAGAGGAAATTATGTGGGGGGGAAATGCATTGAATTAACGATATAATACATTGCAGGAGTGTGTCAAAGAATTTCCAACGAAAATGCATTTTCGTAAAATTCATCTCAGTCCATAGGATGTGACGCATCCAGTTTTCCTGTTTGCATTTTGTCTCGCTCAGTCGGAGGCGGAGGAGGCTGAGTGGAAAATGGCCGACGGAGTGGATCACATCGACATTTACGCGGATGTAGAAGAGGAGTTTAATCAGGTACACAAATTCATCTGTTATTTGCCTGCATTAACGTTTATAATACGCACCGCCAAAGAACTACACTGAAATGTAACTTGCAAACACTTTTGTTACCCTTGGTTGGTGAATTGCCTCCACAACCACTATGGAGGTTGGTCAATGTCTAGCGTTAAGCTAGCATAACTAGCTAATTCAGTGTTGCACTAGTCACATGAATGAATTACCTGCGGGGAAGTTATTTCAGTTCTTTACAATTTGTAGTATTTCCTTTTCTGAAGTTCATGCGCGTGCTGGTGTTAGTGTGAGCATTTTTGTGTGAATAAAAAAATCAAGTTGGTGTATACGCTAACATGTGTGGCTATTGTTTGGTAGTGTCGAGAAACGCCAGTTAGCTTTGAAGTGGCGGGGAAAGGCCTCGCTCACCGAATTTGTGTGTGGCCTGCACACTTCACATGGCCTGCATGGGATGTTATGATGTTTCGTGCAATTGAGATACGACTCTTTGTGGTATTAAATGACCGGTGCAGCGTGTATTGCTAAAACAAATGCATTGCATTCTACCAACGGGTTTAGGGGGCTGCCCAGGTCGTGTGACATGAAATGCAAGACGCCAACTTTGTAAGCTAACTAACCATTTCGCTAGCTGCATAACATAAGCTAAAATTATGTAGTTGGGGAGCAGCATGAACATAGGTTGTTGGCTAATGTAAAATAAAAGAAAAAAACAGAGAAGCATTAAGCCGTCAAAAGATAAATCATTTTTTTTCAATTCATAATTAATGAAAAAAAAGAAAGGAAATTATGCGAAATTGTCGCACTATTAACAATAGTAACAATTCAATTTACAAGTGTACGTAATAATGGTTAAGTGTACCATGCATGTTCTCGGCGAAATTGCTCATCTTATTTAACCATAAAAAAAAAAAAAAAAATACATTAGCCAAAAAAGTTGCATCTTTTATGTTTCATGTTTTTATGGTATTAGTCCTAGTCTACATCTCATCTGCTTCCTATTGAGTGGCCTGCTCTTGTTCGCATGTAGCCACAGTTTGAGCACTGTGAACTTATTGATCACTGCACATCAGCTTGACAGATTTCATATAGTTACCCATTAAGTGAGCTGGTAGCCTAACACTTTACTGGCATGAATGAATGAATGAATGCACATGGAGCGAGATTAACGACTTGTCCTTGTTGGTCGTCTGCCTCTAGGCTTAATGGGCACGAGGGTTTGCAAAGTTTGTTTGAGATAAGCCCCTGGATTATCAGAGTACTCTAGGCCAGGTCTCATTGCTCTGAGCTGTCTCTGACCTTACCAAAGGGAATCGTTAAAACAAACTAAATAGGCTACACTATTGGCTGAATCCCATTGCCGCCACTCAGCCCTAAGGCCTGAACCCTTGGAATCGTTTGACAGATTCATGCTAGTGGAATCCTTAACGGATCAAGGTTCAGTAGGTATATTATCGATTCAGCCCTTGAGATGAATGCTTAAAGCTCCTAGTTGAAAATGTCTGCGCATAAAGATGCAGCACAGTGGAAAGCACCTTTACATAATACACACACACACACACACACACACACACAAGTATCACAAAGGGTACAGGTAACCCCAGTGGGGGTAATTAAAAGACATAATTAGAATACATGAATTTCCATAGAGACTATGAATAGCAACATCTGCCAAACAGGTGAAACAAGTTTGGCCATTTGTTTTTTTTTTTTTTTTTTTTTAAAAAAGAAGGAAACCTCAAGACATAGGGGGCAGGCAAATTAAATAATGTGCTAAATAATCAGAAAAGAGTGATTTGAAGTTGATGTTTCAGTTGTGAAATCAAAAATCAAAATTATTATTTTGAAATGACTTAATGATTTTTTTTGATGTCCTTGTCAGGGTGAGGATTACCAGGTGCACGAACAGATCGATCTTTATGATGACGTAATCTCGCCGTCTGCCAACAACGGGGATGCCCCAGAGGACCGAGACTACCTGGACAATCTGCCCCAGCCAGTGGGCTCAGAAGGGGGCAAGGGCCCTACATCCAATGTGGTCTACACATACACGGGCAAAAGGATTGCCTTGTATATTGGAAACCTCACATGGGTTTGTCTTTTATGTGTTTTTTGTTTTGTTTGTTTGTTTGTTTTTCAGCATCTAGAGGTTGGCCGATATTTCGGATTTTCAAATTTATCATGATCAGTCGATATTAAATAGATTGGCAAGCTTTGTTTGTGTTTAATGTGTTTTAAGATGTCACTACAATTTGTGATCATAACATCATTAGTTCTCTCGCTCTCATATTCCAACCAAAGGTCTACAAGAGACATGTAAAGGCATCTCTCTCTCTCTCTCTCTCTCTCTCTCTCTCTCTCTCTCTCTCTCTCTCTCTCTCTCTCTCTATTGACTATCATCTGTCCCTGAAAAAAAAAATCGTCATCATATCAGTTGACTTCTAGTATGTTAGTGTAATGTCACTGTTGGCTTTGTTTGGAAAAGTAGATTACATGCTGTCATATGTATCAGATTATAGTTGATGTCCAAATATTTACTGACTCTTCAAGACCTACATTGATTTATAAATCGTTAATGAAGCATTGAAGCATATGAGAGGCTGATTTTATTTGTGATCTCTTTCCACAGTGGACGACAGATGAGGATTTGTCAGATGCCATTCGGTCGATAGGTATTAACGACGTTCTAGAGATCAAGTTCTTTGAGAACCGTGCCAATGGCCAGTCAAAAGGGTGAGTAACAAGTCTGCCTGAACCTGAAGGGATCAGGAAATAACTTTTGCATTATGCTTTAAAATTTATATAACTGTGTGCACCTCCATAAGGATTTTGTTTGTTGTTTGCAGGTTTGCGTTAGTGTGCGTTGGTTCGGACGCCTCTTCCAGAAAACTTCTGGACCTGCTCTCCAAGCGGGAGCTTCACGGGCAAAACCCCATCGTCACACCATGCAACAAGCAGTCCCTCAGCCAGTTTGAAATGCAGTCCCGGAAAAGTACGGGCAGGTTTCCGTTCCGAACCATCACGGCAAAGCTTTTTTTGCCATTCTATATGACATGATGTTACATTTACATTTATGCATTTAGCAGACGCTGATGTTACTGAAATTACAAGTGGGAAAAAAATCGACAAACTTTGTCAGGAAGTCTCTTCATCTGTTATTTTACTTGTAGTATGTCATTTGACAGATACGTGTATATTTGTTATATATATTTTATAACAGTGAGGTGAAGTGCACATAACTAGTTGTACTGTATTTGCTCCTCAGAATTAATGCATTCCTACTGCTATATATTCCTGACTTCCCCTTGTGTTTTCCATTTGTATACACAGGCACACAGACAGGTCAGATGTCCGGGGAGGGCAAAGCAGGGCCTCCTGGCATTGGCCGCGGAGGCTTCCCACTCGGCCGAGGGCGCGGCCGTTTCCCCGGCCCCCCTGGTCCAGGGGGAGACCGTTTTCCCGGTCCAGTTGGACCCGGCGGACCCCCACCCTTCCCAGGTGAGTCCCACTTCAAGAGTGCCCCTCCACAATGCCGCCCCCTCTCTCTCCCATGTCCCTCTGAACCTCCTCATCCTCAAACCTGGCACGGCAGGCATGGCTCTGGGTTAACGCCACCCCACAGGTCCTTGGCTGG
Source organism: Sardinella longiceps (assembly GCA_027497455.2). Taxonomy (NCBI): domain Eukaryota; kingdom Metazoa; phylum Chordata; class Actinopteri; order Clupeiformes; family Clupeidae; genus Sardinella; species Sardinella longiceps. The sequence goes on from JAODXP020000031.1 coordinate 7,497,278, forward strand.
AGGCAGTAGCACCGTTGTCGCAGGCAGGCCACCTTGCTATGCCCCCTCATCTCCTCCAAGTGCTTTAGCGGCTTTCCCCATGCCCCCACATGCCCCGCCCTCCCTCCCATGCAAAGGAGTGTGGGACTTGACCTCTCATCCAGGTTGGCTCACACTCCTTTAGAGGTTTGTGGAAGACAGCTCAGACAGCCTCCATTTCTCTTGCTACTTTTGATTTCCTCTTTTCCTGTTTTTTTTTTGTTTGTTTGTTAGTTTTTTTGTTCTTTTTTAAATTATGGGGGGTTGTGATACTCCCACTTTCTTTTCGCTTTCTTTTGCTTTATCTTTACCTTTACCTTCCATATCTTCTTTTCTTTTTCTTTTCTTCCCCCCCCCCCCTTCCCCTCCTCTTTTGGCGCCTCTTGCTGCCGCTGTTCTCCCTCGCTGCGTGAGGTGCCAGTTGTGATTGTGGTTTCTCTCCCATCAGGGCCCGGGGCAATAACCCATAGGCACCCCAACAGCCAGCTGATGGATATGAATTTCAATTGCTTCCAGCCAGGGCGTGATGGGAGCTGGCGACCCAGAGGTGAAAGGCCTCGTCTCCTATTGACAGAGCTTAAGCAAATAAACAAACAAACAAATAAGCAAGCAAGCAAACACGAGCTTAAGAAACACAACCCCCTCCTCCCTTTTCCCTATCCTCGTTGTTGTTGTTGTTGTTGTTGTTGTTGTCATGAGCATATTTGTTATCGTTTGTCTTATGCCAAGGCCACTCTGTGTTCTACTCTACATTGGGCTGTCCTATCTATTTTCCTGGGCTAAGTCCCAAGAAACTGCGTTGGCATTTTGGTAGACAAAAAAAAACTTTTAGAATTCTTTATGTATTATTATTATGAAGTTTCAGTGGCTTATGTTCCCATTAGGCTGTCTTCCAATTTGTAGTTATTTCTCATTAGGGTAGAATTTTTTTTTTTTGTTTGGCTGAGGACTGCAACCATACACCTTTTGCAAATTGTGAAAGTCGGATGTGAAATTGTTGGAACCTTTTGAATGAGGTAGTTTTCCAACACCCTCATGCCCCAATAAGCACCCCTCCTTTTGGGGGGGGGGGCATTTTAGGTCCAGAACTCCCAGTTTAGCTGTCTGCCTTTTCCTGCATTTCTCTCTTGTCTGTTTTGACTTCGACTGATAACCACTGTATTGTCTCAGCTTGGCACTTTTGTTATTTCTTTTAAGATGGGATATTTGGGTTGCAGTTTTGTTCCTCTTATATCAAACTTTGTTCAAGCAATTTGGTCTTTCTACAAGTGTTGATGCCCCATACTAGCACTGACTAGATTGAAATGTGCCTTTCTAATAGGCATTAAGGCTAAGTGTGTGTGTGTGTGTGTGTGTGTGTCTGTCTTTGTGGGCGAGATGTGATTTACTAACACCTTGCATCGCAGTTCTGCTTGGCAACCTAAGTCTGTCATTTGCATCCTTACCTCTGATATGTGCGCTAAGTACTCATTCTTACTCATTCTCAATTTCTGCTTGCATTTTCCTCTGCGTTTCATAGAGACCCCAATTCCAGCGATGAGCAAAGTGCATTTTTTTATTTATTTTTATTTTTTTTTTAAGAGCAAAGCAACTAAATCTGTTGTGTTGTGTAGGGACTATGACCTCACCCACTTATGTTTCTATTTACTGTACAGCTTTCTCAGGGGAGAAAATTGGCAAAAAATATTTTTGCTTTGTTGTGAAGAAATTGGCATCAGTTGGACTTTGCATCTTTGCCATTTAAATTGGGGTCCTCTTTACTAGCATCTTCACTAGAACTGATGTTTACTCTTTGACTCTAGAACACACACAAAAGTTCCCACCGAAATTGCTCGGCATGTTGGCGAAATTTGTGCCAAAGTCTTTGCAGTTGTTTATTTCCCATCCAAAGAATAAATATTAGAGATGAGATTAACTTGAATAGTTGACAGAAGTCACTGCAGGGATCTGTTTTGCAAAAGCATAGTTGCTAGCTAAGTTACAATTAATTATTGCCAACCAGCTAATTTGCTAAGTGGTTAGCAACTATGCGTTGTGGGAAACGAACGCCTGGCTAGGTTGACTTGTCCATCGAGAATTGGATTCATGTATTCACGTGTCCATGCATTCATAATCACATTTAGTGTATGCAAATACCGGTAAATACAGAGTTAAACAGATTATTCAGAGTTAATGAACCCATAGTCCTGTTTTTTTTTAATTATTATTATTATTATTATTATTATTAATTATTTTATTTTTTTAATAACTATTATTTTGCTGAGTTGCTGCTAGATAAGAGAATTTGGTACAAGGTACACTAATTTGGCGAACTGGCAGCTAACGTTACTCACTTAACGATTGCTCTCCACTATCAGAAACAGGGCTATGGGTTGATTGACAACAGATAATGCCTTAAGTTTAATTTACAGTGGCACTAGCCATGTTTGTCTGAAAATGAGATTGAGATTTCTGGAGTGTGGTTTTCACAAAACCTAAGTAATCCTCTTTTTAGCACCTGAAGTGAACAACACTACGTTCAAAGCTTCTTGTTATTGATGCCATGCACTCATATTGCGCTCTTCTCTCTCTCTGTTTTTATCTCATCTCCTCAGGAGGTATGCAGGGACCACCTCGTCCCCCACCCGGCCCACCTGGACCTCCTGGTCCCCCCGGGCCCCCTCCTCCAGGACAGGGCCTGCCCCCACCTCTCTCGGGACCCCCCAACAGAGGCGATCGCCCCCCACCCCCAGTCATGTTCCCAGGCCAGTTCGGCCAGCCTCCCATGGGGCCCCTCCCTCCAGGCCCACCCCCACCAGGCTATGGCCCTCCACCTGGGCCCCCTCCACCTCAACAAGGCCCACCACCCCCAGGTCCCTTCCCGCCTCGCCCTCCAGGTCCCATAGGCCCACCCATGGCTCTGGCTCCTCCTCCACACATGCAGGGTCCTCCCCCTGGCGGGCCCCCTCCTGCCCCTCATGTCAACCCCGCCTTCTTCCCGCCGCCTGGGAACAACAACATGCCATCGTCAGACAGCAGAGGCCCGCCTCCAAACGACCCGTACGGCCGGCCGCCTCCGTATGACCGAGGAGACTACGGGCCTGGTGGAAGGTAACGCTCTTACCATGATCATCACGACCCCTCCCAATTACATCTCTCAAGTCTAAACGAGTCCCTACTACACTCTGTCCACACAGCTTTCAGGTTCCCAAAAGCATAATTGCTAACTAAGTTAGCAACTTTGGTGGTTGCAATGCAATTTTCTATTGACAACTAACAACGTTGTTAACTTGTTGCAACCACAGTTTTAGGAAATGGACGCCAGATCAGTGAATATTGTCAGTTTTCAGTAGTATTTGTACCTTCTGTTGCTTTCTCTAATTTTCACTTAACTTTCCTCATTTTACTCAAAGTTGTGTTGTAGTTTGTGCTTGTCGTTGTTGCTGTTGTTGTTATTCTTGTAGCTGAGAGAGAGAGAGAGAAAGACAAGCCCTGTATATCCACTGCTGTACACACATTATTTGTTTTCCTGACGTTGTGAGGACATTGATGTTAAGGGAGACTCCTTTGGAGGGACGTGCTGCCCCAAGTGGCCATAGAACAGAACTACTTCTGTCTTTTCTTTTTTTTCCCTTTTCTTTTCTTTAAAGGAAAGCTCCGGAGTGAATTCAAGCATAACCCTGTTGAACGAGCCTGCTAAATGCACTAGTTAGTGAGTGGAACAAAATAATATGGAATGGCATAGACCGAAAGCGAACGAGGAAGTGAACAAGCACTTTACACTGGAAATTTACAATGGAAACTGATTATTCAAAACCGAAAGTAAGATCTGAGGTACTGTTGACTCAATGTAAAGTACTTCGCGTTCGGTCTATGCTGTTCCAAATTGTTTTGTTCCACTCGCTAACTAGTGCATTTAGCTGACTCGTCCAACAGGACTATGCTTGAATTCACTCCGGAGCTATCCTTTAATTAATAAATTGATCAGTTCACCGTAGTGATCACCCTAGTGATCATCAATTGCGAGAATCGCTCTTCCCTGTGACCCTGAATTGTGCCTCCCTCTGGCTGCTTCCAGCAACCCGAGACCCCCACTAATCCCAGACTTTGGGCTCAGACCCCTGAGAGAGCCCTGGATTAACGAGGGCGGTATGGCAGATCTGAAACAGGGCGGGAGGCATTTGCCCAGTGCCAGTGACACAGGGTCAGTAAAAAAAGCTCCAAAACATCTGGCAGCCCCCCGAACAGGAATCTCAAGACTCCTTGCCTGGCTTTGTTTTCATTTCTTTTGTTTGTTTGTTTGTTTGGTTGGTTGGTTTTTATTTTTATTTTATTGTTTGTTTATTTTTGATTAGTTGGTTTGGTTCATTTTGTTTTGAGTGTATGCATCCCATTTTAAAGCTGTGTGTGTTTGTGTGTGTTTTTGCTGAATATTTGCTCCATACATCCAGCTTGGCTTTTGGAGCCTCGATTTGATTTTTTTTTTTTTTTTTGCATACACTGCATTTTGAATGTGTGTGTGTGTGTGTGTGAGAGAGTAAGCTGTAACCCCACGAGTGTTACCTGAGTGAGCTTTACTTTTTGATTAATCCTATTTTTTTTTGTGTGTGTGTGTGTACACGCCTCTTTAACCCATGATATTAGGGCTGCTTAATCCTACTCCTGGATAGTCCTGTAGTCAGAAGTCCAGTTCCAGTTGATTTGTCCCTTGGCAGTTAGATGCCTCAGGTCCTGAAAGTTAAACTAAGGCTGGGAAGTCAATGAAGAAGAGTACATATCCAGGCAGAGGATTAGGCCCTTTGTGTGTGTGTGAGTGTGTGTGTGAGAGAATTTTTGATATTTTTGTTTCAAATCAACTTTATCCCTCTGACCTTTTCTGTGTTTGCGTACTTGTAGAGAGATGGATTCTGCGAGGACTCCACTGAGCGAGGCAGAGTTTGAAGAGATCATGAACCGGAACAGGGCTATCTCGAGCAGCGCTATTTCACGTGCAGTGTCTGACGCAAGCGCAGGTGAGCACACACACACACACACACACACACACAGAGAGAGAGAGACAGGGACACCATAGAGCCACTATGCATAAAATAAAAAATGACCGTTTGCTGAGGTTTCACAGTGTGAAAGGGAGAAAACTGTGACTGAACCAACCTATCCAGGCAAAAATAAAGATATTTTAAAGAGAAAATAAAAAATTACTGTTTGCTGAGGGCTGTTGTGTCTTGTGTTTAATCCTGCAGGGGACTACGGTAGCGCGATAGAGACCCTGGTGACTGCTATCTCCCTAATCAAGCAGTCGAAAGTATCAGCGGACGACCGCTGCAAAGTTCTCATCAGCTCACTACAGGACTGTCTGCACGGCATCGAATCAAAGTCCTACGGCTCCGCCTCCAGGTATGGTATCGGTCGTATTGCAGAGTTATCTTGTTAAAAGAAAAATCAGTCAGTCAGTCAGTCAGTCAGTCAGCCCTTGGTCCTGTTCTTTTAGGCTGTTAGTTGCTTTTTGGAGGTATTAGACTGACAACTTTTGGTACGGAGCAGGGCTTGGTTTCCCAAAAGCATAGTCGTAGTTAGTGGGCAATGGGACAAAGGAAACGGACGCCAGATCAAACTTGCAAACTGACAGCTAAAGCGAAATGATTGGGCCACAGGAAAACGGCATCACTAAGAATCGTAAGCATGGGAGAGCAGGGTTAGGTTTCATTTGTTCCATTTGTCGAGCATATAGGCCCCTTTTCACTTTTTTGAAGTCCTGCTAATAATGCATGATGGTATGCAGTTTGCATGACAGGCTGTGCATCTTGTATGTGTCTGTGTGAGGGTGTACCGTCATTGACCTGCTATCTTCTCTTGAAGACGGGAGCGCTCTCGGGAGCGCGATCACAGCCGCTCGCGAGAGAAGAGTCGCCGACACAAGTCGCGAAGCCGCGATCGCCACGAAGACTACTACCGGGAACGTAGCCGCGAGCGGGACCGTCACAGGGAAAGGGACCGCGACCGTGAGCGCGACCGTGACCGAGAGAGGGAGTACAGGCACCGCTAGGTTGCCAGTGAAGGTGCGTATATTGTGGTGTTCCTGTCTGGCTGTTCTTTGCCCTCTACCCTCCCTCCCTCCCTCCCTCCTCTCCCTCTCTACCGTTTTCCAGGTGATGAAGAGGGCAGCTTAAACATTTCCTGCTGGTGCCCCCTTTGTTTCAGGTAAGTGGGAGGAATCAATAAGGTAAGGTGATTTGGATTGCTTTGTAATTGGCCTTGGGGATTAGTTATGGCAATTGTACTACAGGTAAATGGTCTTGGTGTGTTTTTTTCCTACAGTGTGTATCCCTGATATTGGGGGGGTTGGGATGGGAAGAGGGTACTGACAATTATTTTGAGGTTGTCAAAAAGTGTGAAATGCATTTTGTCAATAAATTGTGTTTACCTCTCTGGTACTAAAGATTGGTTGTAAGAATTAATGGAAACCGTTTTGTACAGGATAAGTGAATTTTTGCACTAATGTTCTAGTTTGTGTCATTTCCTCTGCTGTGATTTTGGACTAGTATTGTGTTGACCAAGCTAAAAGTTAGAAATACATATTTTGGAGACCAGCAAATCATATGTCAAATGTCATATCTGATATACCATTGGTGCAAGAAGCAGAAAAATGGCAATTTTTTTGTAGTGTATTTTATTCTGACCAGCTGCAAAGATTTTGGAAAGAATGTGTAAATAGATTGACTTGCATAAAAACGATGCATTACAATCTTTCCTTGCTGTTAAAACATATGTAATGCAGAAGCAATATCCTTTTCACAAAATTCACCTACTGTTAAAATGTTGCATAATGGAATCGGTTGTTTACTAAAATCTTGATCCATATGTGACTGTATAAGCAAGGGGGAAAAAAAAATCTGGTCCCTTTATGTCAGTCTTAACATTGAACACATCCAAACATTTCCAATTGTTGTATACATGTGTTCTGTTTTCTTTTACCTTTTTTTTCTTTCTTTTTTTTGGTATTGAATTCGTTTTATGATAAGTCCACTTTTGTGATTTGCCTTGGTTATTTATAACTTCGTAGCCCTCCTATTTACTGGTCCAGTTAAGCTCTGTGTAATAATGGCCATGTCAATTAGACTTGTTCTGTGCTGCTGTTCCATCTCTTAGAAATATTGACATAATTGTAGTAATCTTGAGTATTCGTAGTGTTTTAATATTATTAAATCAATGTTGTGCAGGGTTTGATTCTGGTATTTGAAGTATTTAAATTGCCAAACTAAATTGACTTTGTTGAATCGGATTGCAAATTGCTTGATACTTGACTGCCCAACTGACTGTGAAAGGCTATTATATCTGGGTAGAGTTGAATCATAGTTTTTTTCCTGTTCTGTATTGCTGCAAGTTGTTCAGCTGTTGCATTGAGTGGTTACCCTTAAACATTTTTTGGAGATTTCCTTGATCACCAATGCATTTGGTTTGTACTGAATTTGAGAACTTAATTTGTACACGTCTACTTTTGAAAACTATGACTATCCTCACCATAACTCCTTACAATACATGATTCTCATTAGCTTGATGTATAAACGTTATACAGTACAGGGTTTGAAAAGGCTTCATTGACTCAAAAGTTTGCTGTGGGATTGTTAACTGTTACTGTCAATGAATATCAGAATGTACCGACTCTGGAAACCTCTCAGTGACGTTCCCTTTGATGAAAGCCTTCTCCATGGTCCAAGCATGATCCTTGTCATTGGCTGGTTGAGTCTATCTGTTATGATTTTGATTGATTAATTAAAAAATAAATAAATAAACAAACAAAAGCAAAAAGATCCGCATCAGTGAAACTGAATGCTTTAACTGTCCAAATTGTCCTTATAATTAGGTATCCATATTGGCCTATTTGGCTTATTGTTTTATTTTTGTATACATACTTTTAGTTAACCTTAAGCTAAGTATAGTTGTAATGCCTTCTCCTGAAGTGCATTGGTACCACCAGATTTAAACTGTGGCTTTCTGGAGTGGAAGGCTTTAGTCATTAAATCTCTAAACTCACTGGCATCCAAATTGCAAAAAAAAAATTCATACAATATTGGGTTACACAATTATAATGTAATGTAAAATGTAAAAAGTGTCATTAAAAAAATAGAAATGACAAAAAATTTAAAAGCCCAGTGCTTTTTGCCGCTTTGAGAGGTTTCTGTGGCACTGTGTATTTTGACGTTCCTTGCTTCACCGACTGCCTCTCCCTGTGTGCATTTACCTTTTGACTTTTGACCTCTCTGTGGCAAATTGTCCTGTCTTAACATGTTCTGTTTACTCACCTAGCCTCTGGAGCGAGATCACTGTGGTAGCGCAGCAGGAAATTTACTAGCATGTGTTTGTTTCCAAGTTTGTCCAATCATCCTTGAAAAAGCCATGATCCTTGTGTTTACAGGCTTGGAGAGAGAGCAGATATCCAGATAACCCTGACTGTGTATGCACCTTTTTGGCTTGAATGTTTTTTATATATATATTTTTTGTTTTGTTTGTTTTTTGTTTTCTTGTTTTTGAGAACAAATTCACACCTTCATTCTCTTTCTCTTCTGTCAGTACCTGTTTTTTTCATGAGTACGTTGATGGGAATATTTTTATTTCCTTTTTCCACCAGTGGGGTCACTGCATTTCAAGAAGGCTGATTTGAGCCAAATAATTTACATTACATTTATGCATTTACATTACAATTTTATCCAGGGCAACATAACATTTGTCAGTTATCGTGTAGTTTAGGGCCAGTCTCCCCTAGAGCGATTTGAGGGCTAAGTCCCTTGCTCAAGGACACAAAGATGGCAGACAGGGTTCAATTTTTATTAGCATACTAGCATGGTTCCTTAACTGTTAAGCTACTACCACCCATATTAATGAGGCAGTATAAGAGAACTTATCAGTATCAGTGATACAGTAGTTGGTCCATTATCCAAAATATTAGTCTGGAGTATCTCCAACCACAGCTGCTGTTCAAGCTTACCGAGTGCTGCTGGCAGGACGAAGGAGAGAACTTAAGATAACAGCCAGAATAGTGAACTAGTAGCTAAAGATAACTGAATGGGGTCCCATCAGAAAAAAAAGTATCTGAAAGTAAGTTAGCTGCTGGTTTTATAACTGACATTTTCTTCGTTCTTTTTAACACATATTGATATTTTCAAAAAAATCTTTTTAAATTATTATTTAGTTTGATTGTGTTTTTTTATTTCATTTTTTATTTTTATTCTCAACTGTTTTGGCCATTAATAGCCTATTGCAGTTAGCATGGTAACAAATCAAACAAACCAATAGCACTCAGTGATCATGAACAACTGAACAGCTGTTTGTAAGTACTCTGGACTATAATTTCACATGCTTAGGGTATTGTTTGAAGCTTCTACATTGTCACTGTCAAAGCGGTGTTAGTAATGATGACAGTTGCAGAATGAATATTTAATGGAAAGAGGCTGTCATTGCACCATAGGTTTAAATCTTCACCAAAACTTTTCAAAACCTTGTTTGAAATGCATTGACCTTGTTGAATGTGACTGTTAAATAATAGGGACCTGGTGTGTTGCCCTAATAGAGAATAACTATTTTAAAAACAGAAAAACAAATGACGCCCATGTGAGGTATTTTGATGATGAGCTTTTCCAATTTTGTAAAATAAGTCCTGAGCCTGTGGTGATCTTGAAGATTTTGTTTATCAATAGCAAAGTCACTCAGCTCAAATGTTTTTAAAATCTCTAGGGCATCTTAAAATTCATGCATCACATTACATTTCAATAACTACAGCTTGTTATTGGGCTCTCACTACCCAATATATGTGATTTACGCAATACATTTTCTAGTATTTGAAGCATAAAGCATGTTTTGATCGTGTATACTGTAGTATCTATCTGAGTAGATTTCAAGACTTGGCAAGCCTTGGCGTTGGAATTATTTATTATTCTGAGCTGCATGCCAGTCTTTCTATCCTTGTTTCTTCAAATGTGTCCAGAAGGATCTCTCTCTCTCTCTCTCTCTCTCTCTCTCTCTCTCTCTCTCTCTCTCTCTCTCTCTCTCTCTCTCTCTCTCTCTCTCTCTCTCTCTCAAACTGTCTCTCACTCTCTGTCTCCCCCTTCTGTATTGGTGGTCATGTCTTTCCTCATTTCTATCCAAGCACTACTGTCTTAGATCTAGTTTCCTAGAATCCTTTGTAGTCTTTTCAGTTGTTTCTCTCTTCGCTCCCGTTAATGCACCAATGTGATGTTGATGTGTTTGGTGTCCTGATATGAAATTAATGAAAAGTTGTCATTTTAAGTCTGTGTGTGTGTGTGGGGGGGATTTGTGATATTTAATAGTGTCTATGGAATGGATCTAAACTCATCATAGGCTAATGTGGACTCGAAGTTTGACATTCTTGTGCTTTGCAAAAGCGGCAAAACAGAATTTGGGATAATATAATCAGAAGTATTGATGAACTAAGGGTATTTGTGCAGAGTTAAAGAAAAGGAAAAAAAAAAACATTACACATAAAAAAAAAAAAAAAAAGCAGAAATTGGTATCTCCACAAGGTGGAAAAATGTGGTTTTGCATGTGTATCCATTCTGTAATTGTTTGTATGTACATAACGGGTCTATTTAGAAGAATTTTTTAGTACAAGAGAAAGGGGGGGGGGAGCAAATAATGTGTGCATGACTGGGTTGCCCCAAAGAAAAACAAACAACAAACAAACACCATCCCTCCGTTTCACACCTTTCAGCTGTCGGAAGAGGAGGAGCCACGCCTGGACAAGCACCCATCCATTCCCATCCCATCCCATCAGGACCTCTTTGCTTCCCAGCAATCCTCAGTCCACCAACTCGCCCCCTTCGTCCCCTCTCTTCCACAAACTTCGCTTCAGAGGATGGGACTGACACTGTTGTGTAAGGCTACATTTGACGTGTACAGAAAACAAAACAACCCTTCATCCTATACTCATGGTTTAAAAAGAGAAATCCTATTGCTCTTTTTTATTTTTATTTTTTGTTTTATTTGGAAAAAAGAAACATACAAAGACAGACCTAACATACCTGTGTAAGTAAAATAAATCTGCTTTGCAACGTAAAATCCACTAAGGAATAATAATAAAAAAAACATTTGCTTGAGTTACCTGAAACGATAAAACATTTTGACTGCTATAATGTATAAATTGTCTGTCTAGGGATATTGTTTTTATAGGGACTACTTCTGGTAAGCGTCTTCATTTTTTTTTCTCTTTATGACTCCTTCCCCTCTTGTCTGTCTCCTCGTTCGGATAATGTTTGTAAATGTCTATGCTTTGATCCACTATTAAATAGATTCTGTGTTGTAATAAACTGTTTGCTGGGGTTGCCACTTGTTTATACTCTTGAGTTCCTTAAATTGATGTCCTATACCTGTTTTTAAAATGTGTGCCTTGATGTATCAGTTTCATATTACTGATATTACTGGTCATTTAATGAGGTTGCTTGTCTAAATTGTGTTGCCTTGTGTTTTACAGAAGTAAGCTTAATTCATATATGGGAAAAGCACAAAGCGTTTTATATTCGTCTGACAACAGGATATAGTGAGAATTTCTTTTACAAATATGAAGGTATGCAAATGCTAAATTGGGTTAAATCACACCTCTCAAATTCTGCTGTCGAGAGACTTGGTCCTGTTGCCTGATATAATCACAATCAGATTTGTATTTCAAATGGTAAAGCTGTTAAAACGAGTTATACCAGAGGGAAGAAATGTGTACATGAAAGTGATGCTACTTACAATAAGATACATGCATTTCTTGTACCCCGTCTATACTGATAATGTCACATTGTTTGGCAGAAAATTTCAACAATTGATTGTGCCTTGAAGAGAATTGATTATGTAATTTTCTATTGTGTACTACTGTACATTACTGCTGAAGTAGATATACAGAGTGAAGCTAGTAGGGTGTTACAAGTAGTAACTGTTTGAAGTAGTGACTCCCATTTAATTTGTTTTGTTTTTGTTGTTTTGTTTATTTCTCCTGAAGACCAAATTAAATCTAGAACATTTAGTACGGTAGTAAGTGCACGCTTATAACATTAGTTGGTGAAATTGTTGTTGATCATCAAACTGATCGCGTATCAGGCTGTTTACCCTAAGACTACGTAATGTTGCTGAATCTGACGGCAGTTCTGGGGATCTTTTCCCAAGAACATAGTGGCTAACGGTTTTAGCTGCAATGCAATTTTCCGTTGCCAGCTAGTTAGCAACTATGCTTTCGGAAAACAGACACCAGAAAGATATTGACAGAACCAAATGAATGGTTGGGATGTTTGTACTCTATGGCACGTTGAAAGAGATTGTTTGCAGATTTCATAAGACAAACACATGACCTATTTTGCACTTAATACATGCAGTGTAGTTTTGAATAGAATTTCAGGCATACAAGCATTGTAATGATGGTAATTGGCTTGACTGAATTTGATGTTGGTCACAATTTAAATGACTAGTTTTTCTCAGATACAGTATGTTGACTCGAATTCAAGTGTAATTGCACTGATTTTTTTTTTCTTTTCTTTTCTTTTTTTTCTTGTTTTTGGAAACATTTCGCGCCACTTCAGTGGAAAGCTATAATACCTCTCCTTGAATGTAGACCATTTTGAATAGATTTTTAAAATGAAAATGTGAATATTGACAGGCTCCAAAATTAGGTCACATACTTAAATGTTCTTCGTGTTGATGTGTGTACGTAGGCTCTTTCTTACCCAACCTTTTTATGTAGAATGAGGACATTTTGGTGTAGTTAAAACATGCATACAAGTGAGTGGCCATTTTGAACGCACATATTTGAATACTGGTACCATTCCTATGTTTAGTTTCACCATGTTGCGATAGCAAACTCATATTGCACCTACACTGTACATTGTATAAATAATTGATGACTTGGTGGTAATTGAAATCCCTATTTTGTCTGTTTCAGGGGTATGTTTCCTAAAAGCATAGTACCTAATAACTAAGGTAGCAACTTTATTGGTTGCAATGCAATTTTCCATAGCCAACTCATTTAGTTGCTAACTGGTTAGCAACTATGCTTTTGGGAAATGGACACCAGGCATCCGTTTCCCAAAAGCATAGTTGCTAACCAGTTAGCAACGGAAAATTGCATTGCAACCAACAAAGTTACTAAGTTAGCAACTATGCTTTTGGGAAACAGATCCCAGGACTCATAATGCCCTGCTATCACTGTCCTTCTTCTGGCTAGATTTGATGCAGCAAGCTTGTATTTGAGTGTCTGCTTCAGACCAGCGATACACTGAATCATGGTTCATTATACTGATTGGGTTTCTAAGTATGCAAAAAGCATCACACACACACACACATGGGGGGTCATATGAAACCCTGGTTACGTTTGATATTTGAATGTGGTTGTTTTGTACTGTTTTTATGCATCCGTTTTTTTAAAAATCTGTACAGTATTGAAAGGGTAGATATTTTTCTTAAGACATTGTCATGTTTTGGGTGTTCTTAATAAAGTAGTTTGCCACAGTATTTCACTTGCAGTATAGCTTGGTCTTAGCACTATAGCTGCTTTTGTATTATTGCCATCACAATTAGAAGCCATACATGTATGTGGACAAATTTACAGATTGATCTGGTACTTCTATGTCACCAGTCTGTTCAAGGTTAGTCTGTTAGCGTCCGGGGAGGCAGTTAGATAGTTCCTCAGAAATGTACATTGATCAGCAACTGATCTCCAAGTATGTCAGTATTGTTTATAATAAATTGTAGGCTGCTATGGTAAGTAGGACATCTTTTTTTCCTATTCAGATTTATATAGATTCTCTGCACTTGATATTGTGCGATTTTCTATTCCTGTAAATATATTTTTGTAACTTTTTTATGAGGCGTTAACTACCTATCCAGATTTTAACACATCAATGTAAAATAAGCCAATGCAGGATGTATATATTGTCAGTATCTATTTTCTTTCTTTCTTTCTTTCTTTCTTTTTTTAAAGTGTAATCTTTTATAAACTCAACTTTACATTCTCAGCCTCTGGGACCTCCTGCTCAGGTAAGTAGTCATGTGGAGCATCAGTCTGAGGGAGATCCAACATGGTGGGTATAACTGGGTTGGTTTTCATACTTATATGTTCAGCACCCCAGACAATAGTAAACTTTAAAATAATAATCTCAATTGGGAAGTTTTTAGTTTAGAACTAGAGGTTGTCAGTCCATGTTGGGGGAACTGGCAGTTTTAGACTAATTCTACTTGTTTCAGGACTGTAATTGGCTCATCAGCTGTCCTGTGAATACCTTGAAATTCATTAAAGAGTTGACACAAGCACAGCAAAAATAAATGCATTATAGTTATGTGGCTTTTATCCCACTCAATTTACTGGCTTCAGTGGATTGAACAGACCAACTTTACACGATGGTCCATTGCAGAATATTGACCTTGTTGAGTTTTCTGCTCTTTTTAGACATGAGTATTCTGTAATATGAAAAATATGAGTAAAACCGAATAAATGATTTTGTTCCATACTCTTTGTCCACTATTTCAATCTCTAAATAAATTCCACTCATTGTCTTGTAATTGTGTGTGTCTGTTTTCTTAGATTCTGAAGTGTGAAATTCTTTAGCAATAATCAGTCCTGAGCATTGGGTCCTGAGGCCAGAGACACTTAATGCAATATTCCACCCAAATACTAGCCTAGAACTCTAGACGTACCCCTAGCGGTAGCAAATTTGAATTTGCACAGCAGATACTTATGATATAGTCTGGCGTGTCAGGCTACCCAAATACATACTTGATGGACAATCCAAGAAATCTGACATGGGTGATAGACCACACATCTCCTGTAACTGGAATTCAGTTCACCTGTAGAAGACATTAAATAAAGTGCATTTAGCGGACAAATGCCCATATTTCTACTTAGAGTGGTCAATGTTCATGCACATTTTTTAATATAAACGACATTGATTAAAGATGTAAAACGACACCTTGAGATATCTGCTTCAGGCCGTGCACACCGTTTACCTTCTCGCTATCGGTCTAAATGTTTACATCTCGCGAGACCTGATGCATCTTCAAATAGACATGCGCAGATAGGCACACGTGTTGTCCTATGCAACTGCGTTGTGAAGATGGCGGAGGGTGAAGGTAAGAGTTCGAACACAACTTTATATTTTTTATTAAGGTGTCCGCGATTTAGCGTTTTTGTTTAACGTGTATATTCAACGGCAATGCAACTTAGTACAGCATAGAAGGACAATCGACCATGCACACTTGATCATAATTTATGTAACACTCCAGTGGGACAATCAAACTTCTCTGGCCGCCGCATGGTCATTTCTTGACTAGGTTGTCGGGAAGAAACTGAGCTAACCTCGTTCTAGTAACCCAAATTAACTCTAGTCTTGTCTCCGGGTTTGTCTAAATTCTGATCGTGACTGCCGAGGTTGTCCCTTTTTTATCTGGTTGTGAATGCATTTAGCAAAAAAAACACCAACGAAGTCCTCAGGATTTTTTCCTCTAAGATGAATGCTAACGCCTATGTCGTTTAGCCGCCAAGAAAAAATGGTTGGCCTTAGTTTGCCGTCACCTCTTTGTAAGTGACTGAGTAGGTTATTGTAGAAATGAGAAAATCAAGTTCGTTATGCGAGCTTACATGCTAGTTTTGAATGAATGAGTTTGTCTTGGCAGTTATTTTAGCGACGTGGCTAATGTTAAAGTAACTTGCTAATTAAAGATCACACATTTGAACAGCACCTGAACGAGATTGATGATTATATTAATATTGTATACAGTCAATTGTGCTTTGTAGTTCACCAGTATAAATGTATTTTTTTGCTGGTTGCATACTTGACTTGCTTCTGGAATTCCCACGTGGTAACGTTAGCTATACTTCGCCACGTGGGTGCTCAATGCTAGTGACCCCATGCATGGTTCACATCGTCTTTGTAACTACATGGCAGCTTGTGCTAATGCATTAATAGTTTGAATTAAAACACATATTTGTAGATATACCCTGGCCTAACACTCAGTGTCAAAGATCATTTTACAGTTTACAGTGAAAAATATTAATGCGGCACTTGACTCATGAACTAGCCACCCAATTTCAAATGCTTGACCTGTGTGGGGAAAATGTTTTCTAAGTCGTTTTGTCTTTATCCCCAGTTGTAGTCAAAGAGAAGAAGAAGAAGAAGCAGAAGATTGCTGACGATGAAGTTGGGGTGAGTCTTGTCAACATCAGTTATTGCACTGACTGGTAAATCATATCAGTGATCAACAATAAATTAATATGATTATTCCCACCACAATGTAGGACATTCAAGAATCTGGTGATTTCCTCATCAAGCCAGAATCCAAAGTGGCTAGTTTGGACACGTCCCAGTGGCCTCTGTTACTAAAAGTAAGTTCTAGAACCTTGCTTCAGAGTTTTATGTTCCATGGCAAAACGGGTGAGGTGCGTGAAATGATGAAGCAGTTTATCCATTCGCTGAGTCCTGCTGGTGCACGCTCTCTCTGCGGCCCTTGGTTCTGTTCTAGACCCAAGGGTTCTCGGCCGCCTGCTCCTCTCACTCAGTTCCAGCGTTCTGCTGGTTCTGAGGCCAGAGTCTGTAGGTGTGCTTGCAGGGGAGAAGCCTGGCCCTCACAAAGACGAGCGTAAACGGCTGATTACTCACCTCACCCCAATACTCTGTCTATGTAAGCATTCTTCATTTCAACAGTTTACTTTAACAGTGTTTAAATTGTTTTACAGAATTTTGATAAACTGAATATCAGGACTGCCCATTACACACCCATTCCAAGTGGTTGTAACCCGCTGAAAAGAAACATACATGATTATGTTCGGTAAGTCAAATTCGTGATTATTGTTGCGCACAGCCACATGATGTGACCTAGATGGCACTAGCACTATGTGCTAAGATGACTCTCTATCTATCACCCTTAGCTGATGGCTGTTGTATTTTAGAACCCTTCATCAAATGTCTCTGGTCATATCCACAAGAACTCAATCCTTGCAAATCCACCTTTCTCTCCTCCAGATCGGGTTTTATTAACCTCGACAAACCAGCTAATCCGTCCTCTCATGAAGTGGTGGCGTGGATCAAGCGCATCCTGCGAGTCGACAAAACAGGCCATAGTGGCACGCTGGATCCCAAAGTCACAGGTTGCCTAATTGTCTGTGTGGACCGTGCCACAAGGCTGGTGAAATCCCAACAGAGTGCTGGTGAGTTTTTGTTCCTTGCACATCCTTTGACCATTGGCTTATGCTGATCTGCTCTTTGCAGTAACATGACAGTAAAACTAGTAGCCTCTCCTCACTACTCTTCTGCTATTTATGCAGGCAAAGAGTATGTGGGCATAGTACGGCTGCACAATGCCATTGAGAATGAGCACCAGCTTGCAAGGGTAAGTGTCAAGAAGTGTTTTATATTTGTCTTAAAAAAAAAGCAACTATAGCTTTTGTCATGCTAAATGTCACTATGGAATGGTTCATTAGAAATTCTTGACGCTTTGAAGGATGTTTAAGGTTTGTGTGAATTTATTTTTATTTTCATTTTTTTCCCCTTTTCCCCCTCACACAGGCTATGGAGTGCCTCACTGGTGCCCTCTTCCAGCGACCTCCTCTCATTGCGGCAGTCAAGAGGCAGTTGCGCGTGCGCACTATCTACGAAAGCAAACTCATCGAGTACGACCCTGAGAGGAGATTAGGTGAGGGGCTGTTCTGTAGGACTCGAAGGACTTACTCAGAGTCTCCTGTTCTTTCTATTAGTGTAAAACTATGTATATTAAAGCTAGTGGTAGCAAACTGCTTGAGAATCTGTGGGCATGCGAGTACAGATAGCCTGGAAATTGTGGGTGTATATCCCAACCGTCACTTAAGAGGCACTCTAAATTAAGTTCCTAGGGGTAGGTTGGTGTAATTGAAAGTTAAGAAATTGAGTTACTTGAACTGAAAAATGTATGCATGTGTGTGTTTCACAGTGGCAATGGGACTTTGGCGGATATGCAGACCCTCAATATTAATTCTCTATGCTGTCTTGCAGGCATCTTCTGGGTGAGCTGTGAGGCAGGTACCTACATCCGGACGCTGTGCGTGCACCTGGGCCTACTGCTGGGTGTCGGAGGTCAGATGCAGGAGCTTCGGCGGGTCCGCTCTGGTGTGCTGGGAGAGAAGGTCAGTCATCAAGCATGAACCAAAACCAAAGCGGTGTGGCTGATGGAAGGCTGTTAGATTTGTCCATTGGTTCCAGATGGCTTCATTTTTTTTGACCGGCAGTCAAATACTTTAAATACTTTGGTTTAGTCAGATGAAAGATTATAAAGTTTTTTTATATACATTTATGTTATATGAAATTAAATTATATTTATTTTTAAGTGTACTTGGCGGCAGCAGCTTTGTTGATGAATCCAAAGTGTTGAGTTCAGTTCTGGGCCTCCTCCCCAGTCCTGGTAATTTATCTTTGGTACAGCATGAGGCTATGGCTCATTTGTTTGGGTTGGTCCTTCCTTGGCCACCTCAGCTCGAACTGTAGCTAATACCTCTGATACATTAGATGTGCTATTGTAGCTGCTACCTCTTTTAGGGATGAGACGGTGAGATTTTCATATGATTGTTGTTCACAATTTTACAATAATTATGCATAAATAAAATGGACCACTAAGTGAAATGAATCGGTCATCTCATCCCTACTCCATATTTCTTTTCTTCCTGACCTCAGGATAACTTGGTGACCATGCATGATGTCCTGGATGCCCAGTGGCAGTTTGATCACAACAAGGACGAGACCTACCTCAGGCGCGTCATCTATCCCCTGGAGAAACTGCTCATCTCCCACAAGAGGATAGTCATGAAGGACAGTGCGGTAAGCAACGTGTCTGCATCACTCTAGTTCAGGGGTCTCACTCCTGGCCTGCGGGCCACATCCGGCCCAGTTCTGGCCTGTGAGTTGGTGCCTAAATTATCATGTAGTTCGGCTCACTACTGGTAGTTGTTTGATGGGCTTTTGACTTTATGGTGCTGATTGGTTAGCAATAGTGTGTAGTGAAAATTTACATAATTTCTCTGCACATTTTTTATTTAATCCTCTGGCATCTTTAATTTCAGGTTAATGCCATCTGCTACGGTGCCAAAATCATGCTCCCTGGTGTCCTTCGATACGAAGATGGCATTGAACTCAACCAAGACATCGTAGTCATCACTACAAAGGGCGAGGCCATTTGCACAGGTGAGTTGCTGGCTTTTTTTTTTTTTGTCCTTCCCAAACTGAAGGCGCCACATGATGTGACTAGATTACATTAGCACTCTGTGCAAAGATGACTTCCTATCTATCACCCTTGACTGATGGCATCACTGAATGGTGAATGGAGATGACTAGTGCGTTTTTGTAGAAGCCCATTAAAGCCCTTCCTTCCTCCTTTTCTCCTCCTCTTCCCCCTCTTCCAGCTGTCGCACTCATGACCACTGCGGTCATATCTACCTGTGACCATGGAGTCGTCGCCAAGATCAAGAGGGTCATCATGGAGAGGGACACCTATCCTCGCAAGTGGGGCCTGGGACCAAAGGTAACCTCCTGAAATTGCACCAACCTAAACTGTACCTTCACACCAAGAGCTACTAAAGCTGTAAAATCGCTGGAAGCCATTCATTTTCTGTGGGCAAGAGCAATAAGTGACAAGTTACCAGCTGTAAAAGTTGGGCGAGTTGGGCGATTTTGTAGCTATAGTAGCTCTTGGTGTGAACGTACAGTAAGGTTACACCCCTATGAATGACTCATTTAAGAAAAGGTGTAAAAGTTTCTAGCTACTATGTACAATCTCTGTAAAATACGTAGTTAATGGGTAAACTCTCCCCACCCCACAGGCCAGCCAGAAGAAAATGATGATTCAGAAGGGCCTCTTGGACAAACATGGCAAGCCTAACGGCAGTACTCCTGCAGAGTGGAAAGATGGTTACGTGGATTACAGGTGATTAAACAAAACCTCTTAAAGATTACTTAGTCCTGTGCTGTTTTATGTTTCATTGAAATTGGTGTAATTTTTGTTGGGTAATGGTGTTGCCAGTTGATATTTTACATGAAGATGTTTCAAATGGTTACCCTAGAACTCTAGTTATACACTAGTAACACCATATTGTACTATCTAGGGCCTCTGCATCGGTCCAGGTTTTGTCTGGGATGGTATTGCTCTATGTAGTCGTGTAGACGTACCCTAGTACGTAGTACGTTTGTAGCTATTGTACAGGGGCAGTTATGAACATGACTGAAAACGGTCATGGCTAGACTACATTTTGATGTTCTAGTCTGGCTTTCCAGGCTAGCAAGTAACTGAAATGTATTTTATTTGGGTGTGGGATACATGATGTGGTAGTTTCCCCAGAATTGCTCATCCTTTCTCTACCTGTTTGGGTTTCAGTGCAAAGAAGGCTAAAGCTGTGGAGTCGAGTGAAGAACCAGTTACACCTGCAAAGGTAAGAGGTTAATTTATAAATGGCCCTGATAATGGTGTGTGTGGTTTTATTTTATTTTATTTTTTTTTGGGGAGTGGTTTCTGATCAGTCTTTTCACCCTTGCAGAGAAAGAGGGAGGAGAGTGGAAGCGATGGCGAGGCAGACACGACTGTAACCTCAGTGCCCGCAACGCCCAAGACTGACGAGGAGCTGAAGAAGGAAAGGAAGAAAAAGAAAAAGGAGAAGAAAATGAAACTTGCTGAAGAGGCAGCAGCGGCAGCTGAGGCGGCACCAGAGGAACCTGCAGCAGAACAGAACGCAGAGGTAAGGTTCTAGTTCTCAATGAAGGTATACATGGAGACTTGCCAAGCTTGATCTGGCATGATACAAGGTGGAATGGAGGGTGAAGCAAAGGTGTCGACGGCTTAAAACTGCTTCAGGGCTTAAATGCTTATTCCCAATTGCAAGCCTGGGATGGATATTTAAAATGGCATGCATGTACGATGTATTTATGGTCGTGAATTTCTGGTAGCTTTGTTCGCCATTGTGAAGCCTTCCAATAGGACTGTTAAAATATTGCATAACTAGATGGCTATGGGTCCCCTGGACTCAATGCAGAAAGTTATCCCTTTCTGGCCTTCCGATGTGGCCTTTGAGGGAGTCACTCTGCAACATCATAAGGAGTGGGGGGGCCTGAACCGGCATGTGCTTCCCAATCACTGCTGGTGCCCTGAGCCCCTCAACCCCAACATCCTCTCAAAAGCTTAAGATTTATATTAGTGAACTCTCTTTAGAGTTAAAATGTTAGGGTTCAGTGGCGGGAAAAGTGGGTTTTGCCATTATTGGGTGTCAATCGTACAATATCCTAGTTTTCCTTGAAGTTTCTAATGGGTAATGCTCTCTTTCCAGGCTGGTGAAAGTGCAAAGAAGAAAAAGAAGAAGAAGAAAGCAAAGGAAGAGGAGCAAGCGTCTGAGTGACACCTTGAGGGAGAGAACTGTTTGAAAACTGTTTGAAACTGTAAAAGTGAGGGGGCCCTTAATGGAGGGACGAGCGCCTTGAGAGGTGAATTATGGATGTGCGTGCTGTACAAATCAGTCCTGGTTCTGTTCCCTCTGTTGGATTTGTGGAATCCATTGTTTGCCATCAAAATGGACACTTAAGGCGTTCAAGAGGGTGTAGTAAATAACTGTTTATGTTAACTCCATGCTATGGAGATTCTTCCCCAGATTCTGTAATATAAGTGTGGCTTTTTTTTTCCCTTAACCAACCAAATGTGGTAACACTTTTTGCTTTTATGTGTTTGCTTTTTTTTTAAGAAACTGTAAATAGCAAAATCAAGTATTATATGAAATTACATTTTGATCAGGTTTTCTACAATGGCTCAAGGAGTTGTCTTTCATTTACATGTTTGTGGCATTTTTAACCAGTTTAAACGTCTATGAAGAGACGTCTGACAATTCCTTTAGGAGAATTTGGGTTTAATTTGACCATGTTTCATTAGGCAAATGTGCCATTAAATGTGGTTGATGCATAAAGATCTTAAATGGTATATATTTATTTGAATGCCTTTAGGCCTGGCACACCTGTTATCATTCAAAAGATCGTAGCTTGGTAGCTGAGTGATCCATGAATTCTACAAACAAGGCTGATGGTAGTAAGCCTCACCCATAGGCAGTAAAAATACTACAAGGTTCAAGACATGGCAATTTTTTTTTTTATTATTTACACCAGATAATGTTCCAATTCCATGAGTAATTTCAAACACATGCAGCACATGGTACAGAGGTTCAAAGGAATAGCATGGTAAGTTTCATTAACCTTTTGAAGGGTGGGCAAATGAAACATTCAGCCCTCTACTATTTGAAGGCCAGAGGGAAAGAGCTACAAGATTGTAAGTAGAAGGATTGCCAATCGTGCCCCAGGGTGCTGTGAATGTAGAATGACTGAAGCCTGAACACCTGGAAGGAGTTCTGTGGATGAGAAGGGTGTCATCATGTTACCCTTACCTATTTGAACAGTTCGTTGGCTCACCATGGCTCCATTTGGTTGGGATACAAGTAATTGATGAATCTCAGGGTGGTCGATGCCTTTTTGAGGGATGGCACTTTACGTTTATTCAACCCAACCAAATAAGGGAGGCTTGATCTTGAATCCGGCTAGTCGTGTGATGAGACATGACGTTTATTTAAACTACGTTTTGATACGGATCGGCAAAACCATCTGCGCATTAATATTTGTCACTAGGGAGAGGATTGACTGGCAAGCACAATTCAGTTACGATTGTGGAGCAGTTGCCCTTCAGCACCCTCCAGCGTAGAGGGTCAGGTAGTACAGTAAGCCGTCGGTCAAGAAGTCAGAACCCTCTTTCGTTGTTCTGTAAATAAAATGAGCGACGGCGCGCTGCGCGTTCTAGTGACAGTGTTCGCCATTTTGAATCGAAAATATGACCGATTTTTTCCTGCCTTGCATGTGTAAGCCAGTGGGACAAGCGTTACAGATCAGTATTTATGCTGTAATATATACAGCCTGTAGGTGCTAGGTTAAGTAAATAGGGGTTGTATGTCGGATTCAGACGAACGATAGATGGCCTTACTCCTTCAGAGGAAGTAGCGTGAAACTATTGGCTGTATTTATCACAGTGATAAATTGCTAGCTGGCTAGTTAGCCTGACAAGCAAAACAAATCACAGTTCCTTTGCTGGCAAGCAAGCTACTCAAGTCGACAAACAGGTAAGTTTATTAGTGCACCCAGTAAGTTTGTATAGTATTCCAAGCCATCTACCATATCATCATACGTCACTAGCTATCCAGTTGAGTGTGTTCGCAGTGGATAGCTGGCTGGCTGCAGGTCAAAGCTAACATGGCTAGCGAGTTAGCTGGTCGTTAGCAAGGTATCTAGCTACCTGGTTTAGTGAGCTAGCTCAGTAAGTGGCTACCAGGGAACTATTTACGTGGCTAGCAAGCTCGGTAGTTCATTCCACTTTGCCTTAAGGCAGTAATCACCTGCATTCTTTCATTAGATTTCTTTGCATCGTGTTTACCATTGAAGAGAGGTGATGGCTAACAAAGACAGGGCGCTGAAACGATAGCTACCTTTTGCTAACTTTGACTGATTTAGGGTGTTAGAGCAGTAGCAGCAAAAGAGTCATGGCTTGGTAGCATATTTTTAAGCTGCCTGACCAGAAAAAATGTTAGCAAACTAGAGCTAACGTTAACTACTAACTTTAGCCAGTCTACGTCAATGAGGTAGTTTACTGAACTTGAAGTTACTGTAAACTTAGCGTTGTTGGCGAGCATAACACTTTGCTTTGTAGTTCGACCTCAGTTTGGCGTTTTTACTCAGAAGCTTGTTGTCAAATGTAAAATCCCTGGAATTTGCCAAAGGCCTCTCGTCTGACGCTCGACTGGCATGATGGGTTGTTGACTACATAGTCAAAACAACACCCGGATAAAATGACCTGAGGTTTTTAGCCATTGCTTCTGGGTGCTTTCTCGCTCTTTGGTGATATCTGCAAAAACTAATTATTGATCGATATGTGAGTAGCAGTAGTAGTGTATGTTTGCTTATTGTTGTTTTTCCTTCTTCGAGGTGCACAGTCACCACTAATTGGTTCGTCCTTTAATGGTTGCTTTCAGCTTAGATTGGTAAATTTAGCATTGTAAGATGTTTTTTTTAAGTGTCTGATAGATTTGAATTGTGAGGTCTGTTTATGTTAACTGTGGCGTAACTGTTTATAGTTAGATTGTCTAGGCCTAGCCCTGGGAGCTATAACCAAGACTGTGACAACTAAGACTGTTTATTGAAATTCATGGCCAGGTTCATCATAGGACACACTATTTCTCCACCTCCAAATTCCAACCATCTGACAAGCCTAAAAAGGGGTTCAAGATTGAAGGCCCCTGTCGTCCCCCCAAGTCCTTGTTCTTAGGTTTGTTTTGGGCCAAATTATGATGACAGGCATTGTTAGTGTTGCCCCCAGCGGGCTCTTGTTTCAGCTGCAAGAACGGGAAGCCAGACAAAAACGTGAAAATAGCCCAATCCTTTCTCTTTCCTGTTTAGAGTTGTTTGGGGAAACACTTGGGGCGCATGGTGTTAATGTATGCCAGATGGACACTGGTTGCACGTGTGGGGAGTGGCGTCCACATGCATGCAGGAAGCGTCTTTTTTTAGGAGGCACCAGGGGGAGTGGTGTGTGTGTGTTTGTGTGTTTGTGTGTGTAGGAGAGCGAGTGAGTATGTGTGTGTTTTTGAAGCTGGGGATTTCGTTTGTCCCCCAAACACCCCACTCCCCTCCCACCAGTTTTGTCACAGGAGCTTGCCCCTTAGTGACGTCAAACCCCACCCCACTCCACACACAACACAAACACGCGCGCACACACACACACACACACACACAGTCAACCCTCTGCATCCATTCATATTTCATCTACAGTACCTAGTACCTGCTCTTGCCA